>CM046965.1:7573768-8186211 GCA_025698475.1 Gossypium anomalum | reverse complement strand
ATATATGTTCGTCTCTATTTCGTGTTTAATATTATTGTTATCATGTTTAATATCGCGTTATTGTTTTTTAATATTATTGTCATATTTATTATTTGCTTCGATGTATTTCTAGCTCTTTTATTTTTTGTTTCCCGCCTTTTTTATATCATTTTGTTGTTCGTTACTTTAAAGATTTTCATTCATGTTTTTTATTAATTTCAATAAATAAGGCAATGTACCGATTTAATATTAAGTCATCGATTTCATCGCTATGTTGGATGAAATTCGTCGGCTCGTGTTAAAAAACGGAACACCCTTCTAAAAAATCGAAAACTAAAAAAATTATCATTCCTCAATCGAATCACGATTAAATGTTACATTGACCTCGCATTTTTTAAAATTAAGACAACACACGTTTAATAAAGATACCAAATTTGGGCGTCGCGAGGGTGCTAATACCTTCCTCGCACGTAACCGACTCCCGAACCCAATTTTTTTTTCTCTGACTTTTTGACGTAGACCTAAACTCAGCCTTCTTTTGTTTAAAAAATAAATTTTCTTTTAAAGAGAGGATTTATTAGGTGTCCGATTACACCTAGAAAAAGGATCGGTGGCGACTCTCTTTTTCAATAAAATCGAAAGTCGGTTTTTAAATTTTCAATAAATCGCCTCAATTAGTGACCGAAAGTAAAATTTTTACGTCGCTACATCATGTATACAATTACACGTTAAACTATAATTGATGTATAATTTTAGTATTTACCCCTAAAAAATTAAAAATAAGTTTAAACAAAGAATTAAAAAAATATAATTTATAGATTATAAATTCAATTGATAATAGTAATAATAATCTATACCTATATATTAAAGAGTGTCCATGGGGTTTTCCATGTGACACGTGTGCTTCCCTCTTCAAAGGGTATATGGTTTTTTTCTTTTACATTATAAAAAAAAAAAGTAAATTTCAATTTCAATCCTTCAATTATACCTAAATTTGAGATTTAATTTTTAACATAATCATGTTTATAATTCATTAACTTTTTTATTTAATTAAAGGATTGCGAAGGAAACTTTCATATGAAACGTGTCGTAACCATTTTTTTTAAAACGAGAATCGACTATAATTTTGAAAATGAAAACAAATAGAGGAGTCGCCACCAATCCTTTTTGATGAGGTGTGATCGGGTCACCTTTAAATTAACCATTTTAATAAAAGTTAAGATTTACTAAAATGATAATTTTTGGTCTACGAAAATCAGAAAATAAGTTCGGGAGTCGGTTACGCATGAGGAAGGATTAGCACCCTCGATACGCCCAAAATTGGTACCTGTTGATTAATTAATGTCTTAAGATCGAAGATTGAAAACTTTGAAGACTTTTGAAATATGATCCTTCTTTATGAAAATGCTTTAGTGTTAAAGACCTTCTCGTCTATAAAATGTCACATCCAGTGAGTTAGGACACGACATCTTAAATTTTCGAGAGCGAGCTTGCCTTTTATTTAAAATTAACGTGTTTTAAAGGATATTCGGTTAGTTAGGAATAAGCATCTTTCGAAACTCGTATTGCAATCTAAAAGAGTATTCCGTATTTAGGTTAAATGAGAAAAATCGAAACCCAGTAAGTTAGGGCACGATTGTCTCGAATCACCAAATACGGGATATTTACTTTTACGAAAGAATTATCATTGGGTTGGATAAAACCTAAATTCATGATGGAACGAGATAATAAAGAATGCATAACAAATAAAAATCGATAACCATAACAAGATAAACATAAACTCAAATGTGAATGATAACGATAAAAACAAAAATAAAATAAATGTGTCAAACGAAAAATAAGAAAGGGAAATAATAAATAAGCTAAATGTTTGAAAATAAAAACTTAGTCGTAAAATAATGAAGATTATGAGAGTCTATTTAATAAAGTAGTAATAATGATGATAATGATAAGAAAAATATAACGATAGTAAAATATAATATTAGTACCTAAATATTAATATAGACATAATGCCTAAAGCGTAATAATAGCGAAAATATGTATGAATAAGAAATATAAATAACTAAGTAATGAGAAAATAAATAAATAGAAAAAAAAAATAATAATGACAGTAAGAAAGAAAAAATTAGTGATAACAATACTATGTCAAATAATAAAAATAATAATAGTAACAACAATTTTGAAAAACAGTAAGGTAATAAAAAAGGAATAACAATATGTTAGATAGTAAGTAATAAAAATAAAAATAAAAATAATAAATGATAATAGTGAAATACCTATAACAATATATACTAATAATAGCAATAATATGAAGAATGAGAAATAACAGTACACGAACAGTAATGGATTGCTATGATAATGGTAAATATTGATAATAATAATAATAATAATAATAATAATAATAATAATAATAATAATAATAATGATAATAAGTAATAATAAAAATAATAGAAATAATAGTGATAACAACAATATAAACAATATATATATGAAAAATACTGATAATAGTACAAATGATAACAAGAATAATAAAATTAACTAATTTAATAATAAAATAGATAAACAATTAAAAAGGGATTAAATTGAATTTAAAGCAAAAATTTTGGGGCGAATTTAAAATAAAAAAGACAAGGGAGGACCAAATTGTAACCCACGCGCGATATGAAGGGACGAAAAAAGAAAATATCCCCGTCCCCCTAACACCACGTTTTTCGCAGGACCAAAATGAAACAAGAATCGAATTATCGGGCGAAATTAAAAAAATCAAAAACTTAATTACAAAATGGTGAAAAGCGGAAGGACTTGCAGAGAAATTATCCCCAAAGACAAAAACACGCGGATCCTCCTAGCGGGTCAGTCAACGCTGATCCCGGGCTTAAAACGACGCCGTTTTGACGTCCGAACCTCAAACCCAAAACTACGCTGCTTTTAAAAGGGTATAAAAGCTAAATTTTTTTTAAAATTTTCATTCCTCCTCATTCTTCAAAATAAAACAAAAGGGAGAGCTCCCTTTTTCTCTGTAGCAGGGCATCATCGGACTAGATTTCCGACCATCGACCGCCGCGTCGACCGCGGTTCGCTGGCGTCGGCGCCGCCGTATACGGCGGCGGGAAGGCCAAAAGTCACGTTTTTCGGGCAAAAAAAAAGATAAGTTTTCTTCTTCTTTCTTTTTTTAATATATTTTTATATAGATAAATAGTTTTAAAAAGAGAAATATAGGTATATATTTAGTTTTGAAAAGAAAGAAAAAAAAACAATAAAAAGGAAGAAAAGAAATAAAAAAAAATAAACCTTAAGTTGTTTGGGACTTGTTTTTCTTTTTCTCTTCAACTGCTCGTTGTTTCTTTATTATTTGAATGCTAAAATCGATCTCTTTGTATTCAATCCAATCCCCCTTTTTAAAAATACAATCGATTCCCCTTTTTATTATTTTCTCTTTCGACTTTATAGTCGATTACATGATTTGTATGCTTTCTGCTTGTTTCCCCTTTTTTGCTTTACGTGTTTCTGCTCTCTGTTTGTTTTGCAGGTGATGGGATGATGGGATGGAGGCAGTACAAGTGGAGCAAGTGGAGGTGTGGGTGGTGACAGACTTTGGTGGCTAGGGTTTTCCTTTTTGGCTGAAAATTAGTTAAGGTTGTGGGCTGATTTGGGCTTTGTAATTGGGTCTAGAGTTTGCTTTTGGGCCGGGCATAATTTGGGCTATACAGTTGCCCCTCTTTGCTTGTTGTCGTGTAACGAGAACAGAGCAAAGTCTTTTAAGAAAGACCAAATTTGCCCAGTCTCACTGATTCTTGACTTCTTCAGTGCTCTTCTTCTTCAGGTCGCATTGTTCTAGTCCACCACGTCTTGTTACTTCGATCCACTTCACTGCAATTCAAGGAGATAAAACTGGAAACTTCAACCTGCCCCACTACGACTTCAGGGGGATAAGGCTTACAGCTATGATTTACTCCACTGAAACTTCGGAGATTCAAGGAGAAGAGATTTGTAGCCTCGATCTTCTCTACTAAAACTTTGAGGAAATAAGAATTCAGGTAGAAGGGATTTATAGCCTCGACCTTCTCCACTGAAACTTCAGGGAAACAAGATCTACTGTCTTCGATCTATTCCACTGCAATTTCAGAGAGACAAAATCTGCAATCTTCAGCCTACCCTACAACTGCTTAGGGAGATAAGATCTGGAATTTTAGTCTGTTACCCTACTGCTTAGGGGTTTAAGACCCTTTTTCTTTGATCTTCTCCACTGCAACTTCAGGAAGGTAAGATCTGTGATTTTTAACCTATTACCCTACTGCTTAGGGGTTTAAGGTCTGTAAATTCAGCTTGTTACCCTACTGCTTAGGGGGTTAAAGCTCGTTGCTTTCGATCTGTTTCCCTACTGCTTAGGGGGTTAAGATCTGTAAATCCAGCGTGTTACCCTACTGCTTAGGGGGTGAAAGCTTAGTGGCTTGAATTTGCTTCACTGCATTCAGGGAGGCAAGATTCGATGTATTTGATCTGCTCCACTGCAACTTCAGGGAGATAAGACTTGTAACTTTGACCTGCTCTACTGCAACTTCAGAGAGATAAGATCTGTAATTTAGCTTCAATCTGTTCTACTGCAACTTCAGGGAAATAAGATTTGCTATATTCAGTCTGCTCCACTGCAATTTTAGGGAGATAAACTAGTAATTTTGACCTGCTCTACTGCAACTTCAGAGAGATAAGATCTGTAACTTAGCTTCAATATGTTCCACTGCAACGTCAAGGAAATAAGATTTGCTATCTTGATGCTTCCACTCGCAACTTCGGGAGATAAGACTTGTAACTTTGACTCGCTCTCTACTGCAACTTCAGAGAGATAAGATCTGTAACTTAGCTTCAATCTGTTCCACTGCAACTTCAGGGAAATAAGATTTGCTATCTTCAATCTGCTCCACTGCAACTTCAGGGAGATAAGATCTGTTGGATTCGATCTGCTCCACTGTAACTTCAGGAGACAAGATCTGTAATTTTCAGCCATTACCCTACTGCTTAGGGAATTAAGGCTTGGTGAACTCGACTTGTTACCTACTACCGCTTGGGGTTAAAGCTTGTTATCTTCGATCTATTTCCCTCTCGCTTAGGGGTTAAGATCTGTGAATTCAACCTGTTACCCTACTGCTTAGGGAGTTAAGGTCCACGCACTCGGTCCTGTTACCCTACTGCTTAGGGGTTTAAGACCCTTCGTCTTTGATCTACTCCACTACAACTTCAGGAAGGTAAGATCTGTGATTTTCAGCCTATTACCCTACTGCTTAGGGGGTTAAGGCCCATCTTCTTTGATATGTTTCCCTCTCGCTTAGGGTGATGAGATCTGCAAATTCGGCTTGTTACCCTACCGCTTAGGGGTTAAAGCACAGTGGCTTGAATCGCCTTGTTGCAACTTCCGGGAGGGCAAGATTCGCCGCCTTTGATCTGCTCCACCGCAACTTCAGGGGAGATAAGATCTGTAATTTTCAGCCTATTACCCTACCGCTTAGGGGTTAAGGTCTCAGAAATTTAGTCTCGCTCACGCGACTTCGGGAAGATGAGACTTGTAACTTCAATGCGCTTGGCACGCAACTTCGGACGACAAGATCCGGTCAATTCAAATTGTTACCCTACCGCTAGGGAGTTAAAGCTCATCATCTTCGATCTGTTTCCCTACTGCTTAGGGGGTTGAGATCTTTTCAATTCAACCTGTTGCCCTACTGCTCAGGGATTTAAAGCTGGTGAATTCATTGATTCTAGAGACATGACCTGTAGAATCAGTTTCATGTGTCTATACTTATGTCAAATGATTAGGATGCTATGATCGAAATGAATCAAATGCTCCTAACTAGATGTGATGCTTGTGTCAAATAATTAGGATGCTACGATTGAAATGAATCAAATGCTCCTAACTAGATGTGTTATGAATGATATATGAATGAAAATGATCCCTTTAAAAAGGCTTAAGGTATCATCACTCGTTGTTCATCAGGACATTATCACTGATGTATTACGCTGCTATCTTGTTCGGCTGGTATTCTTGACAGAAAAGTCAGAAAAACAATCACATTTTGCTCAACAAGCTTGCCTTGCTGTAATTTCAGAGTCCCTTCCACTGTACCTTCTGGGACATAAAGTTTGTGCCCCCCACTGTAATTTCAGAGGAATAATATTAGGTTTCTTCTATCCATTTTGCTGCAACTCAACGGTACAGGATTTGTATCATCTTCAATCAGTTTGATCTGTTACACTATCCCCTGGGTGTAATGACCAGATGTATATGCCTGATATTTGCATAAATGCAGAGTATCATTTTTTTTTCCCGAGAATAATCACATTGCTTGTTCTTTGCTGGGATTATAACACCTATGTAATTTCTTTTTGCTCAACCAATATCTTTGACAGAAAACCCACTGAGATAATTTCAATTTAGGCTTGGTAAGTTCTGAATAATAGTCCTGTTTCGGGCTCCTGTACTATTTAGAAGCTTCCAAGGTAATATGCAGAACTTATTTTGTGAAAGTATTATTGGTCCATTAATCATTATTTCAATGAAAAATGCTAGAAAAAGATCAAAACAATAGACCAGAAGGAAATTGATTGGGAGTATAGCTCAAAATGAATAAATTAATCAAAGATTGCAAATGCAACAAGGAGAAAATTAACTCAAAATGAATAAGTTACTCAAATATAGCAATGCAATAAGGAGGAAATTTATTGGGATTTATCTTGAAAAGAATAAGATAATCAAAGATAACAAATTCAAAACTGGGCAAAATGGAAGCTAGGTGCCCCAGATATCGCAGCTTGAGCTTCTCTGTACCAACTTCTTGAGGACCTTTCTGAGCTCAATATGTGTTAAGGGGATCCAGAGTACTTTGTCGATGCCCCAAGATGTAGCATACTTCTTCATTGTTAATTCAGGCATAGCAAGACTGCTGTATGCCCCACTTTGATCCAAATTTGAGCCGCCATTTTCTGGTTTTCAACTCAAATCCCCTTTGGTCTCAAGGCGCCATTTGTTGGTTTTCACCTTGGCATCTCCTTTTTTCTTTCTTTTTTTGTTTCAAGGCACCCTTTGCGGGTTTTCACCTTAGTCTCTTTCCTTTTAGGTAGAATGCTCCTTGATTGGATTTGAATTCACAGATTGGGCAAATAATTGCCATTCATTTCAACTAGAGTAAATGCTCCTCCAGAACAGACCTTCTTTACTATATAGGGTCTTTCCTAGTTTGATATCTACTTTCCTCTAAAGTCCTTTTGTATAGGAGGGATATTCTTCAACACCAAGTTCCCCTCGTGGAATTCTCTATCATAAGCTCACATCATTCATTGGACCATGACAAATGTCTTTCAACCTCCTTTCTTGGATCCATTTTGCCTTATCCAACTTCAACTCTGTCAAGATTCAGATACAAGGAATCTCTTCTTCAAAACCGTTTTTATCCCATAGACTAATGAAATATGCTGCCCCAGTGAAGGTCTTGGCCAACGTTCGACGAGCATAGAGGGTAAATGGTGGCTTCTTATGCCAATCTTTAGAAATCTCAGTCATTTTTCATTTTTTCATTTTTCTTTTTTTTAAGATTTGATGATTGGCATATGGAGCGACTTTCACTCTCTTGGCGAAGTAATTGATGCATGCTAAAAGCTTTCGATTAGATCGGCCCAATAACCTCCATGCCCTACATAAAGAAAATTTATGAAGAAATGAAAAAGGCACATAAGTCTTGTCTTCCTCTATCTGGCATTTATAGCGTAACTGATACAATTCCCTTCTACGGTAGGCCAGCAGAACCTGAATCTCATGATTAGCCTAGTCATCATAAAACCATTAGCATACCTTGCAGCATTCTCATGTCTTAATGGCTTAGGCATATCTTGATACGATCGTGCAAAAAAATCTTTAAATTCTTGAAATTGACTCAATGACGTCTCGGTTTGTCATTGTGGCAATGCGGACTCCGATGTTTGCCTCTTTCTCTTGTCCTAGGCCTACTGTCCACTAACTTTTTGTAAGAGGATCTGTTTTCATCTTACTCTACCTTCTTTAACAAATCAGGGAGTAGTCTACATCTCTATCATCTTCAAAGTGCTGAGATCCCTTTGGACCCATATTTCGCTCCAAAAAAGACTCGGAGTCAGTGACAGAGTTACCACATCATTGATATCTGGGGACCCGCTGAAGGCAGGTTCCAAAGAATAAATGATTCTAAGGATGATTATTTGTATGGTATGATCATGAATGAAGTATACATGAATATTTGAAAGAAAGTCTAAAGAACAAATGAATCTAAGAATAATTATTTGTACAGTATGAAATGAAATCAAAGAATATTTGCTCCAAAAGATGCATTTTATTGAAATAAAGACTTAGGACACAAGCCTATTTCACAAAAAGAGTTTAATTGCTTCTAGGCTTAAAGCAACAAGCGTGTTTTGAATATTACCCTAGATTAGCTCTAAAAATAAAGGGATCCTTTCCACAGTCCTATTGTTCAAAACACTTCCAGGTAATGGAAGGGTTTGGAAACTTTTAGTCCATGATTCCTTCTTCGGATAGGTCATTCAGATTCCCCAATATTCTTTCTAAGCTTTGGTCAAGGCATCGCAACTCTTTTGCCCCCACTTTCAAATCGTCTTTACTACATTGTCAGAGCGATTTGGTTTTGAGGAATCGTCAAACTTCACAATTCCCATTTCAATCAACTTTTCGACCAACTTTTTAAATGTAGTGTAGTTTTCGATTGAGTGTCCCGTTATTCCTGCGTGGTACTCGCATTGGGCATTCTCATTATACCATTTTGGGAACGGAGGTTGCACTGGTTCCGAGTGGAACGGAGACACCACATGCACATCGAAAAGGTTCTGATACAACTCCTTATATGACATCGGGATGTGTGTAAACTGGAGCTTTTCTGTATTTGGCCTTGAGTTGGATTCCTGCCTCGGTTGGCCTATGTTGACCAATTTGGGATGCCCTTTGCTCATATTATTCACTTCATTTTCATTTCTCTTTGGGGTTGACCTCTGGGTGCTTCCTCCTGCGTCTATCTTCCCGCTCCTGATTGCATTTTCAATCATCTCGCCGGACATTACTATGTCTGAGAAGCTCATGGTAGCACTTCCTAACATATGGGTAATAAACGGGGCTTTCAGAGTGTTGACGAAAAGCATCGTAGTTTCTTTCTCTAGAAGAGGTGGTTGGACTTGAGTCGCTACCTCTCTCCATCTTTGGGCATATTGCCTGAAGCTCTCACCTTGCTTCTTTTCCATATTCTGCAATGTAATTCTGTCAGGTGTCATGTCTTTCACGTGGCCATATTATTTCATGAAAGCCTGTGTCAAGTCCCTCCATGAATGAATTTTGGCACGGCTTAATTGGTTGTACCATTTGGTAGCTAACCCAATCAAACTATCTTAGAAGCAATGAATTAACAGTTGATTGTTATCAACGTAACCTGTCATTTTTCGGCAGAATATCGTGATGTGAGCTTCAGGACAACTAGTCCCATTATATTTTTCAAATTCTGGAGTCTTGAATTTCAGCGGGAGTACTAAATCAGGGACCAAACTCAGATCTTTGGCATCGACCCGGTGACGATAATCAGCATTCTCTATCACTCTAAGTTTTTCTTCCAACCACTTGTATCGATCTTCGAGTTGTCTTACCAGTTCAACCTTTGCTTTTTCTATTCCTGCCATTTCGTTTAGATCAGGAACTTTATGATTCGTCGGACTGTTCTTTGGATTGGAACCTGAACCCGTCGGGTAGTTCATGAGTGTCGAGATACCAACCTGATGTTGTTGTAATCTGATAGCAATAGGTACATCTTGCAGACATGTCTGATCGTCTATCGGGGTGAAACCCAGAGGGTACATAGGCTCCTCATTGTTCTCCCCAGTATTGAGCATGGAGTTTTTTCCTTTTTCTTTTCCTAGCCCCTTAGTCAGTAATTGGGACAACTGATTCATCATATCCCTTTGGGACTCAACACTTGGTCCCTCATATCTTGCTGGATCTTCGCTAGTTGCTTTTGCATTTGCATTTGTATCAAGTCTTGCGTTTCTTTTTGAAGTTGTTCAAGTCTTTCCAATCTTTAATTCATATCTTTTATCCTTTTTCGTGTACCGTAAAGGTGCCTAGTCGTTTGACTTTTGTCGGTTCCCAGGTTAACTGAAATAATTTTACCTAATTAGGGTTCTTTTAGGGAAAGTCTAATGCAAATAATGCAGTGCAATGCAAATGCATGAAATGAATGCAAAAGAAAGGAAGTCATTGATTCTGAATTCAATTTCATTAGAACAACTTTTCTAGAAAACAAATTCCTTTACATAAAACGGACTACATATATGGCCTTTCTCATATTCCAAGGGAAGACACTTATTTTCTTCTTCACATCCGGATCTTATGGTCGAGTCTGGTGGATTTTCTAAAAGATATCCCCGTTAACTCCTTTTTGCTTGATCCAGGCTGCGACTTGTTGCTCGCTTATCCCTACGATGCCCGTAAGCTTTTTTAGACATGAAGGCTCTCGAATAATCTTTATTAGCTTGAATCCTCAGGCGATGAAGCAAAGTCGTGTATTCCTTCATGGGCTATCAGCATTCTTTCATTGTGTTTACTTGGACTATATTTAGACAACCTTGTTATAATTCACTTTATTAAGAAATTCATTTTCTTATGACAAACTGTTCTATTTAGCAATCAAATATGAATCAACACCTCCTTTCTATGATGATGTAATGCAATGCAATTATAAACAAAACAAAAACAAAATACGTTAGCACAAGAGAAATAAACAAAACAGAGTACCTACCTGGGTGACCACTAGGGGTTCGAAGTGGCTCTATCTAGGATGGGCTCCTAGGTCTGTCTATATGTGGCTCGGTTCTAGAGTGAAGGTACCTGAACCAGCAGATTCCTCAATCCTCACCCATTATAGGCTCATACGGACCGAGTTCGATTCAGGGGAATACATTTCCCTACGGCTATATAGAGATGAAAACCTCACGAAGACGTAGGTACGAATGTATCCCGAAAGCGATCCACTATTCTATACGGAGATGAAGACCTCACGAAGGAGTAGTTTCTCACTCCCACTTAAAAAGATGTGACCAAAACGGTCATGCAATGCGATATGCAAAACTATTTAAAGACTCGAACCAACGCAGTAGGTATTATATCATAAACCACAAAAATAACAGGTGAAAATGCAATGAAAGGATCATTTATCAAAACCAAATTTTCAATTTTCGACAAAAAGACAAAAGTGAATCAACTTATGGCTCGACTCTCGAAGTGCCCCCAGTGGAGTCGCCAAGCTGTCGTAACCATTTTTTTTAAAACGGGAATCGACTATAATTTTGAAAATGAAAATAAATAGAGGAGTCGCCACCAATCCTTTTTGATGAGGTGTGATCGGGTCACCTTTAAATTAACCATTTTAATAAAAGTTAAGATTTACTAAAATGATAATTTTTGGTCTACAAAAATCAGAAAATGAGTTCGGGAGTCGGTTACGCATGAGGAAGGATTAGCACCCTCGATACGCCCAAAAATGGTACCTGTTGATTAATTAATGTCTTAAGATCGAAGATTGAAAACTTTGAAGACTTTTGAAATATGATCATTCTTTATGAAAATGCTCTAGTGTTAAAGACCTTCTGCCTATAAAATGTCACATCCAAAGTGAGTTAGGACACGACATCTTGAATTTTCGAGCGAGCTTGCCTTTTATTTAAAATTAACGTGTTTTAAAGGATATTCGGTTAGTTAGGAATAAGCATATTTGAAACTCGTATTGCGATCTAAAAGTATTCCGTATTTAGGTTAAATGAGAAAAATCGAAACCCGAGTAAGTTAGGGCACGATTGTCTCGAATCACCAAATACGGGATATTTACTTTTCTGAAAGAATTATCATTGGGTTGGATAAAACCTAAATTCATGATGGAACGAGATAATAAAGAATGCATAACAAATAAAAATCGATAACCATAACAAGATAAACATAAACTCAAATGTGAATGATAACGATAAAAACAAAAATAAAATAAATCGTCAAACGAAAAATAAGAAAGGGAAATAATAAATAAGCTAAATGTTTGAAAATAAAAACTTAGTCGTAAAATAATGAAGATTATGAGAGTCTATTTAATAAAGTAGTAATAATGATGATAATGATAAGAAAAATATAACGATAGTAAAATATAATATTAGTACCTAAATATTAATATAGACATAATGCCTAAAGCGTAATAATAGCGAAAATATGTATGAAAAAGAAATATAAATAACTAAGTAATGAGAAAATAAATAAATAGAAAAAAAATAATAATAATGACAGTAAGAAAGAAAAAATTAGTGATAACAATAATATGTCAAATAATAAAAATAATAATAGTAACAATAATTTTGAAAAACAGTAAGGTAATAAAAAAGGAATAACAATATGTTAGATAGTAAGTAATAAAAATAAAAATAAAAATAATAAATGATAATAGTGAAATACCTATAACAATATATACTAATAATAGCAATAATATGAAGAATGAGAAATAACAGTACACGAACAGTAATGGATTGCTATGATAATGGTAAATATTGATAATAATAATAATAATAATAATAATAATAATAATAATAATAATAATAATAATAAAAATAATAATAATAATAAAAATAATAGAAATAATAGTGATAACAACAATATAAACAATATATATATGAAAAATACTGATAATAGTACAAATGATAACAAGAATAATAAAATTAACTAATTTAATAATAAAATAGCTAAACAATTAAAAAGGGATTAAATTGAATTTAAAGCAAAAATTTTGGGACGAATTCAAAATAAAAAAGACAAGGGAGGACCAAATTGTTACCCACGCGCTATATGAAGGGACGAAAAAAGAAAATATCCCCGTTCCCCTAAACACCACGTTTTTCGCAGGACCAAAATGAAACAAGAATCGAATTATCGGGCGAAATTAAAAAAATGAAAAACTTAATTACAAAATGGTGAAAAGCGGAAGGACTTGCAGAGAAATTATCCCCAAAGACAAAAACACGCGGATCCTCCTAGCGGGTCGGGTCAACACGCGGATCCCAGGCTTAAAACGACGTCGTTTTGACGTTTGAACCTCAAACCCAAAACTACGTCGTTTTAAAAGGGTATAAAAGCTGATTTTTTTTTAAAATTTTCATTCCTCCTCATTCTTCAAAATAAAACAAAAGGGAGAGCTCCCTTTTTCTCTGCAGCAGCGCATCATCGGCCTAGATTTCCGACCATCGGCCGCCGCGCCGAAGCCGGCGCCGCGTCGACCGCCGCCATGCGTCGCGCCGTCACCGCCACCGTATCTTGCAAGGGGAGGCCAAAAGTCGCGTTTTTCTGGCAAAAAAAAGAATAGTTTTCTTCTTCTTTCTCTTTTTAATATATTTTTATATAGATAAATAGTTTTAAAAAGAGAAATATAGGTATATATTTAGTTTTGAAAAGAAACAATAAAAAAACAATAAAAAGGAAGAAAAGAGATAAAAAAAATAAACCTTAAGTTGTTTGGGACTTGTTTTTCTTTTTCTCTTCAACTGCTCGTTGTTTCTTTATTATTTGAATGCTAAAATCGATCTCTTTGTATTCAATCCAATCCCCCTTTTTAAAAATACAATCGGTTCCCCCTTTTTATTATTTTCTCTTTCGACTTTGTAGTCGATTACATGATTTCTATGCTTTCTGCTTGTTTCCCCTTTTTTGCTTTGCGTGTTTCTGCTCTCTGTTTGTTTTGCAGGTGATGGGATGATGGGATGGAGGCAGTACAAGTGGAGCAAGTGGAGGTGTGGGTGGTGACAGACTTTGGTGGCTAGGGTTTTCCTTTTTGGCTGAAAATTAGTTAAGGTTGTGGGCTGATTTGGGCTTTGTAATTGGGTCTAGAGTTTGGTTTTGGGCCGGGCATAATTTGGGCTATACAACACGTGTGCTTCTTTCTTCAGATGGTATATAACAGTTTTTCAATTTTAGTCCTTCTATTATGTCAAATTTCGGTTTTGGTTCCTATATGCTAAAACTTGATTTAATTCATATGCTTTAATTTGACGTAATTTAGTCCCTACTTTTATAATGTCATTAGTTAGTGTAAAGAGTTAATATTGTTAACTATTTCAATTACAATGTTGATGTTATTTTTTGTCAAGAACACCTTTCCAAAAAAAAAAAATATCATGAGGAGATTGAATGAGTGATTTTAAGAAAAAATATATAACATTAGCATTTTCAACGCCATTTTTTAAATCATTATGATCAACTGAATATTGTTTATATTTAAATGTCGCACCAATGAATTTAATAAAAGACTATTAATGATGATAACAACTGGACTTGAATTTTAAAATTTGAAAAGTTGAGGGACTAAATTCTTGAAAATAAAAATAGGAAGATTAAATTTCAAATGTCCAAAATCTATAGGGACTAAAAACATATTTTACATATTTTAACCTTCTTTTTTTATTCTATAATTTAATACAAATAAATAATTAACCAATGAAAAACAAAAGAATCATATCAATAATAATAGTAACCTATATATAAAAAGGAAATCCTTTGGATCTTCTTTGGTTTACACATGGATCACCCTCTTTTCTTTTTCTTTTGCACTATATAGGAAAATGGTCAAATTTCAAGTTTAGTCCCTATCCTATTCTCAAATTTATGATAAAATTTAAGATAAATTTTTTATAATAGATTTAGTAATATTTTTAATTTAATGTAGTAAAATAATACAAAAATGAGTGAAGATTATATTTAAAAGTAAAAAATTAATTGAAATTTTTAGATAAAGCTTATAAACCGTAAAACGAACATAAAAATAAATATATAAAAATAATACTTACTAATTACTTCTATACTCTTGATTATCAATCATAAGAAAAGTTAGCATCTAACTTTAAATTTAAAGATGCCTTAATCTTTACTATAATAAAAAAAATGAAATGCATCTTATATATTATTTAATTTGTTATCCTTGGACTTTAGAGTCTTTTATCTTCTAGGTGATCATATGTATTAGGTCATGACCTTTATTAAGTGTTTTTGTTGTGTGTCCTCTAGGTGAATGGAATCGGGCATTTATAAGATATGATTAATGTTCATTGAAATGACATCTTAAGTAGGTTTTATGCACACTAACATATATACTGCTCTAGATTTAACACATGTTTATCGTATCACGCACTTAACTTCGCATCTTCTGCCTACGAATCCCCAGTAACATGCATGTGAACCTAACCCGAGAGCTCTCCTCACGAGCCCTTAATGTCTCTACTTTGTGGGGCCCAGGTTCCTCTGCATCTACTCGGATTGTGGGTCGGTACTTCAGGGTTATGTTCGGGTTTCAGGTTAGTAACGGGAAATACCTTAACAACCTTATTGAGACTTTAAATCGGTTTAATATTATATATTTATTGTTAAAATTTTTAGAAACATGTATTGTAATAATAAACGTCGATAATGGCAGAAGATACTATCACAAAGCAATAAGAACAGAAAAATAAGAACACACAGATCTTGGGTGAAAACCCTTTCAGGAAAAAAATCACAGGCATAGGAGCTATTTAAGGTTGAAAAACCTTATTCTAATCAAAGTCAAATAGAAGAAGAATAGTTCTATATGGATTCAACTTGTGCTGTACGACCCTTGGCCTTTTGCCCTACAGATCCCCTTATTTTATCACTGTATTTATTTCTTCAACAAGTAATAAGATTTACGTCACACAATCTATAACATATATTTATAATTTGAATAAATTAAAATGGTCCAAATCATTAAAAAAATTATTTAAAACTGGACTTGTACTAACCAAAATTCATTAAACCGAACAAATAATCTAACCCTTACTTTTATGAGTATTGAAATTGTATATCAATGAGAATGATTTAGAATCGTGGTCCCATGTGAAAAGTGGAGAATCTCACTTTATAATGGAACAAGTTGTACACATAACGCATTATTATAATAATTAAATTTAAAGAGGAATTTTAAACCATATTTGGTGATTTAATTTTGGTTTTGCACTTAACATTTCGTGCAATTTGTTTTAAATTAGAGTTATTCATGTCGGATGTTAATAAAATTTTAGTTCTAATTGGAATGTACGAATTCAGTTGGATTCGAAAAATGGTCTTCAATTTTTGTTCAAGTTCGATCTGGATAAAAATACTAAAACTTGGGTTTGGCTCGGCCTGTCCGTATTATTTTTTTAATTTTTATTTTTTTATGTAAGAGATTTTAAAATATAATGCACCAAATATACTAAAAATATTAAAATAAATGTTTCCCAACAAATTGAAAATAAATTTAAAAAAATTATACTTAAATAATATTAAGATAAGTACAACTTAACAAGCAAATACTTTTAAAGTAGTAGCAAAATAGTGGTAAAAAGTGAGAAAACAAAAGCAACAAAGTCTTTTTTTATTATTGCAAATTTGGGCCGGGGCCGGGCCAAAAGAATCTTACCCGAGGCTCGACTCATTTTCTAAACGGGCTTTATTTTTTGCCTAAACCTATTTTTCGGGCCTATATTTTTTTCCAAACTCTGACCTTCGGGTTGAGCTTGGACAACTTTCTATGTTACTCAAATTTAAATTAAATAATGAATTAATATTTATTTGATTTTTTGTTTTTAAAATATTTTTATATATAAGTAAATTTATTTAAGGATGAATTTGAGTAAAGATAATGGGCATGAAAAATAGTTTAAATAAAAAAAATTAAATAAAGTGAATTTTAGATTCCAATATTTAAAGTTTATGTTTAACTCATTCTAATCCATATTGAAGTTTATAATATGTCATTTTCTTTATTTTATACCTTACATTTTTATATTATATAAAAATTTAAAATATTAAATTATAATAATCTAAATATTAAAAATTTAAATTAAGTAATTTATATTTAAAAATTTAATAAAATAAAAAATAATGGTAAGAAAACAAATGTCTATATACAATCATTCTATATACTATCAATAAAATAAAAAAAAATTACAGAAGAATTTAAGATATTGTCGCCTAATTTCCTCTGAAGATTCGAGTTTGAATACTTTTCCTTATTATTAAATTAAATGGAGTCAATTTCAGATTTCAACATTTAAAGTTTATGTTTAGTTCAGTCTAATCCATTTTCAAATTTTTTATTTTTAATTTAAATATTAAAAAATATGTATTACTTATATTTAAAAATTTAATAAAAAAATATAGGAAAAGAAATGTTTATATATAATCATTCTATATACTATACATGAAATAAAAAAAAATTATAAAAGGATTTAAGATATTGTCGTCCCTAATTTCCTCTAAAGATTTAGGTTTGAGTCCCTTTCCTTAGTACATATATTATATGAATATATCGGGTTTGATTCAATATATATATATATATATATATATATATATATATGAGAAGGGATTATATGAAATTGTGATTTTACGTCATTTCTCTCCCTTTCCAATAAGAGAATAACAATTCAGATTTTTCCTTTTAAAAAAATTCAAATTAAACTAAAAATGATAAAAATTAAGAAGAAAAATCTAATTTGTTGTTCTCCTGTTGAAAAGGAATGGGAATGACATTAGGGGCAAAGCAAGAAAATTTTATTAGAGGGCCGAAATTAAATGGTATTTTTTACGATAGTAAAAATGTAAATTTTAAAGGATTAAATAAAAAATTTTCTATTTTAGGGGGTCGGCGCCCATGTCAGCACCTAATTTGCCCCGAGATGACATGAAATTGTAGTTTATTTCATACAATAAAATCCAAGAGTAAGAAAAAGCATAGCAAAGTATTGAAACAGTAGATTTTGTAGGAAATATGAGCTCAAAAATCTCGACATGATCAACACCAGCATTCGATTCCTAAAGTAGTTGATGTTCCGAAGATACATGAGCTCCGCACTATCCACAAGAAGTAAACGAACAACTTGGCTGCGTCAAATCCTACACAACACTATCCGAATCTGCCCTATATATGCATGAGTAAAACCACCGCTGTCTACCTTCATCGACCTTAAGGCGGTGGCTGCTGCAGCCGTTGGTTGTCGTTGTACCATCTTATAAAAACCATACAAATGGGGTAAGTTAATTGAATGTTTCCATGTTTAGGGATTTGGATGTAAATTAGTTATGTGGCTTTTCGATGAAGGTTGCTAAATATTCAATTTTTAGGGTTGAACCAAGAGCAATTTTAGAAGGGTTACTAATAGTTTAGGAAAGGAATTTTAGACAAATAGATGTGGATTGTGATTATGCACTTCTAATGGAAACTATTTTATCAAGTGGTGCTGCTAGTAGTATAATGATAGAATTGCGCTTAATTCATCAATTGCTAACTCGAAATTGAAAAGTCCGATTTTGTTTCCGAAATCTTTAAACAAAGTTACCAACCAAATGAAAAAATATGCTCCTAATAGTGTCTTAATTACTCTACTTTGAAAAACCCCAAATTCGATGCGTGATTTATTGACAATTTTTCTCGATTTGTTCCTCAAATTTGTTTTGGTCCATGTTAATTTTAAAGTTTTACAACTTTCTTTTAATTTTGGTACCTATGATAATATTTAAGGTAAATTACATAAATAATTATTAAATTATGGTTAATTTTTTATTTTGATCACTTAACTAAAAAATGTTACAATTTGATTACTAAAATATTTGAAAGACCCATAATAAGAAAGTTTCAATATTAATACCTCAATTTAATAAATAAAATTGTTTAATTTATCTACAAATTTTCAGGTAATATTTTCCACATAAAACTTAATCATTATCTTACTATAATTATGAACACTAATTAATCAGTATCAGTCAACCATTCAAGTATATTAATGACTTTTTTTTTAATAATCTCACTAATAGGTTCTAATCATATTTGTTCCTTTTGACACAAGAACTATCCATAGTCTCTCTCCAACCTATAAATAAGAGGATGATGCGGTTCAACACACTTAAACTCATGTCCTCCTATATTGAGCCGAACAAATAGTTTAACTCTTAGATTTTTTTATTTATAATTAAGGTATTTTTTCATATTCGTTTTATAACTAACGGAGATCTTTTCGAAATTATTGTTGTCTCTAGTGGTGGAATATCACATTAATTTTGAAGCGACTAATTAAAATTTTTAAAAATTTTGAGGGTTTAATTAAAATTTTCAAAACTTTAGTAGAACTTGATTAAAATTTTAAAAATTCTTGGAGAGCCTAAATAAAATTTTCAAAAATTTCAAAAATAGTTTTCCAGATTTTTGCCCTCCTCTCATGTTAAAAGGTTTTTAAAATTGAACCAGTGATCAAATCAATAATGCCACTAATTTATAGATCCAACTAATTCGATTAAATAAATCATTAAAAATTTATGAAAAATAAAATAAAATATTTAAAATTCGATTCAATCAGTTAAACCTCATAGTTGAATCAATTTTTTACATAATATATATATATATCGATTTTTCAGATCAACCAATTCATTACCATTGTTCGGATTTGTATCTAATTGGGATGGATTAGAATTGTTATGCGACGTGAAATTCGTGGAATCTATTTATAATAAATGAAAAAGTGTTATCCATATACACAGACAGACAAATTGGCTAATAAATTTTTATTCCCTCTTTCCGAAAGCCGTCTACCATTGTTTGTTTAACAAACAGCAAATGGCATGCCTTCATGCATGCATTATTATAATAAATTAAACACCCAATTTATACTAACTTTCGGTCAGTTTTGGACTAAACATTTCCTACAAAATCTATCAACCCTCCAATTTAAAGATATTTATTTTATACATATATTTTTAATTTTTTTATGAAATATTTTCATGTAGAAAATATACTTACTAAGAATTGAAGGTTTTAATAGAGTTTAATATATTAAGTATAAAATGATTGAATCTTAATTCGATTGATATGAACATTATTATCAATATACGATGACGTGGGTTTGAGTGCACTGAATTGTATTATCCTTCTATTTATGGTTTGGTGAGGGACTATGGGTAGTTCTAAACATTATGTCAAAACTAGTATATATAATCAGAACCTATGATGAATTCATTTGTAGAATTTTTTTATTATTTTAGTTACAGTGTATATAATGATTATTTTATATGAAATATTTAAAAAAATTCGGTAGGCTTAAATTGTCTCAAATAGTTATTCACAAATATAAGCGAGTTTCAACAAAATTTAGTGTTCATATTACTAGTTAAATCAAAGCTTGATCAACTATATATACTACTAATAACATATATAAATTTGATCCGATCTTGCCTGACTCATGAATATATGTGTATTCAAGCTTTAATTATGAATCAAAGAATCCAAAAAGGAACAAGTAAAACTTAAGCTGCCACAGATAACTTTATGTTTCATGTACCTAATTTCTTCAAAAGAGTTAGGTTTGAGTCCCTTTCTTTAGTGTGTATGTGTACATATAAAATTCAAAAGTGTGTATATATGCAAATAAACGCATATATTCGGGTTTGATTCATGTATATATATCCAAGAAACCAAGAGAAAAACACAGCAAAATATCGAGTGAAACAGTAGATTTTCTAGGAAATATGAGTCATTCACCTCTGAAATCTCCTCTACATAATCTACAAACAACTGAACTTCACCAGCATTCGATTCCGAATGTAGTTCATGTTCCAAAGATACATGAGCCCGTGGTGGCATATCCGGATCCATACTATCTACAACAAGTAAGTACCTTGACAACAAACAACTTGGTCGCATCGAACCCTCCACAAGGCCATCGGCAATCCCCGATTGCTACACCTGCGGCGGCATATCCGGATCCGAACTATCCGCAACCCCAGGCAGTTTCACCCGTGATGGCATATCCGGATCCGCATTATCTACAACAATTAAGTACCTTGGCAGCAAACAACTTGGCTGAAGAAGTACCTCCAGTTCCAGCCATGGTATCATCATCTGCATCGAATCCTCCACAAGGCTACCCGCAACGCACAGCAGCTTCATTGAACGTAAAGCCGGCGCCAGTGTCGTCATCGGGTGGTTGTTGTATCATCTTATGAAAACCATGGCTGATCTCTTAATCTCATCAAGTTTGATGTCAACTTTTTATGATTCGTTCGCATCAAGTTCTCATTTAAGTTTTATCCTTGTTTCTTATGAAGTAAAATTCATAAACTCTACTTGAAGTTTGTTTTGTATTACAATTGGATCAAATTGAGGAAACATGAATTTAGTGGAACTATGAATTATTGCTCAAAGATTTGTTTACTTTTCATCATTGATTTTTGATTTAACCGTCTAGAATAAGAAAATCTCTTTTCAATTTTCTCAACAACTAAATTAAAATGAAGAATTGAAATAGATTCTAAACCAAATAAATAAAAAAGAGATTAGAGACCACTCAATAAAAAAAATATTTAAGGATTTCCTTTTTAGCATTTTAAGAGTTTCATTTATTTCTAAAAAAACTAAAAGAAATGAGAAGGTTAATTCCACCAAATTTTTTTTTTTCACGAGGTACAACTTAAAATTTCTAATTATTTATTTTTACAGATTTAAATATAATGAAAATTAATCACATTAAGAATATATGCCGAAACGACTCCTGATTGGGTTTCAACTATTGGTAAAGCAACTATATTTCCTTCACCTAATTGAGAACTTGATTTAACAGTTTCTCTTAAAAGGCGTGAATGCAAATACAAAATGTACTTAGCCTTTCCTCCCATTGCTTGGGAGCTTGTGGTTTTATATGTTCTATTTCACTCCCCAACGGCAGTTCTTTTCACCATTTTCTCATGATATTACTTTGCTATCGGTCACCTAAGAGTATTTAACCTTACAAGGTGGTCTTTGTTGATTCACACAATATTTTACTGTGCCCATGCTACTCAGGTCAAAACATAAGTTAGTGATATTTTTGACTACCCAAAATTATTTGCATCAACAATAATTAAATAATTTTTTAAAAAAGAATCTAAAAATTTAATAAACATAAATTCTAATATTAGGACAATAAATATGGGCCAAAATCACCGAATAAAACCCAAATATATTTTAAAATCGAATCATACTATCTTTTAGCTGTTTTTTTTTTTTTCAATTCTGATAACATTTCTTGCAGTATTTAATGAATCATTAAAGTATTAAACTAAATAAACAGCCTGCATCCAGAATTCACATATTCCTCAAATATTAATCCTAAACTTGAACGTGAAATTGAAATTCCAACGAGCAGCAGCATCATTCTCCTCCATTAAGTGTTAGGGTTCTTCCGAAAAAATTATAATCCAAATAAATCACCGTGTAAATATTAAATAGGGATATATGTTTGATATGAATATTTTTTAAATTTTATCATATATGTAAAGAGTTATCGGACACAGATGACGTAAATGAAGACTTCAGGGTAGATGATGTTAGAGTAAGAGCTCCTACCATCACCATCACCAGCAAAGTAATCAACAAGGGCTCAGGATCCTAAAGAGATGAGCATGATACAGCAGATTTACTTTAGCATAAAGCTCAGCCATGATTGTATGTTGTTTGCTGAATATATTCCTTTTTATCTAAATATTGAAAAATATATGTTATTTTCAATGGATTCAAATCATAGATTTAAATAGTAATTGATATTCTCTGCATTCCATCACAATACCACACATTACATCTACACTCCATCTTAAAAGCATGTGGAATAAGATCCTTGATTGAAATCTTAAAATAATACCTTAATAAGTGATGTGTAAAATAATAAAATATATTACGCGTAAAAAAAATTAGGGTAAACTCTAAAAATAGTTACTTTTGTTTGTTTAAGATTACATTTTAGTCACTTATGTTTGAAATGTTACGTTTTAGTCAAGTACGTTATTATTTTGTTACGAAGTGGTCACTTTATCGTTAATCTCCGTTACCTTTCTAACGGCGATCCTACGTGGCAGTCAAAATAGGTTTTAAATGCCAACTTAGATGTCCTACGTGACACTCCAAATTAAATTTATTTAATTAAAAACCTATTTTTATCTGAGCAATTAGACATCCAAGTTGGTATTTAAAACCCATTTGAATTGTCACGTAGGACTGCCATAAGAGAGCAGAGTTTAACGATAAAGTGATCATTTCATAATAGAATGATAACATAAGTAACTAAAATATAATCTGAAATGATTATTTTTATAATTTATTTATGTTTATGAATACAAACTATATCTGAATCTTACTAAAAATTAGTAAACTGAAAATGAATACAAACTATATCTGAATCTTACTAAAAAATTAGTAAAATGAAAATGAAAAATTTCTTAGTTGTGGCATTGGGTTTCCATTTTTAGTGATGTTAGTGACATCTATCCATTTTTTGGGTGGTGTTAGTGACACCTAAAACTTTGATTGTTTTGTCTTTTTATTTTCATTTGGCACCTTCACTGTGCCCCCATTGCTACTTTCCAGCCTAAAAGATTAAACTTTGAAAAATTAAAGGATTATTTCATTAATAAGGTTAAAAAAGAAGCAACCTATTGAGAAAATTTGATGGGAGGTTTAAATATTTTACAGTCTTCAATCTCATAAACTTTGTTCAAACCACAACCCTTAAAAAATTATTCACTTACATGTACTCGAATCTATGTTCTCAAATTATTTAGTTACAAGCATTTGAATCTATATTCTCTAACAATAATATTAATGCCAAAATTTAAAAACGTTATCGAAACGCACAACTGTTGGCGGAGGAAGTGTGAAATACAAGCTGGTGGGTTCTTTTATTCTATTTACTTTTTATAATCTGGTGCATCCTTTTACTTGCCCAATGACAGCTAAATTATTTCACTTTTAAAATTTTGATTTCTTGTTGAATAAATATCGAGAAACTAAGACACCAAACCAGACCAGGCCAGTTTCTGGGAGAAACAAGGGAGTCGTTGAGTTCCCAGTTTATGTAAAAATACCATGAATCAGCTTTCTCAAGGCTTGCCTTTAATGGGTGCTCATCAAGGGAACCAGGATGAAGATTACAGAAAGGGACGAACGACCCACGACAATTCCAACAAGAGCCAGCAGCAGCATCGACCTCCTCGAGAAAGTTATCAGAGCTCTGTTGATCTTCAACAACAGCATCGGCCTCCTCGGGAAACTTCTAAGAGTTCCGATCATATTCAACAACAGCATCCACCTCCTCTAGATATTTATCAAAGTTCCGATCATCTTCAACAACAGCATCGGCCTCCTCGGGAAACTTATAAGAGCTCAGATCATATTCAACAACAGCATCCACCTCCTCGAGATATTTATCAAAGTTCCGATCATCTTCAACAACAGTATCAGCCTCGAGAAACTTATAAGAACTCAAATCATATTCAACAAGAGCTTCGTCCTCCTCGAGAAAGTTATCAGAGTCCAAATCATATTAAACAACAGCATCAGCCTCGGGAAACTTCTAAGAGCTCAGATCATATTCAACAACAGCATCAGCCTCGGGAAACTTATAAGAGCTCAGATCATATTCAACAACAGCATCAGCCTCATCCGGAGAGTTATCAGAGTTCCGATCATCTTCATCAACAACAGCGTCAGCCTCCTCGGGAAAGTTATCAGAGTTCCGATCATTTTCAACAACAGCAATATCAGCCTCGAGAAAGTTATCAGGAGTCGGGACATCTTCAACAACTGCGTCGGCCTCCTCTGGAAAGTTATCAGAGTTCCAATCATGTTCAACAACAGCAACAGCTTTCGGAAAGTTATCATCAGAGTTTCAATCATCTTCAACAGCAGCAGCATGAGCCTCGGGAAAGTTATCAGAGCTCCGATCATCTTCCTCCTCGAGAAAGTTATCAAAATTCCGATCATCTTCAGCAACAGCAGGCTCCAGTTATCAAAGGATATGCAACAAAAGATGATTCTTATTCTTTGATTAACAAAGTTGCCTCTGATCATCAGTTGCCTTCAGTTGTCGATCTTTCAAAACATGTTCATCATCCTAGTGGTTATCAGAGTTCCCATTCTCCGACACCTCGGGTTAAGCCTCCTTCCACCCGTGACCCGAATTCCATTCTCATGAACCCTAAACCTCGTAGTCTGCTGTATCATGAAGAGTATGCAATGACCCAGGGAAATACAGCAGATGATTCAGCCGAAGCGGAGAACAAAAATGTTAAAGTAAAGAGAAGCCATACTAATAAACCACAGTCTTCATCATCATGTTGCCAGTGATACAACCATTATATTGTGTGAAAACACCATCCTACAGGTGAAGTAATGTGTAATAGGTATGTGTGTTCATTTATGTGTACAAGAAATTTAAGATATGTAACATAAGTCATATGTATTTTTTTTTCGTTAAATTTGGTTAAATTTTACTATTTGTAAGTTGTGGATTTAATTTTTATAATTTAGTTTTGATTTTATTGTGAGTAATATGTGAAGCTAGCTAGTAACCTTACATAGCATTACATATGTGGTGATATGTTTGTCGCATCGGACTTTAAAAATAACAGGACATGATGAATTTAGCAACCATAATTTCATCAAAATTGAAATTTAAAAATTTAAAAAATAAAAAGATTAAAAACAATCAAATTAAAATATAAAGATTAAATTCGTAACTTACTTAAAATAAAAAAAAACTAATAGTAAAATTTAAATAGTTTCTTTTGTTGATCCATATGCACGATTCCGATGTACTTAATAATATAAAATTATATGAAGTTAAAGTATAAAAATTAAATTATTAATTTAAAAATAGTAGAAGGATCAAAATTAAAATTTAACTTTATTTGAATAAGTGTGAAATATAAGCTTCTCAAGGGTCATTTAAAATATTTTTATTCTTTAATTTATTTCTTTACAACATGGTCACTTTATTCTTGGTTCTTCACATGAAGCAATGACATTAAATTATTTCATCTTCTTTTTACTTTAAAATTCTTATATTTCATGTTCAATCCACATCAAAGAAACTAAAGAGTAAAGACCAAACCAGATCAACAGGCCTGTGAGAGAAAAAAACAGGGGAGTTTGCCTTCAATGGATGCTCATCAATGGAATCAAGTTGAAGATTACAGCGAGGGACGAACATCGACGATTCGAACAAGCAGCGATAATGCCAACGAAAGCCGGCAGCATCGACCGCTTCCTGTTCCAAACGCCGATCATCTTCAACGACAACAGCAGCAGGCTCCGGCTATGGTCGTATCTTCAGAAGGGTATCCGTCGAAAGATGATGATTCTGAGAGTGATGGGAGTTTCGAGTCTTCCCGGAAATCCGAACAGGATTGTGTTTCAAATGATCAGAGAATATTCGAGCCTAAGCCACAGCAGCCGACTCACGTGGAAGAAAAGTGCTACCAATCTAAGCAATCGTTACCATCGGTTGCGGCTCGGTCTCCTCCGAAAGAGGGTGAACGGAGTTCTCCGAGTTTTAACCAGCCCCAACAATGGCAAACTTCAGATAGGGTTAATCCTCCTACAAGACATCCTAGTGGTTCTACTTCTCAGAGTTCCCATTCTGCAATACCTATGAAAGCACATTCAAACACAGGGTATACACGTTTACCTTCGGTTGAGGCTCCTTCGGCACGTGTTCCTCCGAAGGTCGACCCGATTCCGATGAGCTATAATCCTCGTCCGCCGCATCCGGACGAGGAGGGAATGGCCTATCGTGGAGAAACAACGGTACCCGAAGATGAAATCACACCTGCAACTGCCGATTCTATCGAAGCGTCACCTAAAAATGTTGCTGTGAAAAGAAAAACACCACCACCACCATCATCTTCACCACCTTGTTGCTGCATCTCGTAGCATCATAAGTCCAGTGTTGTCAAAGGCAATTTTACCTTACTTACCCAAGTAAAAGGGCAATTTGTGTGTGTTTGTGTATGTGTGTATAATAAGCTTAAAAGCTCCGTTACCAATTACATCAAAAATGAATTTATCACTCAAATAACGTCAATGGCAAAAACTATAACATCTCACACAATAAATACTCATAATAAACCATCGTGTGCAACCAAGAAAAGAAAAAAAAAAAGAAAAAAAGAAAGAGTTTACATCGCAAACTGAAAATAATTAAAATCAATTGGATCGAAATCGATATTATTCAAATTTGAATTTTGTAGATGAAAAAAAAGACTTTTCAACCATTAAATTAGAAAAAAAAGGTGCTTAGACGTTTTTAAACACACGTTTTCCATTTTTTTATTTTTTCATATTAAAAGATAAGTAAAAATTACAAAAAGAAATTTTAAGTTTTTTATAAATTAAAAAAAAAAGAATATCATAACTAGAGGTGTGCATGGGCCGGGCGGCCCGCCCGAAAAATGGGAGGGTTTGGGTAAAAATATAGGCCCAAAAAATGGGCTTGGGCAAAAAATGAGGCCCGTTTAGAAAATGGGCTGGGCCTCGGGCAAGATTTTTTGGCCCGGGCCCGACCCGGCCCGGCCCGATTTTAATATTAAATTTTTTTAAATTTTTTTTATTTTAAATTTTAAGTAACTTTAGTTTTTTTTACTTTACTTTTTTTGTTGTTTTTAATGTTATTTTGATATTGTAAAATTTTTGTTATTAATATAATTTAGTTCTTAATTTAGTTCTAATTTGTTTTAATTTTTTAATTTTAATATAATTACTTTTTATTATATTTTTAATTTATGTATTATTTTAAGAATTATTTTAGTCCCATTTTTTATTTTTTTGTTTTAATATTTGTTTTTATGTTTTAAATGCATTTGATTTATTATATTTTAAAATTTTTTATTTAATAAAAAAAGCAAAAAAAAATTAATATGGCCGGCCCGGGTCTGGCCGGGCTTGGGCCTATCATTTTTTTCTTGGGCCGGGCTTGGACAAAATTCTAGGCCCATATTTCGGGCCGGGCCGGGCCAGAGCCTTGAAAACGGGCCAAAATTTTTTATGGGCCCTGCCCGAACCCGGGCCGCCCCGGCCCATGCACACCTCTAATCATAACTTATTTATATATTATATAAAATCAACTTGTAAGAAACCTTTAGGAGAATAAAAAATTAATAGGGGTATTTTAGGTAGAATAAAAAATCAATAGGGATAATTTAAGCATTAAAACTTAATAACAGCAATTTAGGTATTTTGTAAAAAAAGTTAATTAATTTGTTTATAAATTTTAAAATCTTATTATTAGTTATTTTTTATTTAATATAAATAAGGGTATTTTAGATGTATAAAAAATTAATAGGGATATTTTAGGTAGAATAAAAAGCAATAGGAATAATTTAGGCATTAGAACTTAATAAGCGCAATTTTATTTTATAAACAAAGTTAATTTATTTATTTATAAATTTTAAAATTTGTTGGTAGTTATTTTTATTTAATATATATATATATATATATATATACACATATATATATATTTGTCTATCTATATCTATATATAATATATTTTCACCTCCTCTTTAATAGATCTGTCTATGGGTCAGGTCATTCAGCTCGGGCCGAAGATTCGTCTCAAAAGTGAGAGGGTTTAGGTAAAAATATAAACTCGAAAAATGGGCTTAGGCAAAAAAAAAAGGCTCGTTTAGAAAACGGGTCAAATCTCAAATAAGGCTTTTTTTCTCTAGCCTGGCTTGACCCGAATATACAAAAAAAAAGAAACTTTTTTTTATTGTTTTGTTACTATTTTTTTTCACTATTTTGCTACCCTTTCACGATTATGTTATTACAATTTTATTGTTATTGTTTGGATATTATATAACTCTTGTTTTATTTTTAATTTTGTTGCTATTTTAGATGCATTTGTTTGTTAAGTTGCACTTATCTTAGTGTTATTTAAATATTCATATTATTTTTATTTTATTTTTAATTTGTTCAGAAATATTTATTTTAATATTTTTAGTATTTTTGATGTATTATAATTTTTTTTAAAAAATTTATATAAAAAATTAATACGGGCGGGCGGCACCCAAGTTTTAAAATTTTTATCTAAACCAGATTTGGGTAAAATTTTAGGTCCATTTTTTAGGTCGGGCCTGAGCCTAACAGACGGACCTAAAATTTTGGTTGAACCGACCCAACCCATAAACACCTCTACTTTTTTGTACAAAAAAATTAATAGGGTAAAAATAGTCATTTAAACTCTATCATCTTTTAATTCTCTACTCCTTTAATATATAAATTATTTTGATCAACTCTATTAAAAAATATTTTGGGTGAAGTTTTGTATCTTTATGATATTTACTTGCAAATAGTCTATCAAACGTGCAATGATTATGCATATTATTTATTTTATCGAATAAACATATTAATTTATTAAAGATACTGTTATAAGTATATTTTTAGCATATTGATAGTGAATTTTTTAATACTAAAAATACAATTAAAAAATAATGTAATATTTCTAATACATTCATTAGAATAATAATTATTTCTAACTATTATATTAATACACAAAAAGTCTAATTTATGTAGAAAATACATTGAAGAATATAGAAAAAGGAGGAAATTGAACCCCATGTGTTGACCTAATGGTCAGAGTGTCCACCGTTCTAGAAGTGATCTGAGTTTGAGTCACGCTAGTCGCGTTGTTATTAGAGTTCTGTCCTCTTCTTATAATCACCAAAAAAAAGAAGAAGAAGAAGAAGAAACTAGAAAACCCTTTACACGAGAAGCTGATATGTATAGCCATAAACCTTTCTTTTCATTATTTTCATGTTTCAAAATATTTAAGTTTTTATTTTTTCACAAATATTACTTACATTTTTATTTTTTTTTCCTTTTCTAACTTTTTTGTCACTTTTATTTTTATGCATTTAATTCTAACTTTAAATTGAATTTAAATTTTTATTGAATTTAAATTTAAAATTTTGATATATATATATATATATATATGCACTTTTATGATTTTCATTGTTGGTCATAATTAATCCTAAATAATTTAGTAATTAATTCTCCATTTATTTTTTCAATTTTTTCTTCTTTTTTTTTAGGTTACATTTAGTAGCATTTGATTTAAAAGGGGTTACATTTCAAGTGATTATAAGGTAAGGTTGGTAAGTTATTCCTTTCTCTCTTTTGTTTCTTTTTAAATTTATTTAGGTTATGATTTTTTTTTGTTAAAAGTAGATCTATTCATGAGTCAGGTTATCTGTCCAGACTTGAAGGTTTGTTGAAAATTTGGGAGGGTTTGAGCAAAAATATTAGACTCAAAAAATGAGTTTGGACAAAAAAAATAGGCCAGTTTAAAATATGAGTTGGGCTCGAACTTAAACATTTAAGGCTCGAGCTCAGCTTGACCCATTTTAAGTTTATAATACGTTATATTATATTATTTTTATATATTATGCAATTTAGAACACATTAAAAAAATAAACATATACTAAATATATAATTCTACTCCAATATAAATATTAAAATAATGTCAAGATAACTATATAAAAATTTTCAATAAATAAAAAATTATATAAAATTATTAATATTTAAATTATTTTATTTTAATATTTAGTAACTATTTCAAGTCAATCCTTCAAACATACCCTTTGAAGCATTTTACACAACCTGCACAAAAACAATCCAAAAATATGCCATAACACAACATTTAGTCAACACTAATCAACCAAGTCAATATGCCTAATTTGACAATAAAACTCTCCAATTCAACCTATTCAACTCAAGTTAACTTACCATGCCTATAAACTATGTATTAATCTCATTTCCCCTCTATAATTTCATACTCAACATGTCATCTTATAAGCCAAACACATATATAGCTCAACATAGTACTCCACATTCATGTACAGACCCAAGTTTCCATTCATTCCAACATTTAAAGTGACCAAAACATACAAAATCTATGTCCATACCACATAACCTTACATAAAATGATAATAAAAAAAAAATTATCGAATCAAAATTGAATTGTATGAGCTCCGAAGTGATTTGATCAATAGGTTTCACAAGCATATGAATTATAGAAAAAGAAAACAAAAACAGAGTAAGCATTTTGAATGCTTAGTAAGTCATGAACATAAAACATTAACTTACCTCACTTTACACTTATACACAATAAATTACATAAATTGACAATTAGACCTAAACATAGTAAAAGGTTGGTTTAATTCTTGATTTATACAATAATTCATTTTAATTTATCAATTCCAAATACTTTGTAACATCCTATTATAAGCACATGACAAATTAATTTCAATTTTTGAATGTTTCCTTTTTTTTTTCATTTTATTCGATTTATTCTCTAAAATCAAAATTACCATATTGTCCAAATTTGAGCCTCGATTTCGAAATCGATCTCAATTACATCCTTCAAAGACCCTCTATTGTCTATAATTACAGAAAGTTCATACCACCTTCAAAATATTTTTCAAAACTAACACTTTAGTCCTTATGTTCAAAACTAATAATTTTCACTCTACAAATTAATCATTTATCATATCTAAGCTTAGAATCAAACCGTTAAACACAAAAGACTTCAAGAACTCACCAATGACAACTTTAAAAAACTTAAACATTTTTAAAAAATACTACTCGAGTTAGTTAAATTGAGCTTCTACAATCTCAAAAATATAAAATTTACGAAAAACAGAGTTTTAATTCATGCAAGGACCGAATAGCTTAAGACTTTATCAATGGTTTTCTAGGTTTTCCTTAGCTAAAACTGTGGAAGAAAAAAAATGACAACTTTAAGTTGTTTTTTATATCGTAATTAGTTTTTTAATTAATCAAAATTAATAAACTTTAATAATTAACCTAAAAACTTAATTAACATGTGATAGTGGATTACAGTCGACATCCAAACCGTTTGACTGTCCAATTTTTCAATTAGACCTCCAATTAATTAAAAATTCATAACAATTAATTTTTATTATTTTTATAATTTAGTTCTTATACCTTAATTAACTATTAGATTAACAAAATTAATAGACCAAACTTTATTTAAACTTTATACTAACCTTGTTCATATTATATTAATATTTACAGACTCGCAAATCGAAAATAAAATTTTAGAACCACCGTTTTTGACGCCACTAACTTTCGAGTTGTTACACAACGTTTATGATTTTATTCTTGAAACTCAAATTTAAAGCTTAAGATTTATTACACCATTAATAGTCTTACAATTTTCTATTTCTTTTTTTAATAATATTTTTTCCATCTAAAAGATTATTCCAGCTAGGGAAAGTTAGAATTCCACATTTAATAGGAAGAAATTAAATTAATTTAATGAAAAAAATCACTCATATACTCCCTTCTTTTATTTACTCACAAGATAAGAATATATAAGAAATAATTGTATAATAACATGTTATTGACTAAACCCCAAGATAATGTAAAATTCTTTTCTTCTCTTGTTTTAATTATTTATTTTTTTACTCTTTAAAATTATTAATAAAACTTGACTCCCACAATATTTGATGTACAAAATAATAACCTAATTAAAATTAGGGAAAAGTTAAAGCATTGAAAATTAAAATATGTAATCTCATATTTACTTTATTTTTATTAAAATTTTCTACTATCTTATTTTTCCTTTCAATATTCCATATATAATCATTTTCCTATGAAGGAGAATACTCTATTAATCTAAATGGTTCAACCATATAATAAGTACCTTTTTTTTCTAATTTTTCGACACTAATAATTAGATGAATAATCATTTGTACTTTTCTTTTTGTAAGTTACAAAAAAAGCATAACTTAGAAGTAAGGAAAAGTTAAAGCATCTCAGGTTTACTTTTACTTACCATTCTCACAAGCATTTAATGATTCTCATAAATTCCAACAATATAAATACTTGATTTATAAGTTTAGCTTCCATCAACCCATTTTGTTGTTATTTAATACCCAAACTAGCAACCAAACAAACAAAAACACAAAGATGAGCCTTCAACACTTTGGCCATCAACATCCACTTGTGTTCATTGAAAGCCATGGCCACGAAATTGAAAAGATGAATTGCTCAGGATGTGGGGAGTCAGTGTCAGGTTCCAGCTTTGGTTGTGTGGACTGTGGGTTTTACCTACACAAGCACTGTGCTGAGGCACCTGCTGAGATGAATCACCCTTTCCATCGCAACCACAACCTTAATTTTCTTGCAAGGAATCCATACATGGACGGTAAATGCCCCTGCGATTTCTGCGGAAAAAACTGTGAGAATTTTATTTATCATTGTTCTTGCAAATTAGACTTTCATATCAAATGTGCATTATTTTCTCATAGCATTGCTGAGAAAAGAAATGCAGAGTTTCAAGACATTTCCCGTATAGATCCATCGATCAATACAGAAAATGTTACTGAAGAACTCAAAAAAGCTGAATGTTTTGCCTGTTGGAAGCCATTATTAGATTCTGTATTCTTTTCTCCTAATTGTGGCTTTTACCTGCATGCAAAATGTGTTGATCTACCAGCAAAAATCAATCACCTCATCCACCAAGAACATCCTCTCTTTTTACTATTTAACAGTCAAAGACTCTTTTGCAAGATTTGTCAAGAACTCCAATTTCCGGGATTTGTTTATTGTTGTTCACCTTGCAAATTTGTCCTTCATATCCAATGTGCAACAATACCCACCAAAATCAATCAGCCTTCCCATCGCGAACATCCTCTTATTCTTCAGTTTGTTAATGAATGTCTTCCTTGCCAAATATGCCAAGAAACCATCAACCTTAATGATGTCGTGTATTTTTGTTCAAGTTGCAAGTTTGTCCTTCATATTAGGTGTGTGTCATCACCACCAACTATAGAAGATAAACTTCATCATGAACATCCATTTACCCTATTTCCAAGACAAGTCTCATTTTGTGATGCTTGTGGCACTTTAGGGAATTATGTTCCTTATATTTGTTCCACATGCGGTATTTTTGTCCATAAAAATTGCATTTCTGTGCCACGTATCATCAAATTCTATCGGCATCAACATCGCATTTCCCACACATATTTCCTTGACCAAAATGAATCTGAACCGTGGGAATGTAGAGAATGCTTGGAGAAGGTCAACACAAAGCATGGGAGTTACTTCTGTTCTAAATGCAATTACATAGTCCATGTAAAGTGTGCAACAAAAAATGGTCGTTTGTATTACGAGGTTGACTCTACAGAAACAGAAGAAGCGACGGACTCAGATGAACCTGTCGATTTGAGAGAAATTGTGGCAGACACTTGGATTAAACATTCATGGCATCACCATAACTTAACACTGAGTGGAGACATTAAGGATTTTAAACAATGCGATGGTTGCCTTCTACCCATCGATACTTCTTATTATTATTGTTCAAAATGTGATTTCTTCCTCCACAAAGCTTGTGCTGAATTACTTGTGAAGAAGCATATTTGGTTTCACTTTTGCCAAAGACTTCATAAACTTACTTCTGGTCGCATTTTTCAATGTGGTGTTTGCAACTATTTAACAAGTGGCTTTGCCTATACCTGTGATAAATGCAAAGTAAGTTATTGTTTGCGATGTTCTTTGCTTTCTGATTTGGCTAGATATCAAGGACATGAACATCTTCTCCACTCCTTTCTTTTCAACTATGAAGAGTTGTGTAGTGCTTGTGGTGAGTCTGTTGGGTTTGTATATACCGCAATGAGATGCAAGCCTTGCAATTTTAATTTGCACCGAACCTGTCTTACATTGCCTATTACAGCTCAACATAGTTCTGATGTACATCCTCTCACACTCACTTATCACGTTGATAATGAAAATTATTTAGAAAGTCATTATTGTGATATTTGTGAAGAGGAAAGGAATCCCAAACATTGGTTTTATCATTGTTCAGCTTGTAACACTTCAGCTCATCCCAAATGTGTTCTTAGAGAATATCCATTGATCAAGCCTGGGACCAACTGCATAAAAGAAGATCATCCACATCCTCTCACTTTTGTCAAAAGAGTTGAGTTTTATCCAAAATGTCATATATGTGATAAGCACTGCCTTGATCTGTCCCTTCAATGTAAGACAGTTGGATGCAGCTATATTATTCATTGGGAGTGTAGAGAAACCATGTCATATATGTGGTAAGCACTGCCTTGATCTTTTCAATACTAGGCGAAATGTTTGAATTTAATTTATGATATTTCTTTCACATATTTGAAGATTGTAGGCTTCTTTGTTTTCTCATTTTAATTAATTAATTTGCAATTTCTTATTTTCGTCTTCCAATTCTATATATTTTGGGAAATTAAGAAAACTACCTACAAAATCAACTCACTAGACCATGTATTGTTCGAACTGGACAATGAGTATCGAATATAGATATGGATACGCTCTTACCAAAGAGACAATCAGTTTTTATAGACTTACATATGTGCAAATATGTGTCAAAACAAAAATATCAAATACTAATATTTTAAAAAATAAATAAATGAACAATCCAAAGAATGTAAAACAAGCAAATGTCAAACCTATGGCTTTAACAGACATTATGTTATTCTGCAACTATGAACATAATCATAAATTAAAAGACAAAATTCATTTTAAGAGAGCCATAATTGATAATAAGAGATTATACTAAAATTAAATATAAACAAATTTTAAGGAAAATCATTCACATTGGGTTCAGAAAAGAATTTCATAGGAGAAATTCATAATTGTTTGACCTTTAAACTCATATTTAATTCATTAACAAATTAAAATAATAAGAAATATAAATGTAATGTAAAGTAGTACTTTCTCTGTTCCAATTAAAAAAAAAGTGTTGGCAGGCATGCTTTATTAGATATCAATCAATGATTAATGAGAAATAGATAGGCAAAAGCAAAATTATGTAGCAAAAGAAAATTTATGGCTACTTTTCTTCATTGGGTTTCAAACAAATTGAACAAGTGATTCTTTTCATTATTTTCAAGTTTCATATTATATTTCTCTTGTAAAAATTCAAATGGTATTAAGTTTTAGATCATTTAGCTTTAAGTACATGGCTATGGTTTTTAACTTTAAGGGAGATTCGATCCCAGCTCCAAAAGAGAGGAATAGATTTACAAATAATTGCAATTTATTTGGATACGGGTGATCCAAACCATGCCCAGTACTTTACATCCCAAAATTGAGGTTACAAATAGTAAATTCTGATGATAATATATGTTCATCATAGTTATATGTGTTCAACTTACTTGAACTTTAATTTACAAAAACAGAACAAGAACATGATTTATCATTTGTTGAAAAGGATAACTTCAATTTCTAGCAAAGAGACATGCTAAGGGGGCCGACTCTTCAAAGTTTTGTTCACCAAGTAGCTGACATCCCTAACAATCAAAGGTATTGCTTGAGCAATGGTAATAAGTAAGTAGTCTATATGCTTCGATTGGTGGTTCGAGTCCACTCTACTTGTTAATGAGCTCTATAATTATTACACGTCCTATACTACCTCTCCCTCAAGTATTGCGGGTCTACCAACTGAGATGCTTTCAGCTCTATGAACCAGTCCCATAAGGAAGCTGCTTATAGTTACACTGGCTCTTGATAGAGTACTTCTGATTGTTGGGAACAAACCGAGTACACAGTGAACTACATTTCGATCACTTCCCAAACCATTCACCCGAAACAATTGCAAGAACACCACATCACTTAATTCGATACTTTATGTTTCCCAAGGAACACAGCAGTAAGCACTGTCTTGGACTGCAACGAAAGCAATTTCATTCCCCTATTTGTACAAATAAGTTCTAAGCCAATATTATTGAAAATGAAATAAATATACATGCATGCATGCCTATTTAAATATACACTTAAAAAGGGATCCTTTACCTCATCCACTCCAATACCAATGACATTCTGGATTTTGAACTTATTGAGCAAAGTGATACTAGAAATTTTGGACATTGGTCAGCCTAGCTATTAGATCACCCATGACCAAATAAGTATAACAACTCCAGGGACAAACATAAAGATTGGTGGTGGATAATGAGGTTTGGAAACCAGAGTGGTACATAATTAGCAGCCTAGTTAGAAACCATAAGCTTTTAAAGGGTAGCACCCAAATTTTCAATGCTGTCATAAAAGGGTCCCAAGGCCATCCCACCATTCGCTTTTAAGAAGGGGCCTCGTAACGGTGCCAACAGGCAATACAGGATGTTGAGGACAAAATCAACACAGCTTCGTGGGTTTTTCAGCAAGAGTTACAAGAATATATTCAATGAATATCAGATAATCAATAGTGAGGGTACCTCAGCCTGAGATAAAAATCTAAAAAATAAAAGCCAAAATAACAATCCGTTAGTAAAATGAGTCAAACTTGGACCTAACCTTTAAGCAGAGAAGACAAAGGAAATAATGCTTCAATTTCTAACAAAGAGACATGCTAAGGAGGCGGGCTCTTCAAAGTTTTGTTCAGCAGGTAGCGGACCAGTCCCCAACAATCGAAGATATCACTTGAGCGATGGTAGTAAGTAAGTGGCCTATATGCCTCAGTTGGTGGTTCGAGTCCACTCTACATGTTAATGAGCTCTATAATTATTACACTCCTATACTGATACCTCTCTCTTAAGTATTGCAGGTCTACCAACCGAGATGCTTTCGACTTTGTGAACTAGGCTCATAGGGAAGCTGCTTAGAGTAAGAGGCAAAACCCCACTAAGGAACAATTCTTGCGATTGTTGGGGAACAAACTGACTACACAGTGGATGACATTTCAATCGCTTCCCAAACCATTCACCCGAAACGATTGCAAGAACATCACATCACTTAATTCGATATTTTATGTTTCTCCTTTCCCAAGGAACACATCAGTAAGCACTGTCTTGGAAAAGCAATTTCATTCCCCTATTTGCACATATAAGCTATAAGCCAATGTTATTGAAAATGAAATAAATATACATATACATGCATGCATGCATATTTAAATATACACTTAAAAAGGGATCCTTTACCTCATCCACTCCCATTCCAATGACATTCTGGATTTTGAACTTATTGAGCAAAGTGATACCAGAAATTGTGGACATTGGTCTGCCTAGCCATTAGATCACCCTTGACCATATAAGTACAACAACTCCATGGACGAACATAAAGATTTGTGGTGGATAATGAGGATTGGAAACAGGAGTGATGCATCATTAGCAGCCTAGTTAGAAACCATAAGCTTTTAAAGGGTGTCTTTGTTTGCTGCTGACTGCCCCAAATTTTCAATGCTGTCACAAAAGGGTCCCAAGGCCATCCCAACCAATACAGAATGTTGTGTTGAGCATTGGCCTGCAATGCAACATGTGACCAGCAACTCCATAAGCAGATCAGCAATGGAGCAGAACCGAGTGCAGTAGCTAGTTTGGTCTATTTTGTTCATTTTGTTCCTATGTAACTTAGTTTAGTTTCATTGTAACTTGTTACTAAAGTTAGTAGGATTAGTTTTTGATTTGTACTTGATGTAATGGCTGATGTATCAGCTAGCTTTAGTTTAAAATTCAACTTGTATTAGTTGTGTATTGGTGGGAGCAGTTACATTGTTAGGTAACTGTCCAATTTCATGTAACTTACACATATATTTTGATTTCAATCAATGAAAATAGTTGTCCGGTTACATTTTTCAATTTTCAAACTCTTTTTCTTCTCTTCTTTGGTTCCTTTGCTTTTGTTTTGTTTTGATTCTGCTTTAAGTTGCTGCCATTAATGTTCCAACATGTTGAAGACAAAATCAATACAGCATCGTGGGTTTTTCAGAAAGTGTTACAAGAATAAATATAATGAATATCAGAGAAACAACAGTGAGGGTACCTCATGAGATAAAAATCTAATAAATAAAAGCCAGAAAGCACATTGCTAGTAAAATGAGTCAAACTTGGACCTAACATTCAAGCAGAGATGAGGCAGGTTATAAATACTTCAAAATAATATTTGTTGGGCCATTCCAATGAAAGAGTTCGGCCTCCAAAAATAGGCGTATGCCGCAATGAGCGGCGAGCACACGGTATTCTTTAGTAAAAGGCGAAAGAATAGTTCGCTCTGTGCTCACCGCACGGTCCGTGCTTTTCAACATGCCATTTGCGTTTTTATTTATAAAAGGTGGTAGAGTGGCCTTGTCTGTCTCTAAGGAATGTGGGTTTCTAGAGCTCTTAAACATCGGCAGCTTCTTTTCCAGCTCTACCTCTTCTGCAAGGCCACACACAATTATGATTACCATGATGAAGAAATTTGCATTACAAAACTGCTTTTCGCCATTCCAATTGGTAAAACTTGTGCTTCATCAAAGCCAACAATTATTTTAGAGCATTATTCTGAAACTAGATTATAACATCAACAAATCTTAGAAAGATCAAACATATGTAATACCCATCTGATTGAGTTCATAGCAGTTGTAACTGCAAACACAAATACTGAAATCAACATAAGCAAATGAGCAACGATAATCCCTGTATCAGCCAACAGCCAACACATTGTATATTTGTGAACATACCAGCAATACATCAGCAAGCACAGTCTTGGACTGTAGCGATCGATGCCTCCAATAACTCCACTCCCTGAAACAAAAGCCGTGAAACCTTCCATGATGTTGTCCTCATTAATGCCTACATTTACCACTTTCTCTTCCAAACCCTAAACTTGGGTTTAACATTTAACTGAGTTGAGCACTGCTATGCTTGAAACAGTTGACATTTCCCTAGCTCATTTTGTACAAAGAATAAAAGATCACGTCTCTCCATATTTTTTCATTTCCCTCTACATGCCACAGGTCCTTAAACCCCCATTACCACTTCATATATGTATACGTATATGTATAGTAACATCAAAGGCAAAAACTAAAACATCATCTAACATCCTCCTCCACTATCCTATGTAACCACATTCAAACACAAGCCATGCATAATTACCTTCAGTATATGATCCTTTTTTTATATGCAAAACCCATTTTTGAATCTTGTGTTTAAAGCATCCCTTGTTATGTCACTGACAGTTTTTGTTATACAGCTCCTTAACACCATTATATATAGGCCCAAGATTAGTGATTGAAGGACTATTGTGTTAGTCCAAAGATTGTTCATGCCTTTAGTGCTAGTTGAACATTCAACTCTGGTACTTAATTGAAAAAGAAAAAAGTTCAAGTACCAAATTAAACATTGAAGGCAAGTCAAGTACCAAATATTATATTAGCTCCTTCTTAATTTTTAACTATAATTTCCAGGTTCTAAACTGAATTGATTTCAGTATTATGATTATCTTATGCTTAATTTTAATTATGAATTATTAATGCATTTGAAGTGATTTGATATTCTGAACTTGAGATTTACTTCTTGAATAGTCTTACAATTTTCTATTGCTTTTTTAATAATATTTTTCCTATCTGTCAGTTTTTTTCCCCCTTAGTAGATACTTGATCTTAAGTTGTGTTAATTTTCCTTTTGTTATGATTTATTATTATTGTATGCCATTAATGTTTTGAAATTATATTTTAAGTATTGATTTTTTTTTTCTTATTATTTTGGATGATGAATTGATTTACTGTAACTTAAATATATTGCTTTACTCACATTGTTACTTAATTATTTAAGATAAAAATTATCAAAATAAAAAAATTGATGGCATCTAAAAAATCTAACATATGATCTTTATTTAAATTATCATATTTTTTACTATAGAAATCTATAAATATAATTTGCTATAACAATCAAATAAGATATATATTATATAAAATTTACATTAAAATTGAATATTGGTTAAAGAATGTGTAAAAAAGTACATTTTGTTATCATCTCTATTTGTTTATTCAAGTTATTTATCTAGAAAAATTTATATTCAATTTATATATTTAAAAAAATTAGAGGAAGTTTTAGAGTAAATATTAAAAGTTGTAAATAACTCAAATTTAAAAGCATCAATTTTTTTAAAATGTAATTGACTTCTTTATTTAAATCATAATGAATAAAATTTTAAATATATATTATTCTATAATTAATTATTATGTCAGTAATTTTTATTCTAAGTACATAATAAATAGCTTTAAACAAGTTTTATTTAGATATAAAAAAATATAAATGTTATGTAATTTTTCTATTTATTTTTAAATAAGATTTTTTATAGAATTTACATTATATTTTCATTCTTTCTAAATATTTTAAAACAAAGTTTACATTAAGGTTTATTTAATAATTAATCTTTAATTTATTATTTTAAAATTATTCCTAATTTGAATTCCACATTTAATGGGAAGAAAGAAATTAAATATTTTATTTAATTTTAATGAAAAAAAATCTTTCATACATTCCCTTCTTTTATTTACTCACAAGATAAGAATAAATAAGATTGATTAAAGCCCAACATAAAAGTAAAATTCTTTTCTTCTTAATCTAATATATATATATATATATATATATATATATATATATATATATATCTTTGATTCTCTTGTTATATTTATTTATTTTTAAAATTTTGAAATTAATAATAAAACTTGATTAATTTTTTTATTCCTTACTCCCACAATATTTCATGTACGTACAAGACAGTAACCTAAAGCATTGAAAATTAAAATATATAATCTCATATATAATTTAATTTTATTAAAATTTTCCATTATATTAATTTTCCTTTCAATATTTTATATAGAATCATTTTCCTACGAAGGACGTCACATTATTAATCTAAATGATTCAACCATATAATTAAATGAATAATCATTTATCCTTTTCTTTTTGTAAGTTACAGAAAAAGCATAACTTAGAATTAAGGAAAAGTTAAAGCATATCAAGTTTACTATTACTTATTATTCTTACTGCATTTTATGATTCTTATAAATCAACAATATAAATATTTGAAAATGAAATAAATATGCATACATGCATGCATTTTTCTAGGGGTGTTCATTCGGTTAACCGACTGAAATATCATTAACCGAATTAACTGACCCTTTAAAATTTTTAACCGTTAATCGAACCGAATTTTTTTCCAAAAAATTAACCGACCCCAAATTTTGTCGGTTAATTCGGTCGGTCAACCGAATTAACCGAAAATTATATTTTTTAATTTTTAGTTAAAATAATATAAAATTAACCGAATTAATCAAATCAACCTAATTAACCGAATTATTTATATAAAATTATATGTTTTTTATTTTTAGTTTTAGTTTTAGATTTTTATTTTTATTTATTAAATTATTTGTAATTTTTATGATTGGGTTGGGTAATTGAGTTGGGTTGGGTACTTAGATTAATATATATTAGATTGAGTCTTTGGGTTTATGTTGGATTGAGTTTGAGTGAATAGTGGGCTATTTATATATTATAATTTTATTTATTATTTTTTTCGGTTAACCGACCGGTTTCGAACCGAATTAACCGTTAACCGAAAACTCAAAAAATTATTAACCGACCCTCGACTGAATTAATTCGGTTAACCGACCGATTAACCGAATTCGGTCGGTTAACCGAATTTTTTCGGTTTTACCTGAATTTTGCACACCCCTACATATTTCATTATACACTTAACAAGGGATCCTTTACCTCATCCACTCCCATACCAATGACATTCTGGATTTTGAACTTATTGAGTAAAGTGATACCAGAAATTGTGGACATTGGTTAGCCTAGCCATTAGATCACCCATGACCATATAAATATAACAACTCCATGGACAAACGTAATGATTGGTGGTGGATAATGAGGTTTGGAAACAAGAGTAGTACATCATTAGCCACCTAGTTAGAAACCATAAGCATTTAAAGATTGTCTTTGTTTGCTGCTGACTGCATGCAGTAGGAATCACCCAAATTTTCAATGCTGTCATAAAAGAGTCCCAAGGCCATCCCTATTGGGTTTTCGCACACAGGAAGAAAAACAGAACCAAGTAATCCGGATGAAGTATGAAGCTCTGTCTGAAAATAGATCAGCAAAGTAATAAACCCGGATAAAGTATGAAAGAAGCTTGAGCTTCAAAGACTTGAGACTTACAAGAAGAACAACAAAAACAAAAGCAAAAACAAATTATTGAGGAAGAAAATAAATTTTTCTTACTTTTCATTTCATCCAGCAAAAGCATATATGTTACAATAAAATTGACAGTTACCTAATGTATAACTGCTCCCATAAATGCTTGACTAAAGCATAGCTAAAATTACAAACAAATATGGCTGACATACTAGCTATCATATTCAAATCTTGACCAAATCCTACTAAATTGAAGTACAAATTACAAAGGAACTAAATTAAGTTACAAATGAACAAAATAAACAAAATGTTGTTGCTCCACTGGTTTATCTTCAATGTTGGTCTGATGTTGCATTGCAGGCCAAAGCTTAACACTCCTCCTTGGACTGTATACAACAAACTCCAATCTTTCTTCTTAAAGCATCAAATCGTGTAGCACCGAGAGACTTGGTTAAAATATCAGTAAACTAATTTTCTGAGCTGCAATGAACCATATTTACCTCCCTCGATTTTTCAGCCTCTCGAACTAAATGAAATTTAATTTTAAAATGTTGTCTTGCCATAAAAAATAGGATTTTTAGCTATAGCAACTGCTGACTTATCAACCCTGATCTCAATAGCTTGAATCTGTATTCATTCAAATCACAGAGCAACTTTCTAAGCCAAATGACTTGATTAACAGCAGCAGCTACAATGTACTCTGCTTCAGCTGTTGATTGAGCAATAGTTTGTTGCTTCTGAGCTCCAACAGAAAACCCTTGAGCCAAGAGTAAAAAAGTATCCAGAGGTGCTTTTCATGTCATCAATGGCCCTACCTAATCACTATCTAAATACCTATCAGTTTGAGCTCTTTTTCCTTCTCAAACTTCACTCCATGATCCAAAGTTCCCTTCACATATTTGAGAACTCTCTTTGCTGCTTTAAGATGAACAACATTGCAGCAATGCATAAATCTGGATAGGAAACTAACAGCATACATGATATCAGGCCTAGCAACTGTTAAGTAAAGCAAACAACCTACCAAGCTTCGATACTCCTTCTCTTCAACCCTCTCTTGATTTCCATTACTAGCCAGCTTCTCCCCTTAAGTCACTGGTGTGCTGACTGTTTTACATTTTGTAATGCAAAATTTGTTAAGAATCTTCAAAGCAAAGGCATGTTGGCTAATGAAGATGCCTTGATCAGATTGGTGTACTTCCTTCCCAAGGAAGTATGTCATAACTCCCAAATCTGTCATTTCAAAAACTTCTTGCATTTGCACTTTAAATTCATTGATTAGCTTTTCCTTGCTTCCAGTTACAAGTAAGTCATCCACATAAAGTGAGACAATTAGAAGAGTTTTATGTTCTGACTTCTTTATAAAAAGTGGAGGTTTACTAACACTTTTTTCAAACTCAAGCCTAGAGAGGTATGCATCAATCCTGTCATACCAGGACCTTGGTGCCTACTTCAGACCATACAAGGCCTTTTTTAGCTTATAGACTTTGTCTTATTCACCATGAATCTTGAACCCTTCTGGTTGTTCAATGAAAATCTCTTCTTTGAGAAAGCCATTTAAGAATGCTAACTTGACATCGAGCTAGTGAATTATCCATTGTTTTTGTGCAGCCAAGGCAAACAAAAGTTTAATTGTGTCTAGCCTTACTACTGGAGTAAATGTCTCCATAAAATCAATGCCATATTGCTGACTGTAGCCTTTCACCACAAGCGTTGCCTTGTGCTTGTTCAATTAGCCATCAGCATTGTACTTAGCTCTAAACGCCTACTTGACACCTATGACTTTCTTCTGGTCTGGTCTATCAACCAATTCCCAAGTGTCATTCTTGTGGATCATTTCCAATTCAGCTTCCATGGCCTTCTTCCAGCATTTGTCCCTGGCAGCCTCTTCAAAATCTGAAGGTTCAACTATTGCAACATCACATCTTTGATAGATGTCTGCAATGGTTCTGGTCCCTCTCACATGAGCAATATCAAAATCTTTATTACTAGGCTCATTTTCAACTGGTTCTAAGCTGCTGTCAAGCTAATCTTCTTCACTCAAACTTGCATCTGCATCACTCAAACTCCAAAATTTTTCTTCATCAAACCTCACATCCCTACTCACCAAAATCTTTTTTGTTGAGGGATCAAATACCCTATAACCCTTATTGGTGCTGCTGTAACCAACAAAGATCCTTGGAACAGCCCTTCTTTCAAGCTTGGTTCATCTTCAATGTTGGTCTGATGTTGCATTACAGGCCAAAGCTTAACACTCCTCCTAGGACTATATACAACAAACTCGAATCTTTCTTCTTATAGCATCAAACCGTGTAGCACTGAGAGACTTGGTTAAAATATCAGCAAACTAATTTTCTGAGCTGCAATGAACCAGATTTACCTCCCTCGATCTTTCAGCCTCTCGAACTAAATGAAATTTAATTGTAAAATGTTTTGTCTTGCTATGAAAAATAGGATTTTTAGCTATAGCAACTGCTGACTAATTATCAACCCTGATCTCAATAGCTTGAATCTGCTATTCATTCAAATCACACAGCAACTTTCTAAGCCAAATGGCTTGATTAACAGCTGCAGCAGCTGCAATGTACTCTGCTTCAGCTGTTGATTGAGCAATAGTTTGTTGCTTCTAAGCTCCAATAGAAAACCCTTGAGCCAAGAGTAAAAAAGTATCCAGAGGTGCTTTTCATGTCATCAATGGACCCTGCCCAATCACTCTCTGAATACCTATCAGTTTGAGCTCTTTTGCCTTCTCAAACTTCACTCCATGATCCAAAGTTCCCTTCACATATCTGAGAACTCTCTTTGCTACTTTAAAATGAACAACATTGCAGCAATGCATAAATCTGGATAAGAAACTAATAGCATACATGATATCAGGCCTAGCAGCTATTAAGTAAAGCAAACAACCTACCAAGCTTCGATACTCCTTCTCATCAACCCTCTCTTGATTTCCATTACTAGTCAGCTTCTCCCCTTGAGCCACTGGTGTGCTGACTGTTTTACATTTTGTAATGCAAAATCTGTTGAGAATCTTCAAAGCAAAGGCATGTTGGCTAATGAAGATGCCTTAATCAGATTGGTTTACTTCCTTCCCAAGGAAGTATGTCATAACTTCTAAATCTGTCATTTCAAAAACTTCTTGCATTTGCACTCTAAATTCATTGATTAGCTTTTCCTTGCTTCCAATTACAAGTAAGTTATCTATATAAAGTGAGACAATTAGAAGAGTTTTATGTTCAGACTTCTTTATAAAAAGTGGAGGTTTACTAACACTTTTTTCAAACCCGAGCCTAGACAGGTATGCATCAATCCTGTCATACCAGTCCCTTGGTGCCTACTTCAGACCATACAAGGCCATTTTTAGCTTATAGATTTTATCCTATTCACCATGAATCTTGAACCCTTCTGGTTGTTCAATGAAAATCTCTTCCTTGAGGAAGCCATTTAAGAATGCTGACTTGACATCGAGCTGGTGAATTCTTCATTGTTTCTGTACAGCCAAGGCAAACAAAAGTTTAATTGTGTCTAGCCTTGCTACTGGAGTAAATGTCTCCATAAAATCAATGCCATATTGCTGACTGTAGCCTTTCACCACAAGCCTTGCCTTGTGCTTGTTCAATTAGCCATCAGCATTGTACTTAGCTCTAAACACCCACTTGACACCTATGACTTTCTTTTGGTCTGGTCTATCAACCAATTCCCAAGTGTCATTCTTGTGGATCATTTCCAATTCAGCTTCCATGGCCTTCTTTCAGCATTTGTCCCTGGCAACCTCTTCAAAATCTGAAGGTTCAACTATTGCAACATCACATCTTTGGTAGATGTCTGCAATGGTTTTGGTTCCTTTCATAGGAGCATCATCAAAATCTTCATTGCTGGACTCATTTTCAACTGGTTCTAAGCTGCTGTCAAGCTGATCTTCTTCACTCAAACTTGCATCTGCATCACTCCAACTCCAAAATTTTTCTTCATCAAACCTTACATCCCTACTCACCAAAATCTTCTTTGTTGAAGGATCAAATACCCTATAACCCTTATTGGTGCTGCTGTAACCAACAAAGATCCTTGGAACAGCCCTTCTTTCAGGCTTGGTTCTCTTCTCAACTAGGATAAGGGTATAGCAGACACAACCAAACACTTTTAGGTGTGAAACAATTGGCTTGAGTCCATGTCAGGCTTCAAAAAGAGTCTTTTCTTTAACTGTACTGGTTGGCAGCTTGTTGAGCAGGTATACTGAGGTATTTATAGCCTCAGCCCAAAATTTGCTTGGCAGCTTGCTCTCAAACAATAAGCATCTATCCATATCAAGCACTATTCGATTCTTCCTCTCACATACTCCATTTTGCTGAGGAGTATAGACTGTTGTTAGCTGATGATGAATTTCAGCCTGTTCACACAGCTTCTGAAAATTCTCAGACAAATATCAGCACCATTATCTGATCTCAAAGCCTTGATCTTGCAATATGATTAATTCCCAACTAAAGCTTTAAATTTGCTGAATGCCTTAAATACTTCAGACTTTTGCTTCAAAAAATAAACCCAATAGAATCTACTGAAATCATCAATGAACGGCATAAAATATCTGCTGCCATTCAAAGAAGAAGTCTTCATTGGTCCACATATGTCAGTATGGACTAATTTGAGCTTGCCTCGAGCTCTCCATGCCTTGTCAACTGGGAAAGGCCATCTTGCCTACTTCCTAAGCTGGCAGATTTCGCAAACATTGTCACTTACTTCAACTTTGGAAATGTCTTCAACCATGTTTGATTTGTGCAACTAATCAAGTGATTTATAATTGACATGGCCTAACATCTTGTGCCATAAACCAACTATATCAGTAGCACTAGTATAGGCTTTCTTATTTAGTTGATTTACACTTAGCATAAAACATATATCAATCATAGCCACTCTAACTAGTACTTGACCAAATGAATCCTCAACAACACAAGAGTTATTCTTGAAAACCAGTGAATAACCCTTCTCAATTAGCTAACCAACATTAAGCAAGTTTTGATCTATGTCAAGCACATAAAGTACATCAGAAATAACTTTGTTACCTGAATGTGTGTTGATCACTGCATCTCCTTCACCTCTGGCCTCAATAAGGTTGCCATTTCCAACTCTGACTTTGGAAGTAAACCTTCTGTCAAGATTCTTGAGCAACATTTCATTTGAAGCCATATGGTGAGAACAATCACTGTCAACTAACCTGTTCTTGCTGATTTTCCTTGTGGTTGCATAACAAGATGCAAAGAAAACATGCTCATCCTGAGCTTGAACATCCTCAGCAGCTTGAGCTTGGTTTTGCTGCTGAGTTTGAGCCATTCCTTCAGTCTTGCACACTTTCTCAACATGACCAAACTATTTATAGCTCTTACATTGGACATCTAGCCTGTACCAGTAAAACTTAACATCTGGTTTAATTTCTTCTTTTTATCGAGCCAAGGTTTCTTCCCTTTCTGACTTAAACCTGAGCCTTCTTTGACCTTTGCTTGGAAAGCTCTTTCAGGATGCTCTTCCTGCCTATTGGTCCTCCTTTGCTCAAGTGCATACAAGGAATTTACCAACTCAGATAGTGTGATGGCTGATAAATCCCTCGAGTCCTCCAATAAAAAAATTTTTGATTCAAATTTCTCAGAGAGAGTTGTAATGACCTTTTCAACAACTCTGCTCTCACTGAAATCATCACCAATGAGCCTAATGTTGTTGACTATGGCCATTATCCTATCAGAGTATTGCTTGATGGTCTCTGACTCTTTCATCTTCAAGTTCTCAAAGTCTCTCCTAAGGTTGATCAGTTGTTGTTGCCTTGTCTTGTCTGACCCCATAAACTTCTTCTTTAGCTTCTCTCATGATTGATTTGGCGAGTCACAAGCCATTATCCTAGTAAAAATCACATCGAATATTCCATTTTACAGGCAAGCCATAGCCTTGTACTTCTTAGCACAATCTTCACTATGTTGCCTTATTTGTGCAATAGTAGGATTGGCCTTCAATGGAGGTGGTTCAGCATCATTCTCTACAACATTCCACAAATCGTGTACTTGGAAATATGTCTTCATCTTTATTATCTAGATGTAGAAGTTCTCTTTAGTAAACACAGGTAATGGTGGTGGTGTAAAACTCATCCTCACAGCAACCAAATAAACCAAAAAAAATAGCTTCTGCTTCTTTTCTTTCAACCACAAGTCACTCATAAACAAAACACAACCAATGCCCTTAAAGATGATAGGTTCTTGATACCATTTGTTGGGTTTTTGCACATAGGAAGAAAAACAAAACCAAGTAATCCAAATGAAGTATGAAGCTCTGTCTAAAAATAGATTAGCAAAATAATAAACCTGGATAAACTATGAAAGAAGCTTGAGCTTCAAAGACTTGAGACTTACAAGAAGAACAACCAAAACAAAAGCAAAAACAAATTGTTGAGGAAGAAAATGAATTTTTCTTACTTTTCATTTCATCCAGCAAAAGTATATATGTTACAGTAAAATTGATAGTTACCAATGTATAACTGCTCCTATCAATGCTTGACTAAAGCATAGCTAAAATTACAAACAAAATGTAGCTGACATACTAGCTATCATATTCAAATCTTGACCAAATCCTACTAACTTGAAGTACAAATTACAAAGGAACTAAATTAAATTAAAAATGAACAAAATAAACAAAATGTTGTTGCTCTACTGGTTCATCTTGAATGTTGGTCTGATGTTGCATTGCAGGCCAAAGCTTAACACTCCTCCTTGGACTGTATACAACAAACTCCAATCTTTCTTCTTAAAGCATCAAATAGTGTAGCACTGAGAGACTTGGTTAATATATCAGCAAACTAATTTTCTGAGCTGCAATGAATCAGATTTACCTCCCTCGATTTTTCAGCCTCTCAAACTAAATGAAATTTAATTTTAAAATGTTTTATCTTGCCATGAAAAATAAGATTTTTAGCTATAGCAACTGTTGACTAATTATCAACCATGATCTCAATAGCTTGAATTTACTCTTCATTCAAATCACACAGTAACTTTCTAAGCCAACTGGCTTGATTAACAGTTGCAGCAGCTGCAATGTACTCTGCTTCAGCTGTTGATTGAGCAACAATTTGCTGCTTCTTTGAGCTCCTACAGAAAACCCCTGAGTCAAGAGTAAAAAAGTATCCAGAGGTGCTTTTCATGTCATCAATGGACTTTGCCTAATCACTATCTTAGTACCCTATCAGTTTGAACTCTTTTGCCTTCTCAAACTTCACTCCATAATCCAAAGTTCCTTTCACATATCTGAGAACTCTCTTTGCTGCTTTAAAATGAACAACATCGTAACAATGCATAAATCTGGATAGGAAACTAACACCATACATGATATCAGGCCTAGCAGCTTTTAAGTAAAGCAAACAACCTACCAAGCTTCGATTTTCCTTCTCAGCAACCCTCTCTTTATTTCCACTACTAGTCAGCTTCTCCCCTTGAGCCACTGGTGTGCTGACTGTTTTACATTTTTTAATACAAAATCTGTAAGAATCTTCAAAGCAAAGGCATGTTGGCTGATGAAGATGCCTTGATCAGATTGGTTTACTTCCTTTCCAAGGAAGTATGTCAAAACTCCCAAATCTGTCATTTCAAAAACTTCTTGCATTTGCATTTTGAATTCATTGATTAGCTCTTCCTTGCTTCCAGTTACAAGTAAGTCATCCACAAGTAAGTCATTCATGTTCAGACTTCTTTATAAAAAGTGGAGGTTTACTAACACTTTTCTCAAACCCGAGCCTAGATAGGTATGCATCAATCCTGTCATACCAGGCTCTTGGTGCTTACTTTAGACCATACAAGGCCTTTTTAGCCTATAGACTTTGTCCTCTTCACCATGAATCTTGAACCCTTCTAGTTGTTCAATGAAAATCTCTTCCTTAAGGAAGCCATTTAAGAATGCTGACTTGACATCGAGCTGGTGAAGTCTCCATTGTTTCTGTGTAGCCAAGGCAAACAAAAGTTTAATTGTGTCTAGCCTTGCTACTAGAGTAAATGTCTCCATAAAATCAATGCCATATTGCTGACTGTAGCCTTTCACTACAAGCCTTGCCTTGTGCTTGTTCAATGAGCCATCAGTATTGTACTTAGCTCTAAACACCCACTTGACACCTATAACTTTCTTCTGGTCTGGTCTATCAGCTAACTCCCAAGTGTCATTCTTATGAGCCATTTTCAATTCAGTTTCCATGGCCTTCTTCCAGCATTTGTCCCTGGTAGCCTCTTCAAAATCTGAAGGTTCAACTATTGCAACATCACATCTTTTGTAGATGTCTGCAATGGTTCTGGTCCCTCTCACAGGAGCATCATCAAATTCTTAATTGCTAGGCTCATTTTCAACTGGTTCTAAGCTGCTGTCAAGCTGATCTTCTTCACTCAAACTTGCATCTACATCACTCCAACTCCAAAATTTTTCTTCATCAAACCTCACGTCCTTACTCACAAAATCTTTTTTGTTGAGGGATTAAATATCCTATAACCCTTATTGGTGCTGCTGTAACCAACAAAGATCCCTGGAACAACCCTTTTTTTCAAGCTTAGTTCTCTTCTCAACTGGGATGAGGATATAGCACACACAACCAAACACTTTTAGGTGTGAAACAGTTGGCTTGAGTCCATTCCAGGCTTCAAAAGGAGTCTTTTCTTTAACTGCATTAGTTGGCAGCTTGTTGAGTAGGTAAACTAAGGAATTTACAGCCTCAGCCCAAAATTTGTTTGGTAGCTTGCTCTCAAACAATAAGCATCTAGCCATATCAAGCACTACTCGATTCTTCCTCTAACATACTTCATTTTGTTGAGGAGTATAGACTGTTGTTAGCTAATGATGAATTCTTACCTGCTCACACAGCTTCCGAAACTTCTCAGACAAATATCAACACCATTATCTGATCTCAAAGCCTTGATCTTGCAACCTGATTGATTCTCAACTAAGGCTTTAAATTTTTTGAATGCCTCAAATACTTCAGACTTTTGCTTCAAAAACTAAACCCAGCAAAATCTACTGAAATCATTAATAAACAACACAAAATATCTATTATCATTCAAATAAAAAGTCCTCATCAGTGCCTCGAGCTCTCCATGCCTTATTCTTGCCTGCTTCCCAAGCTAGTAGATTTCACAAAAATTGTCACTGACTTCAACTTTAGAAATGTCTTCAACCATGTTTGATTTGTGCAACAAATCAAGTGATTTATAATTTACATAGCCCAACCTCTTGTCCCATAAACCAACTGTATCAATAGCACTAGTATAGGCTTTCCTTTCTAGTTGATTTACATCCAACATAAAACACATATCAATCATAGCCACTGTAACCAGTACTTGACCAAATAAATCCTCAACAACATAGAGTTATTCTTGAAAACTAATGAATAACCCTTCTCAATTAGCTGTCCAACATTAAGTAGGTTTTGATCTATGTCAGGCACATAAAGTACATCAGAAATAACTTTATTACCTGAATGTATGCTGATCACTGCATCTCCTTTGCCTCTGGCCTCAATAAGGTTGCCATTTCCAACTCTGACTTTGGAAGTAAACCTTCTGTCAAGATTCTTGAACAACCTTTCATCTGAAGCCATATAGTGAGAACAACCGCTGTCAACTAACTAGTTCTTACTGATTTTGCTTGAGGTTGCATAACAAGATACAAAGAAAACATGCTCATCCTGAGCTTGAACATCCTCAGCAGCTTGAGCTCGATTTTGCTGCTGAGTTTGAGCCCTTCCTTCAGTCTTGCACACTTTCTCAACATGACCAAACTGTTTACAGCTCCTACACTGGACATCTAGCCTGTACCAGCAAAACTTCATATCTGGTTTGATTTCTTCTTTTTATCGAGCCAAGGTTTCTTCCCTTTCTGACTTAAACCTGAGCCTTCTTTGACTTTTGCTTGGAAAGCTCTTTCAGGATGCTCTTCCTGCCTATAGGCCCTCCTTTACTCAAGTGCATACAAGGAATTTACCAACTCAGATAGTGAGATGGCTGATAAATCCCTCGAGTCCTCCAATAAAAAAAATTTTGATTCAAATTTCTCAGAGAGAGTTGTAATGACCTTTTCAACAACTCTGCTCTCACTGAAATCATCATCAATAAACCTAATGTTGTTGACTATGGCCATTATCCTATCAAAGTATTGTTTGATGGTCTCTGACTCTTTCATCTTCAAGTTCTCAAAGTCTCTCCTAAGATTGATCAGTTGTTGGTTCCTTGTCTTGTCTGACCCCATAAACTCCTTCTTTAGCTTCTCTCATGCTTGATTTGGTGAGTCACAAGCCATTATCCTAGTAAAAATCACATCGGATATTCCATTTTACAGGCAAGCCATAGCCTTGTGCTTCTTGGCACAATCTTCACTATGTTGCCTTATCTGTGCAATAGTGGGATTGGCCCTCAATAGAGGTGGTTCAGCATCATTCTCTACAACATTCCACAAATCGTGTGCTTGGAAATATGTCTTCATATTTACTACCTAGATGTAGAAGTTCTCTTTAGTAAACACATGTAATGGTGGTGGTGTAAAACTCATCCTCACAGCAACCAAACAAACCAACAAAAAATAGCTTCTGCTTCTTTTCTTTTAACCACAAGTCACTCATAAACAAAACACAACCAATGCCCTTAAAGATGATAGGTTCTTGATACCATTTGTTGTGTTTTTGCACACAGGAAGAAAAATAGAACCAAGTAATCCAGATGAAGTATGAAGCTCTGTCTAAAAATAGATCAGAAAAATAATAAACCTGGATAAACTATGAAAGAAGCTTGAGCTTCAAAGACTTGAGACTTACAAGAAGAACAACCAAAACAAAAGCAAAAATAAATGTTGAGGAAGAAAATGAATTTTTCTTACTTTTCATTTCATCCAGCAAAAGTATATATGTTACAGTAAAATTGATAGTTACCTAATGTATAACTGCTCCCATAAATGCTTGACTAAAGCATAGCTAAAATTACAAACAAAATGTAGTTGACATCCTAGCTATCATATTCAAACCTTGACCAAATCGTACTAACTTGAAGTACAAATTACAAAGAAACTAAATTAAGTTACAAATGAACAAAATAAACAAAATGTATTTGCTCCACTGGTTTATCTTCAATGCTGGTCTGATGTTGCATTGTAGGCCAAAGCTTAATAATCCCACCATTCCTTTTTAAGAAAGGAGCCTCGTAACGGTGCCAATAGGCAATACAGAATGTTAAAGACAAAATCAATACAGCTTCGTGGGTGTTTCAGCCACAGTTACTAGAATATATATAATGAATATCACAAGAAACTAATAAATAAAAGCCATATAACACTTGGTTAGTAAAATGAGTCAAACTTGGACCTAACCTTTAGGCAGAGAAGAAAAAGGAAATAACACATGAATCTAAAATTTGTTGGGCCATTCTAGTGGAGGAATTAGGCCTCAAAAAATAGGCGTAAGCCGCAATGAGCCAACACATTGTACATTTGTAAACATGCCAGCAATACATTAGCTAGCACATTCTCGGACTGTACCGATCGATGCCTTCAATAACTCCACGCCCAGAAACAAAAGCCATGAAACCTGTGCTTCTTATAGCAACTTATAAAGAAATCGTATAATGATGTTGTCCTCATTAATGCCTACACTTACCACTTTCTCTTCCAAACCCTCAACTTGGTTTACCATTTAACTGAGTTGAGCACTGCTATGCTAGTTGAGATTTCCCTAGCTCATTTTGTACAAAGAATAAAAGATCATGTCTCTCCATATTTTTTCATTTCCCTCTACATGCCACAGGTCCTTAAACCCCCATTACCACTTCATATATGTATATATATATGTATATGTAAAGTAACATCAAAGACAAAAACTAAAACACCATCTAACATGGTTCCTCCTACAAGACACCCTCCACCACTACACTATATAACCACATTCAAACACAAGCCATGCATAATTACCTTCAGTATATGATCTTTTTTTAGTATGCTAAGATCTCTTTGATTGCTTGCATTTACTTGTCTTAAGACTTGTATATGCAAATCCCTTTTTTTTTCATCTTGTGTTTAAAGCATCCCTTGTTATGTCGTTGACATTTATAGTTATACAGTTCCTTAATGCCATTACATATATGCCCAAGATTTGTGATTAAGGACTATTGTGTTAGTCCAAAGATTCTTTAAGCCTTTAGTGTTAGACTTGGTACGTTGAACATTCAACCTCGGTACTTAATTGAAAAAAAAAAAGCTCAAGTACCAAATATTATATTAACCCCTTCTCAATTTTTTAATATAATTTCCAGGTTCTAAAATGAATTTATTTCAGTAAATAGGTCTCAATTTCATACTATGATTACTTTATGCTTAATTTTATTTATACAAATATCCTTTAATAGGTTTCAATTTCATACTATAATTATTTTATGCTTAATTGAACAATGGTAGTTAATTTGCAGTAACCAATGATCATAGAGAAGTAGAATTGCTAATGCATATAACACAAGCATTTAGTGGCATTTGATTTACAAGTAATTATAAGGTAAGGTTTGTTAGTTATTCCCCTCTCTCTCTCTCTTTTGTTTCTTTTTAAATTTATGTAAGGTATGATTTTTTTTGGTTAAAAATATTATCATGCATGTTTGAATAACATATGATATAAGGTTTTTATTTCACATTTCTATTCATAACAAAAATTGATTTATTTTATTATCTTGTAGATACAATCTTTAGATCCTCTACTTTTAATGAAGCATTTGTGCCTATTGTACTACTATGTAATTTATCTAAATCATTGTTTTGTTAGGTTATGAACTTTTCATAAATCTTAGAATGATAGATGAAGATAGACCTACTTATGGGCTGGGTCACTCGTCCAAGCCCGAAGGCCTACCTGAAAAATATAAGGATTTGAAAAAAATTACAAGGTCTGAAAAATGAGCTTCGGTAAAATTTTAAGTTCATTTTTTATATAGGTCGAGTCTAGGGCAAGATGAAATAAGACCAAATTGTAAAGTTTTAAAAGTTTAGAACTGACGTCGTGACATCATCTTCTCCATGTCATGATGCTGTCACTCAATATGTCACGTCACGATGTCAAATCACTTGACGTAATAACGTCACAAGCTGTTGGCCAACGTTGCGACGAGAGAAGTTGGTTGTCCTAACGAGAACCCTACTTTTGGTAAAAATTAAACTATTTGGTGACTATTTCATGTCAACCCTTCAAATATACCCGTTGATTCATTTTACACAATTTTTACCTACACAAAAATAATCCAAAAACATGTTATAACACAACATTTAACCAACACCAATCAACCAAGTCAATATGCCTAATTTGGCACCAAAACTCTCCAACTCAACCTATTCAACTCAAGTTAACTCACCATGCCTATAAGCAATTTATTAATCTCATTTCTGTCTATTATTTCATATTCAACATGTTATCTTATAAGCCAAATACATAGCTCGACATAATACTCCACATTCATGCACAGATAAGTTTTAACCTTACTAAATGTTCAAACATGAGACAAGGATTAAACCAAACTATCATTCTCAAGTTTCCATTCATTCTAATATTCAAAGTGACCAAAACATACAACACCTATGTATATGTCACATAACCAGACATAAAATGATAATAAAAAAAAGCTATTGAATCAAAGTTGGATTGTGTGAGCTCTTGTAACACCCCAAAACTCGACTTAGAAGTTTTGTAACACTCCCTACCTATATCCGTCGTCGGAATAGAGTACGAGGCATTACCGAGAAGCACGAAACACTTACAGATAATTTAAATTTATTTTCATAACAACTTGTCTCGATTTTATACTATTTCATATTTAAGCTTTATTCACCAAAGTATTTGAAATATCATCTTTATGCAAATATCACACATGAAGTACATAATTCTATAATTATGAATAAACACATTTATCAAACATATTCCATGTTTTTATATATATCATAGTTTCATATTTGCATGTATCAATTACCATCACTTCCTCATATTTCAGACAAATATGTGTAACAATTCATAAATATGCAATTCAATAATTATTCTTGCCAATCATGATTTAAATTGCCAAATCACTTATTGAGCCCAATTTCAATGTTCACTAAAATCTATCATATAAATTTGGATGTACATATTCATCAATAAATTCCATGTACAGATATCATCATCTCATATTTCCACATACATTTACTTTCCATATTTATGAATTCAAATAGCATATACAAGACATACCAATGTATTTCAAGTACGTTTTCATGATATTTCATTTCGAATTCCGATTATTTCATATTAGAAGTTTTCTCATTAATTCATTTGGAATACCAATTCATATGGATAATACACTCAAGGCGTAGAAATATATAATCACAAATGAACTCATTCATCAACCAAGTTTTATGCTTATGTCTTATCAACTCGTATTTCCTTATGTCACATAATTCCATGTAATACTTACCAAACTTTTTCAAATTAGTGAATATCTTACGGAATTGGTCTGCACCGGTATGCACTGAATTTCACTGATAATCACTGATGCCATAGCATAGCTATGGTCTTTTCACTAGAATGCCATAACTCAGCTATGGTCTTACCTCTTCACTATAATTATGCCATGGTGAAACCATGGATTTATCCGTCAATTCATCACTTTTTACTAAAATGCCATAGCCCAGCTATGGTCTTACATCTTATACACATATCACACCGATGCCATATCCCAGATATGGTCTTACACAGAAATCACTTGTCACTTGTAACCGAAGCTACCACTATTCACTGATCAGGTAGCCGGAGCTACCATTTTTCACTGATCAAGTAGCCGGTGATCAGGTAGCTGAAGCTACCACTTTTTACTTGTCATTTGTCCTTGATCAGATAAGTGTAGCCGAAACTATCACTTATCACTTTAACTTGTCCTTGATCAAATAAGTGATAAGTGTAGCCGAAGCTATCACTTATCACTTTCAGTTATCCTTGATCAGATAGGTGTAGCATAAGCTATCACTTATCACTTGTTGCCATGGTCCAACCATGGTCTTTTCCTTCAATTCATCTTGTCACTGAACTGAAGTGCTCAATTTGATCATTTATTCAATTTTCATGCTTTTACATTATTCACGATTTTTTCATCAATACATATGAAATAACACATCATGAAATTCATAAAATTAACAAATGATCACTAAAATTTAGCCATAGAAACTCAGAAGTTCGATTTTTGTATTATAACTATAATCATAATTTCATAATAAATATTCCAAATAAAACACCATATCATTTCTAATTCAACACTTATTGATTATAATCGGGCATGTGATCAATTTATACACAATTCATCCATATATTTTTCCTCCTCCTCCTCTCCATCCACATCCTTGGTATGAATAACACACTTGTAAGTAACCTTATCCATAATTTTCGCTAATTACTTATGTGAATATTCAAGCTATCCACCCGTGTCATAGTCACTAAATTATTTATATCTAGAGCTAAGAAATTCCAAAATAAGATCTGCTAATTTTCCCTGAAACTAGACTCACATATCTTCTTACCATAAAATTTTCAGAATTTTTGGTTAAGCCAATAAGTACAGTTTATTCTTTAAATTTACCCCTGTTCTGCTGTCTAAAAGTTCTGACCTTTCTTCACTAAAAATTAATTATCTCTTCATACATGATTCTATTGATGTTACCATTTATTTCTATTGAAAATAGACTAATTCAGGATTCTAGACATATAAATTCAAGCCCATAATTATTTTTATTTAATTTTTTATGATTTTTCAAAATCAGAACAGGGGAACCCGGATTCATTCTGACTTTGTCTCACAAAATTCATTATATCTAATGATTTACAAATCCATTGCTTACACCGTTTCCTCTATGAGAAACTAGACTCAATAAGCTTTAATTTCATATTTTCTTCATCTTCTAATTAGATTTCTAAATTTTTTGGTGATTTTTAAAAGTTAGACTATTGCTGCTGTCCAAAACAGTTTTAGTGCAAAATGTTGATTTCCATTTTGCCCTAGATTTCACAGTTCATACAATTCAATCCTTGCTCAATTAACCTCTCAATTAAGCTAATTTTATCAATTAATACTTTTCCTAGACATTATAAGTTATTTCATAATTATTTAAATTCAGAATTTTCACATAAAACTCTAACTTCAAACTCTTTTACAATTAGGTCCCAAACATTCACTTTCTATTCAATTCTTTCAATAAAATCAACATATAAACAATTTAAAGCTCTAATTCCATGCCAAATCATCATATACTTCCAGCACATATTCATAGCAACTTTCAATTTCTTTCATAGAATAAAAAACTAATGAATTCAACAAGTGGACCTAGTTGTAAAAGTCACAAAAACACAAAGATTTCAAGAAATAATCAAGAATTGAACTTACTTGAAGTAAAAATATGAAAAAAAAAAGCTTAAGGGAACTCTTCCATGGCGTTTTTGCTTATGAGAATGCAGAAAAATAAAGAGAAATCTAGATAATTCCACTTTAGTCCTAGCTTTCTTAAGTAAATTTTGCAATTTTCTAATTTTGCCCTTAATTCTCCTTATTTTCTTGCTGATTTCATGCCCTTTCCGTCCAGCCCAAATAGACCTTGGGTCTATTTGCCTTTTAAACCCTCTTTCTTTTATCATTTAAGCTATTTAATCATTTTTTACAATTTTGCATTTGATACAATTTAGTTCTTTTTGTTCAATTAACTATTAGAACTTTAAAATTTCTTGACAAAACTTTAATACTAACTTATTAACACTCCATAAATATTTATAATGGCTTGATTTAAAATTCTCGAGGTCTCGATACCTCGTTTTTTATTATAATTATTTTAATATTTATTTTTAGTACACTATTCACTATTTCAAAATTTTTCCTAACTTCACATTTAACTTATACTCACTAAATTAATAATATTTCCTACTCATTTGTTGGATTTAGTGATTTCGAATCACTGTTCTGACACCACTGAAAATTAGGCTATTACAAGTTTTGACCAGATTCTAAAGGTCACATTTGCCACCGAAATGGCCTTAAACAAAATATCGTTCAAAATCCTTAGAAACTTTTTCGAAAACCACTTTTACCCATGTTTTACAGAAACCGGTAGTGGGCTTTACTTAAGTTTTGTAAACATTAGTTTATTGTTGTCAAGATTTAGTTTAAGGCCAAATTAATAATTTATTTATTAACTTTGTAAATACTTCGGATTTTCCAATCTATTACCTAAAGTTTCAAAATTGGCGTTGCGGTAGAAAATCTAACATTTTTCTTTTGATTGAAAATCCATAAGTTTAAGGTAACACTTGATCCAAAAATTTTAAAAGGAAGAATTATTCGTTACCAATGCCCATGCATGAAAACACAAAATTATAACCCAAAATCAAAGCCCATTATAGATCCAATTGAAAAAAAAAAACTTACTATACCTTAAGAAAGCTTTGTTGAAATCAAACTGAGTTGGGAAACTTCAAGACCTTTGAATCGTTGAGTCTGAGATCTAACTTCGCAGATTACCTGGAAAGGTTAAACTAAAATGTGTGAGTTACGAAATTCAGTGTGAGTTGAGAATAAAAGTAAACAATGCAATAACAATCAGTCGGTCAAACATACAATAATCATATTTTAATCATAACTAGAAATTACATCAAATTAGAGCATCACAATACTTTATCACTAAACATGTATGCAATTCATGTTCAAATGTAATATAGCAAAAACATCCCACCTATTCAACAGTTACACACCATCTCCATCCATCCAACGCACACCAATTAGGGTACACTAGACCCTTCCATCCACTACACACCAACTTGGGTTATGGTGCACCCATCCAATTGGTACACACCATAAAATAGTTGTATGCCACTAGAATGTTATGTAGTCAAACTACCAACAAATTTACTGCCAAATTAAATTAATATAGTTTAAATGCCAAATCAAACTTCCTTTATTTCATAACAATTACATTTTTTAGCATCTCTATTTGTTTATTGAAGTTAAAAAAAATTAGAGAAAGTTTTAGAATAAATGTTAAAAGTTCTAAATAACTCAAACGTAAAAACACCAAAATCCTATTTATTTCATCCTTGAAAGAGCAAATCAAATAGAATTTGATAATCCCAAGTTAATGTGCATAAATAAATTTTTTTAAATATATATATATACACATATGAATAGAAAATATTGAAATTAACAAAAAGAAAATGTGAATGAATTTAGAAGGAATGATTGAGAAACATAGGAATTAAATTCCAATTGATATTATTTAGTAATAATTAAGCATAATTTTTATTTAAATCATAAGGAATAAAAATTTTAAATATATATATATTATTATGTCAGTAATTTTTATTCTAAGTACATAATAAATAGCTTTCAACAAGTTTTATTTAGCTATAAAAAAAATATAAATGTTATGGATTTTTTTCTATAGAATTTATATAATATTTAATTGTATTTTCATTCTTTATAAATATTAAAAAAATTTACATTAAGGTTTATTTAATAATTATGTAAAACTAAATATATATAAGTTTTTCTATTAATCTTTAATTTATTATGTTAACACATCGGCTCGCGCATCGCATGGGATTATTCCTAGTTTAAATCTCACATTTAATCGGAAGAAAAAAACTAAACATTTAATTTAATTTTAATGAAAAAAAAATCTTTCATATATCCCCTTCCTTTATTTACTCACAAGCTAAGAATAAATAAGATTAATTAAAGCGTGAGATAAAGTAAAATTCTTTTCTTCATAGTCTAAAAAAAAAAAAAATTTCTTTGCTTCACTTGTTATATTTATTTATATTTTACGCTTTGAAATTAATAATAAAACTTTATAAATTTTTATTCATTACTCCACAATATTTCATTTTCAAAACAATAACCTAATTATATAAAAAATGAACTCATCACTCAAATAACGTCAATGGCGAAAACTAGATCATTTTACACAATAAATACTCATAATAAACCATATTGTGCAACCAAGAAAAGAATAACAAAAGGTTTACATACCAAACTGAATATAAGTAAAATCAATTGGATTGAATTCAAAATTATTTCAATTTGAATTTTATATACGAAAAAAGGCATGAAAAAACTATCAGATTTGACTCAATCCGATACGAAAAAAAAGACTCTTCAATCATTAAATCACAAAAAAATACATTTAAATATGTTTGAATTCATATTTTCTTATTTTTAATTTTCTCATATTAAAAAATAAGTAAAAATTACAGAATGAAATATGAAGATTTGGTCTATTTATTAATCTCATTTCCCCTCTCAACATGTCATCTTATAAGCCAAACATATAGCTCAACATAATACTCCACATTCACATTCATGCACAGATAAGTTACATGAGACTAGGGTTAAACCAAACTATCATTTCCATGTTTCCATTCATTCCAACATTTAAAGTGACTAAAACATAAACACTTATGTACATACCACATGGTTTGACATAAAATGATAAATAAATAAAAAAGCTACCGAATCAAAGTTGGGTTGTGTGAGCTCTGAGGCGATTCAATCAATAGGTTCACATGCGTATGAACTATAGAAAAAGAAAACAAAAATAGAGTGTGCATTTTGAATGCTTAGTAAGTCATGGACATAAAACATTAACTTACCTCACTTTACACTTATACACAATAAATTACTCAACTTGACAATTACACCTAAACATAGTAATACAATTCCAGAAGGTTGGTTTAATTCTTGATCTATACAATAATTCATTTTAATTTATCAATTCCAAATACTTTGTAACATCCTATTATAAGCATATGACTGATTAATTTCAATTTTTGAATGTTTCCTAATTTTTTTCATTTTATTCAATTTAGTCCCTAAAACCAAAATTACCATATTTTCCAAATTTGAGCCTCGATTTCGAAATCGATCTCAATTACATCCTTCAAAGACCCTCTATTGTCTATAATTACAGAAAATTCATACCAATTTCAAAATATTTTTCAAAACTAACACTTTAGTCCTTTATTTCAAAACTAATAATTTTCACTTTACAAATTAGTCATTTTTCATATCGAAGCTTAGAATCTAACCATTAAACACCAAAAACTTCAAGAACTCATCAATGACAACTTTAAAAAACTTAAACAATTTTAAAAAATACTACTAGAGTTAACTAAATCGTACGTATACTATCTCAAAAATATAAAATTTATGAAAAATGGAATTTTAATTCATGCAAGGACCGAATAGCTTAAGACTTCATTAATGGTTTTCTAGGTTTTCCTTTGCTCAAAAGGTGGAAGAAAAAAATGACAACTGTAAATTGTTTTTAATATCTTAATTATTTTTTAATTAATCAAAATTAAGTTAATTAACCTTAGTAATTAACCTATAAGCTGAATTAACATATGATAGTCGATTATCGACATCCACACCGTTTGACTTAAATATAATGGTCCAATTGTTCAATTGGTCTTCTAATTAATTAAAAATCCATAACAATTAATTTTTATCATTTTTATAGTTTAGTCCTTATATCTTAATTAACTATTAGATTAACAAAATTAATAGACCAAACGGTAATTAGACTTTATACTAACCTTGTTCATATCATAATAATATTTATGGGCTCGTAAATCGAAAATAGAATTTCGAAACTACCGTTTTCAATATCACTGACTTTCGAGTTATTACACAGCGTCTATAATTTCATTCTTGAAACTCAAATTTAAAGCTTAAGATTTACTACACCATAATAGTCTTACAATTTTCTATTTCTTTTTTTAGTAATATTCTTTCTATCTAAAAGATTATTCCAGCTAGGAAAAGTTAGAATTCCACATTTAATAGAAAGAAATTTAAATTAATTTAATGAAAAAAAATTTACTCACAGATAAGAATATATAAGAAATAATTGTATAACAACATGTTATTGATTAAACCCTAAGATAAAGTAAAATTATTTTCTTCTCTTGTTTTATTTATTTATTTTTTTTACTCTTTAAAATTATTAATAAAACTTGACTCCCACAATATTTCATGTAGAAAATAATAACCTAATTAAAATTAGGGAAATGTTAAAGCATTGAAAATTAAAATATATAATCTCAAATATACTTTATTTTTATTAAAATTTTCTACCATATTATTTTTCCTTTCAATATTCCATATATAATCTAAATGGTTCAACTTTCTAATTTTTCGAGACTAATAATTAAATGAATAATCATTTATCCTTTTCTTTTTGTAAGTTACAAAAAAAAGCACAACTTAGAAGTAAGGAAAAGTTAAAGCATCTCAGGTTTACTGTTACTTACCATTCTCACAAGCATTTTATGATTCTCATTAATTCCAACAACATAAATATTTGATTTATAAGCTTTGCTTCCATCAACCCATTTTGTTGTTATTTAATACACAAACTAGCAACCAAACAAACAAAAACACAAAGATGAGCCTTCAACACTTTACCCATCAACATCCACTGGTGCTCATTCAAAGCCATGGCCACGAAATTGAAAAGGTGAATTGCTCAGGATGTGGGGAGTCAATGCCAGGTTCCAGCTTTGGTTGTGTGGACTGTGGGTTTTACCTACACAAGCAGTGTGCTGAGGCACCTGCTGAGATGAATCACCCTTTCCATCGCAACCACAATCTTAATCTTTTTACAAGGAATCCATACTCGGCCGGTATAGTTATCTGCGATTTCTGTAGAAAAACCTGTGAGAATTTTGTTTATCATTGTTCTTGCAATTTAAACTTTCACATCAAATGTGCATTATTTTCTCATAGCATTGCTGAGAAAAGAAATGCAGAGTTTCAAGACATTTCCCGTATAGATCCATCGATCAATACAGGAAATGTTACTGAAGAACTAAAAAAAGCTGAATGTTTTGCTTGTTGGAAGCCATTATTAGATTCTGTATACTTTTCTCCTAATTGTGGCTTTTACCTGCATGCAAAATGTGATGATCTACCAGCAGAAATCAATCACCTCTTCCACCAAGAACATCCTCTCTTTTTACAATTTAACAGTCAAAGACTCTCTTGCGAGATTTGTCAAAAACCCCAACGTCGGGGATTTGTTTATTGTTGCTCACCTTGCAAATTTGCCCTTCATATCCAATGTGCCAAAATACCTACCAAAATCAATCAGCCATTCCATCGCAAACATCCTTTTATTCTTCAATCTGTAGACGAATGTCTTCCTTGTCAAATATGCCAAGAAACCACCAACCTTAATGATGTCGTGTATTTTTGTTCAATTTGCAAGTTTGTCCTTCATATTAGGTGTGTGTCATCACCACCGATTATAGAAGATAAACTTCATCATGAACATCCATTTACCCTATTTCCAAGACAAGTCTCATATTGTGATGCTTGTGGCACTTTAGGGAATTATGTTCCTTATATTTGTTCCACATGCGGTATTTATGTCCATAAAAAATGCATTTCAGTGCCACGCGTTATCAAATTCTATCGGCATCAGCACCGCATTTCCCAGACATATTTCTTGGACCAAAATGAATCTGAACCGTGGGAATGTAGATTTTGCTTGGAGGAGGTGAACACAGAGCATGGGAGTTACTTTTGTTCTAAATGCAATTACATAGTCCATGTAAAGTGTGCAACAAAAAACAGTCGTTGGTATTACGAGGTTGACTCTACAGAAACAGAAGAAGCGACGGACTCAGATGAGCCTGTCGATTTGAGAGAAATTCATCCACATAACTTAATACTGAGTGGAGACATTAGGGATTTTAAACAATGCGACGGTTGCCTTCTACCCATCGATACTTCTTATTGTTATTGTTCACAATGTGATTTCTTCCTCCACAAAGCTTGTGCTGAACTACGTGCGAAGAAGCATAATTGGTTTCACTATTGCCAAAATCTTCTTAAACTTACTTCTGGTTGCATTTTTCAATGTAAAATGTGCAAATATTTTACAAGTGGCTTTGCCTATACGTGTGATAAATGCAAAGTAAGTTATTGTTTGCGATGTTCTTTGGTTTCTGATATGCCCAAATGTGAAGGACATGAACATCGCCTCCGTCGCTTTCATAGCAAGAATAGAGAATTGTGTAGAGGTTGTGGTGAGTCTTTTCTTAAGCCATTCACTTGTAAGCCGTGCAATTTTAATTTGCATTTCGAGTGCCTTATATTGCCAGTTACAGCTCAACACAGTTCTGATGTACATCCTTTTAAACTCACTTATCACGAGGATGATGACAATTATTCAGAAAGTCATTATTGTGATATTTGTGAAGAGGAAAGGAATCCCGAACATTGGTTTTATCATTGTTCAGCTTGTAACACTTCAGCTCATTCCAAATGTGTTCTAAGAGAATATCCATTCATCAAGCCTGGGACCAACTACACAGAAGAAGATCATCCACATCCTCTCACTTTTGTCAAAAGGGTTGAGTTTTATCCAGAATGTCATATATGTGGTAAGCATTGCCTTGATCTGTCCCTTCAATGTAAGACAATTGGATGCAACTATATTATTCATTGGGAGTGTAGAAGATCTTACAGACCGCTGCCATGGCGGTGGCTGCGGCTACCGCAGCCGCATGTTTCTCTGTTTTCTTAAATTAATTAATTTATTTGTAATTTTTTGTCTTTCAATTTATATATTTTGAGCAACTAAGAAAACGACCTACAAAACCAACTCACTAAACCATATATTGTTGGAACTAGATAATGTGTATGGAATATAGATATGGATATACTGTTATCAATGCTTTGATCAGTTTTCCATAGACTTACATATGTTCAAATATGTGTCAAAACAAAAATATCAAATATTAATATTTTAAAAAAATAAATAAACAAAAAATCTAAAGAATATAAAACAAGCAAGTGCCAAACTTAGGGCTCTAACAGCCATTATGTTATTTTGCAACTATTAACAGCATCATAAATTAAAAGATAAAACTCATACAAAGAGAGCCATAATTGATAATAAGAGATTATGCTAAAATTAAATATAAACAAATTTTGAGGAAAAACATTCACAATGGGTTCAAAAAGAATACCATTGTCCATAAATTTCATCGTAAAAGTTCATGTTTGTTTTTCCTAAACTCATATTTTCAATTAATTAACAAATTAATATAATAAGAACCAAAATAGTCACTTTTATTTAATTCAGGCTACATTTTAGTTATTTATGTTTGAAATGTTACGTTTTAATCACTTACGTTAACGTGTTGTAACATTTTAGTCACTGAGGTGTTAATTATCGTTAACGATGTAACGGTAAGCTGACATGGCACGTTAAATCATCATTTCAAACAAAAAATTTAGGTTAAATTATACAATTGGTCCCCATATTTTCTCATTTTGAGCAATTTAATTTTTTTCTTTTAACTTTTTTTTCTTTATTTTTCATTCTCTTCTACTTCCTCCTCTATTTTCCTCCCTTCTCCATCTCTTTTAATGTAATTTTTCTATGTTTTCTATTTGATAAAATTAATGGGAAAGAAGAAAAAGAAAAGAAAAAAATAAATTATTCAAAAAATTAAATATATAGAGACTAGTTTTAACAAATAGAAAACATAGAAAACTACGTTGAAAAAGATGGAGAAGGGAGGAAAACAGAGCGAGAAGCATAAGAGAACGGAAAATAAAGAAAAAAAAGTTAAAAAAACATAAAATAAAAGATTTAAAATATATACTCAAAAAAAATAATAATATGGGGACCAATTGTATAATTTAACCTAAAATTTCTGTTTGAAATAATGATTTAACGTGCCACGTCAGCTTACCGTTACACCGTTAACGGCTTAGTGACTAAAAGGTTACAACATGTTAACCTAAGTGAAAGCATGACATTTGAAATGTGAGGAAAAGAAAAGTGACTATTTTAATAATTTGCCCTAATAAGAAATACATATGTAATGTAAAGTAGTACTTGCTTTGTTCCAATAACAAAACAAGTGTTGATAACCATGCTTTATTAGATATCAATCTATGACTAATGGGAAAGAGATAGGCAAAAGCAAAATTAAGGCTACTTTCCTTCACTGGATCTCAATGAAGTGATTAACAAGTGATTCTTTCCATTATTTTCAAGTCTCATATTATATTTCTCTTATAACATTCAAATGGTATTAAGTTTTACATCAATTAGCTCTAAGTATATGGCTATGGTTTCCAAGTTTAAGGGAGGTTCGATCCCAGCTCCAAGAGAGAGGGATAGATTTACAAACAATTACAATTTATTTGGATACAGGTGATCCAAACCCTGCTCAACTTAAGCATTACTTTAGATCCCAAGATCGGGGTTATAAATAGAAAATTTTTGATGTTCATATATCATGGTTATAGCTGTTGGATTTACTTGAAGTTTACTTTACAACAATTGAACAAGAACATAATCTATTGTTTATTTATATTGAAAAGGATAACTTAAATTTCTAACAAAAAGACTTGTTAAGGGGCCGACTCTTCAAAGTTTCGTTCATCTAGTAGCCTACCAATCCCCAACAATCGAAGGTATCACTTGAGCAATAGTTGCAAGTAAGTGGCCTATATGCCTCAGTTGGTGGTTTGAGTCTACCCCACATGCTAATGAGCTCCATAATTATTACACGCCCTATACCAGCACCTCTCCCTCGAGTATTGTAGGTCTACCAACCTAGATGCTCTTGGCTCTATGAACCTGGCCCATAGAAAAGCTACTTAAAGCATGCTACTGAAGAACAATCCCTGTGATTGTTGGAGAACAAACCAACTGCACAGTGGACAACATTTCGAAGACTTACCAAACAATTCACCTAACCCAAACTGCACAGTGGACAACATTTCGAAGACTTCCCAAACAATTCACCTAACCCAAACTGCACAGTGGACAACATTTCGAAGACTTCCCAAACAATTCACCTGACCTAATTGCAAGAACACCACATTACTTAATTTGATACTTTATGTTTCTTCTTTCCCAAAGAACACAGTAGTAAGCACTGTCTGGGACTGCAACGAACACAAATAAGCTCTAAGCCAATGTTATTGAAAATGAAATAAATATACACACACATGCATGCATGCATATTTAAATATACACTTAAAAAGGGATCCTTTACCTCATCCACTCCCATAACAATGACATTCTGGATTTTGAACTTGGTGAGGAAAGTGATACCAGAAATTGTGGACGTAGTTCTGCCTAGCCATTAGATCATTCATGACCATATAAGTATAACAACTCCATGGACAAACAAAAAGATTGGTGGTGGATACTGAGGATTGGAAACAAGAGTGGTACATTATTAGCAGCCTAGTTAGAAACCATAGGCTTTTAAAGGGTGTCTTTGTTTGCTGTTGACTGCATGTAGTAGGTATCACCTAAATTTTGGTGTTAGACTGGGTACGTTGAACATTCAACATCGGTACTTAATTGAAAAAAAAAAGTTCAAGCACCAAATTGAACACTAAAATTAAATTCAAGTACCAAATACTATATTACCCCTTTTTAGTTTTTTATTATAATTCTCAGGTTCTAAACTGAATTTATTTCAGTAAATAGGTTTCAATTTCATACATTATACTAATATCATTTAATAGGCTTCAATTTCATACCATAATTATTTTATGCTTAACTGAACAATGGTTGTTAATTTTCGGTAACAAACGATCAATTTAAATAATTCACTTCTTGAGCAAAGTAATGACAGTGGAGAGCCAGGCAGCAAATCTAAACATTATCTGAAATTTCAAGCAAGCAAGCAGTGTTTGCATCCAAGAGAGGATTACTATCAAAAGAAAATTTTGAACTAGAACTTGATGGGCCATTCCAGAAGAGGATATAGGCCTCCAAAAATAGGCGTATGCCGCCATAAGCGGCGAGCACACGGTATTCTTTAGTAAAAGGCGAAAGAATAGTTCGCTCTGTGCTCACCGCACGGCTCCGTGATTTGAGGAGTTGGTTTTCGCTTTCATTTATAAAAGATGGTAGAGTGGCCTTGTCTGTCTTTAAGAAATGTGGGATTCTGCTCCTTTCTAAACCTTAGCAACTTCTTTTCCACCTCTAACTCCTCATTAAAAAATAAATGGAAAATCCAAATAATGTAAAACAAGCAGATACCAAAAACACCAAACCCATGACTCTAACAGCCATTACAGTTTTGCAGCTAGCAACAACACCATAAATTGAAAGACACAACTCATAGAAGCTATAATTCAATAAATAAAAGATGATAACTAAAATTAAATATATATACACAATGGATTTAGAAAACAATACCATTCTCCATAAATTTCATTGTACGAACATTCACAATTGTTGGAACTTCTAAACTCAAATTTTTATTACTTAACAATTTAATGTAATAAGAAATACAAATTCATGCATGTAAAATAGTACTTCCTCTCTTACAATAAAAATACAAGTGTTGGCAGCCATGCTTTGTTAGATATCAATCAATGACTAATGGCAATTAGATGGCCAAAAGCAAAATATGACTAGTTTCCTTCACTGGGTCTCAAACAAATTGAGTTGAAGTGATTCACAAGGGACTCTTTCCACTATTTTCGAGTCTCATATTGTATATCTATTATAACATACAGATGGGCATAATTTTTGGATCATTTAGCTCTATGTATGGGGCTATGTTTTCCAACTTCAAGAGAGATTGGATCCCTGCATGCAAACTTACATATACACTTAAAAGGGATCCTTTACCTCATCCACTCCCATACCAATAACATTCTGGACTTTGAACTTTGTTGAGCAAAGTGATACTAAGAATAGTTAACATAGTCCTCACCATTAGTTCATCCATGACCATACAAGTAACACCCTCACCTGAGGAAGAACCCTTGTTTATAAGTTTCACAAGTGTCATATTTTGGGTTCGTAACATTGTAGTAGGCAGGACAAAGAGATTTTGGATTATTATTTTGCCACATGCATGACACAATTATCACTTTGATGGTTGCTACCTCTGTAAAGATTGATGGTGGATGTTGAGGATTGCTTGTTTGGAAACAAGAGCGGGCATAGTCATAAAACCCATGGGCTTTCAAACAGGGTGTCTTTGTTTGCCGCTGACTGTATGTACGGCTGTCATAAAGATTTCCAAGGCCATCACACTACTCTTAGTTTAGTAAGTTGCCTTAAGACAAGGCATTGTCTTTAACAAATTCAGTAATTTCAAACCCTCAATTCCAAAGAAAAAGTAGGAAAAACTTTGAAATAAAACTTAATGGGTCATTCCAGTAACAAAATAACTCTCCAAAAAACTCACTTATTACGAGGATGATGACAATTATTCAGAATGTCATTATTATGATATTTGTGAAGAGAAAAGGAATCCCAAACGTTGGTTTTTATCTTTGTTCAGCTTGTAACACTTCAGCTCATCCCAAATGTGTTCTTAGAAAATATCTATTTATCAAGCCTAGACCAACTAGATAAAAGAAGATTATCCACATCCTCTCACTTTTGTCAAAAGGGTTGAGTTTTATCCAGAATGTCATATATGTGGTAAGCACTACCTTGATCTATCCCTTCAATGTAAGATAGTTGGATGCAGCTATATTATTCATTGGAAGTGTAGATACAGTAGTGGAGGCATAAGGGGTTTGTAAATAAAAGAACAATAAATATTGCTTCGGTGGATTGTTTTAGAACTATAAATATTCCAATTATTCTCTGCAATTATGGTGTGTCACTGTTTGAATTATTACTTTAGAATGTATAACATGTAATTTGGATTTAATTTATGATATTTGTCACACATTTTTAAAGATTTCAGGTTTCTCTGTTTTCTCAAATCAATTAATTGATTTGCAATTTCTTATTTTTTGTCTTCCAATTCTATATATTTTGGGAAACTAAGAAAATTAACTACAAAATCAACCCTCTAGACAATAAGTATGGAATATAGATATGGATAAGCTGTTACCAAAGATTTGATCGGTTTCTATATACTTACATGTGTTGAAATATGTATCAAAACAAAAATGTCAAATACTAGTGTTTAAAATAAATAAATAAATAAATGAAAAATCCAAAGAAAGTAAAACAAGCAAATGCCAACCCTATGGCTCTAACAGACATTATGTTATTTTGCAACTATTAATAGCATCATAAATTAAAAGACAAAACTCATACAAAGAGAGCCATAATTGATACTAAGAGATTATGCTAAAATTAAATATAAACAATTTTTGAGGAAAAACATTCACAATGGTTCAGTAAATTTCATTGTAGAAATTCATAATTATTTTACCTTATAAACTCATATTTCAATTAATTACCAAATTAATATAATAAGAAATACAACTGTAATTAAAAGTAGTACTTTCTCTGTTCTAATAAAAAAAAAAAGTGTTGCCAGCCCTGCTTTATTAGATATCAATCAATGACTAATGGGAAATAGATAGGCAAAACCAAAATTATGGCTACTTTTCTTGATTGGATCTCAAACAAATTGAGTTGAAGTGATTAACAAGTGATTCTTTCCATTATTTTCAATTCTCATATTATATTTCTATTATAACATTCAAATGGTATTAAGTTTTTGTTGGGTTTTTCACACAGGAAGAAAAACAGAACTAATTTATCCGGATAAAATACGAAGCTCTTGTTGAAGCTAGAGCAACAAAGCAATAATTCCGGATAAAATATGAAATAAGTTTGAGATTCAAAGAAATAAGAGTTTGATGCGGTCGTTGAGAGCACCAAAAATATCCTATTCCCTCTAAAAGAACGAAAAAGAAATAGTAAAGGGGAAGTAGGGCCAAATCCTCAGGGACCGGATTATACGAATGCTTGTTTCTCGAAATCCTAGGCAGAATCGTGCCCAAGAAAACCTAGGTTCCTGGAAAAAATAAAAAAAAAAAGAATTTAAGAATTGATTTTGGAAGCGAAAATAAAACAAAATTTAAAGTTTATTGAAATTATGATTACGAAAATAATAAAAATAATAAAGAGAGTTTTAAGAGAAAAGAAATTCTTATAGGGAAGTTCCAGCCTCCGATTGTCTCATTCCGCTTTGGGTCCAATCCTTGGCTTTTGGATGATCCTTCTCGACTCCAATAAGCCAGTTATAGTGGAAGAGGACACCTACGACCACCAGCTCCAAAGATTAGACTTATAATTTTTAGGGAACCTGACTCTAGCCAGTAATCTATGCTAGATCAACGCTTCTCAATGGTGAATCCCACGCCATTTTGTCTCTTTGGCTCGCCAACCTCTGACGCAATAAGTTAACGAACCGACTGTGCAATCCTTCCAAAACATACAAAGCGGCCGCCTTTGCATATGCTGAAAAGTTCACTTCTTAAGGGCCATGGACGGAAGCGTCAGCCCGTAGTGCGGAGAAACAATGAATACTTGGTGAGAAGGCTAAGTACGGACTCTAAGCCTCAAGAACCCTTTTTGGGAAATATTGACAACTTTTGGCTAGAAGGGTTTTAGTGGCTCATGATAATGGTGGGAAAGTAAATAAAATTATGGAAAAAGAAATTTTATTGAAAGAAAAAAAAATGGAAAGAACAAAAGACTTTTGGGGGGAGAGTGTTTACAGAAAAAGATGAACCCCAAATAGAGTCACTTTACCCCCTATTTATAGTGCTAGGGAGATAGTCTAATTTAACTTAAATTCTAAAAAGATAAATACATTTAATTAAAGATAACTAAAGATAATTAAAATTAAATCCTAAAATTAAATAATCCTAATATTTATCTTAATATTAATTATCCTAATATAAATAAAATAAAATAGAGTCTTCCAAAATAAAATCTCTTCCATTTGCTTTTAAGTCCTTGTGCCTTCCATGTTCGCACTTTTGGCACCATATTTGTCCCACGTTGCATATTGGCCCATTTAATCTCCAAATTGATGCTTTTTCCCTTGAATTTACTTTTCGCCTCCAATTTAGTCCCTAAAAGATAAAAAGACATAAATGGCTCAAATTAGTAGGCTCAAGTTCAAAATAAACACATGATTAATATATAAAAACACGTCATTTTAGAGTATTATCAGAGTTGCAAGGAAAGCAACCAAAAAACAGAAGCAAGAGGGATGAGAAAATTGAGAGAACAAGAATTGGCTATTCTCGTTACTGCATTTCATCAAATGTATGATGTACATAAATAAAACTACAACAATATTTTTAACTTGTAGAAGTGAGCAAACATTAAATTCATCCCAATGATAACCTAGGACCTGTCTAAAACTGGAAAGTACTTGACCAACTTTATCCAGTCAAAAAGTTTTCTGTCCAATCATATACAGGTCGTCTATTACAAAAACGTACTTCATCCGGATAACATACGTACATTTGTAGTTGCTGTATTTTATCCGGGTAACATACATACTGCTGTTTGTTGCCACCTTTAACACTCCTCCTTGGCTACAAAACAGTAGACTCCAATTTGCTTCTTCAAATACTCGAACCTGGTGGCAGCTAACGGCTTGGTCAAAATGTCTGCTAATTGAACTTCTGAGCAGCAATGAACCAAGTTGATCTCCTTTGACAACTCTGCCTCCCTCACAAAATGGTATTTGATCTTGAAATGCTTAGTTTTGCCATGAAACACAGGGTTCTTGGCAATTGCAACAACTGACTGATTGACAACTTTGATCTCAATTACTTCAGCTTGACCAGCATTCAAGTCATCCAACAGCTTTCTAAGCCAAATTGCTTGATTAATAACCCCAGCAGCTGCAATATACTCTGCTTTAGCTGTTGATTGAGCAACAGTTTGTTGCTTCTTTGAGCTCCAGCTAAAAACTCCTGATCCTAGAGTGAAAAAGTATCCCGATGTACTCTTCATATCATCAACCGAGCCAGCCCAATCACTGTCTGAATAACCGACTAGCTTCAGTTCCTCAGCTCTCTCAAACTTCACACCATAGCCTAAGGTGCCTTTGACATACCTAGGACTCTTTCAGCAGCTTTAAAGAGTGCAACATTGCAGCAGTGCATGAATCTCGATAGAAGACTAACAGCATACACGATGTCTGGCCTTGTTGCTGTCAAGTAGAGTAGACGACCAACCAAACTCCTATACTCCTTTTCATCTACTCGATCATGCTCATTGATGCTTGAGAGTTTCTCTCCTAGTGCAACAGGAGTGCTAACAGACTTGCACTTTAACATGCTAAATTTACTTAAAACTTTCTGTGCAAATGCTTGCTGGCTTATGAAAATGCCATCAACATTCTGATTCACTTCCATGCCAAGGAAGTAGGTCATCAAACCTAAATCAGTCATCTCGAATACATCTAGCATTTGTTTCTTGAAGTCTTCAATCAGCTCACCCTTGCAACCAGTAACCAATAAGTCATCCACATAAAGTGAGACTATCAACAAGTTTTTTTTCTCAGCCTTCTTCACATAGAGTGTAGGCTCACTTATGCTCTTCTCAAATCCAAGCTTCGACAGGTATGCATCAATCATGTCATACCAGGCCCTTGGAGCCTGTTTTAGGCCATACAATGCCTTTTTGAGCTTGTAAACCTTGTCTTCTTCACCAGGGACCTTGAAACCCTCAGGCTGTTCTATGAAGATTTCTTCATTGAGAAATCCATTCAGAAATGCTGACTTTACATCCAATTGATGCACTTTCCACTGTTTTTAAGCAGCTAGGGCAAACAATAGCCTTATGGTGTTTAACCTTGCAATAGGTGCAAAGGTTTCAAAATAATCAACACCTTGTTGCTGACTGTACCCCTTTACAACTAATCTGGCCTTATGTTTGTTCAGAGATCCATCTGCATTGTTCTTGGTCCTGAACACCCATTTGACACCTATGATCTTTTTGTTTACTGGCCTATCAACCAGCTCCCATATGTCATTTTTATGGATCATCTCCATTTCAGCTTCCATAGCCTTCTTCCAGCATTCTTCTTTAGCAGCCTCTTCAAAATTTGAAGGTTCAACTATTGCAACATTACATCTTTGATCGATGTCTGCAATAGTCCTTGTCCCTCTCACAGGTGCTTCATCAAAATTATCATCAATTGGCCCTTCTTCAGCAAGTTCCAAACTACTGTCCAGCTGATCTTCATCAGTTAACCTTGCATCAGCATCATTCCAGCTCCATACTCTACCTTCATCAAACTTGACATCCCTACTCACCAAAATCTTCTTTGTAGATGGATCATACACCCTGTAGCCCTTATTAGTGCTGTTGTAGCCAACAAATATTCCTAGAGCAGCCCTTCTCTCGAGCTTGGTTCTCCTCTCAGCTGGAATAAGGGCATAGCAAACACAGCCAAACACTTTTAGATGTGAAATAGAAGGTTTGATTCTATGCCAGGCTTCAAAAGGAGTCTTTTCCTTCACAGCAACGGTTGGCAACTTGTTGAGCAGGTACACTGAGGTATTAAAAACCTCAGCCCAAAACTTGCTCGGCAGCTTGCTCTCAAATAGCAAACATCTAGCCATATCAAGTACTGTTCGATTCTTCCTCTCGCATACTCCATTTTGCTGAGAAGTATAGACTGTTGTTAGCTGATGGTGAATCCCAGCTTGTTCACACAACTTCTGGAACCTTTCAGACAGATACCCAGTGCCATTATTTGTTCTCAAAGCCTTAATCTTGCAACCAGATTGATTTTCAGCCAAAGCCTTAAATTTATTGAAGGCTTCAAACACTTCAGATTTCTGCTTCAAGAAATAAATCCAGCAAAACCTGGTTAGATCATCTATAAACAGCACAAAGTACTTACTGTCATTTAAGGAAGAGGTCTTCATTGGTCCACAGATATCAGAGTGGACTAACTTAAATCTTTTCTGAGCCCTCCATGCCACATTATCAGGAAAAGGTAACCTAGTTTGCTTACCAAGCTGGCAAACCTCACAGACAGTGTCTTTGGCTTCAACTTTCGACATGTCTTCAACTAAGTTCAACTTGTGCAACTGATCAAGTGACTTGTAATTAACATGTCCTAATCTCCTGTGCCATAGACCAGCATCATCAACAAGGCTGGCGTAAGCCTTCTTCTCAAGTTGATTGACATCAAGCATAAAACACCTTGTAGCGACGTAAAAATTTTGCTTTCGGTCGCTAATTGTGGCGATTTAGTGAAAACTTGAAAACTAAATTTTAATTTTGAAATAAAGAGGGAGTCGCCATCGATCTTTTTCTAGGTGTGATCGGACACCTAATAAATTTATTTTTTAAAAACAAAAGAAAGGCCGAGTTTAGGTCTGAGTCAAACTCCAGAGGAAGAGTAGGGTTCGGGAGTCGGTTACGCGCGAGGAAGGTGTTAGCACCCTCGCGACGCCCAAAATTGGTATCTTATAAACACGTGTTGTCTTGATTTTCAAAAATGCAAGTTCAATGAAACATTTAGTTGTGATCCGATTGAAAAGACGAAAAATTTTAGTTTTCTTCAGTTTTTTGAGAAGGGTGTTCCGTCTTTAACACGAGCCGACAAATTCCATCCAACATAGCGATGAAATTCGATGACTCAATGTTAAATCGGTACATTGCCTTGATTATTGAAATTAATTAGAAAACAAGAATATGATTTTCGAAATAATGTAAAACAAAATTGAGATGAAATAAAAATAAATAAATGGAAGATTAAAAATATATTGAAGCAAATAACAAATATGGCAATAATGTTAAAAAACACTAACAATGCATGCAAGACTAAATGTAATTACAGTATCACATACTAGTACACAATGAATATACATATAAAAAAAAATTGACATTAAGAGTATGTACCTAATATATACTTATAAAAAAATATATATAATAATATTAAAATGATAAGCGACAATGGTGAAAAATAATAGGTATAATAATAAATATAATGGCATACGAAAATAATACTATATATATAATGTGTATACAAAAATAATAAAATATATGTACATAAGGTCGTATAAAAATATATAACTATAATACTACAGTGTATACATAATATATATGAAAATATAATATAGTATTAGAAATACATATACATAACAAGAATACATATATATGTAGCACATGTTAAAAGAATACATATAATATACATATATTTCAAAAGATAATAATAATATTTAAAGAATAACTATTAATATGTTACATAAAGTATATATATATATATGCATGTTAGAATATTTATTGAAACTAAAACTAATACTAATGGTGGTAATATCTAATAATATAATATAATATGAAAATAGGTAATTAAAACACTATGATATGAATACGTATATAATAATAATAATGAGAATAATATAAGTATATACACGAAATAGTATATAAAAATCTATAACTAATAATATTGAAATATATACATGATAATATATAAAAAATAATATTAGAAAATATATGTACATAACAGTAGGTATATGTAACAGTAAAATGTGATTTAAAATCAATATAATATAGAAAAACATAAAATAATAATAGTAAAACATAGAAGCTAATAATATATATATATATATATATATACAACAAAAGGTTAAAAAAAATAACTTAATACTATATTAAAACATATTATATATATATATGAATGTTAATTAAAATAAATACTAAGGCTAATAATAGTAATAATATTAATAATAAATACAATAAAAAATAATAATACTAAAATAATTAATTTAAATAGTAAAATAACTAAAAATGATTAAATTGAGCTAAAAACAAAATATTTGGGGCGAAATTGAAATAAAAATAAAAGGAAAGGACTATATTGAACACGCGCGGAAATAGCGGGGGGCCAAAACAGCAAATATTCCTTCCCATCAAAACGCAGCACATCGCGACAAATTTCGGGGCCAAATTAAAAAATGAAGAATGACTTAATTGCAAAGTAATAAAAAGCAGAAGGGTTAAAAGCGCAATTGCCCCTTCCTTTAAAAAACACGCGGATCCTAGGTGGGTCGGGTCGGGTCGAACCGGTCCAAGTCAAAATGACGTCGTTTTGGGGTTTAATGGCCAACCCCAAAACGACGTCGTTTTGGGGGGCTATAAAAGGCCATTTTTCTTCAAAAAAAATTCATTCTTGCACTTGAAAAGAAAAAAAAAAGAGAGAGAGAGGGAGAGGGGTGAGGTGATTTCCGGCCACAAGGCCGGTCACCGTCCGGTCACCGGGCCGCCGCCAGCCGCCGCCGCCGGCCACCGTACACGGTGGCTGGAAAAGGTAAAATTTTTTTATTTTTTTATATTTTTTTCTTTTTATGTAAATATATATATATATATATATATACACTGTTTTTTTTTTAAAATAAAAAAATATATATGTATGTGTAGTCGAATATTGAAAAAAAAAATAAAAAGGGAAAGAAATGGGACCTTAGCCTTTTGAATCAGTTTATTTCCTTCAATGCTTGCTGTATTTTTCTTGTTTTTTTAAACTATTTTGTGCTGAAAAATGAGTTTCATTGCTTGTATTGCTTCCCCTAAAAAATCCCCCATTTACATCATTTTTGAATGGCTTTTTATAGCCATCTTTTACAAGTTTTTTTTATTACTTTTGCCATATTTTCCTGTCTTGCTTGTTTGCTCTGTTTTTGCAAGGTATGGAGGTGACTGGTGGAGCAGGTGATGGTGAATATCGCAGCCTGAGCTTCTCTGTACAAACTCCTTTGAGACCATTTTGAGTTCAACATGTGTTTAGGGGATTCAGAGTACTTTGTCGATGCCCCAAGACGTAGCATACTTCTTTACTGTCAATTCATGTATAGCAAGACTACCATATGCCCCACCTTTGAACAAAATTTGAGCCGCCTTTTTTAGGTTTTCAACTCAAAACCCTTTGGTCTCAAGGCGTCTTTTGCGGGTTTTCACCTTGACCTCTCCATTTTCTTTTCTTTCTTTTTCTTTCTTTCTTTTTTTGCTTTTGAATGAATGAAGGTCACAAAGCGCCATTTGCGGGTTTTCACCTTGGCCTCTCCTTTTTAAGTATCTCTGGGCTGAATCCGAATTTAGGATTGGATCAGTGTTCTTTTGGGGAAAGCCTCATTTACCTCATAAACTTCTTAAGCATTCATCTTCCTTTGAAATCCTTTTGTATAGAAAGCATCTTCTACAATACCAAGTTCCTACTATGAAATTCCTTTGGGTGAACCATTTCCGTCATAACTCAGCATCATACACGTTTGACTTTCAAACCCTTTTTCTGCAGTCAAGTTTACTGAAGACATTTTACTTCATCCAATTCTTGATTCAATCAAAGCTTGGAGAAAAAGAATTTTAATTTCCATGGACAGAACCACCTCTAATGCCCCAGTAAAGGTCCTGGTCAACTTTAATAAGCACAAAGAGTAAAAGGTAGCTTCTTATGCCAATATTTACAAGTCTCGGTCACCTTCCATAACTTTTCTTTATTTTTTTATTTTTCTTTTGGCAGCCTTTGTTGCATTGTGATATGACATTGTACAGTTACGCATTAAAACATGATTCTTTCTAGCATTTGATCTCTCTTTTTTTTTGTTTTTTTGTTTTTTTTTCTTTTCATGACTGTCGACTTTATGATATTAGCATATGAAACAACATTCACCTTCTTAGTGAAGCAATTGACAGCCACGACGATGATGTCGACTAGAAGCTTTTGACGAGATCATCCCAGAACATCTATGCCCCACGTATTGAAAAGTTCGTGAAGAGATGGAAGAAGCACGTGAGTCTTGACGACATAATTGATGCCATTCCTTTCCCATGGTGGACCAACAATATCCGATCCTCATTGATTAGCTTGGCTATTGCAGAACCATTGTCATGTGTTCTTTAGACACCCTTATGGACCTCTTTCAAGATGTTCCTAAGTGCGTCTTAATATGATCGTGCGAAAACATCCTTGAATTCTTGGAAATAGCTCAATAGTCTTGCCTTATTTCTGCAGTGAGCTAGGTTTCGATCTTCATCTCTTTCCCAAGCTCACAATGTCAGCTGACCCTTTCTAAGTTAGGGTCTGTCTTTCATCTCATTCTGTCATCCTTCACGAATCGAAGATAGACACAATCTCTGTCATCTTCGAAGTCCTGAGACCCTTCTAGACACATATCTTGCTCCAAAGGGAGTTAGTAACAGCGTCGCTTGTGACATTGATATCTGGGGACCTACTGTGGGTACGAAGGCAAATTCCAGAGAATAAATGATTCTAAGGATGATTATTTGTATAGGTTGATCATGAATGTAAAATAAAAGAATGAAAGTCCAAATAATAAAAGAATCTATAAATAGAAGAAAATTTACTCAAAAAGATGCATTTCATTAAAATAAAAATCTTGGACCGAAACCTATTTCTCAAAAGAAGTCTTATCACCTCTAGGTCTTAAGGAAATAAGTATGTTTTGAATATTACTCTAGATTAGCTTTAAAAGTACACGGATCTCTTCCACTGTCCCATTGTTCAAAACACTCCCAAGTATGTGAAGTTCAGAGGTGGGTGATATCGAGGTCGTGGTTGAGTTGGGTACGAATTAGAAGTATAGTGGCTTCTTGTTCCCACCACATGGGTTTCTGGCTCTTTTTTCTTCATGGGTGCTGCCTTTTTGAGCTCTCGGGGCCTTCCATCCTTCCATTTTTTATGGCATTCTCTATAAGTTCCCCGGATATCACAATGTCCGCAAAGTCTTTCGTAGCACTTCCCACCAGCTTGTCATAGAATGGTGCTCTCAGAGTATTGATGAAAAGGACTGTTATCTCAGTCTTAGTCAGTGGTGGTTCCACTTGGGCCGAGATATCTCTCCACCTTTGAGCGTATTGCCTGAAGGTCTCCGTTGGTTTCTTCTCCATCATTTGCAGAGTCATTCGGTCAGGCACCATATCGGATACGTGTTTGTACTGTTCACAGAACGCTGACACTAAATCCTTTCATGATCAGATCCTTTCTCTATTAAGCTGATTATACCATCGAAGAGCTGATCCGGCTAAGCTATCCTGAAAGCAGTGTATGAGCAGCTTATCTTCATTCACATAGCCGGTCATCTTCCGGCAAAACATGATGAGATGTTCTTTTGGGCATCTTGTCCCATCGTACTTTTCAAAATTCGGTACCTTGAACTTTGGAGGCAAAACTAAATCGGGTACCAGACTGAGCTCTTTAGCACTCAGTGCAGAGAATACTTCAGTGCCTTCTATCGCCTTGAGCCTTTCCTCTAGGTTCCTATATTTTTCCTTTGCATCGTGATCATCCAATTTCAATCTGGCTATCTCTGTTGGATCGTCCAAATCTAGAACGAGTGGATCAGCAGGACTAGCCCATGGGTTTGATACGAACATTTCTTGGCGAAGGTCGTTGTCCAGGCCTGTAGGTTCTCATTGAGCGTACCCTCTTTGTGTTGCATAGGCCTGCGGTGGAGTAAATCCTGGAGGATGGGGTAGATCCTGATCGAGGTTAACCCTTGACTGTGGTTCCACAACGTCAGGGTTCATAGGTCCTTTTCCTTTTGCCAGAGCCGACACCATTTCCATCATCCTGGCCATTTGGTCCTTTTGTTCGAGCGATTCTTCTCGAGATCTCACCATCAGATCTCTGGTTTTTTGTTGTGACTTTGCCAACTATTCCTGTAATTCCCTTTGTATTCTTTCCATCCTCTCAATCCTTTCGCTAAATTCAGCCTCCATCACTCTAACTTGTCGACGCGTCCTATATGAGTGACGTGATTCCAAGCTTGTGGTATTACAACTGCGAATTGTATGTTTTAACCTCAGCGAACGATTATGGGATATGCAATGAATGAATGAATGAATGCATACATGTCAAATGAATGTTCGTCATGAATGAATATGCAAAAATTTGGTGTTAATTTCAAGATAACCCCTATTTAGGCATTTCTTTAATCAAAAGATTCTATTACACAACGTTTCGGTCACTCGTGTAATTGACTCCTCCATCAGAAACCGTTTTTGGCAACCAATCTCTAATCAACACCTTCCTAACAAGATGCCTATGGTGCATGATGAAAAATAGAAATACAGACAAACAACCTTGGTTAGCACAACACATATGAACAGAGAAAAATTGTGGAAAATCTAACAAATTAAGCTACTTGGTCCAATGGACTCGATTCCCTTGCATAAAAAGCGTAAATGTAAAAGAAACAGAAGGTAAGATGTGTTTTTCCCGTGTACTTACTTCGATGACTAGTAAACGAACAAAGGTTAGGCATGCCTCTAGTTAGGTGGCTCGTACGGTTCACTATATACGTTTTTGGCTCTAGATAGGTACTCGAATTGTCCATACTGTCATCTACTAAGATTAGTACAGAGCCTCGGTCATGGCCTATCATAGGCTTACGAGATCAATTCGAGGGATTACATTTACTTATGCCTATGCGGAGAGACAAGTTACTCACGAAAGCATAAGTCATATGTAACCCAAAAGTATTCACTAGCCTGTACGGAGGGACGAGTTAACTCACGAAGGCATAGCGTTTACTTTCACTTAAACGGACGGAGCCCGGGTATAGAGCTCATGTTATGCAAAGATGCACGTGCACGGTGTGTGGGGAGAAACTTGCAAACCTTTTCGCTCTATTTAAAACTAAAAACTAGAATCGTAAAAACTTAGAGTTGAAAAACGGAAGATAAACAAGTTAGGAAAATATTTACAACACGATACAAATGATTTTTCAAAATTTAAAATTTTAAGGATCACGACTAAGTATGTTTTTGAACAAGGAATTTTTGCACATTTTGACAACACATGCTTAACTCGACTCGACTCTCAAAAAAGGTCCCCAGTGGAGTCGCCAGCTGTAGCGACGTAAAAATTTTTAGCTTGGTTGCTAATTGTGGCGATTTAGTGAAAACTTGAAAACTGAATTTTAATTTTGAAATAAAGAGGGAGTCGCCACCGATCTTTTTCTAGGTGTGATCGGACACCTAATAAATTTATTTTTTAAAAACAAAAGAAAGGCCGAGTTTAGGTCTGAGTCAAAATAGAGAGGAAGAGTAGGGTTCGGGAGTCGGTTACGCGCGAGGAAGGTATTAGCACCCTCGAGACGCCCAAAATTGGTATCTTATAAACATGTGTTGTCTTGATTTTCAAAAATGCAAGTTCAATGTAACATTTAGTTGTGATCCGATTGAAAAGACGAAAAATTTTAGTTTTCTTCAGTTTTTTGAGAAGGATGTTCCGTCTTTAACACGAGCCGACAAATTCCATCCAACATAACGATGAAATTCGATGACTCAATGTTAAATCGGTACATTGCCTTGGTTATTGAAATTAATTAGAAAACAAGAATATGATTTTCGAAGTAATGTAAAACAAAATTGAGATGAAATAAAAATAAATAAATGGAAGAATAAAAATATATTGAAGCAAATAACAAATATGGCAATAATGTTAAAAAACACTAACAATGCATGCAAGAATAAATGTAATTACAGTATCACATACTAGTACACAATGAATATACATATAAAAAAAATTGCAATTAAGAGTATGTACCTAATATATACTTATAAAAAATATATATATAATAATATTAAAATGATAAGCGACAATGGTGAAAAATAATAGGTATAATAATAAATATAATGGCATACGAAAATAATACTATATATATATAATATGTATACAAGAATAATAAAATATATGTACATAAGGTCGTATAAAAATATATAACTATAATACTACAGTGTATACATAATATATATGAAAATATAATATAGTATTAGAAATACATATACATAACAAGAATACATATATATGTAGCACATGTTAAAAGAATACATATAATATACATATATTTCAAAAGATAATAATAATATTTAAAGAATAACTATTAATATGTTACATAAAAGTATATATATATATATATGCATGTTAGAATATTTATTGAAACTAAAACTAATACTAATGGTGGTAATATCTAATAATATAATATAATATGAAAATAGGTAATTAAAACACTATGATATGAATACGTATATAATAATAATAATGAGAATAATATAAGTATATACACTAAATAGTATATAAAAATCTATAACTAATAATATTGAAATATATACATGATAATATATAAAAATAATATTAGAAAATATATGTACATAACAAAGAGGTATATGTAACAGTAAAATGTGATTTAAAATCAATATAATATAGAAAAACATAAAATAATAATAGTAAAACATAGAAGCTAATAATATATATATATATATATATATATACACAACAAAAGGTTAAACAAAAATAACTTAATACTATATTAAAACATATTATATATATATATGAATGTTAATTAAAATAAATACTAAGGCTAATAATAGTAATAATATTAATAATAAATACAATAAAAAATAATAATACTAAAATAATTAATTTAAATAGTAAAATAACTAAAACTGATTAAATTGAGCTAAAAACAAAATATTTGGGGCGAAATTGAAATAAAAATAAAAGGAAAGGACTATATTGAACACGCGCGGAAACAGCGAGGGGCCAAAACAGCAAATATTCCTTCCCATCAAAACGTAGCACATCAGCGGGGACTAAATTAAAAATCGCGACAAATTTCGGGGCCAAATTAAAAAATGAAGAATGACTTAATTGCAAAGTAATAAAAAGCGGAAGGGCTAAAAGCGAAATTGCCCCTTCCTTTAAAAAACACGCGGATCCTAAACGGGTCGGGTCGGGTCGAACCGGTCCAAGTCAAAACGATGTCGTTTTGGGGTTTAATGGCCAACCCCGAAACGACGTCGTTTTGGGGGGCTATAAAAGGCCCTTTTTCTTCAAAAAAAATTCATTCTTGCACTTGAAAAGAAAAAAAAAGAGAGAGAGGGAGAGGGGTAAGGTGATTTCCGGCCACAAGGCCGGTCACAAGCCGTCGCCGCCGGGCCAGCGACATTACACCACCACCACCGTGACGGTACGGTGGCTTTAAAAAATAAAAAAATTTATTTTTTTATTTTTTTATTTTTATGTAAATATATATATATACACTGTTTTTTTTAAATAAAAAAATATATATGTATGTGTAGTCGAATATTGAAAAAAAATAAAAAGGGAAAGAAATGGGACCTTAGCCTTTTGAATCAGTTTATTTCCTTCAATGCTTGCTGTATTTTTCTTGTTTTTTTAAACTATTTTGTGCTGAAAAATGAGTTTCATTGCTTGTATTGCTTCCCCTAAAAAATCCCCCCTTTACATCATTTTTGAATGGCTTTTTATAGCCATCTTTTACAAGTTTTGTTTTATTACTTTTGCCATATTTTCCTGTCTTGCTTGTTTGCTCTGTTTTTGCAGGGTATGGAGGTGACTGGTGGAGCAGGTGATGGTGGTTGGTGTCAGAGGAAAGTGGGGAGGTGGCTAGGGTTTCTTGTTGTCTGTTTCTCTCTTCTTCTTCTTTTTTTTTTTGTTGGGCTAGTTGAGTATTGGGCTGGTGGTATTTGGGCTAGGGGATTTGGTTTGTTGGTTTGGGTTTAATGGGTCTTGTGTATTTGGGTAGGTGGGCTTATGTTGTAAATGTAACTGGGCCAAAATTGGCCTATAACACACCTGTCTATCATTGCTACTGTGACCAACTCCTGACCATAAGAGTCTTTAACAATGCATGAGTCATTCTTAAAAGCAAGTGAGTAACCTTTTTCTACTAGCTGACCAACACTAAGTAGATTCTGATCTATGTCAGGCACAAAAAGTACATCAGAAATCACTTTGTTACCTGACTTTTTGTTGATCACCACATTGCCCCTGCCTTTGGCTTCAATCAGGTTTCCATTACCAATCCTGATCTTTGAGGCAAAACTTTTGTCGAGCTTCCTGAACAGTCTTTCATCAACTGCTATGTGGTGTGTGCAGCCACTATCTACTAGCCAGTCACAACTGACCTTGCTCAAGGTTGCAAAACAAGAGGCTGTAAAAACATGCTCCTCCTGAGCTTGAAGATCCTCAGCAACCTTAGCTTGCATTTCCTGCTGAGCTTGTGCCTTCACTTTGTTTTTGCACACCCTCTCAACATGTCCCAGCTGTTTGCAGCTCTTGAACTGAACATCTGGTATCTGCCAGCAGTTCTTCTCCAAATGTGAAGTCTTCTTGCAGTGAATGCATGGTGGAAATATATTCTTCCCTGCATCTCTCCTTGGTTTCTCCCTTCTATCGACACAAGGTTTCTTCCCCTTTTGACTAGAACCTGAGCCTTCTTTGGCCTTTGCTTGGAAAGCTCCTTCAGGATGCTCTTCCTGCCTGTTGGCTCTCCTTTACTCAAGTGCATATAGGGAATTTACCAACTCAGACAATAAGATGTTTGATAAATCCCTCGAGTCCTCCAATAAAGAAATCTTTGACTCAAACTTCTTTGAGAGAGTTGTAATGACCTTTTCAACAACTCTGCTCTCACTGAAATTATCACCAAGGAGCCTAATGTTGTTGACTATGGCTATTATTCTATCAGAGTACTGCTTAATGGTCTCTGACTCTCTCATCTTCAGATTCTCAAAATCCCTTCTAAGGTTGATCAGCTGTAACTGTCTTGTTTTGTCTGACCCTATAAACTCCTCCTTTAGCTTCTCTCATGCTTGCTTTGGTGAATCACAAGCCATTATTCTTGTGAAGATCACATCAGAGACCCATTTTGCAAGTAGGCCATTACTTTATGCTTCTTGGCACACTCTTCACTGTGTTGCCTCATCTGAGCAATGGTTGGATTGGCCTTCAATGGAGGTGGTTCAGCATCATTCTCGATCACACTTCACAAATCATGTGCTTGAAGGTATGTCTTCATCTTAACTGCCCAAATGTGGTAGTTTTCTCCAGCAAACACATGTGGTAGTGGTGGTGTGAAACTAATCTTTGCAGCAAACAAACAGACCAACAAAAAAACATCTTCTACTTCTTTTCTCTCAAACACAACCAAGGTCCTCAAAGACTTAGGCTCTTGATACCATTTGTTGGGTTTTTCACACAGGAAGAAAAACAGAACTAATTTATCCGGATAAAATATGAAGCTCTTGTTAAAGCTAGAGCAACAAAGCAATAATTCCGGTTAATATATGAAATAAGTTTGAGATTCAAAGAAATAAGAGTTGCAAGGAAAGCAACCAAAAAACAGAAGCAAGAGGGATGAGAAAACTGAGAGAACAAGAATTGGCTATTATCGTTACTACATTTCATCAAATGTATGATGTACATAAATAAAACTACAACAATATTTTTAACTTGTAGTTGTAGAAGTGAGCAAACATTAAATTCATCCCAATGATAACCTAGGACCTGTCTAAAACCGGAAAGTACTTGACCAACTTTACCCAGTCAAAAAGTTTTCTGTCAAATCATATACAAGTCGTCTATTACAAAAACAAACTTCATCCGGATAACATACGTACATTTGTAGTTGCTGTATTTCATCCGGGTAACATACATACTGCTGTTTGTTGCCACCTTTAACAATTTTAAGTCATTTAGCTCTAAGTATATGGCTAGCTATGGTTTTCAGCTTTAAGGGAAATTGGATCCCACCTCCAAGAGAGGGATAAATTTGCAAACAATTGCAATTTATTTGGATCCCAAGATTGGGGTTATAAATAGAAAATTCTAATGATAAGATATGTTCATCATAGTTATATGCGTTCAACTTACTTGAAGTTTAATTTACAAAAGCTAAACAAGATTATAATCTATCTTTTATTAAAAAAGATAACTTCAATTTCTAGCAAAGAGACATGCTAAGGGGGCCAACTCTTCAAAGTTCTGTTCACTGGGTAGCCGACTAGTCCCCCAACAATGGAAAGTATCACTTAAGCAATGGTAGCAAGTAAGTGACCTATATGCCTCGGTTGGTAGTAGTTTGAGTCCACCCCACATGTTAATGAGCTTTATAATTATTACACGCCCTATACTACTACCTTTCCTTTAAGTATTGCAGGTCTACCGACCAAGACGCTTTTGACTCTATGAACCAGGCGCCCATAAGGAACTTTATGTTTCTTCTTTCCCAAGAACACTGCAGTAAACATTGTCTTGGACAGCAACGAAAACAATTTCATTCCCTTATTTGTACAAATAAGCTCTAAGCCAATGTGATTGAAAATGAAATAAATATACATGCATGCATGCATATGTAATTATACACTTAAAAAGAAATCCTTTACCTCATCCACTCCCATACAAATGACATTCTGGATTTTGAACTTATTGAGCAATGTGATACCAGAAATTGTAGACACTGGTCAGCCAAGCCATTAGATCACCCATGACCATATAAGTAATAACAACCCCATGGACAAACATAAAGATTGGTGGTGGATAATGAGGTTTTGGAAACAAGAGTGGTACATCATTAGCAACCTAGTTAGAAACCATAAGCTTTTAAAGGGTGTCTTTGTTTGCTGCTGACTGCATGTAGTAGGTATCACCCAAATTTTCAATGCTGTCATAAAAGGGTCCCAAGGCCATCCCACCATTCCTTTTTAAGAAAGGAGCCTCGTAACGGTGCCAACAGGCAATACAAAATGTTGAAGACAAAATCAACACAGCTTCGTGGGTGTTTCAGCAATAGTTACTAGAATATATATAATAAATATCAGATAATCAACAGTGAGGTACCTCAGCCTGAGCTAAAAATCTAATAAATAAAAGCCAGATAACACTTCGTTAATAAAATGAGTCAAACTTGGACCTAACCTTTAGGCAGAGAAGACAAAGGACATAACACATGAAAATAAAATTTGTTGGGCCATTCTAATGAAGGAATTAGGTCTCAAAAAATAGGCGTAAGCCGCAATGAACCAACACATTGTATATTTATAAACATGCCAGCAATACATCAGCGAGCACAGTCTCGGACTATAGCGATCGGTGCCTTCAATAACTCCACGCCCAAAAACAAATGGCATGAAACCTGTGCTTCTTACAGCAACTTATAAAGAAATGGTATAATGATGTTGTCCTCATTAATGCCTACATTTACCATTTTCTCTTCCAAACCCTAAACTTGGTTTAACATTTAACTGAGCTGAGCACTACTATAATGCTATGCTTGAAACAGTTGACATTTCCCTAGCTCATTTTGTACAAAGAATAAAAGATCATAGCTCTCCATATTTTTTCATTTCCCTCTACATGCCACAGTATATGTATATGTATATGTATATGTATATGTATATGTATATGTATATGTATATGTATATGTATATGTATATGTATATGTATATGTATATGTATATGTATATGTATATGTATATGTATAGTAACATCAAAGGCAAAAACTAAAACATCATCTCATGGTTCCTCCTGCAACACATCCTCCTCCTATGTAACCACATTCAAACACAAGCCATGCATAATTACCTTCAGTATATGATCCTTTTTTGGTATCTTGAGATCTCTTTGATTGCTTGCATGTACTTGTTTCAAGACTCATCTTGTGTTTAAAGCATCCCTAGTTATGTCGATGACATTTTTGGTTTTACAGCTAGCTCCTTAACGCTATTATATATATGCCCACAAGATTTGTGACTAAAGGATTATTGTGTTAGTCCAAAGATTCCTCAAGCTTTTAGCGTTAGACTCGGTACGTTGAACATTCAACATTTGTATTTAATTGAAAAAAAAATTCAGATATTAAGACATTAAAGTCAAACTCAAATACTAAATAATATATTAACCCTTCCCAGTTTCTTACTATAATATTCAAGTACTAAACTAAATTTATTTCAGTAAATAGGTTCCAATTTCATACTATGATTATCTTATGCCTATTTTTAATTATACTAAGACCTTTTAATAGGTTTCAATTTCATACTATAATTATTTTATGCTTAATTTAACAATGGTAGTTAATTTGCAATAACCAATGATCAAAGAGAAGTAGAATTGCTAATGCATATAACACAAGCATTTAGTATCATTTGATTTACAAGTAATTATAAGGTAAGGTTTGTAAGTTATTCCTCTCTCTCTTTTTTGTTTCTTTTAAAATTTATGCAGGGTGTGATTTTTTTTGGTTAAAAATATTAATTATGCATGTTTGAATAACATATGATATAAGGATTTTATTTCATATGTCTATTCATAACAAAAATTGATTTATTTTATTATCCTGCGGATACAATCTTTAGACCCTCTACTTTTAATGAAGCATTTGTGCCTATTGTACTACCATTTAATTTATCTAAATCATTGTTTTGTTAGGTTATAAACTTTACATAAATCTTAGAATGATAGATGAAGACAGACCTACTTATGGGCTGAGTCATTTATCCAAGCCCGAAGGCTTACCCGAAAAATGGGAGGATTTGAAAAAAATTACAAGGTCCAAAAAATGAGCTTTGGTAAAATTTAAAGTTCATTTTTTATATGGGTCGAGTCTTGGGCAAGATGAAATAGGACCAAATCGTAAAGTTTTAAAAGTTTAAAACTGACGTCTTGACATCATCTTCTCCATGTCGTCACTCAGTATGTCACGTCACAATGTTAAATCACTCGATGTTGTGACGTCATAAGCTGTTGGCCAACGTTGTGACGAGAGATGTTGATTGTCCTAACGAGAACCCTACTTTTGATAAAAATTAAACCATTTGGTGACTATTTCTTGTTAACCCTTCAAATATACCCTTTGATTCATTTTACACAACTTTTACCTACACAAAAATAATCTAAAAACATGTTATAACACAACATTTAACCAACACTAATCAACCAAGTCAATATGCCTAATTTGGCACCAAAACTCTCCAATTCAACCTATTCAACTCAAGTTAACTTACCATGCCTAAGCTATTTATTAATCTCATTTCCCTCTATTATTTCATACTCAACATGTCATCTTATAAGCCAAGCACATAACTCGACATAATACTCCACATTCATGCACAGATAAGTTTCAACCTTACTAAAAGTTCAAACATGAGACAAGGATTAAACCAAACTATCATTTCCAAGTTACCATTCATTCCAACATTCAAAGTGTTACAGGCCAATTTTGGGCCGTTTACAAAACCATTACCCAAACCTACCCTCAGCCCAATACTAACCTAAACCCACTAACCAACCTAAAACCCAAACCCGGATGACCCATTTAATAACCCCTGAATCCTTACAAACCCAAAACCCAATACACAGAAGCCCAAACCCCTTACAAACCCAACTAACCCAACAGAAGCCCAAAACCCCAAACCTTAGCCTCTCTTTACCTAACCCTAGCCCCTAAACTACCTCAGCGCCGCAACCCTCCCCACTTGCCTCTGCCAGCGCCGCTTACGTCCCATCACCACCAACTGCTCCACCGCCATTGCACCGCTGTCACGCCGGTCACGTCCACCGCCTTTGTTGACCCATGGCACCTGCAACCATTAAACACGAAGAGACAGAAACAATAAAAAATTGAATGTAAAAAGGTTATAAAACCCGATTGAAATGTTGTAAACGGGGGTTTTTTTTTTCGATTTCAGCAATTAAAAACTCAAAAGAAAAGAAAACATTCAATTTCAGAGGAGAAATAGCCATTCAATCAACATTTAAACACAAGAATAACATCCAAGCAAACAAATACCAAAGATCGGAGAATCAAAAGTGGTAAAAAACCCGAGGTGATTCTATTTTACTTTAACTACTGTTTTAGATTTATTTTTGCACAAACATATATTAAATAAACACTAAGTATGCAACAATATAATACAAAAAAAGATCAAAAAAGAAAAATAAAAAAATTAGAAATTTTTACCCAAGACCGATGAAGGTCCTGATTTGGACCAGTGATCGGGTCCCACAGTCGAAATCGCCTCACCCCCTCTCTCTTTTTCTCTCTTCTTCTCTCCTTTTTTTTCTTTCTCCCCCTCTCAAATGAATTTTTTTCAGAATTTTTTGTCTTTTATAGGGGACCAAAACGCACCGTTTTGGTCCCCCACTGTTTAAACAATAAACGACACCGTTTTGGGCCCCAGGTCGGGTTGACCCGACCCGCTCCGAATAGGATCCGCGTGTTTTTTAATTGGAGGGGCTAATTACGCTTTCAGCCCCTTCGCTTTCTTATGGTTTTACAATTAGATTTATTGTGTTTTGTAATCTAGCCCTTTAATTTGTTGCGTTTTCCAATCTGGTACCCGTGCATACGCTGCGTTTTGATGAAAGGGAATATTTGCTGTTTTAGTCCTCCTAAGTTGTGCGCGCGTGACATTTTGATCCTCTTTTCTTTATTTCTTTTAAAATTCACCCCGAAATTTCGTTTTATGTTTGATTTAGTCCCTTATGTGTTAGTATACTTTTATTTTTCAAATTATTTGGTTATTATTTTCTGTTATTTATTATTATTAGTTATAATCTATATAGTTATTATATTTATTTATTATATGTATAGTGTAGGATCTTTTATATACGTATATGTACTTAGTATACTTATGTATTATATTATATATATTTTTTTATATGTTATATATACTTTTAATATTATATTTTATATATAGCATATATATTTTTAATGTTGCATTATTACATTTTAATATTTTATTATGTATATATTTTTTATATGTATATTATGTACGTATATTTTCTAATATTCTTTATATATATTATCATGTATATATTTTAATATTATTAGTTTTTTTTTATATTATTTCGTGTATATACTTTAGTATTATAGTTATATGTTTTCATACTATCTTATATATATATGTTTTCACACATATATTATCTTTTACATATCGTGTACATACACCTTTAACATATCATAGATATATGTTTATACTCTATTAGTTAGTTTTATATACTAATTCATGTGTATATTTCTCATGTTATTTCATATATGTATTTTTTATATAATACTTATTATTGTTATTAATACTATTATACATTTCATTATATATGTGTATATGTATATATAATAGCTTTCATTATTTCATTTCAATATTTTGCATTATTTGTTTCTTTTTCTTTTATAATATTATTATACATGTTGGTATATATTTCTTATGTACATACATCCTTCAATATTCATTTTATACATATATATTATGTATATATTTTGATAATACTAGTTATAGATATTTTACTATTCTATATATATATTTCAAATGCTATATATAATATATCTTTAACACTATCACTACCTATATACATATGTATTTTGGCGTACATGCTCTTAATATCATTATTGCATGCGTATATTCATTGTTTTTTTTATTTATTTCGTATTTGATATTATAATTACATTTAATCTTGCATGCATAGTTAGTGCTTTTTAATATTATTGTCACACTTATATTTGCTTCAATATATTTCTGGCTCTGTCTTTTATTTATTTTTATTTCATATCAATTTGCTTTGCATTATTTCGAAAATCTTATTCTCGTTTTCTAGTTCATTTCACTAAGCAAGGCAACGTACCGATTTAACATTAAGTCGCCGATTTCATCGCTATGTTGGGTGAACATCAATCGGCTCGTGTTAAAAAGTGAACGCCCTTTTCAAAAGAAACCGACATTTTAAAAAAAAATTCTCGTGTTTGGATCGGATCACGATTAAAATTCAAATTGAATTTGTATTTTTGAAAATCAAGACAACACGTGTTTAACAAGATACCAATTTTGGGCATCGCGAGGGTGCTAATACCTTCCTCATGCGTAACCGACTCCCGAATCCTATTTTTCTCTGGATTTTCACGTAGACCCCAAATTTGGCCTTCACTTTTTCAAGAATAATTTTTCTTTTCAAAAAAGACGATTTATTAGGTGTCCGATCACACCTAAAAAAAGATCGGTGGCGACTCCCTTTTTATTTCAAAATTAAACTTCAGTTTTCAAGTTTTCACTAAATCGTCACAATTAGCGACCAAGCTAAAAAATTTTACGTCGCTACACAAAGTGACCAAAACATACAACACCTATGTACATGTCACATAACTGGACATAAAATGATAAAAAAAGGCCATCGAATCAAAGTTAGATTATGTAAGCTCTTATAACACCCCAAAACTCGGGTTAGAAGTTTTGACCGGATTCTAAAAGTCACATTGGCCATCGAAATGGCCCTAAACAAAATATCGTTCAAACTCTTTAGAAACTTTTTCGAAAACCACTTTTACTCGTATTTTACAGAAACTAGTAGTGGGCTTTACTTAAGTTTTGTAAACATTAGTTTATTGTTGCCAAGATTTAGTTTAAAGCCAAATTAGTAATTTCTTTATTAACTTTGTAAATATTTCAAATTTAGCAATATATTACCTGAGTTTCAAAACCCGCATTGCGCTGAAAAATCTAGCATTTTACTTTCGAATGAAAATCCATAAGTTTAAAGTAACACTTGACCCAAAAATTTTAAAAGGAAGAATAATTCGTTACCAATGCCCATGCATGAAAACACAAAACTATGAACCCAAAATCAAAACTCATACCATAGTTCACATATAAAATACCTATAGATCCAATTGAAAATAAATTATTAAACCTTAAGAAAACTTTGTTGAAATCAAACTGAGATGGAAAACTTCAAGACCTTCGAATCGCTGAGTCCGACATCTAACCTCGTAGATTACCTAAAAAGATTAAACTAAAAGTGTGAGTTACGAAGCTCAGTGTGAGTTGAGAACAAAAGTAAACAGTGCAGCAACAATCAGTCGATCAAACATACAGTAATCATATCCTAATCATAACCAGAAATTACATCAAATTAGACCATCACAATACTTTATCACTAAACATGTATGAAATTCATGTTCAAATGTAATATAGCACAAAATTCTCACCTATCCAACTGTTACACACCATCTCCATTAGGGTACACTAGACCCTCCCGTCCACTACACACCAACTTGGGTTATGGTGGACCTATCCAATCGGTACATACCATAAAATAGTTGTATGTCACTCGAATGTTATATAGTAAAACTGCCAATATTATTGTGGATTTACTACCAAATTAAGTCAATACAGTTTAAATGACAAATCAAACTTCCTTGTAAATATTAAAAGTTGTAAATAACTCAAATTTAAAAACATCAAAATCCCATTTATTTCATCCTTGAAAGAGCAAATCAAATAGAATTTGATAATCCCAAGTTAATATGCATAAATACATTTTTAAAAAATATATATTTATACATATGAATAGAAAATATTGAAATTAACAAAAAGAAAATGTGAATGAATTTAGAAGGAATGATTGAGAAACATGCAAATTTGTTTTGAACCTAAAACATAGGAATTAAATTCCAACTGATATTATTTAGTAATAATTAAGAATAATTTTTATTTAAATCATAAAGAATAAAAAGTTTAAATATATATTATTATGTCAGTAATTTTTATTCTAAGTACATAATAAATAGCTTCAAACAAGTTTTTTTTAGCTATAAAAATTATAAATGTTATGGATTTTTTTCCTATAGAATTTATATTATATTTAATTGTATTTTCATTCTTCATAAATATTTAAAAAAAATTTACATTAAGGTTTATTTAATAATTATGTAAAACTAAATATATATATATATATATATATAAGTTTTACTATTAATCTTTAATTTATTATTTTAACATATTGGCTCGCTCATCGCGTGGGATTATTCCTAGTTTAAATCTCACATTTAATCAAAAGATAAAAATTTAAAATTTAATTTAATTTTAATGAAAAAAATCTTTCATATATTCCCTTAATTAAAGGGTAAGATAAAGTAAAATTCTTTTCTTCGTAGTCTAAAAAAATTCTTTGCTTCACTTGTTATATATATATATATATATATATATATATATATATATATATATATTTTTTTTTACGCTTTGAAATTAATAATAAAACTTTATAAATTTTTATTCATTACTCCCATAATATTTCATTTGCAAAACAATAACCTAATTAAAATTAGGGAAAAGTTAAAACATTGAAAATTAAAATAAGTATAGAATTATAATCTCATATATACTTTATTTTTATTAAAAAATTTCCCTTATATTATTTTTCCTTACAATCTTTCATATAGAATCATTTTCCCTTTACATGCCACAGGTCCTTAAACCTGCATTACCACTTCATATATGTATATGTATACATATAGTAACATCAAAGGCAAAAACTAAAACATCATCTAACATGGTTCCTCCCGCAAGACATTCTCCTCCACTACCCTATGTAACCACATTCAAACACAAGCCATGCATAATTACCGTCAGTATATGATCCTTTTTTGGTATGCTGATATCTCTTTGATTGCTTGCATTTACTTGTCTTAAGACTTGTATATGCAAATCCCTCCTCTCTTTTTTTTTTTCATCTTTTGTTTAAAGCATCCCTTGTTATGACATTGACATTTATAGTCTCCTTAACGCCATTATACATATGCCCAAGATTTGTGATTAAAGGACTATTGTGTTAGTCCAAAGATTCTTTAAGCCTTTAGTGTTAGATTTCGTACGTTGAACATTCAACATCAGTACTTAATTGAAAAAAAAAAATTCAAGTATCAAATTGAACATTGAAGCCAAAATCAAGTACTAAATATTATATTAACCCCTTCTCAATTTTTTACTATAATTTCCAGGTTCTAAACTGAATTTATTTCAGTAAATAGGTTTCAATTTCAAACTATGATTATTTTATGCTTAATTGAACAATGGTAGTTAATTTGCAGTAACCAGTGATCACAGAGAAGTAGAATTGCTAATGCATATAACACAAGCAGTGTTAGCAATAAATGTATATACATGTACAACATCATATTTTTTGTCTTACAATTCTGTATACTTTGAGAAAACTGATAAAAAACACCTACAAAATTATAAGATAAATCTATAAACAATTGGACTGACATTCTACGAGATCCAACTTACATAAATGAAATAAGGTAAGAATAATTTTTTTTTTAAAGGAAAGTTGCTTTCAATTTCTATTCATTCCAACATTATATACATGCCACATAACTAGACATAAAAAAATTAAAAAAAGGCTACCAAATCAAAGTTGGATTGTATCAACTCAGAGGCCATCCAATCAAGAGGTTTCGCAAATGTATGAACCACAAAAAAGAAGATAGTCACTTACCTCACTTTACACTTGTACCTAAATATAGTAATAGAATTTCATAAAGTTGGTTCAATTTTTTATGTATACAATAATTCATTTTAATTTATCGATTCCAAATACTTAGTAACATCCTGTTATAAGCATACAACAGTTTAATTTCAATTCTTGAATGTTCCTTAATTTTTTTTTCATTTTATTAAATTCAGTCCTTAAAATTGAAATTACCATATTTTCCAAATTTGAGCCTCGATTTTAAAATCAATCTCAATTACATCCTTCAAAGACCCTCTACTGTTTATAATTACAAAAAATTCTTACAAATTTCAAAATATTTTTCAAAATTAACACTTTAGTCCTTATGTTCAAAACTAACAATATTCACTTTATAAATTAGTCTCTCTCTTTTTTCATGTGTAAACTTAGAATCTAACCATTAAACACTAAAAATTTCAAGAAATCATCAATGACAACTTTAAAAAACTTAAACAATTTTAAAAAATAATAATCGGATCAACTAAATCAAACTTTTATTATTATCTTAAAAACATAAAATTTACAAAATACAAACTTTTAATTCACTTACATACAAGGAACGAATAGCTTAAGACTTCAACAATGGTTTTCTAGGTTTTCCTTAGCTCATAAGGTGGAAGAAAATAAAAAGAATTAAAAGATGACAACTTTAAGTTGCTTTTTAGATCTTAATTAGTTTTTTAATTAATCAAAATTAAGTTAATTAACCTATAAGCTTAATTAACATGTGATAGTGGATTACAATCCACATCCACGTCGTTTGACTTAAATATAAATGTACAACTTTTCAATTTGTCCTTCAATTAATTAAAAATATTTTTTTATTTTTATAATTTAATCCTTATATCTTAATTAACTATCTGATTAACAAAATTAATAAATTAAACTTTATTACGAATTTTTTAATTAATTTTAAACTAAGATTTTTGGTTAGAATTATATTTAATTGCATTTTCATTCTTTATAAATATCTAAAAGAAATTCATTTAATGATTATGTAAAACTAAATATATATGTATATTAATTTCATCATTAACTCACGGGGATTATTCCAGCTAGGAAAATTTAGAATTCCACATTTAATAGGAAGAAAAAAAGAAATAAACATTTAATTTAATTTTAATGAAAAAAATCTCTCATATATAAGAATATATAATTGTATAATGACATGTTATTGACTCACAAGATAAGAATATATAAGAAATAATTGTATAATAACATGTTATTGATTAAACCCCAAGATAATGTAAAATTCTTTTCTTCTCTTGTTTTATTTATTTATTTTTTTACTCTTTAAAATTAATAATAAAGCTTGATTAATGTTTATTCCTTTATTCCCACAATATTTCATGTACAAAACAATAACCTAGGGAAAAGTTAGAGCATTAAAAATTAAAATTTATAATCTCATTTATACTTTATTTTTATTAAAAGTTTCCACACTATTATTTTTTCTTTCAATATCCTATATATGAAGGAGAATACGCTATTAATCTAAATGGTTCAACCATATAACAAGCAATTTTATTTCTAATTTTTCGAGACTAATAATTAAATGAATAATCATTTTGTAAGTTACAAAAAAAAGCATAACTTAGAAGTAAGGAAAACAGGTTTACTATTACTTACCATTCTCACAAGCATTTTATGATTCTCATAAATTCCAACGATATAAATATTTGATTTATAAGCTTTGCTTCCATCATCCCATTTTTGTTGTTATTAAACACACAAACTAGCAACCAAACAAACAAAAACACAGAGATGAGCCTTCAACACTTTAGCCATCAACATCCACTGGTGTTCATTGAAAGCCATGGCCACGAAATTGAAAAGGTGAATTGCTCAGGATGTGGAGAGTTAGTGTCAGGTTCCAGCTTTGCTTGTGTGGAGTGCGGGTTTTACCTGGACAAGCAGTGCGCCGAGGCACCTGCTGAGATGGATCACCCTTTCCATCGCAACCACAACCTTAATCTTCTTACAAGGAATCCATACAAGATCGGTACAAGTACCTGCGATTTCTGCCAAAAACCCTGTAAGAATTTTGTTTATCATTGTTCTTGCAATTTAAACTTTCACATCAAATGTGCATTATTCTCACATTGCATTGCTGAGAAAGGAAATGCAGAGTTTCAAGACATTTCCCGTACAGATCCATCGATCAATACAGGAAATGTTACTGAAGAACTCAAAAAAGCTGAATGTTTTGCTTGTTGGAAGCCATTATTAGATTCTGTTTACTTTTCTCCTAATTGTGGCTTTTACCTGCATGCAAAATGTGTTGATCTACCAGCAGAAATCAATCACCTCTTCCACCAACAACATCCTCTCTATTTACAATTTAACAGTCAAAGACTCTCTTGCAAGATTTGTCAAAAACCCCAACGTCGGGGATTTGTTTATTGTTGTTCACCTTGCAAATTTGCCCTTCATATCCAATGTGCCACAATACCTACCAAAATCAATCAGCCTTTCCATCGCAAACATCCTCTTATTCTTCAATCTGTCGACGAATGTCTTCCTTGTCAAATATGCCAAGAAACCACCAACCTTAACGATGTCGTGTATTTTTGTTCAATTTGCGAGTTTGTCCTTCATATTAGGTGTGTGTCATCACCACCGATTATAGAAGACAAACTTCATCATGAACATCCATTTACCCTATTTCCAAGACAAGTCTCATATTGTGATGCTTGTGGCACTTTAGGGAATTATGTTCCTTATATTTGTTCCACATGCGGTATTTTTGTCCATAAAAATTGCATTCCAGTGCCACGCGTCATCATATTCTATCGGCATCAGCACCGCATTTCCCACACATATTTCCTGGACCAAAATGAATCTGAACCGTGGGAATGTAGATTTTGTTTGGAGGAGGTGAACACAGAGCATGGGAGTTACTTTTGTTCTAAATGCAATTACATAGTCCATGTAAAGTGTGCAACAAAAAACCGTCGTTGGTATCACGAGGTTGACTCTACAGAAAGAGAAGAAGCGACGGACTCAGATGAACCTGTCGATTTGAGAGAAATTCATCCACATAACTTAATACAGAGTGGAGACATTAGGGATTTTAAACAATGCGACGGTTGCCTTCTACCCATCGATACTTCTTATTGTTATTGTTCACAATGTGATTTCTTCCTCCACAAAGCTTGTGCTGAAGTACCTGCCAAGAAGCATCTTTGGTTTCACTATTGCCAACAGCTTCATAAGCTTACTTCTGGTCAGATTTTTCGATGTGATTACTGCGGCTATTTCAAAAGTGGCTTTGCCTATATCTGTGATAAATTCAATGAAAGATTTTGTTTGCGATGTTCTTTGGTTTCTGATATGCCCAAATGTAAAGGACATGAACATCGCCTCCGTCGCTTTCATAGCAAGAAAAAGGAATTGTGTAGAGGTTGTGGTCAGTCTTTTGAGTGGGCATTCACTTGTAAGCTTTGCAATTTTAATTTGGATTGGACCTGTATTATATTGCCTCTAACCGCTCAACATAGTTCTGATGTACATCCTTTCAAACTCACTTATCACGAGGATGATGACAATTATTCAGAAAGTCATTACTGTGATATTTGTGAAGAGAAAAAGAACCCCAAACATTGGTTTTATCATTGTTCAACTTGTAACACTTCAGCTCATCCCAAATGTGTTCTCAAAGAATATCCAATGATCAAGCCTGGGACCAACTACACGAAAGAAGATCATCCACATCCTCTCACTTTTGTCAAAAGGGTTGAGTTTTATCCAGAATGTCATATATGTGGTAAGCACTGCCTTGATTTGTCCCTTCAATGTAAGGCAGTTGAATGCAACTATATTATTCATTGGGAGTGTCGAAGATCTTACATGCCGCCGCTGCCGCCGCTGCCGCCGTTGCGGCCGCCGCCGCCTGCGCCGCTGCCGCCGTCGTTGCCGTCTCGCTACCGCCGTCGCGATGTGCCGTCGCGGGGGACCATCAAGGCCGCCATCTTAAAGGGCATCGTCAAGACCATTGCTGCCACCACCACCGCCGCCGTCAGTCGTCGCGGTGATGTTATTTAGTGCGTTACATAATTTAAAACAAAATGCTGAAATTTGATTTATGATATTTCTTACACATATTTGAAGATTGCATATTTCTATGTTTTCTCATATTAATTAATTGATTTGTAATTTTTTATTTTTTATCTTTCAATTTATATATTTTGAGCAACTAAGAAAACTACATACAAAACCAATTCACTAAACCATGTATTGTTGGAACTAGATTATGAGTATGGAATATAGATATGGATATACTGTTATTAAAGATTTGATCAGTTTTTTATACACTTACATATGTTCAAATATGTGTCTAAACAAAAATTTCAAATACTAATACTTAAAAAAAAAAAAAAATCCAAAAAATATAAAAAAAGCAAATGTCAAACCTAGGGCTCTAACAGACATTATGTTATTTTGCAACATAAATTAAAAGACAAAACTCATACAAAGCGAGCCATAATTGATAATACGAGATTATGCTAAAATTAAATATAAACAAATTTTGAGGAAAAACTTTCACAATGGATTTAGAAAAGAATACCATTGTCATGTTTGTTTTACCTTTTAAACTCGTATCTTAATTAATTAAGAAATTAATATAATAAGCACAAAAATAGTCACTTTTATTTACTTCAAGCTACATTTTAGTCATTTATATTTGAAATGTTACGTTTTAATCACTTACGTTAACGTGTTGTAACATTTTAGTCACTGAGCCATTAATTATCATTAACGATGTAACGATAAGCTGACATGGCACGTTAAATCATCTTTTCAAACAAAAAATTTATGTTAAATTATACAATTGGTCCCCATATTTTCTCATTTTGAGCAATTTAATTTTTTTTCTTTTAACTTTTTCATTCTCTTCTACTCCCTCCTTTTTTTTCCTCCCTTCTCCATCTCTTTTAATGTAGCTTTTCTATGTTTTCCATTTGATAAAATTAATGGGAAAGAAGAAAAGGAAAAGAAATAATTGTTCAAAATAATAAAAATACAGAGACTAGTTTTAACAAACTGAAAACATAGAAAAACCACGTTGAAAAAGATGGAGAAGCATAAGAGAATGGAAAATAAAGAAAAAAAAAGAAAAGTTAAAAAAACATAAAACAAAAAATTAAAATACTCAAAACAAATAAAAATATGGGGACCAACTGTATAATTTAACCTGAATTTTTTTTTTTGAAATGATAATTTAACGTGCCACGTCAGCTTACCGTTACACCGTTAACGACTCAGTGACTAAAAGGTTACAACATGTTAACCTAGGTGACTAAAACGTAACATTTTAAACATAAATGACTAAAATGTATCGTGAGGTAAACAAAAGTAATTATTTTGATAATTTACCCTAATAAGAAATACATATGTAATGTAAAGTAGTACTTTCTCTGTTCCAATAAAAAAACAAGTGTTGGTAGCCATGCTTCATCAGATATTAATCAATGACTAATGGGAAATAGATAGGCAAAAGCAAAATTATGGCTACTTGTCTTCATTGGATCTCAAACAAATTGAGTTGAAGTGATTAACAAGTGATTCTTTCCATTATTTTCAAGTCTCATATTATATTTCTCTTATAATATTCAAATCGTATTAAGTTTTACATCAATTAGCTCAAAGTATATGGCTATGATTTCCAAGTTTAAGGGAGGTTCGATCCAAACCCTGCTCAATTTAAGCATTACTTTAGATCCCAAGATTGGGGTTATAAATAGAAAATTCTAATATTCATATATCATAGTTCTAGCTGATGGGCTTACTTGAAGTTTAATTTATAAAAATTGAACAAGGACATAATCTATCGTTTATTTATATTGAAAAGGATAACTTAAATTTCCAACAAAAAGACTTGTTAAGGGGCCGACTCTTCAAAGTTTCGTTCACCGAGTAGCCTACCAGTCCCCCAACAATCGAAGGTATTACTTGAGCAATGGTTCCGGGTAAGTAGCCTATATGTCTTATTTGGTGGTTCAAGTCTACCCCACATGCTAATGAGCTCCATAATTATTACACGTCCTATATCGGTACGTCTCCCTTGAGTATTGCAGGTCTACCAACCTAGACGCTATAGGTTCTATGAACCAAGCCCATAGGAAAGCTACTTAAAGCATGCTACTGAAGAACAATTCCTGCAATTGTTGGGGAACAAACCAACTGCACAGTGGACAACATTTCGAAAACTTCCCAAACCATTCACCTGACCCAATTGCAAGAACACCACGTTACTTAATTCGATACTTTATGTTTCTTCTTTCCGAAGGAACACAGCAGTAGGCACTGTCTGGGACTGCAACGAAAGCAATTTCATGCCCCTATTTGCACAAATAAGCTCTAAGCCAATGTTTTTGAAAATGAAATAAACATACATGCATGCATGCTTAAATATACACTTAAAAAGGGATCCTTTACCTCATCCACTCCCATACCAATTCTGGATTTTGAACTAGTTGAGGAAAGTGATACCAGAAATTGTGGACATAGGTCTGCCTAGCCATTAGATCATTCATGACCATATAAGTATGACGACTCCATGGACAAACAAAAAGATTGGTGGTGGATATTGAGGATTGGAAACAAGAGTGGTACATTATTAGCAGCCTAGTTAGAAACAATAGGCTTTTAAAAGGTGTCTTTGTTTGCTGCTGACTGCATGTAGTAGGTATCACCTAAATTTTAGTGTTAGGCTTCAACATCGGTACTTAATTGAAAAAAAAAATTTCAAGCACCAAATTAAACACTAAAATCAAACTCAAGTGCCAAATACTATATTACCCCTTTTCAGTTTTTTTCAGGTTCTAAACTGAATTTATTTCAGTAAATAGGTTTCAATTTCATACTATGATTATCTTATGCTTAATTTTAATTATACTAATACCATTTAATAAGTTTCAATTAATGGTAGTAGTTAATTTGCGGTAGCAAACAATCACTTTAAATAATTCACTTGTTGAGCACGGTAATGACAGTGGAGGGAACCGGACGGTAAATAAAAATATTATCTGAAATTTCAAGCAAGCTGGCAGTGTTGGCAGCCAAAAGAGGATCACTATCAAAAGAATATTTTAAACTAGAACTTGATGGGCCATTCCAGAAAAGGAAATAAGCCTCCAAAAATAGGCGTATGCCGCTATAAGCGGCGAGCACACGGTATTCTTTAGTAAAAGGCGAAAGAATAGTTCGCTCTGTGCTCACCGCACGGCTTCGTGATTTGAGGATCTCGTTTTCGCTTTCATTTATAAAAAGATGGTAGAGTGGCCTTGTCTGTCTTTAAGGAATGTGGGATTCTGCTACTTTCTAAACCTTAGCAACTTCTTTTCCACCTCTACCTCCTCATTAAAAAATAAATGGAAAATCCAAATAATGTAAAACAAGCAGATACCAAAAACACCAAACCCATGACTCTAACAGCCATTACATTTTTGCAGCTAGCAACAACACCATATATTGAAAGACACAACTCATAGAAGCTATAATTTAATAAATAAGAGATGATAGTAAAATTAAATATATACACAATGGATTCTGAAAACAATACCATTCTCCATAAATTTCATTGTACGAACATTCACAATTGTTGGAACTTCTAAACTCAAATTTTAATTAATTAACAATTTAATGTAATAAGAAATACAAATTCATGCATGTAAAATAGTACTTCCTCTCTTACAATAAAAATACAAGTGTTGGCAGCCATGCTTTGTTAGATATCAATCAATGACTAATGGCAATTAGATGGCCAAATGCAAAATATGACTACTTTCCTTCATTGGGTCTCAAACAAACTGAGTTGAAGTGATTAACGAGGGACTCCTCCAACTATTTTCAAGTCTCATATTGTATATCTATTATAACATACAGATGGGTTTAATTTTTGGATCATTTAGCTCTAAGTATAGGGCTATGGTTTCCAACTTCAAGAGAGATTGGATCCCTGCATGCAAACTTACATAATACACTTAAAAGGGATCTTTTACCTCATCCACTCTCATACCAATAACATTCTGGACTTTGAACTTTGTTGAGCAACGTGATACTAGGAATAGTTAACATAGGCCTCACCATTAGTTTATCCATGACCATACAAGTAACACCCTCACCTGAGGATGAACCCTTGTTTATAAGTTTCACAAGTGTCATATTTTGGGTTCGTAACATTGTAGCAGGCAGGACAAAGAGATTTTGGATTATTATTTTGCCACATGCATGACACAATTATCACTTTGATGGTTGCTATCTCTGTAAAGATTGATGGTGGATGTTGAGGATTGCTTGTAAGGAAACAAGAGTGGGCATAGTCATAAAAACCCATAGGCTTCAAACAGGGTGTCTTTGTTTGCTGCTGACTGTATGTACGGCTGTCATAAAGATTTCCAAGGCCATCACACTATTCCTAGTTTAGAAAGTTGCCTTAAGACAAGGCATTGTCTTTAACAAATTCAGAAATTTCAAACCCTCAATTCCAAAGCAAAGTTAGGAAAACCTTGAAATAAAACTTAATGGGTCATTCCAGACTTCTAGTAACAAAACAACCCTCCAAAAAACTCACTTATCATGAGGACGATGACAATTATTCAGAAAGTTATTATTGTGACATTTGTGAAGAGAAAAGAAATCCCAAACATTGGTTTTTATCATTGTTCAGCTTGTAACACTTCAGCTTATCCCAAATGTGTTCTTAGAGAATATCTATTTATCAAGCCTGGGACCAACTACATAAAAGAAGATCATCCACATCCTCTCACTTTTGTCAAAAGGGTTGAGTTTTATCCAGAATGTCATATATATGATAAGCACTACCTTGATTTATCCCTTCACTGTAAGATAGTTGGATGCAGCTATATTATTCATTGGAAGTGTAGATACAATAGAGGAGGCACAAGGGGTTTGTAAATAGAAGAACAATAAATATTGCTTTGGTGGATTGTTTTAGAACTATATATATTCCAATTATTCTCTGCAATTATGGTGTGTCACTGTTTGAATTATTACTTTAGAATGTATAACATGTAATTTGGATTTGATTTATGATATTTATCACACATATTTGAAGATTGCAGGCTTCTCTGTTTTCTCAAATCAATTAATTGATTTGCAATTTCTTATTTTTTGTCTTCCAATTCTATATATTTTGGGAAACTAAGAAAATTAACTACAAAATCAACCCACTAGACAATGAGTATGGAATATAGATATGGATAAGCTGTTACCAAAGATTTGATCAGTTTCTATATACTTACATATGTTGAAATATGTATCAAAACAAAAATGTCAAATACTAGTATTTAAAATAAATAAATAAATAAATGAAAAATCCAAAGAAAGTAAAACAAGCAAATGCCAAACCTATGGCTCTGACAGACATTATGTTATTTTGCAACTATTAATAGCATCATAAATTAAAAGACAAAACTCATACAAAGAGAGCCATAATTGATACTAATGGATTATGCTAAAATTAAATATAAACAATTTTTTAGGAAAAACATTCACAATGGTTCAGTAAATTTCATTGTAGAAATTCATAATTATTTTACCTTATAAACTCATATTTCAATTAATTAACAAATTAATATAATAAGAAATACAACTGTAATGAAAAGTAGTACTTTCTCTGTTCCAATAAAAAAATAAGTGTTGGCAGCCTTGCTTTATTAGATATCAATCAATGACTAATGGGAAACAGATAGGCAAAAGCAAAATTATGGCTACTTTTCTTCATTGGATCTCAAACAAATTAGTTGAAGTGATTAACAAGTGATTCTTTCCATTATTTTCAATTCTCATATTATATTTCTCTTATAACATTCAAATGGTATTAAGTTTTAAGATCATTTAGCTCTAAGTATATGGCTATGGTTTTCAGCTATGGTATTAGGTTTTAACATTCAAAGGGTGTCTTTGTTTGCTGCTGACTGCATGCAGTAGGTATCACCCAAATTTTCAATGCTGTCATAAAAGGGTCCCAAGGCCATCCCACCATTCCTTTTTAAGAAAGGAGCCTCGTAACGGTACCGGTGCCAACAGGCAATACAGAATGTTCAAGACAAAATCAACACAGCTTCGTGGGTGTTTCAGCAACAGTTACTAGAATATATATAATGAATATAACATGAAACTAATAAATAAAAGCCAGATAACGCTTCGTTAGTAAAATTAGTCAAACGTGGACCTAACCTTTAGGCAGAGAAGACAAAGGAAATAACACATGAAACTAAAATTTGTTGGGCCATTCCAATGAAGGAATCAGGCCTCAAAAAATAGGCGTAAGCCGCAATGAACCAACACATTGTACATTTGTAACCATGCCAGCAATACATCAGCGAGCACAGTCTCGGACTGTACCGATCGATGCCTTCAATAACTCCACGCCCAGAAACAAAAGCCATGAAACCTGTGCTTCTTACAGCAACTTAAAAAGAAATGGTATAATGATGTTGTCCTCACTAATGCCTACATTTACCACTTTCTCTTCCAAACCCTCAACTTGGTTTAGCATTTAACTGAGTTGAGCACTGCTACGCTTGAAATAGTTGACATTTCCCTAGCTCATTTTGTACAAAGAATAAAAGATCACGTCTCTCCATATTTTTTCATTTCCCTCTACATGCCACAGGTCCTTAAACCCCCATTACCACTTCATATATGTATATGTATATGTATAGTAACATCAAAGGCAAAAACTAAAACATCATCTAACATGGTTCCTCCTGCAACACATCCTCCTCCACTACCTTATATAACCACATTCAAACACAAGCCATGCATAATTACCTTCAGTATATGATCCTTTTTTCGTATGCTGAGATCTCTTTGATTGCTTGCATTTACTTGTTTCAAGACTTGTATATGCAAATCCCTTTTTTTTTTTTCATCTTGTGTTTAAAGCATCCCTAGTTATGTCGCTGACATTTTTAGTTTTACACCTCCTTAACGCCATTATTTATATGCCCAAGATTTGTGACTAAAGGATTATTGTGTTAGTCCAAAGATTCCTCAAGCCTTTAGGGTTAGACTTGGTACGTTCAACATTCAACATTTGTATTTAATTGAAAAAAAATTCATATACCAAATTGAACATTAAAATCAAACTGAAATACCAAATACTAAATTACCCTTCTCAGTTTCTTACTATAATACTCAAGTACTAAACTGAATTTATTTCAGTAAATAGGTTTCAATTTCATACTATGATTATCTTATGCTTAATTTTAATTATACTAAGACCCTTTAATAGGTTTCAGTTTCATACTATAATTATTTTATGCTTAATTGAACAATGGTAGTTAATTTGCAGTAACAAATGATCACAGAGAAGTAGAATTGCTAATGCATATAACACAAGCAGTGGTGGCAATAAATGTATATACATGTACAACATCATGTTTTTTGTCTTACAATTCTGTATACTTTGAGAAACTGATAAAAACTATTGGACTGACATTCTACAAGATCCAACTTACATAAATGAAACAAGGTAAAAATAAAATTCTTTTTTCTCAAAGGAAAGTTGCTTTCAATTTCTATTCATTCCAACATTATATACATGCCACATAACTAGACATAAAATGATTAAAAAAAGCTACCAAATCAAAGTTGGATTGTATAAACTCAAAAGCGATCCAATCAATAGGCTTGCGCATGAACTACAAAAAAGAAAAAAAAAAACAGCTTTAGCATTTTGAATGCTTAGTTAGCCACTTACTTTACACTTAAGACCTAAATATATTAACACAATAATTCATTTTAATTTATCGATTCCAAATACTTAGTAACATTCTGTTATAAGCATATGATAGTTTAATTTTAATTTTTGAATGTTCCCTAAAATTTTTCATTTTATTTAATATAATCCCTAAAACCGAAATTACCATATTTTCCAAATTTGAGCCTCGATTTCAAAATCAATCTCAATTACATCCTTCAAAGACCCTTTACTGTTTATAATTACAAAAAATTCTTACAAATTTCAAAATATTTTTCAAAATTAACACTTTAGTCCTTATGTTCAAAACTAACAATATTCACTTTATAAATTAGTCTTTTTTTTTTCTTATGTAAGCTTAGAATCTAACCATTAAACACCAAAAACTTCAAGAAATCATCAATGACAACTTTAAAAAACTTAAACAATTTTGAAAAATAATAATAATTGGGAATAGCTTAAGACTTCAACAATGGCTTTCTAGGTTTTCCTTAGCTCATAAGGTGGAAGAAAATAAAAAGAATTAAAAGACGACAACTTTAAGTTGCTTTTTGCATCTTAATTAGTTTTTGAATTAATCAAAATTAAGTTAATTAACCTATAAGCTTAATTAACATGTGATAGCGGATTACAATCCACATCCACACTGTTTAACTTAAATATAATGGTCAAACTTTTCAATTTGTCCTCCAATTAATTAAAAATTCTTAATAATTACTTTTTATCATTTTTCTAATTTAATCCTTATACCTTAATTAACTATCTGATTAACAAAATTAATAAACTTAACTTTAATTAGTTATGGATTTTTTTATTAAGTTTAAACTAAGATTTTTGTATAGAATTATATTTAATTGCATTTTCATTCTTTATAAATAGCTAAAAAAATTCATTTAATGATTATGTAAAACTAAATATATATATATATATTAGTATTAACTTTTTTTAATTTCATCATTGACTCACGGGGATTTTTCCAGCTAGGAAAAGTTACAATTCCACATTTACTAGGAAGAAAAAAGAATTAAACATTTAATTTAATTTTAATGAAAAAAATCCCTCATATATAAGAATATATAATTGTATAATAACATGTTGTTGACTCACAAGATAAGAATATATAAGAAATAATTGTATAATAACATGTTATTGATTAAACCCCAAGATAATGTAAAATTCTTTTCTTCTCTTGTTTTGTTTATTTCTTTTTTTTTTTACTCTTTAAAATTTTTAATAAAACTTGATTAACTTTTATTCCTTTACTCCAACAATATTTCATGTACAAAACAATAACCTAGGGAAAAGTTAAAGCATTGAAAATTAAAATATATAATCTCATATAGACTTTATTTTTATTAAAATTTTCCACTATATTATTTTTCCTTTCAATATTCCATATACAATCATTTTCCTATGAAGGAGAATACGCTATTAATCTAAATGGTTGAACCATATAATAAGTAATTTTTCTTCTAATTTTTCGAGACTAATAATTAAATGAATAATCATTTATTCTTTTCTTTTTGTAAGTTATAAAAAAAAAAAAGCATAACTTAGAAGTAAGGAAAACAGGCTTACTATTATTTTCCTTTCTCACAAGCATTTTATGATTCTCATGAATTCCAACAATATAAATATTTGAATTATAAGCTTAGCTTCCATCAACCCATTTTGTTTTATTTAATACACAAACAAGCGAGCAAAAACACAAACATGAGCCTTCAACACTTTAGCCATCAACATCCACTGGTGTCTAATGAAAGTCATGGCCACGAAATTGAAAAGGTGAGCTGCTCAGGATGTGGGGAGTCAGTGTCAGGTTCCAGCTTTGGGTGTGCGGAGTGTGGGTTTTATCTACAAGCAGTGTGCTGAGGCTCCTGCAGAGATGAATCAACCTTTCCATCGCAACCACAACCTTAATCTTCTTGCAAGGAATCCATACAAGGCCGGTACAGGTACCTGAGGTTTCTGCGAAAACCCCTGTGAGAATTTTGTTTATCATTGTTCGTGCAATTTAAACTTTCACATCAAATGTGCAGTATTTTCTCATAGCATTGCTGAGAAAGGAAATGCAGAGTTTCAAGACATTTCTCGTATAGATCCATTACTGAAGAACTCAAAAAAGCTGAATGTTTTGCTTGTTGGAAGCCATTATTAGATTCTGTATACTTTTCTCCTAATTATGGCTTTTACCTGCATGCAAAATGTGTTGATCTACCAGCAGAAATCAATCACCTCTTCCACCAAGAACATCCTCTCTTTTTACAATTTAACAGTCAAATACTCTCTTGCAAGATTTGTCAAAAACCCCAACGTCGGGGATTTGTTTATTGTTGTTCACCTTGCAAATTTGCCCTTCATATCCAATGTGCCACAATACCTACCAAAATCAATCAGCCTTTCCATCACGAACATCCTCTTATTCTTCAATCTATCGACAAATGTCTTCCTTGTCAAATATGCCAAGAAACCACCAACCTTAATGATGTTGTGTATTTTTGTTCAATTTGCAAGTTTGTCCTTCATATTAGGTGTGTGTCATCACCACCGATTATAGAAGATGAACTTCATCATGACCATCCATTTACCCTATTTCCAAGACAAGTCTCACATTGTGATGTTTGTGGCACTTCAGGGAATTATGCTCCTTATATTTGTTCCACATGTGGTATTTTTGTCCATAAAAATTGCATTTCAGTGCCACGCGTCATCAAATTCTTTCGGCATTGGCACCGCATGCACACATATTTCCTGGACCAAAATGAATTTGAACCATGGGAATGTAGATTTTGCTTGGAGGAGATGAACACAGAGCATGGGAGTTACTTTTGTTCTAAATGCAATTACATTGTAACACCCCCTACCAGTATTCCGAGCCTAGAATAGGGTACGAGGCATTACCGAACTTAATATGATCAATCATGTAAAAATCAGCCATAAACTTTCTTCTAAATTAAAAACTTTCATATATATGTTTAACGTCCTTTATATGGGCCTATGGGGCCCAAAACATACATTCAGGGTGGTTCGAACCAAATCAGAACATATGAAACTTTTGCAACACTTAGAAAATTTTCACACTTTGGAGAGTCACACGCCTGTGTTTTCAACCCGTGTAACTCTCTGCTTATAACTTCATTACCCTCGTCGATCATTACACTTCATATAAATAACAAGAAACGTGTATGGGCTCATTTCTCATTAAATTTCTCATATATATTCACAATTTCACGTTATGCAATCATTACAACATATATGACCATAGCTCAGTAATCTAAATATATTTTTATAACAACTTATCTTGATTTCATACTGTTTCATATTTAGGCTTAAATAACCAAAGTATTTGAAATATCATCTTTATGCAAATAGTACACATGAGGTATATAATTCCATAATTATGAATAAACACATTTATCAAACATTTTTCATATTCATATACCAATGTCTCATGTCTCCATATATCAATAACCGTCATTTTCATGAGTTCCGAGTTCAATTTCATAATTATTTGTCTCGTGTTCAATTTATTCCATGTCGGAACTCTATTCATTAATACGTTTGAATTATCAATACATATGAACAGTACATTCAAGATGAACAATTATATAATCACAAATGAATTCATTTATCAACCAAGTTCTATACTCATATCTTATCAACTCATTACTTCTGTATCACATAATTCCATGTAACACTCACCAAACTTTGTCAAATTAGTGAACGTCTTATGGAATTGAGTACTTCGCTTTACTCGATGTCATAATTCAACTATGGTCTTACACATTTTCATTTATCGATGTCATAGCCCACTATGGTCTTACACGAATCACATATCTCAATGATGCCATATCCCGGATATGGTCTTATCTGATAGCATATATCACACCGATGCCATATCCCAGATATGGTCTTATACGGAAATCACTTGTCACTTGTAGCCGGAGCTACCACTATTCACTGATCAGGTAGTTGGAGCTACCATTTTTCACTGATCAGGTAGTCGGAGCTACCATTTTTCACTGATCAGGTAGCAAAAGCTACCACTTTTCACTGATTAGGTAGCCGAAACTACCACTTTTGACTTGTCATTTGTCCTTGATTAGATAAGTGTAGCCGAAGCTATTACTTATCACTTTCACTTATCCTTGATCAGATAAGTGTAGCCGAAGCTATCACTTATCACTTTCACTTATCCTTGATCAGATAAGTGTAGCCGAAGCTATCACTTATCACTTATTGCCATGGTCCAACTATGGTCTTTTCCTTCAATTCATCTTGTCACTGAATTGAAATGCTCAATTTGATCATTTATTCAATTTTCATGCTTTTACATTATTCACGGTTTTATCATCAATACATATGAAATAACACATCATGAAATTCATAAAATTAACAAATAATCACTAAAATTTAGCCATATAAACTCACAAGTACAAATTTTGTATTATAACGATAATCAAAATTTCATAATAAATATTCCACATAAAACATTATATCATTTCTAATCCAACACTTATCGATTATAATCGGGCATGTGTTTAATTTATACACGAGTCATTCATATATTATTCCTCCTCCTCCTCTCCATCCACATCCTTGGTATAAATAACACATTTGTAGATGACATTATCCACAATTTTCACTATCTACTTATGTGAATATTCAAGCTGTTCATCTGTGTCATAGTCACTAAATCATTTTTATCTTGAGCTACAGAACTCGAAATTAAGATCCATAAATTTTCCCAGAAACTAGATTCATATGTTTTCTTGCCATAAAAATTTCATAATTTTTGGTTGGGTCAATTAATACAGTTTATTCATTGAAGTCTCCCCTGTTCTGCTGTCTGACAGTTCTGACCCTTCTTCACTAAAAATTAATTATCTTCTTGTACAGAATTCAAATGATGTCCTCGTTTGTTTCTCTTGAAAATAGACTCATTCAGGATTCTAAACATATAAATTTAAGCCCCTAATTGTTTTTATCCAATTTTTGATGATTTTACAAAGTAAGAACAGGGGAACCCGAAATCATTCTGACCTTGTCTCACAAAATTTATCATATCTCATGATTTACAATTCCATTGCTTACATCATTTCTTCTATAAGAAACTAAACTCAATAAGCTTTAATTTCATATTTCATTCATCCTCTAATTCCATTTCTACAATTTTTGGTGATTTTTCAAAGTTAGACTACTGCTGCTGTCCAAAACAGTTTTAGTGCAAAATGTTGATTTCCATTTTGCCCCAAAGTTCACAATTCATACAATTCAGTCCTTGCTCAATTAACCCCTCAATTAAGATAATTTTCTCAATTAATACTTTTCCTAGACATTATAAGTTATTTCATAACTATTGAAATTCAGAATTTCTACATACAACTCTAACTTCAAACTCTTTTACAATTAGGTCTCAAACATTCACTTTCTATTCAATTCTTTCAATAAAATCAGCATATAAACAATATAAAGCTCTAATTCCATGCCAAATCATCATATAGTTCCAGCACATATTCATAGAAACTTTCAATTTCTCTCATAGAATTAAAAACTAATGAATTCAACAAGTGGACCTAGTTGTAAAAGTCACAAAAACACAAAAATTTCAAGAAATAATGAAGAATTGAACTTACTTGAAGTAAAAATATGAAAAACCAGCTTGAAGGAACTCTTCCATGGTGTTTTTGCTGATGAGAATGCAGAAAAATAAAGAGAAATCTAGATAATTCCACTTTAGTCCTAGTTTTATTAAGTAAATTTTGTAATTTTCCAATTTTGCCCTTAATTCTCCTTATTTTCTTGCTGATTTCATGCCATTGCCGTCCAGCCCAAAGAGACCTTGGGTCTATTTTCCTTTTAAACCCTCTTTCTTTTATCATTTAAGCTATTTAATCATTTCCCACAATTTTGCATTTAATACAATTTAGTCCTTTTTGTTCAATTAACTATTAAAACTTTAAAATTTCTTAACAAAACTTTAATACTGACTTATTAACACTCCATAAATATTTATAAAAATATTTATGGCTCGATTTAAAATTCTCGAGGTCTCGATACCTCGTTTTCGATTCTAATTATTTTAATATTTATTTTTAGTACACTATTCACTACTTCAAAATTTTTCCTAACTTCACATTTAACTTATACTCACTAAATTAATAATATTTCTGACTCATTTTTCTGATTTAGTGATCTCGAATCACTGTTCCGACACCACTGAAAATTAGGCTGTTACATACATAGTCCATGTAAAGTGTGTGTTGGGGATTTTTTAAGCAAAGGAAGAAATACAGGACAGAATAAGGCAGTATTTTTACTTGCTCACAAATGTGCAGCAAGGGAGCTATGGCTTCAGCTCATTTACCTCATTTTTTTCAATAAGAAAAACAATACATTTTTAGCCAATTGCATCATTAAATACTACCTGCTACCACTAAGTAGCTTAGTAACTTGTAAAACATTGCTTGTACACAAACACAAGCAATCTAAACTAGTCATTCAATACTGTTATGATATATGTCAGTAGTAAAGAGTTAAGTAGTATTAGTTAAGGGTTAGTTAGTTTGTTATAACAGTTAGTATTAGTTAAGGGTTAGTTAAGAGTTATTCTGCTGTATTAAATAGACTACTGATTGATTGTTCTCTTATGAAAATACATGCAATTCATTCTATCTTCAAACTGAGTATCTTGACATGGCATCAAGAGCCCAGGTTCTTTTGGCTTAATTTTTTTTTTTCTTCTTTCCTTCATCTGTGTTCATGGAAACGGAGGATGTTCCTACTATTGATACACCTCGGCACTCTACAAATGGTGGTACAGCAGTTCACTCGCATGGGTCTGGTACTACTGCTCTATCGTCTGTGCAGTATTTCTCCAAGCATGATACTATCAAGCTCACTGAAACTAATTTTCTTCTTTGGAAACATCAGTTGTTATTCATTCTTAAAGGTTATGGACTTGAAGGGTTTGTGTTAGGTACGGTTCCTACTCCTCCTCCTTTTATATCAGGCGATGATGCCCAACTTGTTGAAAATCCAGCCTTTTTGGTTCATAAGAAACAAGATAAGTTCTTGGCTTCTTGGCTGTTGTCCACAGTCACAGATGATATTTTAGTTCATCTGACTACAGCTAAAACGAGCCTTGATATTTGGACAACTATTAACAGACGGTTTGGTGCCAAATCTAGTGTTAAAATCTCGAGTATGCGTCATAACCTATACTCGATCAAGAAGTCTAATCTTTCTATCAAAGATTATCTGTCTAAGGTTAAAAGCCTCGGTGATAGTTTAATCACATCGGAAGTCTTGTCACCGAACAAGAGCAAGTGAGTATAATCTTGGCTGGTCTTCCCATTGAATTTGAGTCTATTCGGGTTCTTGCTACTGCTACACCCATGACTCTTGAGTTGGTTACTGAAATGCTTTTGGATTGTGAAGCACGTCAACTAGCAATGTTAACTGATATTCCTTTGCAAGTTAATCTGGTGTCCCAGCAAGGTAATCAGGATTCTGTGAAAGGAGGATTTGGCACCAATCGTGGCTCTCATCAAGGTTCCAGGAGTACTGGACGTGGATGGTCCCGTGGTCGTACCCGTGGTTCTGGTCGAGGGTGGTCACGGTCAAAACCACAATGTCAGTTGTGTGGTAAAATCGGACATATGGTGCAAACATGTTATCATAGGTTTGATGAGACTTTTTCTGGTCTTGGCTCGAATTTATCACCGTAAGTCAACTATCATCATCTTAATGAGAATCCCTCAGCTCACTGTTCTGCATCTCCATGTTGTGGACATTTTTCACAGTCTTCCTCTTGCTCTTCATCAGTTGTTCGACCATCACAAACTACTTAACCGACACAGCACTGGTACCCTGATTCGGGTGCAACAAACCATGTCACTCCAACTATGACCAACCTTGTAACGCCCCTAACCCGAATCCGTCACCGAAATAGAGTTATGGAGCATTACCGGAGTTACCGATTTATTTATCAGATATTTCATTTTATCTAACGTTCATATTTGGAACCAATTAAAATCAAACATATTGTCCCTTAACGTACTTATTTTTCTCGATATGTTTTACTTAAATTTATTACTCGTCTCAATTTAATTAATTTCCTTGTATTAACGTATCAAAAATAATCACCTATTTACATATCATGATAAATATCATTCTCTTGCCATTTCTTCATAAACATAAAATCAGGGAATTCATTATATCGATATTTCATGCATTTAAAAATACAATTCAAGTTATACTAACTTACCTCGTTACTTATACATGTTTATAATTTCATTAATCCGATATCTTTTCTTTTCCACGCTCAAGTCTCGTATTCGAGTTATCCGGATCTTTATAAAGAAATTTGATCGTCGTTTTCATTTATTTCATGTTGTAATACATTCAACTAATACTCTAAACAAAATTACCATTTTACCCTAAACTTTTAATTAATGATGATTTCATCCTTAGGTTAAAATAAAATAAAATTATTGCAATTTAATCCTTATTTCCAGCCGTTATTCTCAAACAAATTGATAACGAACCATTAATTCTATAAAATATCAGAATTTTCCATAATTTCAACACTTTTCAATTTAATCCTTAAAATATGTTTTTCCCCGATCTTGAGCTAAATTAATAATTTCATTCAATTTTGTAATTTTAAATAATAAAATAATTCATTTCATGCAATTTGGTCATTTCTGACATTTTTACAAAATTGCCCATAAATTTTTTTACTTTTATTCAATTTAGTCCATGAGCCTAAAACATGCAAATTAGCCATGCTAGCTGAATATTCATACATATTTTCCTCCTCCTCCTCTCCATTCCACATCCTTTATTTATATAACATGCAACAAGTAACATTATCAATAATTTCACTATTTACTTATATGTATATTCAAAACTGTCCATTTGCGTCATAGTTACTAAATTATTTATATCTTAAGGTACAGAACTCGAAATTAAGATCCGCTAATTTTCCATGAAACTAGACTTACATATCTTATTACTATAAAATTTTCACAATTTTTGGTTTAGCCAATAAGTACAGTTTATTCTTTAAAGTTACCCCTGTTCTGCTGTCTGACAGTTCCGACCCTTCTTCACTAAGAATTAATTATCTCATCGTACGAGATTTGGATCATGTTCCCGCTTATTTCTATTGAAAATAGACTCATTAAGGATTCTAAACATATAAATTTAATCCCTAATTATTTTTATCCAATTTTTGATGATTTTCCAAATTCAGAACAGGGGAACCTGAAATCATTCTGACCTTGTCTCACAAAAGTTATTGTAGCTCATGATTTAGAACTCCATTGCTTACATAATTTCTTTTATAAGAAACTAGACTCAATAAGCTTTAATTTCATATTTTATTCATCCTATAATTCGATTTCTACAATTTTTGGTGATTTTTCAAAGTTAGGCTACTGCTGCTGCCCAAAACAGTTTTAGTGAAAAATATTGATTTCCATTTAGCCCCAAATTTCATAGTTCATACAATTCAATCCTTGTTCAATTAACTCCTCAATTGAGATAATTTTTCTCATTTAATACTTTATTCCATCATTTTAAACTACTTCATAACCCTTGAAAACCAGAACTTTAACACTAGACCTTAATTCCAAACTCTTTCACAATTAGGTCCTAAACCAATTTTCATCAATTTTACTTGATAAAATCACCATGTGTCAAAATTAAAACTTCAATTCTATGTTTATTCATCATATTCTTCCAGTACTCATCCATAAAAACTTCAAAAATTAGCCATGGAATCAAAAACTAATGAAATAGTAAGTTGGACCCAATTGTAAAAGTCCAAAACATAAAAATTTCAAGGAGAAAGCAAGAATTAAACTTACATGAAGCTAGAGTATGAAAACCAGCTTGAACCCTCATCCATGACTGTTTTTCAGCTGATGAATATGAAGAGAAATGAAGAGAATTCTAGATATTCCAATTTAGTCCCATTTTTATTTAGTTAATTTTGGCAATTTTCCAATTTTGCCCTTATTTCACCCATTTTCTGATTTTTCTCAGCTATTGCCGCCCAAAATATCTCCTTTGGGCTTATTTTCACTTTAGGTCCTTTCTCATTTGACAATTAAGCTATTTAATCATTTTAGCAACTTTTACACCTTTTTCAATTTAGTCCTTTTTATTTAATTAGCTATCACTACTTTAAAATTTCTTGACGAAACTTTAATACTAACTTATTAACACTCCATAAATATTTATAAAAATATTTATGGCTTGATTTAAATTTTTTTGAGGTCTCGATACCTCGTTTTCGATTCTAATTATTTTAATATATATATATATATATATTTTGTACACTATTCACTATTTCAAAATTTTTCCTAACTTAACATTTAACTTATACTCACTAAATTAATAATATTTCCTACTCATTTGTCGGGTTTAGTGATCTCGAATCATTGTTCCGACACCACTGAAATTAGGCTGTTACAAACCTTACTGATGTCTCTCCCTACACAGGTACAGGTCAAGTGTCTATGGGCAATGGTGAGTCAGTTTCTATTGATAATGTAGGCTCTTCCAATATTCTGGCTGGTTCTCGGTTGTTGCGTCTAAGGGATGTCTTACATGTGCCTACAGTGTGTAAAAATTTGATCTCTGTAGGGCAATTTGCCAAGGACAATAATGTTTATTTCGAGTTTCATCCTGTTTTGTGTTCTGTAAAGGACATTCAGACAAGGAAGACTCTTCTAGTGGGCCGCATACATGATGGCTTGTACCGGTTTGATCTTTCTCGAGCTGGTTCATGTGAGGTTGGTTCTCCGTTGCTGTGTAATGTTCAAACTCATTCCTCTCTCGATCTTTGGCATAGTCGACTTGGACACCCCTGCTCCAATGTACTTACTCGTGTCTTACGATCGTGTAATGTTCCTCACCAAGAATAATGGTCTGCCTCTTAGGTGTACACCTTGTAAAATAGGCAAATCTCATAAGCTGCCTTTTACTTCTTCAAAAACAGTGTACTCAAATCCTTTTGAATTAGTAACATAGGATGTTTGGGGACCGTCTCATGTGTTGTCCAGTGGATATTCTTATTATGTCTCCTTTGTTGATATTTACAGTAGATATACATGGTTGTATTTCATAAAGACCAAGTCAGAGGTTCCCCGTTGTTTTTCTCATTTCTACAAGATGATTCAAGTGCAATTTGGCCAGTCAATCAAAATGTTGTAGACCGATGGGGGAGGTGAATTTCGTGCTCTCTCAACTGAACTTGTTCGGCTTGGTGTTCAACATCGAGTCACATGCCCCTACACTTCAGAACAAAATGGGGTCGTTGAGCGCCGACACCGTCATATAGTTGAAATGGGTTTGACATTGTTGGCTAAAACTTCTATCCCCTTGGAATATTGGTCTGATGCCTTCTCTCATACATTTCATTTAATCAACCGACTTCCTACTCCTGTATTGCAGAATTTTTCTCCTTATGAAAAATTGTACAAGGTTCAACCTGACTATGCTCAGTTGCGTGTTTTTGGCAGTGCTTGTTTTCCTCATCTCAGACCGTTTCAACCACACAAGCTCTAATTTCGTTCTAGTAAGTGTGTTTTCCTTAGCTTTGGATCTCATCAAAAGGGATATCGGTGTCTTGCTGCTGATGGTCGTGTGTACGTCTCTCGACATGTCTTATTTGATGAGCTGGAGTTTTCCTTTAGAACTGGTTTTTCTTATTTCAAAGGGGATGGTCCTGTCCAGTTCCGTCATCATCATTCGAGTGTGCCAGTAGTTACAGTGACTAGCTCCGACTCTGGTTTGTCATGTTCCAGACAAGTTTTTTCTGGTCCAAGTCCAGGTTCATTTGCCTCTCCTTCTGTCTTGAGATCTCCAAGTATGGTCTCCTCACCTGGAGCAGACTGTGCAGAGGTTCCTATGCCTCCATCTCATGCACAATCACCTTCTTCTGATGTACCATCTGCTGTCCATGAGCGATCATCCTCTCCTGCAAACTGTCATCCAATGCAGACACGGTCGAAAAGTGGTATTTTCAAACCTAGAGTATTTTCTTCTGTCTTAGATGAGAAGGAGCCTTCCACTATAGATGAGGCTTTTCAAAGTGCTGCTTGGACTGCTGCTGCAAAGGCTGAATATGGAGCTTTAATATCAAATCACACATGGGATTTGGTACCTCTACCTACCGTGGTCATCGTCTTTGTTGGTCGTAAATGGATTTTTAAGGTTAAGCGTAATGCTGGTGGGGGTCGGTTTGCCGATACAAAGGTCGCTTTAGTTGTCAAAGGGTATCTTCAAGAAGTTTGAGTTGATTTTTATGAAACCTTCATCCATCGTCAAACTTACAACGGTTCGTGTGATCTTTGGCCCTTAGCTGCTTCTCGAGGTCGGTCCCTTAGGCAAGTGGATGTCAACAACGCTTTCTTGAATGGGGATTTACATGAAGAAATATACATGACACACGACCACTGGTTTGAATAAAGACAATGGTGGTGGGGAACCACTTGTTTGTAGGCTACGCAAGGCACTCTATGGACTTAAACAAGCTCCTCGAGCTTGGTTTCATAAGTTGAAGGATTTTTGTTAAACACGCGGTTTGTAGCTTCTAAAGTCGATACCATCGTTCATTCGACAAACAGGCACTCAGTTCCTTTACGTGCTTGTTTATGTCGATGATATTATAGTCACAGGAACTGACTCGAGTGATATTGAGGGTTTTATCAAAACTCTATATGATACTTTCTCTTTGAAAGATTTGGGGCAGTTGAGCTACTTCCTTGGTATTGAGGTTACTCGCACGTCTCGTGGTGTCTTCTTGAGTCAAAAGAAGTATATTCTTAACTTAATACAACGTGCCTCTATGGCCAAATCAAAGCCATCCCCCACTCCAATGGTCACTTCATGTAAACTTTCTGCTCATGAAGGAACTCCTATTGAAGATGAGCGTCTGTTCAGAAGTGTGGTAGGTGCTTTGCAATATGTGGTCATAACAAGACCTGATATTGCATTTTCAGTCAACAAGGCTTGTCAGTTTATGCACAGGCCGTTGGATACTCATTACAAAGCTGTGAAAAGGATTCTGCGATACCTGCAAGGAACATTGGATTTTGGCTTATGTTTTACTCGAACCTCGAACCTGCTCCTAGAGGGTTATTCTGATGCAAGTTGGGCATCCGATGTTGATGATCGCAGGTCGACTTTAGGCTTTTGTGTTTTTCTGGGCGAAAATCTGATTTCTTGGAGTAGTAGGAAGCAATCTGTTGTATCACGTTCCACCGTAGAGGCAGAATATAGAAGTTTGGCTCAGGTCACGGCTGAAATGGTGTGGGTTCAGTCTCTACTATCTGAACTTGGTATTGAGGTTACTCATAAAGCATTACTCTGGTGTGATAGCTCAGCTGCAGTTGCTGTAGCAAACAATCCTGTGATGCATTCCAAGTTTAAACATGTGGAGTTAGATTTATGTTTTGTGCGAGAACGGGTTGCGAATGGCTCTTTTCAAGTTGGACATATATCAGGTCAGGATCAAGCTGCAGACATTTTGACTAAGCCTCTGTCCATTGGCTTATTTGATAAGTTTCACAAGAACTTCGGGTTTTGTCCAAAGAAGATGGAAATTTACCAGGAGAGAGAGAAGTTGATCGGGGAATGTTATGATATATGTCAGTAATAAAGAGTTAAGTAGTATTAGTTAAGGGTTAGTTAGTTTGTTATAACAGTTAGTATTAGTTAAGGGTTAGTTAAGAGTTATTCTGCTGTATTAAATAGACTACTGATTGATTGTTCTCTTATGAAAATACATGCAATTCATTCTATCTTCAAACTGAGTATCTTGACAAATACCTAAACATATCAAGCTGTCATCAGCTTGTTCATTTTCAACTAGTTTGATTACAATGAAACCAAAGAGAAAATCTTGTTGTTACAGCAAGCATATGTGCTGCAGCATGTTTACAAGTTGCATCTACTTCATCCGGAGATATTATAGCAGTTTCATGTGCTGCATGCATTTTAACAAAAAAAATATCACAGCAGCATGGTAGGCCAATTTCCAACAGTGTGCAACTAATAAATGTAGTTGGTATCACGAGGTTGACTCTACAGAAACAAAAGAAGAGACGAACTCAAATGAACTTGTCGATTTGAGAGAAATCCATCCACATAAATTAAAACTGAGTGGGGACATTAGGGATTTTAAACAATGCGACGGTTGCCTTCTACCCATCGATACTTCTTATTTTTATTGTTCACAATGTGATTTCTTCCTCCACAAAGCTTGTGCTGAATTACCTGCCAAGAAGCATATTTGATTTCACTATTGCCAACAGCTTCATAAGCTTACTTGTTAGGATTTCGACCCGATTAAGCAACGAACAAGAAAAATAGCGGAATAAATTGAGAAATTGAACACACAAATTTAACGTGGAAAAACCCCTCCAAAGAGGATAAAAAACCATGAGCAAAGATAATTTTACTATAATGGCAAAAGAACGAAGAATACAAAAGATGGAGATAAAAAACTAAACCCCGAAAACCCGAAAACAAAGAACCCACGAAACGTAAACACAAAATTCTCTAAATGTGTTATGAGTTCTAATCTCTAATGGGTGTAATTTTCTAAGGTTGTAAAAGAGCCTATTTATAGGCTAAATTCATAGGTCAAATAATAATAAAATAATCTAAACTAATCAGTGTTTGATTGAAACAAGAAAACAGAGTTCAACTGAAAGATTATTTCTCAAATTTGACTGAAAATAGGAGTCATATTTAACAAATCTCCACCTTGACTCATATTTCCACAACGCCATCTTTGCCAAAGCCCGCCACGAGCCTATCTTGAACTATGCAGAGAATTAACTGAGTCGAATTTGTGCTTAGAAACTGGAAGACTTCTAGCCTTCGACTTGTACACTGCCAAATCAAAACTAACCCGGGTCTGATTTTCACAAACACAGTGCCTTAATTTTTCAAAACCTGTATCCAAAAGAGAAGCTCTCTTCAACGAAACAGTCATACCTTTTTCCCTCCTATGACTAAGTTGCCTCCGCTCCAAACGAGTTGACTTCGTCTCCGTAACGAACTAGGGACGTCCGATTTCACCGGTCACTGTAGAACCTTCCAGAATATAAAGACTGCCAGTTCTTTTACCTTTTAACAAAACGAGAGCTCCACGAGATACTTTAATGCCGCTCGACTCGATGTTGATTCTACATCCTTTCAAGTCTAAAATACTTAAGGAGATGAGATTCTTTCGTAAATCAGGTACATACCTGACATTTGAGAGTGTCCTAATCGTCCCATCGTGTATCCTAATTTTAACAGTACCAATACCAATTACCTTACTAGATGAATCGTTTCCTATGCGCACAACTCCACCTTCAACTGAACTGTATGTGGAGAACCATTCTCTATTAGGACACATGTGGAAAGAACATCCTGAATCTAGGATCCACTCGGACGTGAGCTTGGAGTTATCGCTCGTTGAAACTAACAAGAAATCATCACTGTTTTCATCGGCCAAATTAGCACCAGCTACATCTTCCTCGTTACCCTTAGCAGCTCTTTTATTTCGCAGTTTATAACAATCTGCTTTGACGTGACCTAACTTTTTACAATAGTGACACCTTTTGTCTCGTTTCTTTGATGCTACCAAAACGGAAGCTTGCCTATCTGCTTTACTATCCAAATGAAGCTCATTGTCGAGTTTGTCTCTACTCAACAAATGACATTTCACATCTTCGAACGAAAGTTTGTCTCTACCATAAATCAAGGTCTCCCTGAAAGACTTGTACGATGGGGGTAAAGAGCACAATAATAGCATAGCTTGATCTTCATCATCAATATGAACCTCAACGTTCTTTAAATCATTTAAAAGAGTAATGAATTGACTGATGTGATCTCTAAGAAGCTCACATTCGTTCATGCGGAACGTAAATAGACGTTGTTTCAACACTAAACGGTTAGCCAGAGACTTAGTCGCATAAAGAGTTTCTAACCTTTTCCACAAGACAGATGAGGTCTTCTCCATCAATACCTCCTGCAATACCGTATTCGCGAGGCACAACTGGATTGCAGATAAATCCTTTTCATCAAGCTCTTCCCATTCTATTTTATTGAGATTCTCAAGCTTTTTCCCGGTAACAACCTTTTTCAAGCTTGATTGAACTAGAATTGCCATCATCTGAACTTGCCACAGATTGAAATTTGTCTCACCATCGAACTTCTCAATTTCAAACCTTGTTGTTGCCATCTCTGAACGGGCTGATCTATGAAAATTGAACTAGCTCTGATACCACTTGTTAGGATTTCGACCCGATTAAGCAACGAACAAGAAAAATAGCAGAATAAATTGAGAAATTGAACACACAAATTTAACGTGGAAAAACCCCTCCAAAGAGGATAAAAAACCACGGGCAAAGATAATTTTACTATAATGGCAAAAGAACGAAGAGTACAAAAGATGGAGATAAAAAACTAAACCCGAAAACCCGAAAATAAAGAACCCACAAAACGTAAACACAAAATTCTCTAAATGTGTTATGAGTTCTAATCTCTAATGGGTGTAATTTTCTAAGGTTGTAAAAGAGCCTATTTATAGGCTAAATTCATAGGTCAAATAATAATAAAATAATCTAAACTAATCAGTGTTTGATTGAAATAAGAAAACAGAGTTCAACTCAAAGATTATTTCTCAAATTTGACTGAAAATAAGAGTCATATTTAACATTACTTCTGGTCAGATTTTTCACGGTGAATACTGCGGCTATTTCAAGAGTGGCTTTGCCAATTTCTGTGATAAATTCAAAAAAAAAAAATTGTTTGCGATGTTCTTTGGTTTCTGATATGCCCGAATGTGAAGGACATGAACATCGCCTCCGTCCCTTTCATGGCAAGAATAAAGAATTGTGTAGAGGTTGTGGTCAATCTTTAAATTGGGCATTCACTTGTAAGCCGTGCAATTTTAATTTAGATCGGACCTGTATTATATTACCTTTTACAGTTCAACATAGTTCTGATGTACATCTTTTCAAACTCACTTATCAGGATGATGATTACAACTATTCAGAAAGTCATCATTGTGATATTTATGAAGAGGAAAGGAATCCCGAACATTGGTTTTATCATTGTTCAGCTTATAACACTTGAGTTCATCCCAAATGTGTTCTTAGAGAATATCCATTCATCAAGCCTGGGACCAACTACACAGAAGAAGATCATCCACATCCTCTCACTTTTGTCAAAAGGGTTGAGTTTTATCCAGAATGTCATATATGTGGTAAGCACTGCCTTGATCTATCCCTTCAATGTAAGACAGTTGGATGCAGTTATATTATTCATTGGGAGTGTAGAAGATCTTGCAGACCGCCACCGCCACCGTAGCCGCCGCCGAGACGGCAACTTCTGCCATGTTAGCAGCTGTTGTAGCTGCTGCAGGATCGCCGCCACCATCACTAGCCGCTGTGATGTTATTTAGTGCATTACATAATTTAATACAAAATGTTGAAATTTGATTTATGATATTTCTTATACATATTTGAAGATTACATGTTTATCTGTTTTCCCAGATTAATTAGTATTGATTTGTAATTTTTTATTTTTTGTCTTTCAATTTATATATTTTGAGCAACTAAGAAAACTGCCTACAAAACCTACTCACTAAACCATGTATTGTTGGAACTAGATAATGAGTATTGAATATAGATATGGATATGCTGTTATCAAAGATTTAATCAGTTTTCTATACACTTACATATGTTCAAATATGTGTCAAAACAAAAATTTCAATTACTAATATTTTAAAAAAATAAATAAACAAAAAATCCAAAGAATATAAAACAAGCAAATGCCAAACCTAGGGTCTAACAGACATTATGTTATTTTGCAAACTATTAACAGCATCATAAATTAAAGACAAAACTCATACAAAGAGAGCCATAATTGATAATAAGAGATTATGCTAAAATTAAATATAAACAAATTTTGAGGAAAAACATTCACAATGGGTTCATAAAAGAATACCATTGTCCATAAATTTCATCGTAGAAATTCATGTTTGTTTTACCTTCTAAACTCGTATTTTAATTAATTAACAAATTAATATATTAAGAATTAAAATAGTCACTTTTATTTATTTCAGGCTACATTTTAGTCATTTATATTGGAAATGTTACGGTTTAATCACTTACGTTAACGTGTTGTAATATTTTAGTCACTGAGCCATTAATTATCGTTAACGATGTAACATTAAGCTGACATGGCATGTTAAATCATCATTTCAAACAAAAAATTTAGGTTAAATTATACAATTGATCTCCATATTTTCTCATTTTGAGCAATTTAATTTTTTTCTTTTAACTTTTTTTTTCTTTATTTTTCATTCTTTTCTACTCCCTCCTCTATTTTCCTCCCTTCTCCGTCTCTTTTAATTCTATGTTTTCCATTTGATAAAATTAATGGGAAAGAAGAAAATGAAAAGAAAAAGAAAAAAATAAATTGTTCAAAAAAATAAAAATATAGAGGCTAGTTTTAACAAATGAAAAACATAGAAAAACTACGTTGAAAAAGATAGAAAGGGGGAAAACAGAGGGAGAAGCATAAGAGAATGGAAACTAAAAAAAAATTTAAAAAAATAAAACAAAAAAATTTAAATACTCAAAACAAATAAAAATATGGGGACCAATTGTATAATTTAACCTGAAACTTTTTTTTGAAATGATGATTTAACGTGCCATGTCAGCTTACCATTACACCGTTAACGGCTCAGTGACTAAAAGGTTACAACATATTAACCTAAGTGACTAAAGCGTAACATTTCAAACATAAATGACTAAAATATATCGTGAGGTAAACAAAAGTAACTATTTTGACAATTTACCCTAATAAGAAATACAAATGTAATGTAAAGTAGTACTTTCTCTAGTCCAATAAAAAAACATGTATAGGTAGCCATGCTTTATTAGATATCAATCAATGACTAGAAATAGATAGGCAAAAGGAAAATTACGGCTACTTTTCTTCATTGGGTCTCAAACAAATTGAGTTGAAGTGATTAACAAGTGATTCTTTCCATTATTTTCAAGTCTCATATTATATTTCTCTTATAACATTCAAATAGTATTAAGTTTTACATCAATTAACTCTAAGTATATGGCTATGGTTTCCAAGTTTAAGGGAGATTCGATCCCAGCTCCAAGAGAGAGGGATAGATTTACAAATAATTGCAATTTATTTGGATACGGGTGATCCAAACCCTGCTCAATTTAAGCATTACTTTAGATCCCAAGATTGGTGTTATAAATAGAAAATTCTCATGTTCATATATCATAGTTATAGCTGTTGGACTTACTTGAAGTTTAATTTATAAAAATTGGACAAGAACATAATCTATCGTTTTTTTATATTGAAAAGGATAACTTAAATTTCCAACAAAAAGACTTGCTAAGGGACCGACTCTTCAAAGTTTCGTTCACCGAGTAGCCTACCAATCCCTCAACAATTGAAGTTATTACTTGAGCAATGGTTGCAGGTAAGTGGCCTATATGCCTCAGTTGGTGGTTCGAGTCTACCCCACATGCTAATGAGCTCCATAATTATTACTTGCCCTATACGGGTACCTTTCCTTTGAGTATTTCCAGTCTACAAACCTAGACGCTCTCCGTTCTATGAACCAAGCCCATAGGAAAGCTACTTAAAGCATGCTATTGAAGAACAATCCCTGCGATTGTTAGGGAACAAACCAACTGCACAGTAGACAACATTTTGAAGACTTCCCAAACCATTCACCTGACCCAATTGCAGGAACACCACATTACTTAATTCGATGCTTTATGTTTCTTCTTTCCCAAGGAACACAGCAGTAAGCACTGTCTGGGACTGCAACGAAAGCAATTTCATGCCCCTATTTGCACAAATAAGCTCTAAGCCAATGTTATTGAAAATGAAATAAATATACATGCATGCATATTTAAATATACACTTAAAAAGGGATCCCTTACGTCATCCACTCCCCTACCAGTGACATTTTGGATTTTGAACTAGTTGAGGAAAGTGATACCAAAAATTGTGGACATAGGTCTGCCTAGCCATTAGATCATTCATGACCATATAAGTATAACAACTCCACGGACAAAAAAAAAAATTGGTGGTGGATACTGAGGATTGGAAACAAGAGTGGTACATTATTAGCAGCCTAGTTAGAAACCATAGGCTTTTAAAGGTGTCTTTATTTGCTGTTGACTGCATGTAGTAGGTATCACCTAAATTTTAGTGTTAGACTTGGTACGTTGAACATTTAATATCGGTACTTAATTGGAAAAAAAAAAGTTCAAACACCAAATTTAACACTAAAATCAAACTCAAGTATCAGATACTATATTACTCCTTTTAGGTCCTAAACTGAATTTATTTCAATAATATAGGTTTCAATTTCATACTATGATTATCTTATGCTTAATTTTAAATATACTAATACCATTTAATAGGTTTCAATTTCATACCATAATTATTAACTTAACAATGGTAGTTAATTTGCGGTAACAAAAGATCAATTTAAATAATTCACTTGTTGAGCAAAGTAATGACAGCGGAGAGAACCTGGCTGCAAATAAAAACATTATCGGAACTTACAAGAAAGCTAGCAGTGTTGGCAGCGAAAAGAGGATCACTATCAAGAGAATATTTTGAACTAGAACTTGATAGGAAATTCCAGAAAAGGAAATAGGCCCCCAAAAATAGGCGTATGCCGCTATAAGCGGCGAGCACACGGTATTCTTTAGTAAAAGGCGAAAGAATAGTTCGCTCTGTGCTCACCGCACGGCTCCGTGATTCGATGAGCTGGTTTTCGCTTTCATTTATAAAAGATGGTAGAGTGGCCTTGTCTGCCTTTAAGGAATGTGGGATTCTGCTCCTTTCTAAACCTTAGCAACTTCTTTTCCACCTCTACCTCCTCATTAAAAAATAAATGGAAATTCCAAATAATGTAAAACAAGCATATACCAAAAACACCAAACCCATGACTCTAACAGGCATTACATTTTTGCAGCTAGCAACAACAACATAAATTGAAAGACACAACTCATAGAAGCTATAATTCAATAAATAAGAGATGATACTAAAATTAAATATATACACAATGGATTCAGAAAACAATACCATTCTCCATAAATTTCATTGTACGAACATTCACAATTGTCGGAACTTCTAAACTCAAATTTTAATTAATTAACAATTTAATGTAATAAGAAATACAAATTCATGCATGTAAAATAGTACTTCCTCTCTTACAATAGAAATACAAGTGTTGGCAGCCATGCTTTGTTAGATATCAATCAATGACTAATGGCAATTAGATGGCCAAAAGCAAAATATGACTACTTTCCTTCATTGGGTCTCAAACAAACTGAGTTGAAGTGATTCACAAGGGACTCTTTCAACTATTTTCAAGTCTTATATTGTAAATCTATTATAACATACAGATGGGTATAATTTTTAGATCATTTAGTTCTAAGTATAGGGCTATGGTTTCCAACTTCAAGAGTGATTGGATTCCTGAATGCAAACTTACATATACACTTAAAAGGGATCCTTTACCTCATCCACTCCCATACCAATAACATTCTGGACTTTGAACTTTGTTAAGCAAAGTGATACTAGGAATAGTTAACATAGGCCTCACCATTAGTTCATCCATGACCATACAAGTAACACCCTCACCTGAGGATGAACCCTTGTTTATAAGTTCCACAAGTGTCATATTTTGGGTTCATAACATTGTAGCAGGCAGGACAAAGAGATTTTGGATTACTGTTTTGCCACATGCATGACACAATGATCACTTTGATGGTTGCTACCTCTGTAAAGATTGATGGTGGATGTTGAGGATTGCTTGTTTGGAAACAAGAGTGGGCATAGTCATAAAAACCCATAGGCTTCAAACAGGGTGTCTTTGTTTGCTGCTGACTGGATGTACGGCTGTCATAAAGATTTCCAAGGCCATCACACTATTCCTAGTTTAGTAAGTAGCCTTAAGACAAGGCACTGTCTTTAACAAATTCAGTAATTTCAAACCCTAAATTCCACAGCAAATGCCATGAAACCTGTGCTTCTTACAGCAACTTAAAAAGAAATGGTATAATGAAGTTGTCCTCGTTAATGCCTACATTTACCAATTTCTCTTCCAAACCCTCAACTTGGTTTAACATTTAACTGGGCTGAGCACTTCATATATGTCTATGTATGTGTATCCTAACATCAAAGGCAAAAACTAAAACATCATCTAATATGATTCCTCCTGCAAGACATTCTCCTCCACTACCCTATGTAACCACATTCAAACACAAGCCATGCATAATTACCCTCAGTATATGATCCGTTTTTTATATGTTGAGATCTCTTTGATTGATTGCATTTACTTGTTTCAAGACTTGTATATGCAAAACCCATTTTTTTAATTTTGTGTTTAAAGCATCCCTTGTTATGTCGCTGACATTTTTGGTTATACAGCTCCTTAACCCCATTATATATATGCCCAAGATTTGTGACTAAAGGACTATTCTGTTAGTCCAAAGTTAGACTTGGTACGTTTAACATTCAACATCGTACTTAATTAAAAAAAAAATAAACTCAATACCAAATTAAACATTAAAACTAAAATCAAATACCCAATATTATATTGACTCCTCAATTTTTTACTATAATTTCTAGGTTCTAAACTGAATTTATTTCAGTAATTAAATAAATTTCAATTTCATACTATGATTACCTTATGCTTAATTTTAATTATATGAATATCCTTTAATAGGTTTCAATTTCATACTATAATTATTTTATGCTTAATTGAACAATGGTAGTTAATTTGCAGTAACCATTGCTAATGCATATAACACAAGCAGTGTTGGCAATAAATGTACATACATGTACTTTTTGTCTTACAATTATGTATACTTTGAGAAACTGATAAAAACACCTACAAAATTATAATCCAAAATTATAAGATAAATCCACAAACAATTGGACTGACATTCTACGAGATCCAACTTACATAAATGAAACAAGGTAAGAAAAAAAAATTTCAAAAGAAAGTTGCTTTCAATTTCCATTCATTCCAACATTATATACATGCCACATAACCGAACATAAAATAATTTAAAAAAAGCTATCAAATTAAAGTTGGATTGTATGAACTCAGAGGAGATCCAATAAATTGATTTTGCAGACGTATGAACTACAAGAAAGAAGAAAAAAACAGCTTAGACATTTCAAATGGTTAGTAAGTCATGAGCATAAAACATTAACTTACCTCACTTTACACTTAGACCTAAATATAGTAATACAATTTCATAAGGTTGGTTCAATTCTTGATCTATACAATAATTCATTTTCATTTATCGATTTCAAATACTTAGTAACATCTTGTTATAAGCATATGACAGTTTAATTTAAATTTTTGAATGTTCCCTAAAATTTTTTATTTTATTCAATTTAATCCCTCAAACCGAAATTAATATATTTTTCAAATTTGAGCCTCGATTTCAAAATCGATCTCAATTACATCCTTCAAAGACCCTCTACTGTCTATAATTACAAAAAATTCATACTAATTTCAAAATATTTTTCAAAATTAATACTTTAGTTGTTATGTTCAAAATTAACAATATTCAGTTTATAAATTAGTCTTCTTTTATATGTAAGCTTAGAATCTAACCATTAAACACCAAAAACTTCATGAAATCATCAATAACAACTTTAAAAAACTTAAATTATTTTGAAAAATAGTAATCGAGTTAGCTAAATCGAGCTTCTATTATCTTAAAAACATAAAATTCATGAAACACGGAATTTTAATTCCCTTACATACAAGGACCGAATAGCTTAAGATTCAACAATGGTGTTCTATGTTTTCCTTAGCTCATACGGTGGAAGAAAATAAAAAGAATTAAAAGACGACAACTTTAAGTTGCTTTTTATATCTTAATTAGTTGTTTAATTAATCAAAATTAAGTTAATTAACCTATAAGCTTAATTAACATGTGATAGTGGATTACAATCGACAGCCACACCGTTTGACTTAAGATGCAGTTCTTCAATTGGTCCTCCAATTAATTAAAAATCCATAACAATTAATTTTTATAATTTAGTAAAATTCTTTTCTTCTCTTGTTATATTTATTTATTTATTATTGTTTAAAATTAATAATAAAACTTGATTGATGTTTATTCCTTTAGTCCCACAATATTTCATGTACAAAACAATAACCTAGGGAAAAGTTAAAGCATTGAAAATTAAAATATATAATCTATATATACTTTATTTTTATTAAAATTTCCCATTGTATTATTTTTTTTTCCTTTCAATATTTCATATAGAATCATTTTCCTAGGAAGGACACTACACTATTAGTCTAAATGCCTCTACCACATAATGAGTAAATTTTTATTTCTAACTTTTAATTAAATGAATAATCATTTATCCTTTTCTTTTTGTAAGTTACAGAAAAAGCATAACTTAGAAGTAAGGAAAAGTTAAAGCTTCTCAGGTTTACTATTACTTACTATTCTTACAAGCATTTTATGATTCTCATAAATTCCAACAATATAAATATTTGATTTATAAGCTTAGCTTCCATCAACCCATTTTGTTGTCATTTAATACACAAACTAGCAACCAAACAAACAAAAACACAAAGATGAGCCTTCAACACTTTAGCCATCAACATCCACTGGTGTTCATTGAAAGCCATGGCCACGAAATTGAAAAGATGAATTGCTCAGGATGTGGGGATTCAGTGTCAGGTTCCAGCTTTGGTTGTGTGGAGTGTGGGTTCTACCTACACAAACAGTGTGCTGAGGCACCTGCTAAGATGAATCACCCTTTCCATCGCAACCACAACCTTAATCTTCTTGCAAGGAATCCATACATGGACGGTAAATGCCCCTGCGATTTCTGCGGAAAAACCTGTGAGAATTTTGTTTATCATTGTTCTTGCAAATTAGACACTCATATCAAATGTGCATTATTTTCTCATAGCATTGCTGAGAAAAGAAATGCAGAGTTTCCAGACATTTCCCGTATAGATCCATCGATCAATACAGGAAATGTTACTTTAGAACATAAAAAAGCTGAATGTTTTGCCTGTTGGAAGCCATTATTAGATTCTGTATACTTTTCTCCTAATTGTGGCGTTTACCTACATGCAAAATGTGTTGATCTACCAGCAGAAATCAATCACATTTGCCACCAAGAACATCCTCTCTTTTTACAATTTAACAGTCAAAGACTCTCTTGCAAGATTTGTCAAAAACCCCAAAGTCGGGGATTTGTTTATTGTTGTTCACCTTGCAAATTTGCCCTTCATATCCAATGTGCCACAATACCTACCAAAATCAATCAGCCTTTCCATCGCAAACATCCTCTTATTCTTCAATCTGTCGACGAATGTCTTCCTTGTCAAATATGCCAAGAAACCACCAACCTTAATGATGTCGTGTATTTTTGTTCAATTTGCAAGTTTGTCCTTCATTTTAGGTGTCTTTCATCACCACCGATTATAGAATATAAACTTCATCATGAACATCCATTGACCCTGTTTCCAAGACAAGTCTCATTTTGTGATGCTTGTGGCACTTTAGGGAATTATGTTCCTTATATTTGTTCCACATGCGGTATTTTTGTGCATAAAAAATGCATTTCAGTGCCACGCGTCATCAAATTCTTTCGGCATCAGCACCGCATTTCCCACACATATTTCCTGGACCAAAATGAATCTGAACCGTGGGAATGTAGATTTTGCTTGGAGGAGGTGAACACAGAGCATGGGAGTTACTTTTGTTCTAAATGCAATTACATAGCCCATGTAAAGTGTGCGACAAAAGACAGTGATTTGTATTACGAGGTTGACTCTACAGAAACAGAAGAAGCGACAGACTCAGATGAACCTGTCGATTTGAGAGAAATTCATCCACATAACTTAATACTGAGTGGAGACATTAGCGATTTTAAACAATGCGACGGTTGCCTTCTACCCATCGATACTTCTTATTGTTATTGTTCACAATGTGATTTCTTCCTCCACAAAGCTTGTGCTGCATTACCTGCCAAGAAGCATCTTTGGTTTCACAATTGCCAACAGCTTCATAAGCTTACTTCTGGTCAGATTTTTCGATGTGATAACTGCGGCTATTTCAACAATGGCTTTGCCTATATCTGTAATAATTGCAAAGAAAGTTTTTGTTTGCGATGTTCTTTGGTTTCTGATATGCTCAAATGTGAAGGACATGAGCATCGCCTTCGCCCCTTTCTTAGCAAGAATGGAGAATTGTGTAGAGGTTGTGGTCAGTCTGTTAATTTGGTATTCACTTGTAAGCTTTGCAATTTTAATTTGGATTGGAACTGTCTTACATTGCCAATTACAGCTCAACATAGTTCTGATGTACATCCTTTCAAACTCACTTATCACGAGGAAGATGACAATTATTCAGAAAGTCATTACTGTGATATTTGTGAAGAGGAAAGGAATCCCAAACATTGGTTTTATCATTGTTCAGCTTGTAACACTTCAGCTCATCTCAAATGTGTTCTCAAAGAATATCCATTGATCAAGCCTGGGACCAACTACACAAAAGAAGATCATCCACATCCTCTCACTTTTGTCAAAAGGATTGAGTTTTATCCAGAATGCCATATATGTGGTAAGCACTGCCTTGATCTATCTCTTCAATGTAACAAAGTTGGATGCAGCTATATTATTCATTGGGAGTGTAGAAGATCTTCCATTTGGCGGCCGCCGTCACCCATCCACCCTTTTTCCAGTTATTTTTTTTATCGTTGTTGCGATGACTAATTTAATACAAAATATTGAAATTTGATTTATGATATTTCTTACACATTTGAAGATTACATATTTCTCTGTTTTCTCATATTAATTAATTGATTTGCAAATTTTTATTTTTTGTCTTTCAATTTATATATTTTGAGCGACTAAGAAGACTTACTAAACTATGTATTGTTGGAATTAGATAATGAGTATGGAACATAGATATGGATATACTGTTATGAATGATTTGATCAGTTTTCTATACACTTACATATGTTCAAATGTGTGTGAAAACAAAAATATCAAATACTAATATCTTAAAAAATAAATAAATGAAAAATCCAAAGAATATAAAACAAGCAAATGCCAAATCTAGGGCTCTAACAGACAATATGTTATTTTGCAACTATTAACAGCATCATAAATTAAAAGACTAAACTCATACAAAGAGAGCCATAATTGATAATAAGAGATTATGCTAAAATTAAATATAAACAAATTTTGAGGAAAAACATTCGCAATGGATTCAGAAAATAATACCATTGTCCAGAAATTCATGTTTGTTTTACCTTCTAAACTCATATTTTAATTAATATAATAGAAACCAAAATAATTACTATTATTTATCTCATATTACATTTTAGTCATTTATGTTTGAAATGTTATGTTTTAATCACTTACATTAATATGTTGTAACATTTTAGTCACCGAATCGTTAATTATCGTTAACGGTGTAATAGTACGCTGACATGGCACCTTAAACCATTATTTCAAACAAAAAATTTAGATTAAATTATACAATTAGTCCCCATATTTTTTCATTTTGAGCAATTTAATTTTTTCTTTTAACTTTATTTTCTTTGTTTTCCATTTTCTTCTACTTCTCCCTTTATTTTTCACCCTTCTCAATCTCTTTTAATGTAGTTTTTATATGTTTTCCATTTGTTGAAGAAGAAAAGGAAAATTAAAAAATTAAAAAAAATTGTTCACAAAAATAAAAGTATAAAGACTAGTTTTAACAAATAGAAAACATAGAAAAACTACGTTGAAAAAGATGGAGAAGAGAGGAAAAAAGACGGAGAAGCAGGAGAGAATGGAAAATAAAGAAAAAAAAAAGAAACTTAAAAAAACATAAAACAAAAAAAATTAAAATACTCAAAACAAATAAAAATATGGGGACCAATTGTATAATTTAACTTAAAATTTTTGTTTGAAATGATGATTTAACTTGCCATGTCAGCTTACCGTTAACTGTTCAGTAACTAAAAGGTTACAACATGTTAACCTAAGTGACTAAATCGTAATATTTCAAACATAAATAACTAAAATGTTTCGTGAGATAAACAAAAGTGATTATTTTGATAATTTACCCTAATAAGAAATACAAATATAATGAAAAGTAGTACTTTCTCTGTTCCAATAAAAAAACAAGTGTTGATAGCCATGCTTTATTAGAAATCAATCAATGACTAATGGGAAATAGATAGGCAAAAGCAACATTATGGCTACTTTTCTTCATTGGGTCTCGATGAAGTGATTAACAAGTGATTCTTTCCATTATTTTCAAGCCTCATATTATATTTCTCTTATAACATTCAAATGGTATTAAGTTTTACATCAATTAGCTCTAAGTATATGGCTGTGGTTTTCAAGTTTAAGGGAGATACGATCCCAACTCTAAGAGAGGGATAGATTTACAAACAATTGCAATTTATTTGGATACGGGTGATCCAAACCCTGCTCAATTTAAGCATTACTTTTAGAACCTAAGATTGGGGTTATAAATAGAAAATTCTGATGCTCATATATCATAGTTATAGCTGTTGGACTTACTTAAAGTTTAATTTATAAAAACTGAACAAGAATATAATCTATTGTTTATTTATATTGAAAAGGATAATTTAAATTTCTAACAAAAAGACATGCTATGGGGCCGACACTTTAAAGTTTCGTTCACCGTGTAGTCTACCAATCCTCTAACAATTAAAGGTATCACTTGAGCAATAGTTCCAGGTAAGTGGCCTATATGACTCATTTGGCGGTTGAGTCCACCCCACACGCTTATGAGCTTCATAATTATTACATGTCCTATATTAACACCTCTCGCTTGAGTATTACAGTTCTACCAACCTAGACACTCTTAGTTCTACGAACCAAGTCCATAAGAAAGCTATTTAAAGCATGCTGACTCTTGATAGGCTATGGGAGACAAAAACCCACTAAGAAAAAATCCCTATGACTATTGGGGAAGAAAACAAATACCTATGGACGGCATTTCAAAACTTTCCAAACCAGTCACCCAATACAATTGCAAAAACACCATCACTTAATTCTATACTTTATGTTTCTTCTTTCCCAAGGAACACAGCAGTAAATACTGTCTTGGACTGCAACGAAAGCAATTTCATTCCCCTATTTGCACAAATAAGCAGTAAGCCAATGTTATTGAAAATGAAATAAATATACATACATGCATGCCAGCCAGCCAGAGGCGAAACCGGGAAGCAGGCTGGCCATAAGATGAAAAATTTATTAATTATACTCTATAAAATTTTAAAAAATTACGTTTTAACCCCTCAAAATATATACTCAAGCAAAGTGATGACAATGGAGAGAACCGGACAACCGATAAAAACATTACCTGAAACTTCAAGCAGTGTTGGCAGCCACGAGAGGATCTCTATCAAAAGAATACTTTGAACTAGAATTTATGGGCCGCTCCAGAAAAGGAAATAGGCCTCCAAAAATAGGCGTATGCCGCTATAAGCGGCGAGCACACGGTATTCTTTAGTAAAAGGCGAAAGAATAGTTCGCTCTGTGCTCACCGCACGGCTCCGTGATCCGATGAGCTGGTTTTCGCTTTCATTTATAAAAGATGGTAGAGTGGCCTTGTCTGTCTTTAAGGAATGTGGGATTCTGCTCCTTTCTAAACCTTAGCAACTTCTTTTCCACCTCTACCTCCTCATTAAAAAATAAATGGAAATTCCAAATAATGCAAAACAAGTAGATACCAAAAACACCAAACCCATGACTCTAACAGTCATTACGTTTTTGCAGCTAGCAACAACACCATAAATTGAAAGACACAACTCATAGAAGCTATAATTCAATAAATAAGAGATGATACTAAAATTAAATATATACACAATGGATTCAGAAAACAATACCATTCTCTATAAATTTCATTGTACTAACACTCACAATTGTTTTAACTTCTAGACTCAAATTTTAATTAATTAACAATTTAATGTAATAAGAAATACAAATTTGTGCATGTAAAATAGTGCTTCCTCTCTTACAATAAAAATACAAGTTTTGGCAGCCATGCTTTGTTAGCTATCAATCTATGACTAATGGGAATTAGATGGCCAAAAGCAAAATATGACTACTTTCCATCATTGGGTCTCAAACTAACTGAGTTGAAGTGATTAACAAGGGACTCTTTCAACTATTTTCAAGTCTCATACTTTATATCTATTATAACATACAGATGGCTATAATTTTTAGATCATTTAGCTCCAAGTATAGGGCTATGGTTTCCAACTTCAAGAGAGATTGGATCCCTGCATGCAAACTTACATAATACACTTAAAAGGGATCCTTTACCTCATCTACTCCCATACCAATAACATTCTGGACTTTGAACTTTGTTGAGCAAAGTGATACTAGGAATAGTTAACATAGGCCTCAGCATTAGTTCATCCATGACCATACAGGTAACACCCTCACCTGAGGATGAACCCTTGTTTATAAGTTTCAGAAGTGTCATATTTTGGGTTCATAACATTGTAGCAGGCAGGACAAAGAGATTTTGGATTATTATTTTGCCACATGCATGACACAATTATCACTTTGATGGTTGCTACCTCTGTAAAGATTGATGGTGGATGTTGAGGATTGCTTGTTTGGAAACAAGGGTGGGCATAGTCATAAAAACCCATAGGCTTCAAACAGGGTGTCTTTGTCTGCTGCTGACTGTATGTACGGCTGTCATAAAGATTTCCAAGGCATTGTCTTTAACAAATTCAGTAATTTCAAACCCTCAATTCCAAAGCAAAAGTACGAAAAACTTTGAAAAAAAAACTTAATGGGTCATTCCAGTATCGAAACAGCCCTCCAAAAATAGGCGTATGCTGTGCTTTAGGCGGCGAGCACACGGTATTCTTTAGTAAAAGGCGAAAGAATAGTTCGCTCTGTGCTCACAGCACGGCTCCATGCTTTTGCTAGGTTCATCTGCGCTTTTATTTATAAACCATGATAGTAGAGTGGCATTGTCTGTCTTTAAGAAATGTGGGATTCTGCTCCTTTCTAAAGCTCTCTCAACTTCTTTTCCAGCTCTACTCTTCTGCCAAGCCACACACTTCTACAACACATTTCTTCTTATTTTCCCCCTCTAATATAAATTTGCTTTTCACCATTGCTTTATACCGGTTCACCAGTCCAACAATTGTTTTAATAACATTAGTTTGAAACTAGATTATAACATGAACAAATCATTGAAAGATCAAATATAATTACTAACCATCTGACTGAGTTCATAACAGTTGTAACTTCAAACACATCTAAATACTGAAACCAACAGAAGGAAATGAGCAACGAAAATCTCTACATCAGCCAACAGCTTTTGTATATTTCTGACCATATCAGCGATGTATCAAGCATTTGTCATCATTTACAACGCTTCTTCCTGGCCTTTTGGATAAGGAACAGATCAGTAAGAACGGTCTTGGACTTTAGCGGTGACTTCAGGAGCTCCAAACCCTGAAACATAAACCAAACAAAAGCCATGGAACCTCCTGTCTTTTTTAAAACAACTTATAAACAAACGGGATAATAATGTTCACCTCATTCATTCCTACATTTACCACTTCCTCTTCCAAATCTCGACTTGTTCGAGGTTGAACTTATGGAGCATAGCTATGATAGATATAGTCGAGATCGGTGTGACTGTCAGGTCGTCCATGATTGTATACGTAATGACCCCTTTCACATAACCCTCCTTTGCAGTAGGTGATGATGTTGAAACCTTATTTGGTGGCAAGTGTACAAATGTTGCAGGGATGTTCATTGACTCCAGAGCAAGAAGAGCAAGTAGTTGTTGGATCATGTGTGTAATACAAACAACTGTCATCATACAGTCCATTATAACCTTATGAACACTGGTAAAACCTGTGTTGTTGATGATTGAATGTTTGGCAACAAGACAGGAACATTGGCTGGCAAGCTTGAAGAATATTTAGGTTTCAACAACGTGCCCTTGTTTGTTGTTAGCAGAATGAATGAATCACTCAATTTTTCAACGCTCTCGTAAGGGTTTGCAGGAAATCCGACCATGCCTTCTTTTGCAAGCAACCTTATAACATATTGTCATAAGGTTGCTTCTGAATATAAGCTTCACTGCTTTATAGAGGTTTCTTTTAGCAGAAATGATGCTTAGAGAGAATTGAAAAGGACACAAATGAACATTCACTAAGAGAACTCTAACTTTCCTGTAGTCATGTAATAAATAGCCAATAGTTTATGAATATTTTAATTATAATAAAATAAATAATTAAATTTCTATTCATTTATCAAAATTAAATAAACAATTATTAAGTTTTGCTACATGATGAGTCGCTTAAGAGCTTAATCCGATAATTAGACTATTTCTCAATGGTTTAAATTATTGAAATAATTGGTCACTCAACTTATCGCAAAACTCATCAAAGAAAAATAGCGATTCAATTCCATATTTCATGGATAATGTTTTCCAATCGAATTATTATAATTATTGTAACAAATTCAAACTAGTATCAAATATTGATTTTTGAATTTTATTATCCATATCTACTTTAATTTTGCAGATAATGAAATAGATTTGGATATTCAAAGTTCAAACCCATTATCATCTTTACTTTTTAAAGTTTTTTTCTTGCTAAATTTATATGTTTAGCGGGAAAAATTATTTTATGGACTATCCCTATCACATTATCTATGGTCTCTTTTTAATTATTTAATGAAATTTTAACAATTTTTTTATATTAATGATACATAATTTTGATAATTTTTTTACTCTGAATCTCATCTTAGCCCTTACACCCCAAACTCTATGCCCGAAATCTTAAATCCTAAAAGTTCAATGTTCAAGTTTAGGGTTCTGAATTTAGGGTTCAAAATTCGAGTTCGGGATTCGGAATTCAAAATTTAAGATTAATTGCTAAAATGCAATTAAATAATTAGAAAAATGCTATGAATGATGTAATAAGAAGGGTCTATAAATTAATTTCTCGTTTAAGAGACTCGAGAACCTGACAGATAATTTATTTAGTTCGCATAATAATATTTAGATTTAATGCAAATAATATATGGACTGTCATCTTAAGCAATTATGCAAATTCGAATTCTGATACTATAGAAATTTGCAACTTTTCAAGACATCCAACATATTTTGAGAAAAAAGCTCTCTGCAGGGGGGACCCAGGGAAGAAGTGCATGTACATGTATGTGTATAATAAGCTTAACTATGTATAATGAGCCCTAAAAGAGTATAATCAACAATATTGTGTCCATTTTGCACAAAGAATAAAAAAAGATCATGTCTCTTCATAATTACTCATTTCCCCTCTACATGCCAAAGTTCCTTAAACCTCCATTACCAATTCATATATGTATATGTATATGCATACACACATATAACCAACATCAAAGGCAAAAAGATTAACATCATCTAACATGGTTCCTCCTGCAAGACATCCTCCTCCACTGCCTATGAAACCCATTCACAACTACCTACTGCATTTGATCCTCCGAAAATGGCCTATCCGGGAGATACAGCGCCTGCAAATGCCGATTCACAAAAATGTTGCCGTAAGGAGAAAAGCTCCGCCACTACCATCTTACCTTGTTGCTACATCTCATGAAACAGCAGTTGATCACTACCCAAGCATCGTAGACCCGGTGTTGTCAAAGCCACAAGGCGCAATCTAGAAGCTAGAATCCTTGCATTTCCTTAGGCACAGCTTGCCCAAGTTGTATGTGTATAATAAGCTTTAAGCTCCATTACCAGTTGCATCAAAAATGAATTCATCACTCAAATACATATAATATATACACTAACATCAATGGCAAAAACTAAAACATCGTACTTAATAAATACTCATAATAAATCACAATTTATTACGTTATAAAATTACAAATTAACTTCATATTAACTAAAAACCCCAAAAAAGTTCTTTTTTTTTTCAATTTTGAGGTGAAGAAGATTGAGAAGGTGGCCAAACACTAACTTTTTCTTTCTCGTACTTAACGAACAAAGCCCCAACTGCAGCTACAAAATAAATCTGAATAAAGATAATTGCCGGCGTATGATAACTTATCACGCTCTTACCCGTAGCCAATTCCACTAAAACCAAAGCCGTCAACCCGAGAATCGCGATCCGTCCGTTTATTCTCTCGCTATATGGGCTAAACCCGAAATCCACTTTCAACCCATTTGAAATCGCCTCTTTTAAAGGCACCGGAGGGAGGTAGATGGAGGAGGAAGACGACGAAGTGGATACGGATCCGGATTTCTTTGATTTTCGGCGCTCCGCTTTCTTGCCGGCTCCGATTCGGTAACGGAGGCGGACTTGGGAGAGACGGGATTCGAATGGGTCGGAGTCGGCTGAGGTGTCCGAGGAGGGGGAGGAGTCAGTTGATGAGTCAGCGTCGGAGTCAGGAGTGGCACGTGGAATAATGGAAATTTGGGGTTTGCGTAAAGCGAGGAAGAGTGCTCGTGAGGATGGGAATGAGGTTGTCGCCGTTAGTTTGAGAGATGAAGCTGGTGGAGGAAGCGCTGCCGACATTTTCGGTGGTTGTTTCTTTCTTCACTTCAATCCACTTCTGTGTCGGATAAGAAACGGAATCTCTGTTTGTTTGTTTTTTTAATTTTTGATAAAAAATAATTTATTTAGGTTGAGGATTTTTCTATTTTTTAAGTGGTGGAATTTTTTTTGCCCCAATTTATTTGCAATTTTTGTCATTGGAATTGTTCCGCGGACAGACACACTTCCAAGGAAATGTTCCGGTGGAATAATAATTTTATTTCGTTGTACCATATAATTTTATTAATTCTCAATCCAATCCGATTCTGTTTAGATAATTATCCATCGAATCACTCTCGAATAGTCAATCGGATTGGGCTTTTGCAGCTAAGGATAATTTAAAACCGGGAAAAGTTGATTAGCACAGAAGATGATAGAACAACTGCAGGAAAGTAGTTCTTAATCACAACATTTCACAATAAAAAGTCAAGCGGGAAAATACTTAGGAAAATTGCCTTTAAATAATATCAAAATTCATCGTCTGAGAAATTAACCGCAAGGTCCCAGTAATGGCCCACTCCAGCATCAGCAAAAACCTTTCTTGCAGCTGCTTCAGTGATGCACTCATGAACAGAAAATCTGCTGAAACTTGATTTAGCAACGCTACCTTGCCAGACTAACACACACTTGTTAGGGGGTTTCTCTTCATCTTCGTCTCCATCATCATCGTCGTCGTTTACAGCTTCAGGCCAGTTTATTCGCCTAAGCATGAGCTTCCCGTACCTCTTGATGGACTTGCTTCCACCTTCCACAACTACAACGCTAATACCCTCGGAGATCACAGCACAACCGGTTAATCGGTTTTCTTGGGCATTAACATCGACTTTAAAGCGGGTCTTGGGATGTGAGAGGTCATTGATCCTGTAAACCGAAACAATGGTCTCCACCGTGTTTGGGTCATCGAAAAGCTTCCTCTCTTTCTTCTCGCGGCGCTCAGCAGGGGTAAGCTTGCGAGCGATGTTTCTATCCACATGAGCCTGTTCCCGCTCGGCAGCAGCACTACGGATTTCCATTTCAAGCTTAGTAGGATCTTGGGTAGCTTCAGATCCTAGAACTTTCATTAAATTGCTCAACTTAACTTTTGGCTTGGGAGGTTCTATTAGGCCTTGTCTAATCATCTCCTGTTTATCCTTTTCCCTTGCCAGCCGTCGCTGAGTGCGAAGTTTCTTTTGCTCCTTTTTTGTTAGCTTCAGGGGCTGAGGCGGAGGAGGAGCTGGCTCAGCAGGAGGCTCAATTGGTTTGGGATGCTCAACATAAATAGTAATCTTCTCCTTCTTCAGCTTATCTTTGGTCATAACACCATCATCAGCGATGTCATCATAAGAACCAGAAACTAGAATAGGCAGATCCCTGAAAAACAACAATAAACATTCCACCAGACATACAAACAATGAGAGAAAATGAAATGACAGTTCTAACTTGTAATGTCCCCTTTAAATTTTTAAATGATGAAATTACATATAAGATTGGAAATAGATGCCAAGGCTTTTCAGCTTTAAAAATATGATGAAGTTGCATGCCTTGACTCGGCTTGAATATTATCAACAAAATCCACATAGCCTTAACTAACATTGGTATCCAAACAAAATACTCATAAAGAATGAAAATGCAACCCAATATTTACAGCCAGCAGCAAGTAAAACAGCAGTGACTGCTACGAAGAACTGCATTTCAGCAATAAATAAATCTTCCTCACATATAACACCAGCTGGATGGATTATTTGGGTTTAGTTTGACAACATGTTGAATCAACAAATATCTCCTAAGTGATTTAATTAATTAGAGGTATGTGAGCTTAAAGGTGTACAATAATGAAAGTATCATCAACTTACCACCACTCTATTTCAGGAACTGGGTCTTTCAATTTCTCCTTTGTTATTCTTTCTGAAACCTCAATCAAATTTGGATTTATATCAGCCCTTGCCTTTGCCAACTGTGCTTGCTTTGCCTTTAGCTCTTTTGCTTTTGCTTCACCAAATTGACTCTGTAATGAATAGATAATAATCTCAAAACCAGACAAAAAACTGATGGAAGAATCAGAGAGAGAGAACACAATACCTTCAATTTGATGATCTCAGCATCTTTCGACCATTTCCCTTCCTCTACAAACTGAAAAGTCATCCTTTTTGGCCTAAGAAGCTTATCTTTATTGATTCCCATCCTCACATCAAAATGTGGATTTGATTCTGCATCCACCTCTAGCTCAGGTTTAAGGATCTGGAATGCATCTTTCTTTTGCTTGTTAATATTGACCTGGAAAAATCAAATGGATCAGTTAAAGGCAGGCCCTGAAAGTAGCACACAATTGCACTGGAAGTAAGAACATAAGAAACATTGCACCAAGACCAGAAAATTGACAAACCTTGAGGGTGCTAAGATTACTTGGTTTGGTCGCATTTATGAGGTTACCATGTTCATCAATTTCTCTACCAAGCGCATCAACACGTAGAACAGGTGCCTTGGTGGGTTTCTGAGGAACCAGAGTATCTGCTTGCACTTGTCCAGGGAACAAGTTTATTAGAGGAGCAAACTGAGGGTCCTGGCGGAATCCCATCTTAGCAGCCAATTCTTGAGCACGCTTAACAGCTTCTAAGTTTGATATTGAAGCAAGACCAGGAACAGCAGCCACCCCACCAGCAGGTGGCTTCATAGAAGCTGCTGCTGCAGAGGTAGAAGGAAGCACTGACGAGCTTGATGGTCCACTTGCAATTGCTGTAGTCATTGATGAGACTGGTCCCTGAACTGTTACACTAGTCGCCACTGAACTGGAGCCTGTGCCTTTATTCAACTACATATAATAATACCAATACAACAAGAATATTTCAATCTTCAAACCTTCAGGACCAAAAGCAAAAAGATTAAGAACTTACCAAAGGTATCTTCTTCAGTTTCTCTGCTAAATCTTTCTGCATTTGTAAAGCCTTTTTAGCTTTGGCTAAGGCATCAAGAGAGAGATTGCCACCACTTCTCCCAACAGCAGAAGAGCCATCTGTACTAGATCCAGGAACCTCATGAGATCCGGTAATACTATATGCTTTATTTTCAGCAGTAGAAACGGAAGATACCTTGGTAGACGGCGAGTGACCAGTCCTAGGTAATGATGCCAGAGCAGCACCCTGCAGGTATGGGAAAAGTAAATTCACATCAGCATAAACACTTACAAGTTCAGCAACATGCTAGAAAATTTAGCAAAGGGAACAAACTCCTATATAATATTTCAGATCTCATTCTAACAATTGATGCATTAGCTAATCTCTCAGCTGTCTAGGTATGCTTAAGTAAGCATACAGTAAAATCAACAACTGTGAAATATTACATCAACAATAGGGTCAATGGAAGATCCCTAAGGAGAGAAGTTGATCAAATCCGTGACAATATAAATCTACTTTCTACAAGCCTCAAATAAGCTGCAAAAATAAGAAGGAAACAACTATGCCTCCTCCAGCTATATAACCCTCTAAAGAAGCAACTCAACGAAAGAAAAAGAAAAGAGAAAATTTGATAAACTTCTTCTAAAATTTATGTACAAAGAACTAAATCACCACAACACGGAACAGAATTATACAATATCCACCAAGAATAGTCATTTGAAAAACAAGGAAAAGACTTTTACCTGTAACTAATGGATAACATGAAGAGAATTCAAAGTTCAAACAGGCACAAAACCACATAAGTTCTAAGGAATCAGACCATGTTTTCTACTCAAAACACTACTTATATACAATTCCACAGAAATTAAGTTCATAGGAACTTCAAAAGGATACAGATTACTAGGAAACAAAGAAATAAGGTTAATGCTCCATTAAAATCATTATTTTGCTACTTGGTTTTGTTGTATTTGCTTTTTATTTCCTAAAATTTACTTCAAATAAAAGAAAATGGAGAACAAAATAAAAATACTAATAATGAAGTTCTAAACTCAACAAGCTTAGTATATATGCAACTATAAACTTCATGCATTTAGCAATTTTTAATTACTTAAATTTCTTATATGGTTTTGCATTTAAATGGCATTTTATTGCTTTTTCGCTTCAGAGAGTAATAAAATAGATATCAAATTAAAGCAAAATTAGAAAGAATTACATTTTGAACTGGATCACCACCACTGGCAGCATTGGAGAACTCAATTTCTTCTTCTTTTGCTTTATCCCCAAATTTTCTTCTCTCTCTTTTTACCTCTCTATTTCCTTCAGTAACTTTGGCCCTCTTCTCTCCTCTCTCCTCACTCTCTTCCCTCTCTTTCCTCTTCTTCTTCACTTCAGCTTCCTCGTAGGAATCCTCACGATGCTTCCTATCCCTCGAACCCTCCCTCTCGAAAGATCTCTCGCGTTCTTCACGGCGCGATGATGAAGATTTACGATCCGAACGACGGTGGGAATCGTGGCTGTGGTGGTGGTCAGAGTCGCGGTGGTGGCTGCGGTGGTGCTTGTCATGGTGGTCCCGGGACCGTTTGGTTGCGGGTTTCTCTTTGTCCATTGCAGGGATTAGGGATTTCAGAGAGGGTTTTGGTTGTCCCTCTCTTCGCTATTTTTTCTATTTCTACCGTTTTCGTTGGGAACTGTTCTAAAATAACAAAATCTGTGGTCTTTAAGCTAAGCGGCGTCGTTTTAGTCAAACTAAGTTCCCCGACTCGTTTTGAGCTGGGGTTGGTTTAAATTTTTCAACCTGAATCAATTCGACCCGCTTGTTTTATTATTTAAAATAATATTTAAAAAGTTCAGCAAATTAGTCGAGTTCAAGTTCGTGAACAAACCTGAAATCCTTTTTTGAATTAAGCCTTAATCCTGCTTGGCCCAGCCCATTAATTTTTTTAGATTATCTAAACATTTTGTAATTTGAGTAAACTACAGTAATAGTTATTAATACATGGTATCCACAAAGGTGGAGAAGAAAAAAAAAAAAGAGATAGTGTCAAGAAAGGTTAGTGTACCTATTCTAGAGTTAAAAGTTAGAAAAGTAGGGGCTCAAATAAAAAAGGTTTCGAACTTAATGTGTCAGGGTTTTGTATGTAGAGAGAAGTCCCCTTACTATATTACACCTGGAGGTCTTTATAGGTAAGTGAGAGTTTCTGAATGGTCCCCTCTTTATAGAGATCATATCCATTAATAGTGGATAGCTTAACAAAGGGTCTCATTGAATGGTTAAGGATGGATAATCCATCATTGGGGGTACTAGGCACACGAGTGGTCGATTACTAAATGGCCATCCAAACAGTACAAGGCAGAAAGTCGCTTGCGAGTGTCTCTTTGGTAGGTTATCATGTTGCACGTGTCATTAATGGAGTAGAGGTATAACAATACTCCTCCCAATCGAGAGGTAGGTTATAAAGTGACTTTGCCTCAAGACCATCCGCAAGTTATCCTTGAGACAACCGCAAGCAACCCTCCGCCTTGTACCATCTGGATGGTCACTTAGTGACCGACTACCTGCACGCCTTGTATCCCCACATGTGAGATTGTCCATCCTTAACCACCTGGTAGGACCCTCAAGGCATCCGCTATTAATGGATATGATCTTCTCAAAAGATTACCACCTAGGAATCCTCACTTACCTATAAATACCCCAAAGTGTAACATAGTAATGGGACTCTTCTCCACACACAAAATCCTAACGCACTAAGTTCGGACCTTCTCTACTTAAGCCTCCTACTTTTCAACTCTTGACCCTAGAATAGAGAAACCAACTTTCCTCTTTCTCCACCTCTATAGATACCATGTACCAACAGTAGTCACCCTACTATGAATTTTTTTCTTTTTTGGTCACCTAACTATGAAAAGTTATAAAATGGTCACCCAACTATTAGTATTTTTTTCTCTTGGTCACCCAATTATGAAAAGTTACAAAATGATCACTTAAGTATTCAATTTTGTCTTTTTTGGTCACCCAACTATCTAGGATTTTTGGGTGCTTTTATTTTTACGTTAGCCAGCTAGTGACAAAAAAGAAGAAGAAGACAAAATTGAATAGTTAGATGACCATTTTATAACAATTAAAAATGTAATTTTATTTGCTTCAAAATAAAAAATAAAACAATTAATCTAAATTCGGGTTGAAGTCAGAGTCAGAGTCAGGTCTCTTATTAAATTTCGAATTTGGGACAGATTTTTTTCTTTAAGAGTTGGGGTTGAGATGATTCATCAAGGTTCAAGGTAAGTAAAAATCTACCCTACCGCATTATCATCACTACCCAACACTTATTGGTAAATCATATCTCCTTATACTAAAATTGAATATACACCCTAAGTAATCCTAATTCATAATCCTATCTGAATATTTTTACTCGTAGAACTAACATGGTCATGTGTTAGTCATGTTCTTAATAAATATTTATATAAAACTTCTTAATTATTTTTGATAAAGTAAAACCACATTTTATGATCATATACACAGAGTTTATTTTTTGTTTATTGCTTTAGACAATAAAAAATCAATGAATTATGTTAAAAGGATTTAACTCATCTTCTGTATGCAATGGATCACACTAGTTTTCGTAACATTATTGTTTAAAATGGATCATATTAATGCATCACAAAATAATAATAATTTGTTTTTATCCTTTTTACTTTATAATTAAACTTTTTTTTATTAAAAATTGGGTTCCCATTATAATATCTAACATTAAGGGTTTTAAGCTCATTTGTTTTGTACTAGTACGTACCAAATCCCTTGGTAATCATTTAGGTAAAAGAATACCAAATTGCTAGTAGATTTGACATATGTAATGATAATTGTTTCGTTAGAGTTTGTTTCTTTAATATAGTCAAGCTTTATGCTAATATGTCTAGATTTTTCATTGTATGCTTTAAAGAAAACAATTGATTTTTGTAAGAACAATATGAGCGGTTATAACTACTAAATGTGACAACTAAAGAATAAAACAAAAAAACAATTGATTATACAATTCAATTTCCACCTATCTACAAGGTATTGCCCAGAGATATAATCCATTATCTTTAACCTCATCTAAACAATGATTTAAGTCATACCACTTATCAGTGTATCAACCTTATTTTTACAACTAAGATTTCAATCTCTTTCCACTGAGTTTTCTTCCCCAAAAATTTAGTTTATAAAACTAAGTGGCTTATTTGTTTTACTTACAAACATCACTCTCAAACACAATTCCTAATATACAAATTAAGTGTTAAAAACTCTTTGTTCATTATATCCATGTAAGTCTTGAAAATAAAGCTTTTTGTACTTGCTAACATAAAGATGAATCACAATCACAATCCCCACAAATATAGCCTCAAAACATTATTGAGGGTATTCTAATAAATGTTAGGATTATTTAGAGATCTTAAAGATAAGTTTTCAAGTTAATCGATTCAATCTCCTTAATATAAGGGATCCAATTCGACCCAATACATAATTATTTATTGCTCCAAATGATCAATATTCAAATATGAGACAACATGCATCCACGAGATCAACAAGGTTATGGCCCAACTATTTTGTTTAAAAAAATTATCAATTTCAAACAAGCAAGTTATGAAACCTGAGTAATTACAAGTGCAGTTCTAACTTCAAAGAATCTTAATATTATTTTCCTTTTAATTTCCAACAATGATTTGTAATTATTTAAACTTCTCAAAAGCTTCATCTTTTGTTTTAATAAAAAAAAGCATAGGTGAAATGAAAATAATCATTAATGAACATTATAACTTTAACTTTTTATCTCGACGTAAATTCAATTAAGCTGATCATTTTCCAATGACATTAGCGACATATTGTAGTTTTTCATTAGGATCTATTTCGGTCTTTTACATTTTTCACATGTCTTGATTTGTCTTTTGTTGTTGCACACATAAATATTAACTTCAGAATCCAACCACCATTTGGAAGATTCTATTGCAGTAGCCATATGAGATTCATTCTCCATGTGAATTTGCATTTAGCTACCATTGCAATAGGTTTCTTCATATATTGTTCAACATGATTAGTTGTGTTTATACCTACAGAACCACAAGTAGTCTTTTTTTTCTCAAAAATTTTAATCTACAATCTCCTATAAAATGTCATTTCTTTCTACAATAGGAACACATTTCATTAGTATTTCTTTCTTTAGTTCATTTGAATTATCTCCTTCAAATTCAAGGCTCTTTTTATCTTTCAAGATCTTTTTTCACTAATAAAATTTCCATTCGAATAATAATGATTGCATCTCGAGTACGATTTTTAACCTCGATTTCACTTAATTTAAAGGTCAGAATTTGCAACTCAAGTACTTGATTTACAATAAGTTTTATACCAGTAGTGGTAAATTCTCAATATAAGAAACTTGTTTATATATTTCTTCTTGTTTCTATAAGTGTTCTCAAGTGTAATTCATGTTGCTTTCAATGAAATCATATTTCTATAGAGGTCATACAGTTGATATGTACGGAAATTAATACATATTTGCAACAAATGTGCTCCTCTTTTAGGCTTTTTGCTTTTTCTTTTATTGTAGCTTTAGAATCTATAGGTATCTCTTCTGGAAATGGTTGGAGATTCAGATGAAAAACATAAAAAATCTTCAATGTAGATAATAAAGCCACCATATTGTCTTTTTGTCTTATGTAATTTGCCATATTAAACATATCTAACTTGACCACTTCTTGATTTTGGAAATGAACTTTCACTCCTGAATTACATAAATTATAAAAAATATATTATTTATTCACTTTATAATCAATATTTGTTAATAATGTATGACTACTAACATTGCTAAATACTAACACTAAACATAAAGCTTCGGTGGTTAATCCTTCTAATGACAGGATGCCTTTATTTATGAAAATTACAATAAAACAATTAATTATCACCAATCATATCATATTAAAAGTGTTGCCACCCTCATAATAAGGATAACATGACGAAATTCACAAAGCAAGCGAATATAGCCTTTCATGTAAAAAAAATGTAAAGTTTTTCAATCTACTAATATTTTACTCAATTTTATTTTAACATTCATCTTGTCAATACTTAGGTTTCATTTGGATTCCATCAAAACATCTGTGCACAACTTTTAAGATAATTTTCATTTCAAATTCATCATTATTTCATGTTTGGATAACGATACAATGATAGGTTTTATCAACTGAACTCTTATTTTTCAACTAGAGGTAAGAAAGTCCATTGGATTCAATAGGCCCTTTATTTGACAATACTGGCATTGATCTTTTTCCTTTTGTTACATGTGATTATGATACCAATAGAATATGATTAATAAAAATATAATTGTTACGAAAATTACTTTACAACGTTTGGCATATATTAAAAAGTATTGAATAAAATATTTAAAAACTAATGTTATTTTATAAAATTGTCCTTATTAAATAAAAGATAGTGTTCATGTATTTTAATGATTTCTATTCATAAATATTTGTATTAATTTAAAAGGTATGATTTTCTCACATTTTAATTAGATCTGTTGCATGAATGCAGTTGAAAACAACTTGCATATTACATCAGTATTGTGAAGATGTACAAATTTGCAAACCTTTTTTTTTTTCTCATTACATTTAGATATAAATTAAAGTGTATCCATATATTAGATATATGTATTAATATTATCTTAATACTAAAATTTGATATCAATGAAAAATATTTTAAAAGATAGTAAAAGAAAATAAAGATATTTGCCTAGTGATACAACTATGACTTGTTAAAAAGGGGAAAAAAATAAGGAAATTGAATATCATCAAACAAAAAATAAGACGCATTTGGAAGGAAAAGAATTAATATGAGAAATTTTGAAGGGATCAAATTATGAGGGGTTGGTGAATGATTAACGTGGAGGAAAAAATTAATGGTGGGCCAATCATGAAGGCTAATGGAAAAGAGCCACAATCTACCATTAAGAAAGACCAGTCCAAGGAGATGGGGGTAGGAGAAAGTCAGGGAAATGGGCGTTGGATCCCACCTAGTTTCAATTCGGTCATTATTAGTGCTACTACCTTACCAGAATCGAATCACACAACTGTGATCATTGAGGACGACAATACATTAGTGGGCCACTTTATTGCTTCTTCTTCAAAAGATTTCATGCATGCAATGAGGAGAGTTGGTACGTTTATGCATGAGATAACCAAGTGTGGGTTTAAAGTGTGAAAAAAATAAAGTTGTGCCAAATCTTTAGGACCGTTGCTGTCTGAATAGATTGATCCAGTGTCTTGTCAGCTAAATAATCTTGATAATGTTTCGAGATAATCCATGGTTGTCATGATGTATTGTTAGAAATAGATTGTTTGGAAGCACTGCATCTTGTTAACGACACACTGATATACAACAATCGGATTCGTATGTAATTCATGCCATCTGAGACCTGTTGCGTCAAGATTGAGATATTGATATTAGGCATGTGCATCAATAATGTGATAGAATGGCCAATTACTTAGCAAAGGATGTAGAAACAATGGTTATTAGCTTTTACTCTTGGTCCCAATATCCTGATTTTGCTTTGAATGTGCTGTAGAGAGGATGTTGCTAGTTTATATTTTCTTAAATTAATTGCTATGTAATAGCAAAAGAAAATTACTTTGCAACAATGAATTGGAGCTGTAAAGGCTAGAAAATGAGAGAATAAGCAACATTTATGTATTTCTTTTTTTTAAGGACGTATAAGTTAATACCCAAACATAAACAAAAGAAAGTTAATTTGTCTTAACATTTTTTTTTTTACTTTCCATCACATGGAAAATTAACTCTCTCACCAATTATCAAGGGAGTAACTTTCCATTAAACTTCCGGGGGCAAGTTACCTTCCAAGGAAATAAAACAGTTTGTACATACTAAATATCGATATTACGTTTCAACTAATTAAATTCTTCAAAAATAATAATTTTTATCATACCAAATGCTTTACCGTCGTAACTATATTTAAATACAAAAACATAATTCATTATTTTAGATGTATAACACGCAGTCTCACCACGAAGTTGTTTTTAATTTTATCGTTCATCCAACTGACTTAAACATAGTAACACATCATGAAAGGTGATTGTACCTAAGAGGTTCTTTTAGGACTTGCTAAAATTAGTCTTTCAAGTATTAAATAGATTAATTTAATCCCTATATTATTAAAAAAGATGCCAAATTGAAATAAAGTTAATTTTTACTATTTAAAAAAATATCATTTACTCTTTAGTGGAGTTAAGATTTTTAAATTTATCATAATTTTGTTAATAAAATATTTTGTTTGAAATTGAATCGTAATTGTAAAAAATAATTCCAAAGTTATTTTTTATACAATAAATATTAACTTTATTATAATTTAGACTTATTTAATTTTTTTAAGACGAAATTAAATTATTTAATTTGGTCTTATAACCCATTGTTAAATAAGTAAAAAACAACTTCAACGCCCAGTAAATTTTTTTTTGAACCTTTTATTATTACAAAATTACATAATTAGGTTTAAGATAAAAAGAAAAGAAAAAGAAAAAAATCCGTTGGTCTCAGCACGTCGCATCATTCTAGAATTCCACATTTAACGCCGTCGTTTTCTTACACTTCATCATTTGAACAAAAAGTACAATAACGATCGAAGAACACATTTTCCCCCATTTCCCGTCTCAGAACTCCAAAACCCTAAAATTTCCTCGCAGAGAAAGTAGTAAATTACTTAAACCTAATTGCATTGACCGACCTAGCGGTAAAGCTAGAAAATAAACGAAATGTCGTGGCTGAGAACGGCGGTGAACAAAGCGGTGGAGGTTGGCAACAATAATAACATCACGCGAAACATCAAAAACTATGCCGATACTGTTGTTCATCATGCTGGCCAGGCTGTCGCTGAAGGAGCCAAACTCTTTCAAGATCGCATTGTAATTTCTTTTTTTTTCTTTTTGCCATTCATTTTTATAAATGTTATTTATTTGCAGTTTGAGGTTTTCATGTTGCAACTTCATGCTGAATGGTTTTTTAGCTTGAAAGGTTTGCAATGTTGATTTCTTTTTTAAAAATTGGAAATTTAGAGTTATTTTCATAAGAATTAATTTGTTATTATGAAATTGCTAGATTATAGTTTTAGCGTTTTCATTTTGGTTTAAAATTGATTGTGTGTTTTGGTTGTTCAGTTAGAAGATAATGAAATGTATGTAATAATCTAGACAGGTTTTTTTTAAAAAAATTCTAAATCAACAAAATGCGATTAAAATAGAATTATAATTGGAGAAATGTGTCTCTTTGGTGGAATAAATTATTTTTCTATACAATAGCCACATCTATATACATATTTTACTGCATTTTTTTGTTTAATTTTAATTGGATTTGGCAATTTCCCGTTCAAGTAATATTGTTATGCTGTTATTTGATCTAATGTTAAATGTGGATTGTGATGTTGTAAACTGATATTAAGTAAGAGCTTTGTGATTTAGTCAGATGTCACATCAGAGTCAGCTGTCATTTCTGACTTGATTTAATGCGCTCCTAGATAGTTATTTACCTTGTTTACTTTTAGAAATTCTTTTTCCTGCTGTGGGCATCCTATAATATTGTTATTGGACTTGCTTAAGTTGTGTAGTTATGCAGGGGTCTCGCAGTATCAGAAGTGTAAGGCAAACTGTGAAAAGATTGGAGGAAGCAGCAATCTCTTGTAGGGGTTTTGAGAGAGCTATGCTGCTGAGAAGATGGTTGGTTGCACTCAAAGAAACTGAGAAGTTATCTGATGGCAGTCAAAAGAGCCTGGAGGAAGTTCTTGCTTCTGATGAAGCAAAGGACACCCCAAAAAGGCCGTCACTGGTGAGTTATTCCTTTTGTTAACAAACACCAAATTGAATGCAGTGAATTAAGTTAAGTGTTACTTATTGAGTTGTAAATTAAATGTTTTTGTCAATGTCTGCTCAACAAGGGGATAGGTAGTTTCACTTTGGTTGCGTCGTCTGAGATCAAATTATATTGTGTGTCTTCATGAGTTTGGTTAAATAGTTTAATATACCTTATTGTCATATCCTTAGATTTCCTTTTTATTTGTTGCATGAAGTGTATTTTTATTTGTTGCATTTTGAAACTAATGCTGTCGATTAATTGTTTGTGTGCCTGAAATAGGTTCAATTGCTGAACTAATGCTACATTTCGAATAAGTTTCTTGTGTCGTGACTCTATCTTTTGATCATTTTTAATGATCGATAGGTTTTGTATTATGACTCTGATATTGGGGATGCACCGATGAATTTTCAAGAGGTTTTCCTTCAAAGCCAGGCTTTGGAGTGCATAACAATATCTATGGTATGATTTGGTATCTTGGTCATTTGTTCCTATTTTCTTTTTAATCAGAATTCATCAAGATAATGTAGAATCTTGAATGTATCATAAACATTTTTAGACATTTATTTCCATGCTTTGCTAGCATAGATATTGACTAATTTTTAGAGGATTAGGCATTAGATGAAGTTTCGAAAAGTCAACATTTCAGGTGTGGTCATTCTGGATCTAAATCTTTCCCTGAAAAAAGAAAAAAACTAAAATAAACAATCCGGATAGTTCATTTAAATAAAGAAAGATATAAAATATTTTATCATGGGCCTGGTTAAGTTTTTGATATTTTTAATGATAACTGTGTAATGATTTTCCAAACAAAAACAAATGAATGCCTAATTCCTGCACTTGACGAGAGTTATAACAGCTTTACTGGAAATTGTTCTTAGTCTTGAGTTCCATGCAAGAACTGGAGCTTTAATCTTTAAATGTTCTCTAAGATCATTAAATCCTATCAAACACAGTAAGCTAGGAAGCTGCTTCAATACCTGTTATGCCTTATGCTATCAAAATCATAAAAAAAAAAAACTGTAGTGATACATTTACTGAGCTCAGTATGGCATTAAGTAGAAATTTTAATGATTGAATCATCTTCAAGGAAAATTATAAGAAAGCTCTTAGTTTGTTGTGTTCTATCAATATAAGTACATTTAAGTTATTTATAGATATGTTATCTTTTCTGCTGGAGTATCTTAGATGTCTTCATGTAAGATTGTATGTTTGATTTTCTGTAATTTTTATCTAGCCATGTTCAGAATTTGTGAGACCTTTTTGTCATTATTAGCTAACAAGTTAATATCATGAATGAAAGAGCTTAATATTTCCAAAGGCATGGACTTTTCTATTTTAACTTTTATTCTTTTGGAATACCTGATCATTGAGGTTAACGCAGGTTAAATATTTTCTATGTTTCAGATTATTGAAGCTCCAAATGAGGAAGAGATTTCTCTGCTCCAGGAGATGTTTCGGTAAGTCCTCTCACTTTATCACTATTGATTTATTATACGCTGGAATGCCAACGTTGAGGTTTTGCCATCACAGAGTTTAAAAGTGACTGTTTCTAACATATGCAGAATAATTTCATTTTCTGCCTTTTCTTGTATGTTTTGTTTGGTGAAGTGGGACAAATAATTTATTATTATGAACATTTAGCCTGAAACTTAAATAGGATTTTGGTAATTTCCTTTAATTAAATAATAATACCTGCAGGCTCTGCCTTACTGGAGGAAAAGAAGTTCACAATGCTGTAGTCAGCAGTATACAGGATCTAGCTTTTGCCTTTTCTAGCTACCAAGATGAAGTTCTGGTAACTTGTTGGAACCCATGCTGTATTCTGAGTGCAATTTAGAAAGATTCAAAGTTTAATTTATTCCCTTCTTTTATTCCTCAAACATGGAAATTTATAGGTGAAACGGGAGGAACTGCTTCAGTTTGTGCAAAGTGCCATAACAGGGTTGAAAACCAGTGCAGATCTTTTAAGGTAGTTCAAAACAAAATACTTCCATTTCCTGTCCTTCAGCCCATGTTATAATGCGTACACTTCCCTGTTATGTTTTCTCTGCTTTGGCTTTGGGTTCTCGGTTCATGTTTCTGTCAATGCCAACATCTTGTATGTTTCTGGACTATTTTACCCTGGCCCTTCATTTTTCCTAAAATACCCATGTCCAACACCCATATCCAATGTCTATCTGGATTTGGTTATGGAGGTAAGATTCTCCAACTGTATAATAAAAACTGAAAAAATTTGAGCATACCTGTGATGGATGATACCCGTATTCAACACTCTTGAGTGGGTGACATAGCTTTTGGCAGTGTCTAATTGAATTTTCTTTAATAATTATAGTGTAATTTTCCCTCTTAAAATGAGTTTTAACTTCTAATATCTAGCTAAGATATTTCTGTTACATGAATAAAAGTTACTTTTGATCATATTTTCATGTGCCCAGTTTGCAGCTATGTTGGCATAAATCTACCTGCTTATCCTATTTTAACAGAGGAGGAATCAATATCATATTTTTTGGCTCATGTTGTGTACCTACCATATTTTCCAGAAATTTTAGATATTGAAATTTGAGGTTTTTGATTGCTACACTTACTTAAGCAAGAGAAATTAATATTTTGTATCTTTTCATCTCCAATGACAGATCGGATATTGAAGCTTCTGATTTGAAGAAAAAACTCAATAAGTTGAGCACACCAAAAGAAGGTCATGATAATGCATCAGAAAAGACTGCTAAAGTGACTATCGAGGTGAGCAATGAGTTTAATTTGAGCTATGGTAAACTTTGCTTATCCATTTTGCGGAAGTTTGGAATTTATGGTGTATTGTATGTTAAGTAGAAAATCTGGTCTAATGTCAGGGAAACAATTTTCAAAATTCCTGTTAGTTTTCAATCTGGACAAATCAAATTGCTAGTATAACATTATACTGGTTTAATTTGCTTGTTTATCTTGCAGTTGCTTGAGGCTAATTATTTCTTTTTACTTCATTGTTGCTCCTGCATACGGTTCTTTAAAGTGTCACTTGTGGAATGATCTGTTTGCACTTGATAAAGCTGCAAAAGAATGTGGCAGAAACTTTTGGATTTCTTATTGGAATAAGTGTTATTCGATATTGCTTTGCCACAGAATGATATGTTCTGGGTGTTTCCCAGACTCTCTCTCTCTCTCTCACAAAAAACCAGCTTAGACTCATAGTTGAGTGACACGTGAGCTTTTAAATAATATTTTTTTATTCAGTAATATAATATTAAATTTTTGACATATTATGGATAGCCAAGAGTACAAGATACCGTTAGTGTTTAGATCTAGGGCTAAGATTATTAGTCTCTTTCTCTCTGCCTCTCTCTCTAGCAGAATAGTGATGTTCTTATCATTGTTTACTGATTACCCCTGCAAATTGTCTTTATATGGATTGCTTTTTATCTCATTTGCTCTCATTTTGGTGCATCTTGATAACTCATATATACAAAACAAAAAACCAGCTTAGACTCATAGTTGAGTGACACATGAGCTTTTAAATATTATTTTTTATTTAAGTAACATTTATAAATTATTGACACATTATGGATAGCTAAGATTATAAGATACCGTTAGGGTTTAGATCTAGGGCTAAGATTATTAGTTATCTTTCGGGTTTAAATCTAGGGCTATTAGAAATTTATTTGTTAGAAAGAATATTATAAACAAGTTGTAAAATATTTATTAGTCAGATTATCATTATTCATATTGTTTTCTTTGAATTAATAGAGAGAAACTAGAGGTTTAGGGTTTAGGGTTTAGGGTTTAGAGTTCCATATTCTTTCTTACTCGTTTGTTCAGCCCTAATTCCATTGGTTTACTGTTGTTTCCCCCTAAACCACATCAATTTTGGTATCGTAGCCTAATTAGATCCTAGGGTTTATGTTAGGGTTTACTTTTAAGGTGGGTTGGATACACTTGTGGTCAACGAAGAGGAAATCAATGTCAAGAAACATAATTGAATGCAGTCAAACTTGTGGTTGAAGAATCGTCATGTGCAATTTATGCTTGGTTGCGACAGGAACAAGTGGGAACCCATATGGAGATTCTGGAAGGTGCCCACATCTAGTTTGACATACCAGAAGGTAGTTTCCTTGATAAATCTGATATTGGTGAGGAAGAAAACCCCATTCATGATTATGGACTACAAGTTGTGTAGTAGGAGGATTGTTGGAGTGGTTAGTACCTGCCCTTGAATTAAATGAGGGTGGAATTAAATTTGAAGTTGCTGATGTTCTTGGCAAGATGCATCTTGAAGATCGAGAGCATGATATGCTGGAACCTAGAGCTCTATATGATATCTAATTCTACAAGCTCTTGTCAACAGTTAAATCAAGTTGACAAGGCCTACTCCTCCCCAAAGAAAAATTAAAAAGTCCTGATTTTTTTGAAGCTACTCATGTTTCTAATTTACTAGCTGATTATACTTATTTAGTGATCTTTACTGTGGCTATGTTTCCACTTAAACAGATATGAGCTTCTCAATACATTTCCCCTGGAGGAAAATATGACATCTGACCACCTTATCTTTGTGGTAGGCTCTGAGAGAAGCACTTGCAGATATACGAAACTGTTCCACATTGGAAAAGATTTTACTGAAAAAGAAGTCTCTAAACAACGGAGACTCTCCTGAGATTCATGCTCAAAAGGTATATATTTCTTGATATTTGGTTGTTTCCTGATTAGGTTACTATGCATGAATATGTATATGCAACCTGCTTTCTGTTAATGTTTGCTTCATCTAGCTAAAATATTTAATTTAGGGGTTTATCATCTTTTTGCAGTTGAAGCTAAAAAAATAGAAGATGGGTATCTGTTTTAGCAAATGCAGCATTTCTTGGGCCGTCTGTTTGTAACTTGCTACTTTATATTGTTTCTTTGAGCAGGTTGATAAGTTGAAGATCTTATCTGAATCTCTTGCAAGTTCCTGTGCAAAAGCTGAGAAACGCATATCAGATCACAGGTTTGCCATGGATCTTCTGAGTAACTTTTGATTTTATCAATGCTGTTACTTTAGAATAGCAGCTGCGTTTATATGTGATATATTGTTTTATGTTTAAGGGTTAGTTAGGCCTGGCTGATTCTTTTTTTAAAAGTATCTCATTAGGTACTATAAGAAAATTTGCAGTTATTGATGTTCAGTTTGAAATTGTACAATTTACTTTGACCTTTTTTAGGTATCTCCTACTTGAAAACTTCCAAGAAAGTATGAAGATTATTATGAAAACATGGGTTTAAACTTTAACAGTGACCAGAATTCATGATTGCTTTAAGAGGATGTCTGCTTAAGTCTTTGGTGTGATTTATATCTTTTATGTCTTACGTACGACCTTTGACCTAAATTTCCTTCTCAATCTTATTATTAATGATGAAAAGGGTAGCCTTGGGCCATGCTAATTGGCAAAAATTGTTTGAATCCCATCTTTGGTGATTGCTTGGGGGTGCTTGCCTGGAATATTTCTACTTCTGCTTAATATTTGGATTTTGGATGAAATTCTTGAAGACTGAGCACTGAAGCTATATATAAAGCAATCTGAAGCTCTTTATAACTGATTCTGCTTTGAATTATCTAAATATGAAATATGTTATTGTTGCATACTGGTCATTGGTTTTATTATGGCCAGACTTCAGAAGGAGGAGGCCCTGACTGTTCGTGTAGCCAAAGCAAATGAAGCTGAAGGAAAAGAGAAGGTTGTCTACTTGCACTGATGTGTTCTCTTTGTCTGCACTGCTAGATAAAAAGGAAAATCTTATCATCTTGCAATTTAGGTTAGAGTACAATATTTGATTTCAGGAAGTTGTCTGGAACTTGATAACTAGTTGTTTTCTTATTGTCTATAATCAAATGTGATGTCAAAATCATGATCTAGTTTAGGTAGATCTGCTGCGGAGGATTTTGTACACTTCCTAATCAAAGGCTGATGACATGGGAGGTTTAATATGGAACATGTCAAATTATTTACTGGATGATATCATCTAAAATTGGTATTCAAAGGATTATTTCCATATTTTCATGATTTCATGCATCATGGTACTGCATAGCAGTGATAATACTGTTATTAGATGTCATTATATGCTGTTCAAAAAGTCTCCTAGGGGACATTGGTATTGGTTAGGAGATGAGCTTCGATTCGGTGGTCTTATTTTTGCATCTTGAGGATGTGGGTTTATGGGATGGGAGAGGGCTAGCTCCATTTGTATAGCTTAAGCATTAAGGCCAAATGCATGTCCATATATATAAAAAGAATTATTTATGTTGTAGAAATTAAGGATGTTCCATTCTTTAAGGTTTATCTGTCTGTTTTTGCCTAGGATTTCATTAGCATCATAAACTATCTTTTCACTGAAACAATGAAAACCATGCAGATCTGGGCAAACCAGCTTGTGAGTTTTGGCGTATTACCTTGTTTTAGATGAAAAATCTGACATTTTCTTCCAATGAACGATATCCAGGAAATAGTAGCTGAGATTTCAGTGCTTGAGAAACAAAGAGATGAACTTGAAGCAGAGCTGAAAAAGGTTATTCTACTGCATTCTGTTTTCTAGTTGTTGCTTACACATTGGAAAATTTATAAAAATCTCCTGCAACGTACTTTTACATGTTTGTTTCTCTTTACCTTCATATATAGTGAATTGTTCCCTCTTTTTACTTTAATAATTTTTTGTATCTTTTATTTATACTTACTCATGTTGCTGGAGGTGACTGTATACTTTACTGAAGCAGATCTTTTGTATATATTTTTTTTCTTTGTGGGTGATTGGTGAAGTTCACAAGTTACTAAAGCTTTGCAAATAGATTGCTATGGCATATATAAGAATGATTTGTCCATACAGTTTATTTCATTATTCTACTTAAATCCATTTTAATTATAATTGGCTCCACTTGATTGGTAATGAGTGGTTGTTATTTCCAATTATGAAGTAGTGAAGCTCCCATACAACCATGCAAGCCACGCGGCTTTGAAAACTTTATGTTTTGTGTTCATGCCATAGAAATTTCTATCTGTTTATTAACTTCCTTTAGTGTAAAAAGGTGGATTCTGGGTTCTGGTCTTTACAATTTTGGTGGAATGTGCGTAGGTTAATATATCGTTGGCTGCTGCTAATGCGCGTCTACGTGATGTCTGGGAAGAAAGAGATCAGTTTAACGAAGCTAACAATCAGATTGTTTCCCATTTGAAAACAAAGGTGTGCATGTGCGTGTTTTTACCTAATTTCTATATTAATCATGCAAAGCTAAAATTTATATAAATTACTCCATCTTGATAATTTTACGTCCTGTCTCATGGTTCGAAATTCAAATATCTAATAGCTCTTTTTGACATGTTAACAGGAAGATGAATTGTCAAATTCCATTTCTGCTTGTAGAGCAGAAGCTGAAGTTCTCCATACATGGATTAATTTCTTGGAAGATACTTGGCTTATCCAGTCCACATATGCAGAAACTAAGAACAAGCAAGTCAAGTATGTAATCCAACACTCTTCTTCTGTTAGGACAATATGTTTCTAATTATCCTCCTCCATTGATCCTGTTTTTCAAGCTCCTTGCACCGAAGAAAGAGAATATTATGAAGTCTGTTCTTAATTCTATTAATTTAATACTTAATACTGGATTCTTTTAATTTTTTGGTTGATACTTGTTTGCATTTTCCAGTGAGGAATTGGAGCAACATGAGGATTTCTTTGTGGACTTGGCCTTCAATCTTCTCTCTGATTACAAGGTATTCAATGCATTCTGACTGATGAAACACTTTGTGAACTTAAGTTGTGGTTAATTCCCACCTTTGCTCCTTTTCGCTTTCTCTCTCATGCATTGTTCTGGGAATCTTTGTACTCTTTTGCAGAAAGAGCTGACCCCTTCTATTAGTCGTATTGGTAAATTTGTAGAGAACCTGAAGAAGTTAAATGAGAGGTAATCTGTATCGTTTGAGATAAATAATTCTGGCCTACTTATTTTTACTGCAATTTCTAAATCTTTATCCCCGAAAAGACAGATCAGAGAAGGCTTCTGGTCCAAGTGATGAGGATGCCAAAGAATTAAACCCGAGGAAACATCTTGAGGAGGAATATTTGGATTATGAAGCCAAGGTACACTCAGTCCCCGCTGATGCATATTTTCTCCCTCCCTTTTTTCCTTCTCTCGTTTATTTTCTTTTAGAGGATTTTTTTTTGGCAACGATGAAACCACATTGCTTCATTAATTATTATTCACTAGTTTTATTCACTTTTTGTTTAAATCCCTGTGTCTTTTTTCCTCTTACCGTTGTCGAGTTCCTTGTTTCAGATTATAACTGCCTTCAGTGTGGTGGATAACATGAAAGATCAGTTTTGTAAGCACGAGACACTTTCAAGGTTAGATATATACATATTGCATACAAACTCATCCTTTCCAATTTCTTTGTGTACTCCTATCCTTGCGTTTTCATGTTTCCCTCTAAATGGGGTTTGTGAATCCATTTTCCGGTCTTCTATCCAGGAAAGGTGACCCTAAGGTTAAAGAATTATTCAATGACATTGAAAAGTTAAGAGTGGAATTTGAAGCTATTGAAAGGCCAACTTTGGAAATTGAGACTCCAAAGATTGATACTCCTAACGAGAATATGCAGATGGTTCTGGAATCGACACAACCTAAAACTGATAATACAAAGGCAAAGGCTGAAGCACAACGATTGCTGGATCCTGCAGCAGAATTAGCAAAGCTGGAGTCTGAGTTTGGGAAGGGTAGCCAAGACTACTCGACCGAGGAGATAGGTGATTGGGAGTTTGATGAACTTGAAAGGGAACTGAGAGCTGGTGATACTACGCCAGGCAAATAGGTCAGGTAATTTAACCTTGTGGAAACTCGGTCAAAATTATCTTATATATTATAATAGGCAAGCCGTTGTGCTAGTATGACATGTATTGATATATGTATAACCTGCATTCTAGAATCAAGGTTTTCACTGTTACCTCTGTAACATTGGATCAGGTCTCAATTTATTCATTCTTATGTAAATACCTGTAATCCTGGAATTGGTAGAAAACATGAATCTGTATCTGCGTTCATCTCTTCATAGTTTACTGTATGATTTCTCAAGCGCTGAAGAATTCGTAGGTCTGATAGGGTCTGATAGGGTTGGGTTAGATGTGAAAGGTTCAACTTCTTTTTGAGTTATTAGGTATGAGTCTTGGATTTGGCATGCAACTGTATAAGCTTTCTCATATTATTTAGAAGCTCATACTCTTGCCTGAATCTATCTCGATCACGAACTCTTTTAAGAAAAGCAGCACAGCCACAAAACACAAAACATCGCATTGTTTGAAAGTGTGATATTTGTCACTAGGAAAAGGAAAAGAGGTAAAAAGAAAGATGAATGAACTGAGAGGCTTTGGGTTTTTTTTTTTTTTTTTTGGGGGGGGGGGGGGAGGGGGGTGGAGTTTTCAAATAGTGAAATAGTGAACCCCAATGAAAAAAGAAAAAAGAAATAGCTGTAACGAAAAAAAGGGTTTCCTGATATAGAAATTTGGAATTTGTCTTATCTTTAGCATAACATCATCATTTTGCAGGGGTCCTCCATTGCTTTTCAACAGAACCTAGTGGGATGGGAGAGATTGAGAATTTTCCAACCCCCACTATTTCTTCCAAAAGGTTCTTTTCTAGCTACTGTGCTGTTTTCTGTTTTTTACTCTGCTTTTTGCTGGTGCCAGTGTTGGCCGGATAACAGGCAAACGATGCCCCTCTTCCGGTCCACTTTGAAGAAAAAAAAAAAAAGAGGTTAAAAAGTCGAATATATTATGTGAAACGCATATCCACATCCAGGAACTCAGATAATAGGATCCGATATTGTTTTTAACTTTTGGTTTATGGTTGCTTTATTTAGCTCTAGTAACCCATTGCCTTGTTAAAGACACAAGGTGTTAAGCAAGGTAGGGTTTATCATAATTATGCCCCATATCAACTTAGCAATTCCCTTGTTGCTTGTTTTGGACACACATTTTTTCTTTACCCACGTAAGGGGGAAAATGATAGGGGAAAATGGTTTCAATAATAGAGATATATGAAGAAAATGGACAAGGTACAGTTTATCATAATTATGTCCAGTAGCTAAGATTTTACAAAATTCACCAGGACCGGCTTGAGATTTTTGCTATTTCATATAATAATAAAAGCTAGTTTCTAATAATTTTATTTAATTTGGATGCCTAACTCAACTTAGGTTGGGTTTGAGTAGGGAAGGTAAAGAGATCCTAGTCCATAAACAACTCTAATTACTGTGTTATTTAGTTAATGGGCGGCAATTAATTATTCAAGGAAATGATATTTTTTTAGAATTAACCTATGAATCGAAAGGACTAAATCACTTTTTTATAAAAGGGCCAAATCAAAAGATTTGGAAAGAGTACCATGTCCAAAGGTCGGTTTACTTATTCTTTGAATAAATAATTTTTTGGTTAAATTGTGTTATTAGTCTTTGTACTATGTGTGAGTTGTGGATTTAGTTTACTTTGATCTTTTTTAGTCTTTGCTTTTCAAAATTTGAAACTTTAGCCCCAAGTAAACAATAACTGTTTAATTCATTATGTTATTTACAAGATCATATGTGACAAATATATTATTACATTTAATTTTATGTCAGCTTCTTGTTTTCATAAGTTAAAAAAAAAAAGCTAGTTAATGGATTTAATTATTGTTGTTTGATTAAGATTGAAGCTTTAAAATTCGAAAAATATCAATATTAAACATGATCAAATTGAAGAACATGACTAACAACAACGTTTAACGAAATGGATTCAACAACTATCGTTAAGGTCAGGACCAACATTTTAAAATTCGAAAAGTAAATGGACTAAAATTGATCAATTTAAAAAGTATAAGCATTAAAATTAATCAAATTAAAGTGTAAGGATTAAATCCATAACAAAAAATTGACCTGTCTTTTAATATTTTAATGTCATTTAAAATAGTAAAACATAATTTTTAGAACTGATCCAGAGCAGGTTTCAAACATTGAAGAATCCGAAGTTCAGCTAAAATCAGTAGCTGAAATGTGATTTTCCTATTTTTGATTCTTGATAAATTATAATTTTGAAAGCTCCTTCTTCTACCCACACAAACACTAGTACATTGAAGATGAAGTCCAAAAATATCAACACTTAATCAAACATCAGGTCATACCCAAGAAAAAGGTTTGCACTTTGTTATGATACTTGTTATTACCGGCCTAAAACTCGAATGGGTTCAGGTCGGATGTCATTGAGCTCGTAGACTGAACTTGCATGATAATGGATGTTCGCAGGAGGGATACCTATATTCTCTTGTGAAGCCACATATGAAATCGCTCATGGGACTACAAAAACACGTGTTAATTCTAGAGTAGGATACGTTTTGATATGTATGGAACCTATTTAGTATGGCATATCAATGAAGAGTACCTATATCATATAAATAGAGAAGCCTCACCATATAGGAGAGACAGAGAAAAATACTCAACCTTAAACATCACCATTATCAAATTAGAAGTGCTAATACATAAGTTAAAAATACCATCATCACAGATACATCGAACACCAACCATCACACAAACTGATACATAAGGACCAAATTAAATTATAAATTAAATGGAGGAAAGGATCCCATTGAACAAACAACATAAGTAAGTGGGTTAAAAAAAAAAAAAAAGTGGGGTGGAAGAGAGTGTATTAAAAGGGAAGACAAAGCTTAAAACCAAAACCCAAAGAAAAGAAATAAAAATAGGAAGGGTCCTCGAGTTTCACAGGATATATATTCCCCATCCACCATCAACTGTCGGATCATCTGTTCCTTTCTTTCTTGATGTCAACAACTCATCCAGTACTCTTTCATTGTCTTCCCCTTTTTTATTAAAATATATTATCCTTTTTTTTATCCGTAAAAAATAAAATACGATTGCAGATGTTAATTTTATATATCGTTTTCCGAAACTCGAGTTGAAAAAACAAACCCTGGAATCCAGTAAAAAGTAGTGAAAACATGTTAATAAAAAGTGGTTGATTAGCTTTTCTTTCTTCTTTAATCACATTATTTTATTTTACTAATAATAAAAAAAAAGAGTTAACTTTACTTATATTTTTCTTGAACAAGCCATGCAAGTATTTATGGTGATGAATGATGCTGGAAACCTGGTTTTGAAACTTGGGCTGCTTTCAATTTAGAACCTTTTTGGCTTGAAGTTCTCACACATTATCTATTTGTTCTTGATTTATGAGTGGGAAGCAGCTATCAAGGCCAATTTAGAAGTTTATTAAGAGGGTTGCAAGGGAAAATTTAGAAATTCTTTTTAGTAGGGGTTGGAATTTAATTATAATTTTTTATAGATTAAAATATAAGTTTATTATGTATTAATTTATAATTTCATCATTTTTGAAGAGATTGAGTAGAATTTTTTTCATTTTTAGGGGTGCTAAATATTAAATTATAATTTTTTTTATTTATAAGGGGACTGAATTGAAAAATTTTCATGGACAAAGTGTAATTTCACTATGTTTTAATTTTTAGTTTCTCTATTTATAAGAGTTCTGCTTGCCCCCTCATATTCACCTCCGGAAGGCTGGAATTGAATTATTAAAATTTAGAGTGACCAAAGTATAATTTCATCATATATTAACTTAATGAATTCATTGTTTAACAAAATTAAATAGAAATCTTTTCATTTTTAAGGGTTATAGTACAATTTCACCATTAATTTCATCATTCATGAAAGGATTAAAAGGCAATTTTTCATTTTTTAGAGTTCCATGTCGTTGTCTGCCTCCTTTATTCACCCCTGGGAGCTATGTTATTCAAGTTTGAGCCTTGAATAAACACGAATATATTCATGTTAAAGTAGACAAAAAATTGAGGGAAAATGGAAAAGATTGGGGGAAGTGAAAGAATTAGGAAAATGTCAAACAAATACTTTGGTCCCTAGTCCTCTCATCGAACCATTTCTTTTACATTATCATATTAAAAAGATCAAACATTAGTGTAAGGGTTGGTCCCCCAACTGGAATAGCTTCCATATATAATTGTCCCAATTTTTTTATATTTGGAACCATATGAAATAGTTTACAAAATAATATATTTCTTTCAAAAATTATTTTATGAATCCTTCCCATCACATCATTTATGGTTCTTTTCTAATTATTGAATAATATTTTAGCAATTTTTTTTTCATATCATTGACACATAATTTTGATAAATTTTTTTACCTTGAATCTTGAACCCCAATCTCGAATCCTAAATTTTAAATCCGAATTGGGTTTAGGGTTTGGATTAAAGATTTGAGATTCAAAGTCAGAGTTTTGAGTTTGAGGTTTAAGATTTGAGATTTAAAGTTTTGGGTAAAAAAAATAATCAAAATTATGTGTCAATAATATAAAAAAAATTAAAATATCATTAAATAATTAAAAAGAGACCGTAAATGATGCGATGGAAGAGAATAGATTGTATGAAACTGTGATTTCACGTCATCCTTATCCCTTTTCAATGAGAAAATGACAAATTAGATTTTTCCTACTGATTTTCAGACTTTTCCTCCTAAAAAAATTAAAATCTAACTAAAAATGCTAAAGATTAGAAATAAAAATCTGATTTGTCATTTGCTAATTAAAAAAGAATAAAGATGATGTAAAATTACAGTTTCATACAATCTTTTCTCGTGGTGAAAAGGGTCCATAAAATCATTTTTATTTCCTTAGCCTATATTTAATTTAATTCTTTTACTGAATATTATCGTACCACACGGTTATTTTTCTTGCTTATAAAAAGTGGAATGAGCTCTCTTTCTTTCCAAACCCTCAAAAAAAACTTTGCATTAAAAAAAATATACGGCAATGAGCTTCATTGATAATGAAGAAGATGATGAATATATTGACATGGAAATCACTTCATTTTCCAATTATTTCACAAATTCAAGGAATTCAAGGGAATTTGAATTCCAAATGTCTTCAATTTCCATTGAAAAGGAACCCACAAGTTCCCCAGCTGATGAACTTTTTTACAACGGGAAGCTTCTTCCCCTTCATCTTCCTCCACAGCTGCTTCAATTTTCGGGTTCGGGTTATGGTGACTTCAACAATTGCGTGGCTGAAGAAGTGTATGGCACACCATTAACCACTACTGTTACGACACCGACTTCGACGAGCACTCCGTTTGAATCCTGCAATATCTCGCCTTGTGACTCTTGTTATGTTAGTAGAGAGCTGAACCCGGATGAGTACTCGTCGATGTCGTTGTTCTACGAGTACTCGACCGAGACAGAAGTTAGTCGATGTTTCGATGAGAACCCGAACAAGTCTTGGACTAAAAAACTCAAGCTTAGCTCAAAGTTGAAGGCTTCGAGAGCTTACCTCAAAGCCTTGTTTGGAAAATCAGGTTGCACGGATGAATCATCCGCCGCGGCTAACGATGGCAATCAAACTACGGTTTCGAAACCGAAAAGGCGAAACAATGCGGACAAAGGGAAGTTAGTTGACAAAAGCGACGGTAATGGTAATAGTAATCGTCATAGGAGATCGTTCTCGACGGCGGCTACGAAAGGTTATTCTTTGACGAACAAGTCTTCCACTTCTTCATCATCATCATCTTCTTCTTCTTCTTCAAACTTTAATGGCTCAAACGGGTTTCCCTACCTGCAGTTTCTTAAACGAAGCAGCAGCGTTAATACGGAAATCGAGAATCCAATTCAAGGAGCCATTGCACATTGCAAACGATCTCAAGCTCAAAAGATGACGGCCTCCACTAAGATTGTAGGTGAAGTTGGGTATTATTCTTTGTCAGCTTCTAACATTCCTGTTTTTGAAGAACAAGACAGGCCAGATCATTGCAGGGGCTAAAAAAACTGATAATTTATGTTATTCGGATTCGAGTATGTATTAAATACGAATATTTTTTTAAGAAACATGAAGAATCGGAATAACGATAAAAATATTAGAATGTAGATTTTTGTTATTATTTTCTATTTTGGTAGGGGGCATGCTTTTGAAGTAGAACAAGGTTTGATGCAAAATTGTCTTGTAATATGTTAGATCATAAAGTTTCTATGAAAGTTTCTTTCAAGACGATGGAGTGAATTTCTTTAAAATGTACCAAAATGGTGTTTGCTAATATCTTCTTTAATTATAAAATTCGAATTCAACGTTTTACTTTAAAAATATCGAACTCTTTATCACTCGATTCAACTGACATCAATAATTATATATCTCGATGTTTACATTAAACTTGTACAACCGTCACTTACCATAATTGACTAATAAACTTGAGCAAAACTTTAAGCTTCTCATAATCCAACTACTTGAAATTAAGTAAATTCTGTATCGGTACCATTCGTACCGTTACATTTCAAAAAAAAAAAAACTATATTACTTGAAATATCATTAAATAAAAATTTAATAATAATTATGTTATTCAAATGTGAATTTTTTTCCATAAAATTATGTTATTTATGTATATAAATACATTAAAAAATGCAATCCTGTGGTACAACTTTTGCATCAGCTAAACATGGGTCCAGGATTTCAGGGTGTATCCATAAATCCCAGATTGTGTATATAATAAGTTCCTCAGTTTCAAAAAATTTTGACATTAAATGACACAATCACATTCAAAATGCCATCAATTTTTCATATGCACTCATTTTTCTTTTATATAAAGCGACCTTACATTTTTTTTTTTTTGATATTTTCTTAAGTATTGGTTTCAATATTTATCTTTTCTATACATTCAAGCATTAGTTGAAATTTATGATCATTATTTATCAAAATGTTAAATTTGAACCCGAACCTTAAACCTTAAACCTTAAACCCTAAGTTTAAGGTTTTAAGTTTTGGTTGTCGAATTTTGGGTTTAGGGTTTGAGTTGAGTTTTGGGTTTTGGGTTTATAGTTTAGGGTTTAGTATTTGAGATTCAAGATTCGGGTTTTGGATTCTGAGTTTAAGGTTCAGGGTTTGGGATTTTGTGTTTTGGGTTCTTGATAAAAAAAATTTACCAAAATTATGTGTTAATGACATTGAAAAAATTACTGAAATATCATTAAAAAATTGAGAAAGGACCATGGATGATGTGGTGAGAAGAGTCCATAAAATAATTTCTCCATTTTTTTAGATTTTTTGGTATTTTTAAAATTAAAAAATTATTCATGTGGCCAACATGAAAGCCACGTAAGAAAAAAAAATATTGACTTTCACTCTGCTTCTCTAAAATAGTACTGAAAATCTTTACAATCTCATATTCAGAATCGAAAACCTTACAATCACATATCCACCATTTTTTTACTTATTTGACTTTTCATCCATGTAATGTTAGTCCTATAACGGTGTAGTGAACTTGAATTATTAAACTAAAAGAGTAAAAGGAATAAATTTTCAGAATAAAAAAATAAAAAGATTAAATTTTAAATGTGTAGAGAATTTAAAGATCGATAGCATAATTAGACTCTTAAAAAAATTATAGATAAATCTTAGCTTTCACTTCCCATAAATTGTAAAAGCCGCTATCAAGTAAAATATTTGATCTGAACTATCATTAATCGAATTAATTAAAATTTTAAAATATTTAGTAGTTAATTAAAATTTTAAAAAATATGTATACTTAAATAATACTAAGATATATGCAACTTAACAAGAAAATATCTCTAAAATAATAACAAAATTAACAATAAAACAAGTGTTATACAATATCCAAACAATAATAACAACAAAATAGTAATAATATAATAGTGAAATGGTAGTAAAATAGGGAGAAAACAACAAGAAAATATCATTAAAATAACAAAAAGAATAGCAGATTTTTTTTTTGGCATTTAGCGAATTTGGGCCGGCCCGGGCTTGGCAAAAAATGTCTTAGCCGAGGCTTGAGCCGTTTTTAAAACGAGCCTTATTTTTTTTGCCAAGCCCATTTTTTGGGCCTATATTTTTGCCCAAATCCTTCCATTTTTTGGGCGAATCTTCGGGTCGGGCCGGGTGGCCAGACTCATGAGCAGATTTATTTTGAACTGAATTAATTGATAATCAAAATTTAAAGAAAATTAATCGAACTCTAATTGAATTAACTTTAATTATTAATTAATTAACTAAACTATTTTAATTCTATTTTAACCGAAATTTGCACACCCCAATCGCAATTATTTCCCTCAAGCTGAAGCATATAAAATAATGCAAAAAGGCAGTCAATAAATTAGGCAAAGCTAAGCTAATTTTTAATTCAGTTCCAACCAATCATCAGATAATAAAACTAATGTTGAGTGATTTAAAAAAGGCTTAAAATGTTTTTGCCTCTTTAGATTAATTAAGAGACACCTGTGAGAATTAAACAAATGTTGAAAATTACAACATGTTGTTCTTCTAGAGACTTAAAAACTAATATAAAATAATAATAAAAGAAAAAGACAATGAAGAATAAAAAATGGGAAGTGAAAAATCTTCAAAGTGCAGACAAAACAGCCTTTCAGGTGGTCTGCTTTTCTGTTTTCTTAGTGGGTTTTATCAAACCTTAAACTAATGTAAAATAAAAAGGCAAATTTTGATGCTCTTAAGCACTAAAGGATGTTTGACAAACATGTAGTATTAAACATTTTTTAAAAAGTATTTATGTCACATATTTTGAACATGAATATACAAATATAGCTTTTAAAGATTCTTTATATTTATTTTCGAAACCATTTTTGAAATCGACTTTTATTTAAAAAAAAATGAGAGTCACCACCGATCCTTTTTATTAGGTGTGACCGGATCACCTTATAATTTAATCATTTTAATAAAAAATTAAACTTACTTAAAACGATGATTTTTGGTCTACAAAATTCAGGAAACGGGTTCGGGAGTCAATTACGTACGAGAAAAGATTAGCACCCTCGTAACGCCCAAAATTGGTACCTAATTGATTAATTAATGTCTTAGTGTCGAAAGTTGAAAACTCGAAAAGAATTTAAAATACGATCCCTCTTTATATTAATGTTATTTTTACTTAAAAATCGCTTGAATAAATCAAAACAAATGTTAAAGACCCTCTTATCTCGAGATAACAAAAGGTCATATCCCGTAAGTTAGGATACGACACCTTGAAATCTCAAAAAATAAGCTCGCTTTTTTATTATTTAATTAAATCTCATATATTTTAATTTTAAAGGGATATTCGGTCATTTAGGTTCAACAAGAAAATCGAAACCCCGTAAGTTAGGGCACGACTCCTCGAATCTCCAAATACGAAACATTGCCTATTTTTAAATTTTCCTTTTTTGAAAAATAACAAGTGTAATATTTAAAACAATAGATATTTATCTTATTTGGGGTATAGTATAAAAACAACTAATTATATCTAAACATAATGCATGATGTAGTGATGATGAATCAATATAAAATGACTATATGGATAGAATATTGAAACGATAAAATATAAATAAATAAGGGTATACTTTAATAATAATATCATAATCTAAATAAATAGATAAAGTAACGTAAAACAAAATAAAAAATACATAATTGAAAAGACACGACTTAAAAATACCAAAAATAATAAAAGGAATAATAAAATAACACATATAGGAAATAAAATAAAATAAAATGAGATGACAATATAATAATATGTACAAATATAAACAACATGAGTTTTAGGAAAAAAAACAAAAAGGCAAGGCAATATTAATAAATAGATAAATAATCAAATAATAATAAGACCTAAAAAATCCATGAAAAGGCTGAAATTAAATAAAGGACTTAATTGACATTAAAATAAAATTAAGAGTTTAAATCATAATAAAAATAAGTTCATGAATATAAGAGGGGCTAAATTGAAACTTAAATAAAATTTTAGGGGAGAAATCGAGGTAAAAATAAAATAAAGGACTAAATTGTAACGAGCTAAAAAAGAATAGGGGCTGAAAAGGAAAATATCTTTGCCATCCTTATGCGCACCATTTTAAAGGATCAAAATAAAAAATAAAAAATAAATAGGATAAATTAAAAAAATAAAAAAAAAGGAAATAGGACTCTATTGCAAGATGTGTAAAAAGCGAAAGGACCAAAAGCATAATTAAACCCCCTTAAAGTAAAACATGAGGATCCTAGGTCGGACGGGTCGGGTCGGCCAAAATGACATTGTTTTAGGGCCTTTCTGATCTCACCAAAACGATGCCGTTTTGGCACCCTATATAAGCCAAAAACCTTTGAAAAAAAAACTTATTCCAACCCCATTTAAAAAAAAATTTAAGAAAACACTCTTTTTTTTTTTTTGCTAAGGTTCCAAGTCCGGCCATGGCTTCAGCCATCGGCGCCGCCGTGGACCATCGCGACCACCGGTCATCGGCGACGGCGACTACCGTCTCCGATGGTCTAAAATTTCTAGAAAAACCCTCATTTGTTCCTCTTGACCCCTAGAATCCAAATCTGAGGTCGGTTTTTTAGAAAAGTGGCCAAAAAATAGCCAAAAGGGGATAGGACCCTTTGGCTCCCGACGACGGAGAACAAAACCAGGTAATTTTTTACTGTATTATATAAATAATATATTCAAAATAAAAAATGAAGGAAAATGCCACCTTTGAAAATTTGACTGCTTTTTATTTCGATTTTTTTGTGTATTTCTCTGTGAAAAAATTACAATTTGGTGAGGGCTTTTATAGCCATAGATACATGTGTTTGCTTTCTGCTGCTGCTACTATTTGTCTTCGCTTCTTTTTTGTTTCTTGCGCTGTTTCTGCTTTCTTTTCTGTCATTTTTGCAAGCGTTGGCAAGGTCAATGGAGGGGAGAAGGCAGACCTTTTGCCACTTTGGTGAAACGGCGACAGCAGGGGTGCGTCAGGCTTCAGGACGAGGTGTCTCGGGCGGCGTGCACACAAAAAGGGGAGTGCGACGCTGGAGGCTAGGGTTTTCAACTTTCTGAAAACTTAGTTTAGGCTGTTGGGCTTGATGTAATTTGGGTCTGATATGGACTATGGACCATATTTGTTTATTTATTTATTTTTATTTTGGTTTAGTTTCTGTTTGGTTAGGCCCGGACGAAATTGGGTTTTCACGTTTATAATTTTTTTTAATATATTTAAAAATATATGTTACGTTTTAGTCAATTACATTATTGTTTTGTTACGAAGTGGTCACTCTACCGTTAAGCTCCGTTACCTCCTTAATAATAATCCTACGTGGTAGTCCAAATGAGTTTTAAATAGCAACTTAGATGTCCTACATGGTGGTTCAAATTAAATTTATTTAATTAAAAGTCTATTTTCATCCCAACAACTAGAAATTCAAGTTGGCATTTAAAATCCATTTAGACTGCCACGTAGGAGTGTCGTTAGGGAGGTAACGAAGTTTAATGGTAGAGTGACTATTTCGTAATAAAATGATAATGTAAGTGACTAAAATATAACATTTTAAATATAAGTGACTAAAATATAATCTGAGGAAAAAAAAGTGACTATTTTTATAGTTTACCCTTAAATTTTATTAATATAATTACACATGTAAATTGTTAAATCAATTTGATATTTCTATTATATTGATCCACAAAATTTGACATACATGATCAGTGTTAATCAACTTAAATATGATGACCCAATTACGAAAATATTAATAATTCAAAGAATTAAAAAAGTATACAAAAGTGTTTTAATTTTATATTAGTGTAAGTAAATCTCCTATACATGTAAAATAGAAAGAAGGTATAGAAGAAGGTTGCAAGGGGAAAAAAATTTAGCCATTAAAATTACTAACTTCAGACTTTCTATATGTTTTTTTTTTTTTTTTGAATTGCATAAATCAACTAGATTAAATTAGGTTAAAATATGTCATAAGTCTTTATATTTTTTTAAAAAAAATTAGAATTTAATCTATATACTTTTATTTCTAAACATTAGTCTTTTATTTTTTAAATTTTAAAATTTAGGTCCAACTATTAATACTATTAAATAGTAATAAAATCAATATGGTTTTGTAGTGGAGACGGGTGTTCTATAAGAGACCCAAGAAATAACTATCGTTAAAACTCCAAAAGAGATTCAAGTACTTAGAATTAAAATAAAAAATAATGAAAATTAATAGATTTTAATATGAAATGTTAACAATAATAGTTTTGCATGTAATATTGTTGTTGAAATAATGAAAGAAAATGAGGATTTTGAATATAAAATTGTCTAGAAATGTAGAAATAAAAATGACTAACCAAAATGATGTAAAGCCATTGAGGTACACATTGACAATCTTGCAAAAAGAAAATAAGAAAAATGAAGTTTTAAGATATAAATGACTTGTAATATAAGAGATTTCGTAAAGTCCTAACATTGATTATGAAAAGATATAATAATTTTTTGTGGTTGATATAATAACTTTTAGATTCCTTATTAGTTTGGAGTTCGTGAAAAACTTAACATGTGTTTAATGGTTGTTGTTACAACTTTTATATGAATCACTATAGTGAAATTTATATTAAAATCATTATAGGATTTAGCATGCTAGAAACATATAGAAATTCTCACGAAACTGTTCAATATGTTTATATAAATATTTATTTGAATTGAAATTATTTGAACATGTGCAGTTAATTCGACTCGGTGAATAATAGTCGAAAGAAAATTATAAAATGATCTAACATGCCTATATGTATTTTTTTATAGGAAGATCATGATTATAGTTTATTATGATTATTGTTAGAATTACTGAAGGGATTACAAAATAATAAATTATTTAAAAAAGGATTTAAGATAAATGATCTTAGAAAAATAAAGTTTTATCTTGACTTACAGATTAAGCACTTAATATATGAAATATTCATAAATAAATTGACATATACCGATAAAGTCTTAAAAGAGATTCAATATGAATAAAATACATCCATTAAGTACCCCAATGGTTATAATATCTCTAATGTGAATAAAAACAATTTATCACATCTTCAAGAGAATGATAAAAGAAATCTTCGATCCAGAAGCACCTTATCTTAGTTGGTCTAAAAGTACCATATTGTAGTGCTATAGAAGCATCGATCTATCTTTGTAATATCATGCATTCTAAATATGCGACATTCTTTAGATAAAATGGTCCAATGGAAGTGTACGAAGATAATGTTATATGCATAGTTTACTCGAAAAGATGATATATATATTAAAGAAGATTTATCAAAACATATTTCCTCACAATTCTTCCTCAATCATTATTTTCAGAAAAATGATGATATAAATATTTAACAAATATGTTCAAGTGATAATTTGAAAAACTAGTATTCAATATTGAAATATATAAACTCTAAGATGTTATGTGATGTTATCAGGAGTTTTCTCTTAACCGAGGTTTTGTTCTATTAGATTTTTCTGGTAAAGTTTTCAATGAGGCAATATGTTGTGTATTAAAGATATGTATACTTTTTTTTTCTTCAAAAGAAATTTTTCCCACTGGTTTTTTTTAGTAAAGTTTCAACGAGGCACGTTATTTATTAGTAGACATCTAAATCAGAGTGCCGTAAATATTTTTATTATAAAGTGAATGTTCGTTAGAGTAAGAAGTATGGTATACTTTAGAACTCTAATGTTCTTTAGGAGTAGAATTTTATTTCATTCATACATCTTATGTTTATAAATATAAACTCTGGAGAAATATTGTAAATACTCACTTAATGAATAAATGATACATTTATCTTTGTTATCCAATCCCTTGTTCTTTTTATTTTTTTATTTTTTAAAATTATAACAGAATTAAGCCTAATTTTTTTTATTTTTTTTTATTAAAGTATCTATCTAGTACATTTTGAATGAACCGACCCCATCATATCAGGGGCATAGCTGGGGGGATTGACCGAGGCCCGACTCCCCTAAAATTGAAAAAATTCCATTTATGCCCTATAAAATTTTTAAAATTTTAAATTAATAAAGGTAAAATTGCATTTTGTTCTCCTTAAAAAAGATAAAAAAAATGATTTAATCTTTTAAAAATTATAAAGACATAAGCTATTAAAATAGTGAAATTACATTTTTACCATTGTAAAAATTACAATTTAATTTCGTCCCCTAAACAAAATTTTAACTTCACCCTTGTATCATGTCAACATGATTACAAATAAATTTATTATGGGATAAATGAAACACACCACAAAAAATAATAGGAGTTAAATAAAATGAACTCAAAACACAAATCAAATAATTTACAACTCACCCCTAAAAATACTCAAAAATTATTATATAGTTGCTCTTAAAGTCATTCAGTGACTTGCTCCTTTACTCTCAGTGCTGTATGGCTAATATGAAGTTCTAACAATCGGATTAATGGTTAAATCGATCAAATTATTCATTTTTAATTTAATTGATTCAACTATTATAAAATAAAAAAATTAAAAATTCTAAAAAATTTATAAAAAGTTTTAAAAAATTAATAAGCACAAATAAATAATAATAATAATAGAAAAAATAAGCATTAATTTTATAAATTATAACAAAATAAAATATTTAAACTAGCTCAAATTAAGATCAATAATTTTTTTTTACCTAATTCGACCAGTTTTTTATCGATTTAATTGGTTTTTTATTAGTTTAATTCTTCTTCGATTTTATATACTAGTTAGACTATCAATTTCTAATTCGACCAATATTTTATGAATTTAATTAGTTTTTTTACTGTTTAGTTCTTCTTCAATTTTATATACTAGTCGGACTATCAGTTTCTAGTTGGATGTAATTTAGTTTTTACAACCATACCTCTTAAAATGTCAATAACAATTTAATGTAGCTTGACATTTATGATCAAATCTAGTTGCCATACTTGGTTTTGGTGCCCAAAAATCTTTGCCAATTTATAAGATTTTTGTCTACTGTGAATTCAATTTATGTTTGTATCTAATATATTATATTGGGACATCCTAAAAGTATATAATTTTTCAAATAATATCTTTTTAAAAAACTTTATACTAAAAAAAGTTGATGTGAATTCAATTTATGTTTGTGTCTAATATATTATATTGCCATCAACAATTAAATAAATTTTAAAATATTAAAAAAATAATTTTTTTTATTTTTAAAATTTTATAATATTTTAAATTTAAAAATAGTTATTATAATTTTTTAAATTTTTAAATTTTAAAAAATTAATTAAATACTGACGTGCCATCCACGTGTATACAACGTCAACAAAATTAAAAAACGATAAATTTTCTACTCATTTTGAGGTGGTTTGACAAAAAAAATGTAAATTTAAGGGCTAAAAAGAAAAAAAATTAAATTAAGGACTAAAATAACTTTTTTATAAAGTTGGCGGGCCAAATAAATTATTACTATTATTTATTATTGTACTTAAAAAAAACTTTTGTTTAATAATTATAGGGTAAATTATAAAAATAGTCATTTAATTATTTGTGTATTTTTTTTGGTCATTGAGGTTTAAAATTTTTTATTTTAGTCATTAAAGTTATCGAAATTTAATGTTTTGGTCACTCTTCCATTAAATCTTTAACAATGGTATTTTTATTGGCATAATAAATTTATCCTTCTAATGTTTACAAATCCTATCAATTTAGTTCTAAATCTAAAAATTAACAAATTAACCCTCAACTTTACACATTCTGTCAATTTAGTCTTGATTCTTAAAATTAAAATTTTTAAAAATAAAAAAATTTATTTAAAAGTTTGATTTTTTATAAAAATACATACAAGATCATGAAAGTATTTATAAATAAATGAATATGTTTTTCTTATTTTCTAACATGTATAAATATAACAATTTAAAAGAGAAAAATCATGAAGAAAATTTAGGTATATTCAACTTTTCTCTTTTTCAACGTTAATGATTACCGTATTCTGGGTCAAAAACTGCATCCTAAGGTCAAAGAGAGTGGGAATCAATATCTTTAGGTAGTTGCGTATAATGTGCTTGTTTTGCTTGAGGGAAAGTATGATTGGAGGTATATAGATAAGGATAAGGTATTGAAAACTAAAGAGTTTGAAGTAAAGGTTATTAGGACCGGTGGTTGTGGGCTAAGGCGGTGCCTGACATTTGACAAATTTGACGAGGACTAATAAGTGAGGCCAGACATATAATAAAATGTGTTATTTATAAAATAAACTTTTTTTAAGAAAAATGAAAAAGTTTGAATCTAGTTTAACTCTTGTTTGGGGGTTAAAAATATTTTATTTATAAAAATATTATTTTAATAAATAAATTTCATGTCAAAAAGGAAAATAAAAAATATGAGTATTCTTTTATTTATAATTTTGTATGTATTTTTATAAAATCTTATTTATTTTCATTGAAAAATGAACTTTTATATTATTTTTATTTTTATTTTTAAGAATCTAAATTGATAGAATGTACAAAATTGAAGGCTAAATTTGTTGAAATTTTTAGAATTAAAATTAAATTGATAGAACCTATAAATATTGGAGGGCTAAATTTATTATTTTGCCAATAAAAAATATCATTGTTAATTATTTAATGGAGGAGTGATCAAAATATTAAAATTAAATAACGATAAAATAAAAAATTTTAAACCTGGTGAGTAAAGTAGAAACATGCTAATAATTGGGTAATTATTTTTATAGTTTACCTATAATTCTAACTTAAGAAAGTTAAAACAGAATCAAGTTAGATAATAATTATTGTAATAGGCCAATTTTGGCCTGGGCTCGAAAAAATAATAACCGAAGCCAAAGGATGCAATCGGTCAAAAACAAGCCAAAAAAGGCCAAATTGAAAGACAATCATTAAATTGTGGCCAAATCAAAAAGATGGAGAAAGCCAAGGGGTTATTAAATTTTGTTGACTTGGTAAAAGGCTAAAAATAGAAATATATTATTTTGATTTTATTTTATTTTATTTTATTATTAAATTAATTAGGCTATTTTTAGTAAACCCCATGTATATAAATAGGAGCATTTTATTTTTTGAAAGGGATGGATTATTTTTGGTATTTCTACTTTAATTTTGAATTAGATTATTCTCTCTTTTCCTATTTTCATTGGAATTGAATTATTTTCTTTTCTCTTTCAATTACATGAGAATTTTGTCCATTTCATTTCAATTTCTTTGTTTTTTCTAAATTCGTCCAATTGCTTTTAGCCCTACTTTTTTTTATTTGTTTTGCAATTAAGTTTTTATTATTCTTAATTTTGGCCCTAAAATCTGCTTTGACTACATTTTGGTCTTCCTTGAAGATGTGTTTTTTGGAGGGTGGAGATTATTTCCCTTTTGGTCCTTTCTTCTTATTCGCACGTTCAAATTGGTTCATTTTCTTCTATTTATCTTTGATTTGCCCCAGAATTTTACTTTAAGGTTCGATTTAATCTTTTTTTTTATTTTCGCTATTTTATTATCAAATTAGCTAATTTAATATATTACTGCTATTATTATTATGTTTCTATTTATATTTATTTTGTTATTCTAATACTATTATTATTTATCTAATTATTATTTATCTATTTATATTTCTACTATTATTATATTTCTATTTATTATATTTTTATTTCTATTTATATACTAATATTATTTTTTTATTATTTTTCTTATATATTTTTTTACTCTTGTTATTAACTTTCTATTTATTTATTTATTTATTTTACATTTTTTTGTTATTATCTATTTTAACTTTTTATATAACGCTCATTTCAAACTTTTTTTACACATTATATATTTTGAATTGTTTTTATATTATTTTTAAAGAGTTTTATATATTATTTTATCTTGAATGGATACTATTTTTTTAAATTTATTTTATATACTTTAGATCGCTTTTATAACCACCCGCGTTTCAAAGAACCCTCTCAACGAGGCAATATTTCGTACTTGGGAGTTTGAGAGGTCGTGCCCAATCGTGCTGGGTTTCGATCTTTTCATTCGACTGAAATACGGAATATCCGTTTGAAATTTCATCCATGTTTTCTTAAATTAAAATGAGGCAATATTTCGTATTTGGAAGTTCGATAAATTGTGCCCAATCGTGCTGGGTTTCGATTTACCGTATGGAAAAATAGGCAAATATCCTTTTTGAAATTTCAAATGCATGAGTTTTAGAAATTATGAGATGATCTTGTATTGAGGGTTTGAAATGTTGTATCCAATCGTACTGGACATGATATTTTATTCCTTCTGAATGAGATAATCTCGACATCCAAATTCAAGTTATCTAAACATTTTTTAAAGATTGTATTTTAAAATCTTTTCAAATTTTCAACATTAGGACATTAATAGATCAATACAGTACCGATTTTGGGCGTTGCGAGGGTGCTAATCCTTCCTCGCGCATAACCGACTCCCGAATCCGTCTTCTAGTTTTTCGTAGACCAAAAACATTGTTTTAATAAACCAAAATTCTTTATTAAAATGACCGACCACAGGGTGACCCGATCACACCTAAACAAAAAAGGATTGGTGGCGACTCCATATCTCGTTTAAAAGTCGATCCCCGTTTTTCAAAATAAAAATAGTTTCGACATTTATTATCTTAGTTCTATTGGATGCAATGTAGACATATTGTACTCTTAAAGAGAGAATACATATTCAAACCTTGGAGACGACATTGTTGGGAGAGACAACAATGAATGGAAGAATAATAAACTCTGAACATAGACAATAAAACAAACATAAAAAATACTAAAAAAATATCTTAATTCTTACATACTTAAATTTATAATAAATTTTGTCACACCCATTTAAAATAATAAAAAAAAGTGCCCTTTGAAAGTCAAGGTGGATCGACACTTGTCAAATTCGAGTATTTTTGTCATCCCTATACGTTATATTTTACTTTTTAGTAGTTTTTATTTGATTTGCAATGTATGATTAATCATAAGTTTGTTACACATATATGATTTGTTATACATTTTTTGACAACTAAGGTATCATTTATGTTCATTTCCTTCTAAGTTCGTGACTACCTTTTCTAATAATGTTATTTTCAAGATTTAAACGTGAGTCTTCCTATTGAGAATGCAATGTGTCTTATGAATCTTATGATTGCACTCAACATTTGTTGGTATCTAAATATTTTGATTTGTTATTGGTATATATATATATATATATATATATATATATATAAATGAATATAAAGCCAAATCAAATTTTCTTTTCTTTTATTTCATTTTTATACATATGTAACGAATCCAAACATGGCCTTGACTAAAATACCAATAAATGCCTTTTTTTTTTAAATTACGAAAATAGACTGAATTTTTGAATATTTACGGGAATGAACCGATTTAGGGAAACCCAGAAAAACAGGTTTGCAGCTTGTTCCTAGACAATGTGGGATTGCTTCCTCTTTTAACTAACAACATAAGATTATTTAAGAAAACAAGGGAAATTAGACTATCAGTCTATATAAAGGCCACTTTTAGTGTTGATTTTGCAAAAAACACTTTAAGCTAGAAGCGTTTTTCTATCAATATGCTAAAAATGCGTCCAGCTGGAAGCGTCATTTTATTGGTGACACACAGAAAGCGCTTCCAGCTAAAAGTGTTTTTTTGAGTTTTCCCTAAAAATGCTTCCAATTCTAGATTGGCTTATTCTCATAAATACTCAAAAATTCGGCCTATTTGTGTAATTTTTTAAAAAAAGGGCATTTATTGATATTTTAGTCCACGGCCCTATTCAACCCGGCCAAAAAGCAATTTTCCCACCAAACACGCCTTTAAGTAACGGAAAGAAACGACTTCTCAAAACATCTCCGACACCAATAAAACGACAGCGTACTAAGCAAAACAACAACAGCAACAAAAATAAAATGGCATCGCTTCCGTACGCCGACGTGGACAGTACCCAAAGAGCTATCGCCGGTCAAGCCGAGGGCTTCGGTCGGTTCGCCGTCGGCGGTCTCCACGGCCCTCTAGTCACGGTCACCACTTTATCCGGTCTGTTTCCTCTAAATTCTTCTTTCAACTTAATTTTTTCCCTTTCAAATTACACTAATTTTTTACATATAATTTCCTTGAAGACGACGGTCCGGGTTCTCTCCGAGACGCTTGCCGGAAACCGGGACCGGGTTGGATCGTGTTCAAAGTGTCGGGAACAATCCGATTATGGACGTACTTAAGCGTGGGCTCTCACAAGACAATTGATGGACGAGGCGAAAGGGTAAAGCTGACGGGGAAAGGGTTAAGATTGAAAGAATGTGAGAATGTGATTGTTTGTAATATGGAATTTGAAGGTGGAAGAGGACACGATGTTGATGGGATTCAAGTAAAGCCAAATTCGAAGCATATTTGGATCGATAGGTGTAGTTTTAAAGATTATGATGATGGCTTGATTGATATTACTAGAGGAAGCACTGACATCACTGTTTCTAGGTAAATTTTCCTTCTTTTTTAATGATTTTTTGTGTTGATATTTGAAATTACTGTTTGAGATGGTGTTGGTTAATGTGATTATTGTCGAAGCAGATGAGGTTAGAATTTTAGGGTAAAGTAGTGATTGGATTGAGCTTTAATGGTTTCAATAATTTTCATTTTAACATATTACAAATTAAAATGTAAGCTAGAACTTGGTGATGCAAACACTGAAAATGGTATTGAATGTGAGGATTAAATTCTGGGTTTGCTTTGGTTTCTGCAAATCTTTCTCCTAATAGATGCTTGGGAAGTGTTTTATAAGTATCTTATTGTATCAAATATGTCTCATATACAAAAACTTCACGAAGGAAAATGAAAAGTTAAGTACTATAGTTTTGTAATCAGTGAAACAAAGATTGATGGATTTGTGTTTTCTATTTTTGTCATTTTGCCCCTTAAGGATTATCTTATTCTAATAATTAAGCAAATGATGCCTTAGTTTAATGGCAATGTTAAGCCCTGAGATCTTTGAGATTTCGAGTCTTGTGTGTAAGTTCTCTCTAGATTTATTTAGGCTTGAGGCCATTGTGTGTGGCCGTGTCTGGATATATTCTGGTTGTCAGTTTGATCATGCATAGTTGCAGTTATTTAGATGTATTGATTGTACTTGTAACTGTATAATGGCTGAATTCAGAGTTGTAGAGGGTTTTTTACATCATTTTTGTTTATTCAATTTAGGCTCCTCTACAATGGATTTTATGAAATGGTCTTTTGAATAAACTGGGTAATAATCAGTGAATTGACATTGGATTCTGTGTTTTATTGTGATTTCAATGTTGTTTTTTCTGCAATTTCGGTGCCCCCAGATGTTACTTCACTCAACATGACAAGACAATGCTCATTGGAGCAGATCCTGCTCATGTAGGAGATAGGTGCATCCGAGTGACGATCCACCATTGCTTCTTCGATGGAACTCGGCAAAGGCAACCTCGTCTTAGATTTGGGAAGGTTCATTTGTATAACAATTACACTCGAAACTGGGACATTTATGCTGTTTGTGCAAGTGTAGAAGCCCAGGTAAATGTGTCTTTCCTTTTTTCTTTTTGATGGAAATAGATAATGTTCTTTCATAATTGTGTATGTTTTGTGTTTAATCAGATATATTCTCAATGCAACATATATGAAGCTGGAAAGAAGAAGAAAACTTTTGAGTTTTATACTGAGAAGGTGACAATCTTTTACTAAACAAAACCTAACATGATGATATACTTGTGAATTGGACATATTTGGTTGGTTTTGGATCATGGACAAGTTTAGGTTCATAAATCAGGTTGGGTTGAGTTTGGTTTTGAGTTGATTAGGTTGGGTTTGCAATTTAGGTCACGGCAGGTTTAGTTGATTTCGAGTTTAAGCCATTACTTGTTCAAGCGTTCAGGTTGATATCATTTAAACTCGAATTTGTTCTGAATATACAGGCGGGGGATAGGGAAGAGGCGAGTTCGGGTCTAATAAGATCGGAAGGAGACCTGTTTTTGAATGGTGCAGAATCATGCTTATTAGCAACAGGCAGTGGGGACGGAAGCGTGTTCCACCCAAGTGAATATTATAAAACATGGACAATGGAAGCTCCCTCGGACTCTTTGAAACAAGTTCTTCAAGTATGCACAGGTTGGCAACCTGTTCCTCGGCCTCTTGATCACCATAAGTGATGATTGTATTTAGTGCTTTTTTCTTTATGAATCTAATTTATGTGTTTTAAATAGCTAACGAGGGGTAAAAGGAATTAGCTAACGAGAGGTAAAAGGCTATGGAAACCCTGTATTAGAAAATAAATGACATTTTGCTCATATTGATCTTCTCTGATAAAAATTTATGCATTTGTACTGTTAAAAATTAACGCAATTAATGATATAACCAGATAGTGATACATAGAATATCGCGTATATATCATGCTAACAAAAAACTAAATTACTCAATTTAATCTTCAAAATATGTTATCATCAAGAAAGTATACTTTTTTAAACCATTATAATACCAACCAAATATTCCATTCTTTTTACAAAGATGAGCAAATATTCTTTTTATCAAATAGGAAGCAAACGAGGTTTCAATAATATCGAATTAAAACTTCTCAAACTAATTGGATTTTAATTTCACTCCTCATCAAGAAATGCAAAAAATCCATAAATTACCATTCAATCAAAAAGACCAGAATCTTGGTTTTTAACAAGGGGCAAAAAAGAGTTTCCAAACATAAAAATCGAAACAAAATCACAACTCAGGTTTTACGAAGACGATGCTAGAAAGTAAAGAGCAAATCGATATGTAAATAGAATGTAAGAGATCCTACCCTACACCTTAATGGCATACTTCCTCATCGGGAAGTACATTTCCTTCTTCTTCTCCCTTTCGGTCTTCAAAGATGCCTGCAAAGCAAAATAACCGATGTTCAATGATCTGGGTAGTTCCTATAGAACCTGATGCTGACAAGAATTAACACATATTAAAAGGATGCTTATACCTGGTGCTTGGTAAGCCTTCTGCGGATGGCTCGGGTCTTCTTGGGACGGAGATCGAGAGGCAAGAACTTCTTCTTCTTGTATGCCTCCCTCAATGCAGACTTCTGCTTCTGTGAGATTACTGTCAGAACTTGAGCAATGGACAGCCTCACCACCTTTCTGCATCCACAACACCACCAGACTCAGAACAACGTTCCGAAACCAATGAATCGATAACCAGAACACTGGAAAACCAGGACAACAAAACCTCAAGTATTCAACTAAGTAACCGTAAACAGAATTTCAAAAAAGCAAAAAGCTCGACTTGTCAACCAAACCATTTCAAGTTCATTGTCACAGCTTTCTATTTCACTTCTCGCAAAGTCAGTAAACGATCAAACTCAAGTAAAAACAGAGCATATAGCAGAATAAACATCAATCCAAACATTATTCCTCCATAGAAAAAGTAAAATCATGCAGCTTGCTATGCATGAAAACCAGTTTCTTACATTGTATTCTTGAAAACCATTAGTATTAAAATTTTATTTATTAAAACAAAATATGCTATTCAAATCAGAACAATATTTCATTTCACCCATTTCTTAATACTTCATCAATTATATAAATTACATTTTCACTAAAAACGCAAAGAAAATTACAAGTACCCATTTCTTCAAATAAACTAAGAAACCAAATCCCAATTTATATGCCCAATTAAACATAAACTTAAGATCCATAGCTAAAACATAATAAAATCAACAAAAATGAGAGAGAGGAATAAGGTTTACATCTTAGAAAGCTTGTTAGGTGCACCACCGGTAACTTTAGCAACGCGAAGAAGAGCAAGTTCAGCTTTGAGATCTTTCAACTGAGCCAAAAGCTCGGTTTTTGATTTCTGTCGCAACTCATGAACCTTGATCCTTGCTGTTTTTATTTATTTATTTACAAAAAAAAAAAAAAAAAAGAGTTAAAAATCCATGTCAAGCATTCTTAAAATTAACGATAACATGTAAGAAAAACATAGAGAATTTACAGGCTTTTTATCAGTTACCCATTGCTTTGCTTCTGTTGCTGTTCTGCTGCTGGACGACAACGGCGGCCTCCCTCTGTTTTCAGGGATAAATATACGCTCAAACCCTAAATTTAAAGAAGCGAAGGGTTTTTTAAAGTGTGGAGTTTGCTTGGGCCTTACTGGGCTTTATTTCTTTCTTTCTGGTTTCAATAAAATTTGATATTTTTGGGGCGTAACCTTCATTGGAATTTATGAAATTTAAGTATTGGAATTAAAATGATACACTAATTATATCCATAATTATAATCAGTATCAACAAGTGTTGGGTACAATTGGAAATTGTAATGGGATGAGGTCGAGGCAAGAGAGGATGTTGTTAACTGTTTTATAATTGGCATGATTAGCTCCACCACCCATCTCGTTACATTATGGATGTATAATCTTCAAAATCACTACCACCTTCATGGATGTTGGAAACATCCATCCCCGCTTTGCTTCACTTCGCATCAATTTAACATTTGCTACTTATTTTTAACAATTTTAATCTTTTGAAAGCTAAGTAAATATTTAAACATAATTCTTAAAAACTTAGGGAGAGGGGATACTGTCATAACACTAAACCAAAGCTATGAATTACAAAAATAAAAATTAAAAACTAGAGAGATTCTCTCTTTCCGTGAGCATAGGTAGAAGAAAAAAAAAATGGTGGAAGTAAGCGGGTGGCTTGGAGGGAAAAAAATTGGTTGAGGAAGAAGTCATATTTAACAATTGACATGGCATACACGGTTAGCTGGCATTAAGGATTTAACGATTGAGTGATTAAATTGTAAGTTTTTTTATTTGGATGAGCAAAATGAAAGCGTCCAAAAAGTTAGGTGACCAACTAGATAGTTTATCTTATAATTTTTTATATATTTGTGTATATTAATAAATTTTAAACTCACGTTTGTGTTCTAAATTATGGTTTTCACACGCATATACGGGTGATAAAACTAGGGGTGAGCAAAACTCGAATCAATTCAAAAAAATTGATTTTTTTTAATTTCAAGTTAATCAAATTGAGTTGTTCGAGTTATTCATTTTTTTCAAGTCAACTTGAATAAGTAACACGAGTTTTGAGTTTGAGTCGAGTTGAATTTTACAATTCGAATAATAGATTGGTATAAATACTCATTTGATTCTTATCAAATTTGAAATTGAGCAAATTGTTCTCTCTCAACAAAAATTTTAAAAAATTCAAAATAATTTTCAAAAATTCAAAATATCTATAAAAATTCCAAAACTTAAATTTTTTTAAATATATATATATTTTTTTAAAAAAAATTCTAAAGAATATATAAAAAAAAGTTAAAATTTTAATTTTGGGACATAAATAAGTTGATTAATTATTCAAATTTATCATAGTATCTTATTTTTTTCTTATTTTGCTTCAAAAAAGTTTTCAAATATATATGGTTTCAAATTTATGTGCTCTAACATTGAATTAGTTATACAGTAACAAGATTTTAATTTGACATGTTTAATTTTTTAATTTAACTCAAACAATTTCACTCGATTCAACTTGACTTAAATTTCATTTCACTCAACTCGATTCAGAAAATTTTCAAATTGAGTTAGAATGATAAAATAAGACTCGTTAACTCGATCAACTCAATTTTTTTACTCGATTCGATTCGACTCGATCTAATCAAACGCTCACCCCTAGATAAGTTTTTTTTATTAATGATGTTGTTGACTAAGTTATTGTCACAAATTAACCCAACACCAATTCAAGAGGTTGATGACAAAACAACGATAAACAATTGTATTTATTTAGTATTATTAACCTGATGTGTTTTTGTGTTCAAATTTCATTTTACTTATAGTTTAATCTATTTTTTCTTTTAAAATCGTAAATATTTCACGTGTTATTATCAATTAATTTCAAACCATAAATTTTTATTATTTATTGTATGTTATTTTTAAATACACATTTATTTTCTAAATAGCGATTTCCACACGCATACACTTGTGATATGATTTCTAGTAGTATATAATTTTAATATACAATAATCACTTAATATGTGAAAAGTGTATTCAATCTTAAATATAAAAAGTATGTTTGGACACCATAGAGTAATTATAATAACGTATAATTACGATAAATTATCTATATTGGTGTCACTCTTAACTGGATCTATCAATTCAATTATGAAATTACAAAAATATCCTTTCTTTTAAATTATAATTAATATTATTATAACGATACTTTTATCTTTTCATACTTTTATACCATCGTTAAATAAAAAAGATTAAAAATTATAAATTCAATGATCGAATATGTTTTCAAAAACAATAAAATACAGTTTCATTACCACTTCACCTATACTCACTACTAATTTCTTTTAAAGAAAATTTTTTTAATATAAAATATTTTCTTTCATCAACATCTTGAGTTTAACAAAATCTATTAATTCCTTAAACATATTTAAGTCTCAAGATGTATTTACATTTTAATTCTTTATATTAAATGTATATAAAATAAAATAAAAATAATTGAAGTATTCTAATTACTACCATTAATTATAATAATTTTATAAATATGTGTAACTATAATAATTGCTTTCCAAACACACAAAATCGATTGTTCAGTCACACTTTGATGGAACGTGGGTTCATTTATTCTCTGATGGAGCAGTGGCCAGAAACTTCGGGAATGCTACTGCTGGCAGTGTGGTACGTGATCCGGTTGGCAATTGGATATTGAAATTTAATCGTTATCTGGGCAGATGTACACCTTTTGAGGTGGAATTTTGGGGCATTCTGGGCTTCTTATTTTGTTAAATAAGGGATATAAACGGGTCACAATTCAAATAGATAACCTAGAGGTGGTTAATGCCTTGACTGTTAAGGGGTCGAAAGATTTAGGTATTACATTGATTAGAAGGATTCAACGGATTATGAAAAATGAAGGACAGTGGGAGATCAGATATATACTCAGGGAGTGCAACTTAATTGCGGATCGACTAGTAAAGCTCAGTTTAGCATGACGTCAAGTTCACAGATTTTTGTTGTGCCTCCTAATAATGTGTTAAAGGTTTTTCAACAAGACAAAACGTGTGGCGTTTTTTAACAATTGATTTGATGTAACTTAAGCATGTTTTTAAGATTTAAGACCACTTCAAAACTAAAAATTTAAATATATAAAAAATAAAATCGAATAAAATCTAAAATTGTTCCTGATTATTTAAAAAATTAATCCCTACTTTAATGACTTTTATATTTTCCATGAAAATCACAATTTTTTTTGAAAAAAGATAATGAGATTGAAAAACCACACCCCTAGCTAGCTACATTATGATAGAAAGGGACACTAGACAATAATTTGGGACGTCTAAAGTAGCCATCAAAATAATGTCTTAATTAAAATAATGCAAAAGGATAAACTTAAGAAATGTGGGATTATCATATAAAGCCAATATACATCTACTTGATAATAGATTTAGGTTAAAATATATTTGTATTTTTTATATATTTAAAATTTATTTTTAATTTTAAAAATTTAGTTAATTTCAAAATTCGTATTTAATTATTAACATTATTATAGTTTTTATGTTAAATTCATTGGTTTAACATTTTAAAATAAAAAAATATTCGTTTAGTAGTCATATAATGAAAAAAATGTATATCATATTTAACTTGAATTTAATCAAAAAAAATTCAATGATATGAACAATTGAACTTACATTTTTAAATTCAGAAATTAGAGGGACTAAATTTCAAATGTATGGAGAGTATAATGACTTTGAGTATATTTAAACTTAATATTTAGTAACTTTTTTAACTAACCGTTCAAATTAGAATAGACTTGATCGTGGGTCAAGCCACCCACTAGGCTCAAAGGTCCGCTCGAAAGTTGGAGAGTTTGAGCAAAAATATAGGCCAGAAAAATGGACTTGGACAAAAAATAATGTTCATTTTCTAAACGGTCCAAGTCTCAGGTAGGATTTTTTGGCCTAAGCTTGGCTTGGCCCAAATCAACCTATACTTTCTTTTCTACTATTGTTTTGCTGTCATTTCGCTATTATATTGCTACTACTTTGTTGTTATTGTTTGAATATTGTATAACTTTTGTTTTATTGTTAATTTTGCTACTCTTTTAGAGACATTTGCTTGCTAAGTTGCAACTATCTTAGTGTTATTTAAGTATAAAGACTTTTTTAATATATTTTTAGTTTGTTGGGAAATATTTATTTTAATATTTTTAATGTAATTGATGTATCATATTTTTTAAATTTATTTTTATATAAAAAATTTAATACGAGCAGACTGGGTCGAGCTTGAGTTTAGCAATTTTAACCTAGGTCGGGCTTGGACAGAATTTTAGGTCCATTTTAAGATCAGGTCGAGCCCAGGCCTAGAAAATGGCCTTAAAATTTTACACCGACCCAACCGAACCATGATTAGGTCTAAATTAGAATCGATCATTATAAGCACTAAATTGAATAACTAACTCAATTCAAACTAACTAACGAGAATAAATCTAAGAAAGAATCTATACATTTACATATTGCGAGATTTAAACATGAGATTTCAAAATTTTCAAAACTTCAACCTTAGCTCGATACAAAACTTTATCGGCTAATATTTTACAATTATTAAGATATTAATATTCCATTGACTAATTATATGTATATATAGCAAGATGAGAAAAGAAATTGTTTGAAGTGATATTTTTCTTTCAATAATTAGTTGATTCATTAATTATTTTGACTCACACTCTTATTTGACCAAGTTTTCCCTTGCATTTGCTATTTAATTATCGTGAGTCATAGGTGGTGATATTGTGAAAGAAACTATCATAATCAGTATGAAACATTATCTTAATAAATATTAAATTTAGGGAATTCCCTGTATCGACTTGATGACTAAAGTGTTTACAACTTCAAATGTGATTTAGATTCGAATCGCGCTAATCGTGTTATTATTAAGATTTTACCCTCCTCTTAAAATTCACCAAAAACCCCTATAAAACTTTTTGATGAAAATATGTGATAAAAATAATTCTCACATTTATATTTAAAAAAAAAGTAAAAAATATCACATGTATTTTATGAACGCAATTAATTAATATTATACGACCCAATCACTTTTTTATAGCAAGTGCATCAACTTGATTTCCATATTTATTGGGAAAAAAAAAAACTTCATTTCCAAATTTGACTTCTTCTTTTTCCTTCTAGGTTGGGTAGGATCAAGTTATCTGTTCATATCGTGTTTTGAAAAAAAATGTATTTTCTCATTTAAACTAGTTGGATTTGAATTATTAATTAATAATAAAAATATATTATTTTTGTTATAACACTTACATTACACGAGATTTTGAATAGCAGTTTACACTGTATTGGATGTGAAGAGTCACTAGACTAAAGGCGGTTCATATTATAGATGTTGCATAAAGATGCTTAGTTCAAAGTTTCGGTACTTTAGTCTTAGCTTATCTTCCTTCTTGAAGGAAGAGGTTTTTAGATATGGAAAAAGGACTTGGAGTGAACTTTTATCTCATGATGATCACTTTATAGAGTCCAATTTTAGGCTAGTTCAAGGTGCAACTTTATTGGGAGTTAATAAAACTAAGAAGTTGAAATAGTTAAATAAGATTAAATCTGATGTAATGGTTGTATTTGAGGGTGTCGTGACAATGCTACTCTGAGTATTTGTAATGTTGTAGGTTCCATTTAGGAGATATATATTTTTGCATATAGGTATAATAATTTTAATTAAATTTAATAATAAATATATCATAAATATTTTTATATTTTATTATTTTAAATAATAAATTAAATTTCAATCATGATATATGTTGACTGTTCACTTCATCCCTTAATCATATGGTCGGGGATTTGATCCCTACTGATGAGAATGAGGCAGAGGCAAATCCAAAATATTTTTAAGTGAGGCCAATATTAAATTATAAATTTTTGAGTGGTGAAAATATAATTTTATCATTTATTAAATTATGATTTCATAATTTTTAAGGGTCTAAATAGTTTTTTTTTTCATTTTAAGGGGTCAAAGTGTAATTTTACCACATATTAACTTAAATTCTTATTATTTATGAAGGGACTAAATTACATTATTTTCATTCTTTTGGGCTACCCCTTAAATTCGCCCTTGAAATGAAACAGATTTTGTGATCAGTCATTTACCTTTTTAAAGAACACCCAACGACAAAAAAATTAATCACTGTTCGTTACAACTAAAAAAATATAATAAATCAATTTTCGAGATAAAACAATTTTGAGTTTTAGACAAAAAAATATTTATTTCATACAACTTATCATGCTACTAAAAAGTGTTTTTTTTTAAATATATATTTAAGGTGGGAAAAAAAAGTATTTGGAAATAAGAGTTGAAGATATTTTGGTATAAAGTATATACATTGCAGATATTTAGGTACTTCACCTATCATATTACATCAAATTTTTATATCAGAAAAAAGGAACTACTTGAAAAAAAGTCAAAATTTGCTATCATACTCTATACTTTGCATAAGTTATAAATTTAGTATATGTATCTTAATTTGGCCGTTTTCAGTTCTTGTATTTTTAAAATTTGAAAATTTTAGTTTTAACCGAATGATAATTATTATTAAATTTATTAAGTTTTATTACTTTTAAAACTTGATGTATCTAACATATTATCGCACGTGTAATACTATACTAGTTTGTTATTTTCACATATTACTTACAAATTAACGACTTTCGTTTACATTATGATTAAAATTTTAAAATTTAAAAAATATAACCACTAAGAATGATTCAATTGATGAATGTGGACTAAATCCTTACGCATAATACATGATTGACATAATTTAACCAAACATGATTAACTGTTACCATTCAGTCAGAACTAAAATTCCGGAATTCGAAAAGTACAAGGACTAAAAGTTATCAAATTAAAGTATAGATACTAAATCTAAAATTTACACAAAAAATTAGGGCCTAATAGCAAAAAAAAAAAGGTTTTGTTTTTTCTTGAGCACTAATCCACTAAGTCAAAAGGTGACACCATCTTTGATGGAATAATTTTCTATTAGCCGTCTTTGTATTATAATAACGGTCCTAATTATTTTACTTTTAGTATAAACAACAACGGTCCTACTAATATTCTTTTAGCCTATAAAAATGCACCGACCATGAATTTTTATTATTTGGTCCCTCGAATTTTTCTACTATTATACCATCTCAACTGAGTCTCAATTTAGTTATGAATTTATGAAACGCCGTTTATTTTTATAAAGCAACAGATATAAATTTGAGGGTATTTTTGTCCTTTTATATAAAAATTTGAAAGGATACATTCACGTGATTACATACAATTTAGAAAAATAAACGCATATAATGGAATTTGAACCCAATACCTCAAAATTTCCTTTCCCTCGACTTTATCATTTCAACAAAAGCCACTTTTGATTTTTATATCAATTCTTTATATACTTATTTCACCATTCTTTTTCACCTCGATGGTGTGTATTGTAAATCTAGTTATAATTAAGGTAGGTAAAAGTATCCTGAAGGCCCCTATACTAGGAGTCAGATTGCATTTTACTCCCTATACCCAAGAAATGGGTAAATTAGTCTCATAAAAGAGCAAATTGATCTTTTGTGTTTAAAATTTCATCAATTTGTATTGTTAAAATCTAGCGTGACTGACAGAATAATCAAGCAATGACACGTGGCATGCCATATGTACCTCATGCTTATTAGAGCTAATCATGGGTCAAGCCGAGCTGTGTTCAGACTGGGCTAAGGCAAAAATTTAGGTTTGTTTTCTAGGCTTGGCCCAAAAAGTGGGCCTAAAATTTTTCCTAAGCCTGACCCAAATAAAAAATGCTAAAACCCGAAACCAGCCCGCCCATATTAAAATTTTATATTATTATTTATATAAAAAAATTAAAAAAATATAATACATCAAATGCACTAAAAGCATTAAAATAAATATTTCCCCACAAATTGAAAATAAATTGAAAAAATTATAATTAAATAACACTAAGATAGGTGTAACTTAATAAGCAAATGCCTCTAAAATAGTAGCATAATTAACAATAAAACAAAAGTTATACAATATCTAAACAATAACAACAAAATAGTAGCAATATAATAGCAAAATAATAACAAAACAGTGATAAAATGGTGGAAAAACAACAACAACTTTTTTTTTTTTACAAATTCGAGCCGGGCTTGGACTAAAAGAACTTACCCAATGCCCGACCCATTTAAAAAATGGGCCTTGTTTTTTTTCAAGACCATTTTTCGAGCCGATATTTTTGTCCAAATCTTTTCACTTTTTGAGCGAGCCTTCAGGCCCGGCCAGGTGATCCGACCCATGATCAGGTCTAATGTTAATGTATAGAAATCAATTTTTAACAGTAAAATTGAAAAGAATTTTTAACAGAAGAACTAGTTTACTCTTTAATCTGATCTACATAAATTAATTTACCTATTTTGAAAGAATATTAATACGTTACTTTTACCAATTAAGTCTTAAAACCGAGTATGAAAGGGTTAGGCAAAGAACCCCATAAATGAAATGAGCAAATTGTGAGGAAATAGTTAGCCGCCTATTGAAGACTTCTGTTAAGAGTGAAAGTGATTTAAGTGAGTGTGGTCAAAGCTGCCGTCCACTGCCATTCTCATTTGAACACTGTTTCTCCCCCGCAAATGGCCACACTATTTGCAATCAAATTGCAAAAAACAGTAAACAAATGGATAGGTTTCAACTTTCTATTGATGATTTCTTTTGGTCTTTATGGCAACCCAATCCAAATTGGCATTCTTTTGACTGTTATTCAACATCTTTTAGTCTGAATCTAATGAAAACCCTACTTCCATCGCTGCTTCCCCTTTCCGGAGACATAATAAGTGAGTGCGGAATAGTTTTAACTTATCCGTACAAATTTAAAGGTTTGTTCATGTTTGAAAGAGTTTGAATAAAAATATTAAGTGTGAAAGATAAATTAATAAAAAATTAACTTATTTAAAATATGATTTGAATTTAGGCGTTTTTTTCGATTTTATGGTATGTTTTTATATACTTGATATCATAAAAAATCAAAACTCGTGCCGATTTTTTTTATATATATAAAAAAACATGTTTAGTTAATAAATTGTTTCTATTTAAAATTCTAATAAAAGAAATATATATGTGATTACTAAATATTAATAATTTAATAATATAATTTTTAAAAGGCTTAAATGTAAAATTAGACCTTAAACTTTCATTTTTTCCATTTAGGTACTTAAAACTTTTTTTTGAGGGGGTCAAAAAGTAGTATATAAATTATCAATTTCGTCTCATTTTACCTAAAAGCTTAAAAGCATAAAATTGGCTAGTAAAAAAACATGACATGTGGCACATTCTTATTGAACAACATACATGTTTTTAGTAAAATGAGACGGAATTGATAATTTTGATATACTTTAAAGAAAATCAACATGGGTAATGCTTAAATATGTTAATTAACCATTTACACAAAATATATGATCTTAACCAAAATTTTAAGCTGTATTTCAACTTGAACCGAACTTGGACAACAAATTTCCAATTAATGTCCTAAAACCAAAGCAAATCTAATCTAACCAAGCCTAACCCATAAATACCGACTCAAAAATTACTTTGATGGAGCAGTCAAGGTAGATTCAAGAGAGGCCGCGGCGGGGATAATACTGAGAAACCATCATGGCAAATGGATTGTTAGATTTAACAGGAGGTTGGGTCTTTGGTTTGTATTCAATGTTGAGCTTTGGGGTATTCTAAATGGTTTGATTGTAATACATAACAGGAACTGGGACAAAGTGTCAATTCGGATGGATATTCATTGGGTTTGAGTTATGATGTTGAATTGCATTAGTTCAATACAATTAATTTTAAGCATCCAACTAATCAAATATTCGAATACTAATATTTGCAATTTTGTTTAATCAAATGGAAACTTTTTATTAATGAAAGAGAAGTTTACAAGCAAAACGGGTGGAAATCCTTTTCAATATCCTTTTACAAGCAAATACGATACCATTTTGGGGGATTGGGTACGAAATGCTCTAAATTTTGTACCTAAAAAACTTGGGGGGTTGGGTTTGGCAATTTTCCCAATTATGGAATCCATTGGAAAATAAAATGAAATAATAAAGGTAAAAACATCACTCTAGTTCCACTCAGTTTTGATATTAAGCAAATTGGTCCCTTTCAAAAAAAATCAGAACAATTTAAATTCTTGTCAATTTCAAAAGTGAGCAGCTAAGGACAATTCATCATGAAACTTAGCTTTTTTTGTCAATTGTACATAATTTTGATTGATATAATTTATATCTATATATAAATAGATAGAATGTGTAAAATTTAAGTGTTAAATTTATTATTATACTAATCAAAATTATGTAAAATTGACGAAAAATTTAATATTTGATTAGTTTTCCATAGATGCTAACTTTCGAAATTAACATGGATTGAATTCATCCGATATATTTAAGAAGGACCAATTTACTAATACCAAAATTGGGAGAAACAAAATAAAACTTTTTACTAATAATAAAATAAAAATAAAGACATCATATGGATAGAATTTGTTGCTTAATTTTCTAATTTTTATATTATGCTTACCGATTCGTCTTCTACTATTTAATTCAGATACATCATTCCTTTACTTAAATTTACGTAATAAAATAATTTTAAAGAAATCAATTCTTTTTCAAAGAAGATATGCTTAGACTTTGGATGATTATGTTTGATTTTTCTTCATAATAATAATAATAATAATTTTTTAAAATTATACGATTTATAGGTTTTGATTATATCTGTTCTTTTTGACACAATTTTTAGAATTATTTATAGTCTCATCCCCAATCTAAAAAATAGGAAGATAATGTGTTTCAGTGCACTTAGACCTACGTCTTCCTACATTGACAACAATCCTCATACGAGTCTAACTAAAATTTAATCGACTTGGATTGTAATTTGTAGTCAAACTATATATAAAAAAACATTATCCACATCTTAAAAGGGACAATTAATTTTAATGGGATGAAAGTAAATCATCTTAAAAGGGATATAATATCAAAATTTTAAAAGGACTAAAACGAAATTTTGTCTTTTCTGGGGCCCCTGCCTCACCCTCCCCTTGCGCGGACCCTGATGTGTATATATATTTAGCACTTTTATCACAAAATCGTCGCAATCTCGAACCCATTAAACTAACTTTTGGTCAAATTATTTTCCAAAACCCTCTTCTCCTGCGCACAGTAAACAAAATCCATGGTTTGTTCTAATCTTCTTCTTCTTCTTCTTCTTCTTAATCCTCTTCTTTTATTACATGTTTTTTTTTTCTGATTATATTATGTATGTCTGGTTTTTTTTTTTCAGGATCTTGAAAACGGAACTGTTCGATACGAAGATGTTAGTCGTTAATGGAGTTCTTTACATAATATAAACACCAGTTTCTGTAATCTGTTAAACTGAACTGTGTTCTGTTTTCTTTTTTTTTTTTCCAGGAATATATAACGAATTCTCGAGGATTAAAGCTATTTACATGCAGATGGTTACCAGTAAACGAAGAACCCAAAGCTTTAATCTTTATCTGCCATGGGTATGCCATGGAATGCAGTATCACCATGAACAGTAAGTACATACATACATACATGCATGCATATAGATTATATATATATAAGGAAACATGATGATATATGGTATAAAATCCAGGTACTGCAATTCGATTGGTGAAAGCAGGGTATGCAGTTTATGGCATAGATTATGAAGGCCATGGCAAGTCTTCAGGGTTGCAGGGCTATATCTCAAGTTTTAGTCACGTTGTTGATGATTGTTCCGATTATTTCACTGATATTTGTGGTAATTATGAAATTTCAATTTCTCTTCATATATATATATATATATATATATATAAGTTATTTACTTTGTTTTTTTAATGAAAAAATTGCAGAGAAAAAGGAGAATAAAAAGAAGATGAGGTTTTTGTTAGGGGAATCAATGGGAGGAGCAGTGCTGTTGCTTGTTCATAGGAAGAAGCCTGCATATTGGGATGGGGCTGTCTTGGTTGCCCCTATGTGCAAGGTAAATTTTATTTTCTTTATTTTTTAATTTTAAAAAATATAAATATAATATGTCGATTTATATTTATATTTTATATTTTTATAAAGAGATAAAATTATGAAATTATGTTAATTAAAAATTTAAACACAAATCTTATTTATATTTAAAGCTAGAGTAGGTAACATCTTTAAATAAAAAAATGCTTATTTTGTGTCCTTGCTTTTCTTTTCTAAAAAAAAAAAAAAAAAGGACCTTTTCTTCAGTTTTATTATTATTATTTAACCTCCTTTATTGTGGGAACCACGACAAAAAAAAAAAAAAAAGTTCTCCAAAATAAAAAAAAATAAAAAGGGATAACGTGTGTTGTGTTTTCCCTTTTTTGAGTAGTGGTATCTATATATTTATATAATATAGATACTGTTTGTTGACATGATATGTTAGCTAAGTAAGTTTCATATATATATATATAGACACGTATTTTACTCTAGACTCAGTACATATTTATAAAGTCTTATACACGTGTAACATCATAGAAGAACAAACCCGACCTACGAATTAATCTTACGAATTTATTACAACTCACCCCAAATCCATTCAGGTTGTGGGCCGGTGTTGATAATTACCTATCAATGTGGGAACCACATTTGGTATCTATAATAATAATATACCTTAATGATGTGAACTTTTGGTTTGAAATTTTGTTAAATAAAAGTTAAATAATTTAATTAGGATTTTTTTATAAAAATATTTTTTAAAGAAAAAGTAAAAAGGAACGTACCTTAATGATGTGAACTTTTGGTCTGAAATTTTGTTAAATAAAAGTTAAATAATTTAATTAGGATTTTTTTATAAAAATACTTTTTTTAAAGAAAAAGTAAAAAGGAACGTTGACCCATAATTTGGCAGTAAAAGACGGAAATTAGTTATAAGAAATTATTCCTCTTTGGTTGTTTATGATATGAAATTTGTCTGAAAGTTAATTTAAACTGTGGGTTTCATTTTCTTCAAATTTCCATTCTTAAATATAACTGTTTGAGTTGTTTTAATTTGAAAAGATTTTAATTTTTTTGGTCAAATTCTACTATTAATTCCTACACTTTATGAAAATTATAGATTTAATCCCTATACTTTAATTTGATATTTTTAATTCCTGTGATAAACAAATATATTAGAGTTTTCTTATGACCTTTATAAAAACACAAGAACTAAAAATATTAAATTAAAATATAGGGACTAAATTGAATTTGAACATGTGTAATTTGTAATAAAAAAAATATTAATGTCCTTTAATCAACGTGAAAGGGGCTTTTATTTTGTCATAAACTAGAGTTTGCGTTTGACTTTTAGAATAAGTCCAATCAGAAAATGTCACAGCTTACCTCATATAAAAGGACAAATATAGCAAAAAGAAGTATATTTATTTAATAGTAAATTTAAAATTTTAAAAGTTTACATTTGAGTCCCATGTAAATCATGTGTAAATTCTTTCAAATTTTTATTTAGATCCAAATATATTTCAATACAAATTAAAAATTTTCTCTCATTTTTTAAATTTTAGTTTTTTTTTAATAAGAACTACAAAACGAGTAATATTTTTTAATTAAATTTGATTCTTAAACTAAAAAAAAATTATCATACGCAAATTTGATCTGATCTTAGTCCCGCCTTTGAATAAATTGCTTTGAACAGCTGTTATGGTTGAATAAATTATCCCTTTTTTACTTTGATCAAGTTGTAAGTTTCTTTTTATAATTTAGATCAATCAAGGAATATTAAAAATAATTATTTTATATTAATTAATTAATATGTATAGATTGCAGATGAAATGAAGCCACATCCATTGGTGATAAGTGTATTGCAAAAGGTCAACAAGTTTATTCCAACGTGGAGAATAGTTCCAGGTCAAGATATCATTGATGCTGCCTTTAGACAGCCTGAAATAAGAGCTCAGGTACCTTTCTTTCTTTTTTATCTTCTCCTATAGTGGCGGGTCCATCCCTGTTTACTAAAAGCTCGAGTGCATCAATAACTTGGAATGCTACCATGGGTTATTATGGTTCACCTTATTAAGTACTCTCGCTTTATGAAACCTTGTTTAGTTACTCGAGCTTATAGTAAAGTCGAAAGACAAAACCCTAAATTAAAATGGAATTACAGGTTAGAGCAAATCCATATTGCTACAAAGGACGGCTTCGTTTGAACACAGCCAATGAACTTCTAAAAACCAGCCTGGAAATTGAACAAAGACTCCATGAGGTTTGTTAACTTTTTCCTTATTTTACCCCTATTCTTTTTGGGTTAATTGCGCTAAATGTCTCCAAACTATCTCTCAGATTTTAAATTGATTCCTTAAAATATCAATATTATATCAATTAAGTCATTCCGTTTAACTTAGTCATCAATTTAGATGTTAAATGTTATTTTATATTTGAGGTGGAGTATATTTACAATGTTTATACTTATCACATTGACAATTTGGACATAAGTTTGAACGGGTCTTGTCTCGTTAACTTTGAACAGGTTTCATTACCATTTCTAGTTCTACATGGTGGGGAAGATAAAGTAACAGACAAAGCAGTGAGCCAGCAATTGTACAATGATGCAGCAAGTTCGGACAAGAGTTTCAAGTTGTATCCTGCGATGTGGCATGGCCTGTTGTACGGCGAATTACCTGAAAACATCGAGATTGTGTTTGCAGATATTATCGGTTGGCTGAACCAGAGGAGTGAGTTCGGGAACTCGAGGTTGGAGAGAGAATTGAAACTCCAAGATGATGAGATTTTGATCTTCAAACACAAGTGAACTTATTATAATTAAATGTTATAGTGAAAAGTTGTACCTGAAAAAGAAAATTGTGTAATATTAAAGTATTATATAATATACTATGGAGTGTGCAGAGGCGAATACAGGGGCTGGTAGTGGCCCTGCCCCCTAAATTGAAAAATTTATGTTTAGGCTCTTGAATTTTTCTTAAAATTTTAAATTAGTAAAGATAAAATTGTACTTTGTCCCCTCTAAAATTATAAAAATTCTATTTAATCATTTAAAAATTATAAATATATAGACTATAAAAAATTAAAATTTCATTCGGCCCTCTAAAAATTTGTTCTGGCTTCGCCCCTAGAAATGTGTCTCATATTCTTCGATTAAATCAAGATCAAAGTAAAAATAATATTACGATGAAGAATCACGTGACATCACAATGACGTAACAGCATTCGAAATAGAGATGACATCGTGACGACGAGCTTGGGACTTTAGGACGACACAGCGATTTTCTAACTTAAAACAGCTCCAATAAGCACTCAAGAACCACAAAAATCTAATCCAAAGTGTCATCATCAAATCCATATCCCTTAGACGATGAAGTATTTCTTGTGTGCAAGTTACATGCATGTTTTTTTTTAATGATATTTCAGTAAAAATATTTTATATTATTTTATATTAAAATTTATTTTTTATAAATACATGTAATAAAATATTTTAAAGATATTTAACTAAATTTTATCATTTAAAAGGGACAAAATGAAATTTTATCATTATATCAATTTAGGAGTTAAATGTCATTTCTTTTGTTTAGCTTAGCGGCAGTGTCAGCTCCGGGTTGGATATCGCCCGCCTTTTTTCTCTCCCATCAACCATTTCTTTCTTTCTTCTTCTCATTCACTACACACTTCTTCTCTCCTTTCAGTTTGCAGATTTATTTTGTAGGTATCTTTGTTGTTTTCATAAGTTGTGATGGATAGATGACGGTACCTGTTGTTCGCTAAAAATCCACCGGCCACCAATAGTTTTTCTTGAAAAGTGGGTGGCTCTTCATCAACTTCTTAATTTGTTTCTAGTTTGAGAGTATTTCAAAATAATAAATAATTTCACCTGTCAATTTGGACCCGTGTTATCTTAAGTTTTATATGTTTTTTGTTTGTTTTTCCATTGTTTAATAAGTATTCAGTTTTAAAAGTTTTTGTTTACTCTTGTAGCACGTTTTTTAGTCTTAATTATGTATGTAATTTTAGTTTTACAAGTGATTTTAGGGATGATTTTGTGGTCGTCTTCTCTAGTTTGGTGAATGCTCGATTCTTTTGTCAATTTTTGCTCGCCGCTTTGGACCATCCGGACCTGATTTCATTATCGTATTAAGTGCTTGCAATCACTCTAGATATGTCGTGCTTACAATCAACGTGTCATAATGTTCTATTGATACTGAGGTTAAAGCCATTATTATGTTGATGGAGCTTGTCATTTACCATTTACGACGAGTATTTGCTATTTGTTTCTCTCTGAATTGTATGGTTCCATTCATTGAATGAATTAATGAATTTACCTTCTTTAAAAAAAAGTGTATATTTATCACATTGACAATTTAGGTTTTAACATGTTGAAAAAGAATAAAGTCCTAAAAAAATTTATATAGTAAATACTTTCGTATTTCATTTAATGTACAACCTGACAATTAAAATGATAGAAAGATCCGATTGAAATGATATCGATACTTTTAAAGACATGATTAAAAAGATTTGAAGTTTGGGGCGTAATTAAGAATCTGCGCTATAGATGGAGGACATCTAATGCAATTCATTTTTTTATAGAAATCTAAGGGGTCTTTTCTTCATCTACTTTGAACAGGTTTCATTACCATTTCTAGTGTTACATGGAGGGGATGATACATTAACAGACAAAACAGGTAGCCAACAACCATACCATGTGGCATCAAGTTCAGACAAGACACTCAAGTTGTACCTTAGGATGTGTAATTTTTTAAAAATTATTTTTAATTATTAATCCGATAATGCATTATAATTAATTTCTTTATATATAATATGTGTTACTAAAACTCAATTTTTGATGGACAAAACAAATATGTAATCTTGACGGTATATAGAAATACAAGTGACCTATTAATAAGTGGTTGGGTGCAATGATAATGCATATTATACTTCTAAAAGGAGAACATAGGTTCGAATCTTGAAAACAATATTATTGAGAAAGATAATCATAAACCCCAAACATGATCGTAAAACGGTATATTATAATAATAAAAATACAAGTCACCTAATAAGTAACAATATGCAAATTTCATCATCTTCTTTTTAACACTTTCTTTTAAATACTATAAAATTATGTAGTTGATTACCTAAACTTAAATATTACTTTTATAAAGATTAGCAATCTTTTTCACCCTCTTTCATGATATAATGGTTAATTAATTTAGATCACATATATATAGGCAGGAGTTAAGTTTACAAAATTCAACCCTTAAATTTTTTTACACTTTATTTTTGTCAAAATTATGTAAATTTAATGTTCAGATTTCAACATTAAGGTTCAATTCGACTTTATTAAATCGAAAATATCGTTTTATGATTGAATTTTAATTGAATTAGAATTTTTTTTGTCACCACATATTTTATCCAATTTATTTGTAATTTTGACAATATTTTAGCCTGAATTTTGGGGTTTTTTCCTTGTTATATCATCTTATTTTTTCATATATTTTGAAAAAAAAATATTTTACCCTCTCAAAGTATAAACTTTTTCATTGTCTTCATGGCATTGGTATGTTTGATTTTTTTTTTGTTCTTAATTTCTTAATTTTTCATACGGATTTTGTCGTTTTTTAAAAAAAAAATAATATTTTCCATCAATTTTTTTGACAGGAGCATCCACCAGAAAATGTTAAATATGATGAGGTGAATTTTGCAAATAAACCATTTTTTTTCTTTTAAATTGGGATTTTATAGCTAAATTTTCATATAAATTTTTTTACAGGAATTCATTACAAATTCTCAAGGATCAAAGCTTTTCACATGTAAATGGATGCCAATAAAAGATGAACCCAAAGCTTTGATCTTCATTTTCCATGGTTATGCCATGGAATGTAGCATCAGCATGAGCAGTAAGTGTTCCAATTTTTTTATATAAAAATATGTAAATTAAAGTCTAAAATGAGATATTTATTTGTTGGGGGTGAAATTAATTAGGTACTGCAATTAGGCTTGTTAAAGAAGGATATGCAGTATATGGCATGGATTATCAAGGCCATGGAAAATCATCTGGATTGGATGGCTATGTTGAGAACTTTGATGATATTGTCAATGATTGCAATGACCATTTCTCCAATATTTGTGGTGAGTTTGCCTAAATTAAAATTAGTTTTGGGATGTTAAATCAGTAAATTGTTTTTTTGTTAAAAATAAGTGTAGTTGATAAAATAATCACGTGTACCTCATACTGACGTACATAGACTAATTTTTAATAGTAAAGATGGGCGAAACTTTTAAAAGGACCAATTCACTTTTTAATTTAACATACAAAAACTAATTTACCCATTTATAAGTAGAGGGGGTAAAATGCAATTTGACTCATAATATAACGATCTCCATTATACTTTTACTCAATGATCAACTTGGAATTTTTCATTTTGCTACGTCCAATGTATGTTTAGGGACAAAATCAAAAATTTATTTTAATTGGATTTAAATTTAAATTTAAATTTGAGACGATAAAAAAATAATTTTATCATAATATTAATTTATTATTTCAAAATTTTTAATTGGGGGGAGTAAAGTGTAATTTTTAAATTACTATTTATTATTTTACTATTTATAAATAATAAATAATTGTTAATATTTATAAATGTGATTTAATCAGAGAAGGAAGAGAATAAAGAGAAGAAGAGGTATTTGCTAGGAGAGTCCATGGGAGGAGCCATCATTCTTCTTCTACATAGAAAGAAGCCCGAGTATTGGGACGGTGCCGTTTTGGTAGCCCCAATGTGTAAGGTATGTGTAATGCTGAGTTCGGTTCAGCTCGATCAAATTTTTCGAAATAAATTTACATTGATTCTCAATTTTTTCATATTAATTCTAGATTTTGATTTTTTGATTTTTTTAAATAAAATGAATTTTATTTTATGGCTTTGAGACATTATAAGGTAAAGTTTCAAAAAGAATTTAATAAATATTTCTTTAAAAAAATTAAATATTCAAGTAAGGAAAAAAATTATCAAAAACTCTTATTTTAAAAAAAATGGTTTTATATATAGTATTTTAAGTTAATTTCACTGTTCTAAATTTGAATTATTTATTTTTTACAACCTAAAAAAATAAAATTAATTATAAATTAAACAAATATAGATTTGGTTCATGTAATCACATCTTTTTAACTCGTGAATTAAAAACCATCCAAACACCATGATTTGAATCAAATTTTAATTTCTCGAAACTTTTATTTAATATTTGATGAAAAAGATACATGTAACTGTTTTATACAATTTTTTTTCTCGTAATTTGATTACGTATAAATTTTTAGAAAAATGTTGACGAAATATTGGAATATCTTGTTAGTGTTGATGGAATTTATATATTTAATAAAAATAGTTTTTGTGAAGTGATACATAATAATTTATATCCCATTTTTTGTTTAGTGTTTAATTAAATTAAATTAATTAATAATAAATTAATCAGATTGCAGATGATATGAAGCCACCAGCAGCAGTTACAACGCTACTCCAAGGGTTGAGCTGGGTAATCCCAACTTGGAAATCATTCAATATAACCAAAGACATTATTGAAATTGGCTTCAAAGAGCCTCGTGTTAGAGACGAGGTAAATTATATATTTGAATAATTTTATTAAAAGTTCTTTAACATAATATCTAAAATCAGGGCCGAAACTAGAAAATCTTTTAGGGGGTCGAAATTAAATTCTAATTTTTAATAGGTTATATCTTTATATTTTTAAAGGATTAAATTAATTTTTTTATCATTTTTAAGGAGGCCAAAGTATAATTTTATTTTTATTAATTTGAAATTTTAAAATTTTTAAAAGGCCCCCTAAATACGCCACTGTCTAGAACTACTTGTAGCCTCTCCCCAATCTATAAATAGGAGGATAATACACTTTAGCGCACTTAAACCTACGTCCTACTACATTAGTAATAATACTCATACTAATTGAACTAAGACTCAATTGACAATTATATATAAAATATTATTCATCTTTGATTTATGAAAAAAATAGACTCAGAAATAGATTTATTTTAAAAATATTTTTCCCTTAAAATCTTATTTATTAGAGAAATAATTATCTTTTAATGTAGTTGCTATATTTGGGTATATATAAAATTAATGAATTGTATTAAATTGGGTGTAATTTGAGCGTACTCGTTTACACTCTATAACCATTTTAATTAATTGATTCTACTAAATTAAACGTAATTTGAACACTCTAATTAAACTTTGTAATTCTTGAAAAGGGTAAAAGGAAAAAATTACATGATCGATTAATTATAATTATAGAGATGAATCTTAACCTTATTTTTTAAAATTTTTTTTAATATTTTAAGAGTTTGTTTAGTTCAGTAATTAAGATTTCAGATGTAAGATTTAGAATTTACATTTCATCAAGAAAATAGTTCTAAGATAAATTTTTTAAAATATTAAATTAATTTTTGAATTATATTAATATTAAACTAAGTTGTAACCATTTTAATTTTTTTTAAATTCTTAATATAATTTGAGATAAATACAAATTGATTTTGTGAACAGATTAGGAAGAACGAATACTGCTACAAAGGACCACCACGAATGAGAACAGCCTGTGAGCTTTTGAGGGTTAGCTATGATATTGAGCAAAGGTTAAATGAGGTTTGTACTACTAGTAATTCAATTTAAATAAATATTAATTTTTATAAATAAAAAGACCCAATTCAATCATTAATATGATTGCATGAGTGTATTCATGATAAATTAAATTTAACATCCATTCAAGTATAGGGACTTACAGCATAATTTGACCATAACTAAATTGTAAAAATATATAAACTATAAGGGTGGTCTTTGACTAATTATTTGTTTATTGTAATATGATTAGGTTACACTTCCATTTATAGTTCTCCATGGAGAAGATGATAAAGTGACAGACCAAGAAGTTAGCAAAGAACTATTCAAGGTAGCTTCAAGCACAGACAAGACCATCAAGCTCTACCCCGGAATGTGGCATGGTTTGCTCTGCGGCGAGCCATTGGAAAACACCGAAATCGTGTTTGCCGACATTATCAGATGGTTAGAAGAACGAACTAAACTCGGAAATCCGAGGGCAGAGACGTTAAACAAGGTTCAAGCTGATAATTTGCCATTGAACAGGAACAACAAACTCTAGTAGAAACTATTGAAAACTCGAAGCTCCAAAACCGAAAACCTGACTTAGTAGTTAGTACACAATTGTTTACTCGACAGTGCAATGTTCAAATCATTCATCATTTTTTTCTTAAACATATAATTTCATGGTCTTAGTTATTGCGTTTACCTATTTGCAAAAAAATCCAATCCAGTAACAAGGCAAAAAATCGAAACACAGTCACACATTTCGATAGAATTTGTTAGAAAATATAAACCCTAATCGAACAAAACATACAATTCTCTAAAACCTGATAAAATCTTAGCAATAACTGAACAAAGTTCTACAATGGTACGATTTAGGGTTTATCAAAAGCAAGTTCGAGCATATAAGGAAGGAATATACCTATTACTGACTCGAACTTGCAGGGCCAACAAGGACTCCTTGAGCGGAGCCTTCCTTCTTGTTGCTTTCATCTTTCGAGTCATTATCGGACTTTTTGATCCTAATTTTGTATTTTGTCTCGAAATCAGCAATTTCCTTCTTTTTCTTCTCCAGGGTCTCGTTAAGACGAGCAATTACTTCCTCAAGCCCTTCTTTGTTTCGTTGCACAGCAGGGAGAACCTCTTTGATGGTTCTCTCGACAAGGACACCTCCAATCATCCGGTAACACCGCCTCGACTGGTCAAGTGGCTGAATGGCATTTATAACTAGCGAATGCTCGCTCACTTCCATCTCCAACTCGGTGATCTTAGAATAAATTTGATTTAGTTCGGATCTCATAGCTCCGTACATATTCGCAACCACTTGTTCGTTCACAGGTTCCTTACCCTCGGATTTGCTGGCCATTTTTTCTCTGCAAACAAAGGGAATAATGACAGAAAATAGAGCAATAGGCAATATCTTAAGAGAGACACAACATCACGGATTTGAGAAAGCAAATTAAATCTATTAAACATTGTAGGTAAGCAAAGCCCTCACATGGCAACATCAACACCCAGAGTAGGATTACTCGAACAACCACCATAATCAAACTCATAGCAATCTTCAAAAACATCGACCATTAAAAAAATTCATCCAGATGAACTAAAATAATAGAACATCTATTTCAAAATGAAATTCATATGAAAGCTTATTTTTTGAGCGACCTTACTCAGGGAAAAAAAAGTTGATCAAATTTCTTATGTATAAACCAACCGTTTGCACATTAACTCAAAACGAGAAGAAAACCCATCTCGAGAAATGATACTCTTTAACACGAGAAAACGAAGCAATATCCAAAAAAAGACATCAAACATCTGGAGATTAGGAAAACAAAAATTCTATGTTACAAGAACATAGATATAAATTATGAAGGCGGATGGTTTTCCGATCATGTCACATTCATCGTAGTCGGTAACACAATAGATATTATAGCTATCGATTGCAGGTAAAAATCCAGAATCAGAAAATTAGCAGCAGCTACATAAATAAATGGGCATGGGATTTGAAACCCCAAATTAAAAGGTGCAATGCAATTCGAGAACTTGTACACAATAATTCTTATAGCATAAATAAGATCAATTAACATTAAAAAGCAAACAAAACAAAATAAAACCCTAAAATATATCTGCCAGAAATATCAATTAAAAAAAAAAAAGAAAGAACATGATCAAACAGATATAGAAAATGCCAAAACAAACTAAACACTTGCAAATCATTACCACTTAAAAGTTCTACTAGTTACTAAACATCAAAGTTAACGATCAATTTCTAGAACTAGAGATTCAATAAAGACCCATTGAAGAAATTGGAAAAAGAAAACGAAAGGGAAATTAGAAGAAAGCAAACCTGGGTCTGGTTATTGGTGTGGTGGAAGAGAAATGGACAGCAAAAAGGTGTGAAAATGTTGGGTTTTCCCGAGTCGACAGAGATTGAGATACGATTTGTGTTAAGTGAAAGTCGGCTGCTGAGAAAAAGTTCGGTTCTTGGAGGAGAGAAAATAAATTGGGCCGGGTTTAATTTGACCTTTTTGAGGCCCATGGTATTTTACAAGTGGATCGGATAGTGCCGATAATATTTGAATAAATTTTAAATAAATTTTAAAATATTCTAATTGAATTCTCGAAGCATCAATTCAATCATCGAACCTAGATGTTTGGATTATTTTTCGTGGTTAGGTTTAATACTTCATTTGATATTCGAGTTTGATATATATTTTTTAGCGTGATCTTATATTTAGTAAAAGTTATGTATTTTGATGCCTTAAACTATTAATGTTAATTTTTTAATATTTAATTCGGGTTTTAGAGTTGATTTGATGAAATGTCATAATTAACTAATAATATAAGCAATTTACTTTTATCAAATCAACAATAAAAAAAATACAAATATCACAATATTAGCAATTATCTTTTATCAATTTAATTTTAAAACCCGAATTAAATACTAAAAAATTAATATTGTTACCTTTAAGTATCGAAATACCACAATTATAATATCAAATTTTACCGAATACAATATCAAACTAAGTATTGTATGTTATATTGACCCATTTGATTAATAAATCAAAATACCACAATTACTTGAATCGAATTCTATTTTTTATTTAAATTATAATTTATTTTAATTTTTTCGGATATAAAAATAAGAGTAAACTACACCTAATGTCACTAAATTATTAATAAATTTACATTTTTGTCACTCAATTTCAAAAAGTTACAAAATAATTACCAAACGATTTGAAAGTTTCATTTAAGTCAATAGGCTTTCCAGTTTGAATTAATACTTATCAACAAATAGAAGAACACACCTTAAATCCAAATTGATCTGACAAAATTAAACTGTAGAAGAGAGAGAAAAAAGGCTTTATGATTAACCATACAACAACAATTTTAACAGCCCCAATAACTTAAATAAAAACTTTCGAACAATTTAATTACTATTTTGTAACTTTTTGAAGTTACTAACTTTAGATGTAGTTTACCTTAAAAACAAATATTTATCTTTAAAATAACAAAGATAACTTAAAATTATGATCCTTTTTAATTATACATTTTTTCTTTTTCCTTTTAATATTTGTCATTAGTTTTTTTCCCTTTTTATTTAATTTTAAAATCACAATGCTAAGTCCAAGTTAGAAGAGGGCATTAGAGATCAATCTCTATCTATCAAATTAACGAACATACAAAAATCTTAAAACTGCAATAACAGCAGCAAATACTCAAATCTGCAGCAACTAATACTGATTTTTTTGCCTACACAACTGGTTTGTCTCATAACTACTTATACAATACTCCCATTCTTGTTCTTGTGTTCTCGACTTTCGACTACATCGTCCAATTTCTCCCTCATCTGCCTTGGATTCTGACGTGCTAAAGCCTTCTTAACCGCAATTGGTATCCCGCAATCCGGGTAAAAGAGAACTGTAAAAAAACGACAAACTATTATTGAGTGGTGATCCCAGAAGGCAGAACCTAATCAGACTATTCTTAACTAATCCGGTTCAAGTGACAATTATCAGAAACAGGAGAGGTAATGGGAGCTACCTTGACATTTGATGCTATCTGCTATCTCAAATGATCTTGTTTCGGACTTCTTCGAGTTTCTTCAGTATCTCCCCAGGAGTACGGTCCAACTCGTCTGCAATTTTTCTCTGCAGATCCAGAGGTAGGGTCGGAAACTGCTCACACAAATCCCCATCAATCACATCCTGCAAATTCAATTCAAGCTTTCAAAACCCGAAGCAATAAGTTCAACCAATTTAATATATGGCTAACTACAGTTTGATGGTAATTATTTATTCACCTTGACAGGGAAATAAGCAGATCTGTAAGCCATATGATCTCGTCCGCACAAGGGAGGGTATTCCTGCCTCATATGCATCTCTAGGTGAGAAAAGAAGTCAACATCATCACGGGAAGTGAACGGAAGCAATGCCCCCAAGCTCCCCATCACAGTTCCATAAAGAACACACTCTCCACCACCTGGTATAAGAGATGCCTTCTGCAAACTAGTTACCACATCCCCGACATGGAACTGAACTATCTCCTCTACCTTGTTAGGAGCTCCATTGAGCCTCCCTTGTTCCCATTTTATCTTTCCACCAGTTGGGTCTTCCTCTATTTCATCTGAGACATCTTGTGGTAGCCGCACAAAATAGACATTACCGAACTTGTCTGCACCAGCCATGGTGTCAAAATCTATATGGTATGATGCAGTAAGCCATCTCGGAACAACATCATCAGCGAATATATACAGTTGATTTTCATCCCTCCTATACTTGCAAAAATGGAATGACTGCAATAGAGGACCACCTTAGTATCATTCAAGAATAATTGACAAAGAAAGCAAACAGAGGAATGAATAAAATCAAAGTGGACTATAATTTAAGAACCAAGGGAGCATTAAAAAGACCTTGCAAAAGTTTCTTACTATAATTTAAGAACCAAGGGAGCATTAAAAAGACCTTGCAAAAGTTTCTTACTTTCAGCCATATTCTAAACTAAATTAGTTGATAAATTTCAAAAAATCCACATACAGGTCAAGCAGCAAAAGAGAAGACATGCATACGAGTAATAAAAATAATTCTCGAAGAAATGAGCTAAAGATATGAGAATCCAGGAAAATTAAAAAAACCATACCTCTTGGATGTCCCCAACATATATTCTATCACGATAAGTTTGGATAGAGATAATAGTGTTAGGGAAAAGCTTATTCTCACATTTCCTAAGCAGTCTCCTTTTCCCCAGGTCATATAATCGGAGCACTGATCCTATCCCAGCAAGTAATCTTCCCTGAAATTGGCATAAAGCAAGAGGAACACCTTCCACTTGTGTCTTGTGCAGAAGTTCAAGCGATCTGCCATCTTCTAAAAACCTATAGATATGAATGAATCCCGCAGTTAAGCTTCTTTTGGGCCAAAACTGCAGACCCTTGGCCGTGCCAACAGCCAACAGAGTTCCATACTCTTTATCATGGAAATTCACAGTACACACACTGAAAGCAGCTTCATTGTCCTGAAGCTCCAAAAGACAAGTTGTGGAAGCAGTCCTCGGATCAAGAACTCTAATGCAAGAAACCCACTTGTTTGACTCTGCCTTAGGATAACCATACTGCTCATCAGAGAGGGGATCCTCTTTGTCCTCATCATCACCACCATTTTCCATTTGGTTCATATTGCCGTTACCATTTTCTCCCATTACTGCAGCCTCAAAGCACTCCTTTCTTGCAGCTTCACGCTCTTCTGCAGTATATGATCCTTGGTCACTCTCAATAATTACCAACAATTTCCGCTTTGGTTGCAAAACAAACCTCCTAGGAGTATACCTCAAAGGAATAGCGGTCTCATTGAAGGTTTCTCCAAGTCGCTCGATGGTGAAAACTCTCAATGCATCCCCTGCAACAGCAACGACACCTTCGGCACATTGATCAGATGAAAATGAGGCAGCAAATTCAAGTGTCTCGTAAGAAAGGGGTGTTAACAGAAAATGTCCTTGATGAATATAACCAAGCCATGGTCGACTAGACAAGCAAAGCATTGCAGGTCGGCCTCTTACTTTAACAGAGAACAACTTTGGGGCTCTTAGCCCTAGGAAACGTGAACGGGAATCAGAAAGTTGCCCAGTAACCATATCCACTACCGTCCGAAACAGAACTCCATTCTGCAGACCAGCATTAAGGAAAAGATTGGCAGGGTGATCAGCACCATCCTCACCACCTACCGATGCCTTAACTTCAAGGAAAAGGAGAGACTCAGGAGGTGAGGACACACTCTGAACACTCAGAACCTGCATACAATCATCAGGATCCAAAGATAATAAACGGATTGTATTATCATAGGAACCAACTGCAAGGAAACGGGACCTCTGTCTTCCTTCAGGAACAGGGGCAATGTCCAGACACGCCACATCTCCAGACATTTCATGCTTCTCAACTTCCATAAGTTGCCCAGTCATATCCACCTCAAAGTATATAAGCTCACCTCCACTCAATGCAATAACTACTTGAAGCCCATTTGAACCAACTTTAACAATCGTCCTTTTCCCAGGTGTTCTCCACTCATTAATACGTCCATCTTCCCTTATATGCCTAATACCATTTGGGTGAACTTGCATAAGTGAATCATCACCAATTAAAGAAACAGCAAGAGAGGGCGTAGTATCAAGAAACCCACTATCGCTAACTTCTTCAACTGTTTCACCAATGGAAAGAACAAGAGTTGCATTGGCAAATGACACGACAATGTATGCATCAAAGGCATCATTAACATTTTTCTTCACAGTCCACACAGCACTTGGGATACCAGGAAGCTGTGAAACAGCCATCTCACTGATGGCCAAACCAGGCCTTAGTATCCTCAATGATGAACGAGGACCACGCCCACAAAGTGAAAATATCTGAGGTGTTTCTTCCTCGAAGAGATTAGCAATTTTCATGTCCATTATTGGCATCAGGCTCTCAGCTTGGTCAATCCTAACTAGATTCTTAAGCCCTCTCGGCTGGAAAAACACTGGCTGAAAACCTTCTTCTGTTTCCATCAATGTAGACGACGATGATTCCACATCAGGGTCATCCCCAATAGCCTGAAACTGATACAAAGCATGATTGCCAAACTCTGAAGCTGCAAATAGAAAACCAGTTTTCAACACACACATTGAAGACGTAACCGGAATTGTATCAAAATACTTAATCTTCAATTCTGAAACTCCTTCATTTCCATGTTCCAATGTAACCTTAAAAATATCCCCATATTCTGTCTGCAAAAGAAAGAAAAACATCGACTTCTGCTTATGCGTAGCCGCTGAAACAATCAAAACACCACGTTCTTCTGGCAAGTCAGCCCGTCTAGGAATCACCGCTCTAACATCAGGATGCCCCTGATTCTTATATATAACAAAATTTTCTGCACAAACCAAAACCCCACTTGGCCCATCACCACCACCAGGCACTGTGACCAACATATTTGCCCCATTGTCAACCTGTTCCGACCACTTCCGAGACACATGGTTAAGCCCTAAATCAAGTTCATAAAATGTCAAATGCTTCTGTGCTTCACCAGCAGCCACTCCCGTGGAATCCTGATCAGCCTCCGAGTAATCCAACTCGATGGCAGCAAAAATAGGGTTATCGAAACCACAATCAACACCACAAATAGAGTAAACAATCGTATGTGATTTATGAGCTTCTAAAGGTGAAGAAATGGTTAACCTAGCAGCAGTATCTCTATTCAAAACATACACTAATTTCTGCTTCTCACAAGCACCAATCATTACAGCTCTTCCTTTCGGATCAATAGCCAAGTATTGACCCGGAACAATCCGGCGACACCCAGATTTCCCAAAAGTTTCTTGGTGAACTTTATCAAAGACGTTCTTCTCTTTATTGTATTCAAGTATAACGATCCGACCCGAATCGGACCCTACGACAATGTAGTCCTTTTGAGCTCCAGTTAGCCGGAACTGAGCTAGGGAACGTATGCAACCGAAAATTTCGACAGAATGAAGCGTTTGGAGCTTACCAAGATCGTCAGGGCGGAGAAGGGAAAGGATCTTACCACGGGCGACGACAATTTCTTGGATTTTACCGCCGGAGAAGTTTCCATTTATGGCGGAAACGATGCCGGTGGCTTGTTGAAGAGTTAAATTGTAGAGATACATGGCGGTAGTTAGGGTTTTTTAGATTTCGAATGGGGTTTTAGGGTTATTGTTTTAAAAGAGGTTCATTCGAAGCTTTTGTGTGAGTGAGTGAGAGTAAATTGAGAAATGAAACAGTGGGAATTTTCTTGCGGTAAAGTTCAAAAAGAAAACGAGAGAGGAACCCTAAATGGTCAAATCGAAGGGGACGCCCAAACTTCGATTTGAATTTTAGAGTTTTTGGGCTTAATTTGGGCCTTACGTTTTCTCGATTCAATTTGTTGAAGAGTTCAGCTAAATCCTTTAACTTTAAAAAATACATTAATAATAATTATAAAAATTAAAATAAAACACGAATTATGAAAAGTCATATTTTAAAAAAATCAAAGATAAAAAAATAATAAAAACCTAAATTTTTTTCCAAAAATTAGAAAAAAAACTAAATTTAAATTTTTTGCCTTTTTATGCTTTTAATCGATTTTTTTCCAATTATCATTTTTAATGATTTAAAATAGTTGTAATTAGTTTAGATTATATCTTATCATATAAACATTAAATTAAAGTTTGCAAAATCGGATCGATGGTTGAATCGGTTTGACTATCAATTTGTTTCATCTTGTTCAATTAAATAAATCATTAAGAATTCAAAAAAAAAAAAAAACCTTGTTTAGTTGGTTTTTTTATCCAGCTCAATCAGTTTATACCGATTCCCAAATCAACCAATTCGATGTCTATCTCTAGATCGATACTCCATTTGACTTCTAGTCTAGTTTGGTTCAAACATCACTGAATTAATTCTTCAATTTTCGATTTAATTAACTGACTAGATATGATTATTCGTAATATTAATTCAATCCAATCCTTTATTTATTAAAGATATTAAATTTTTATCAATAAAAAATTATAAAAGAATGTACAACTACTATTTGGTGATACATATTTTCAAATCTCGATAATTTTAAAATTTATGTATCTATACTATATATGAATGCTACAGTCATAAAGTAAAGACAATACATGTTTTCGTGCAAATCAGAGAAAAACAAAAATTAAAGAAAACATGTCCTTTTTTTTTCTCTGCCCTAGGGATCTCTCCATGCTAGTACGGAATCTCAGATCAAAAATTAAAACAATGATTTGGCTCTAGTTTGAGACAATCACTCTCCTGTTAAAGAATGAAGAAGAGCTTCTGACTCCTCAAAATATCTATTCCGTAACACCAATTGAGATGATGGATGTTTTGCCTCTCTATCTCCATAACCTTCTGAATCATCGTCGGAGCTTCTTCAATCAATCAGACATCCCGTTTTTACCAAAATTGTTTCGTGACCAGTAAAACTAGTTCATTAAAATAAAATCAAAACAAAACAAACCAAACCAAAGAGAAAATGAAAAATTTAAACTCAAGTCGAGAGGCTTACATTATACGTTCTGTCACATTCTTTTTGAAATATGTATAATATTTAAGTGATTAAAAGAACATTATAAGGAGAAAGGAAAAACTCATACAAAAAGAATCATTTTTCGAGATAGGACAAAGCAACATTTTAGTCCCTAATATTGACAACCCTGTCCAACTTAATCCTTAAACTTTTTTTATCCACATTAGTCTCTAGGCTTGACTATTTTTTCTAGTTTTGGTCCATATGATGATGTGACATTGATGTTGTATCACGTCATCACCTAAAAAACGTATTTTTTATTAAAAAATTAGATAAAGTTATATCATAATATTAAAGTGTTATATCACCGAATGAGCCAAAGTTGAAAAAGTTGTCTTATGGGAACTTATATGGACAAAAAAAATTTAAGGACCAAATTGGAAAAAGTTATCAAATTTAGGAACTAAATGTTAACCTATGCCAATTTTATTTTTGGGAAAAATATGTCTTAAGTCCATGTACTCTTTACAGATTTAGAATTTAAACCCTGTACTTATTTCTAGTAATTTAATCTCTTTACTTTTCAAAATTTAAAATTCAAGTCTATCTGTTAACATTATTAAAAGTATTTCATTTAAATCCAGGTTAACTACAACATCATTTTTTTAGTTGCACAACTACCATAGTTATGTAGCCACAAAGTGAGGTTTTATTTTTTTTGTATTTCAAAACACCAACAAATTTAACAATACTAGTGATTGGATCTGAATTTTGAAATCTGAAAAATAAAAGGACTAAATTTCTGAAAATAGAAATACAATGACTAAATCCTAAATTTATAAAGAGTATAAGTACTTATACCATATTTTAACCTTTTATTTTTTTAATTGAAGAGAAAACATGTATCCTATGGGCTACTATCAAATCCTACCCATATTATATCAACTACTTCAAACTAAACCAAAAACTAAAGCAATATGAAATATCCAACTCGTGCTCTTAAGTGCCCCATTAATCTATCAATCTCAAGCAATGGCCAACCTTTCATGCTTCTTAACCTTACTTTTCTTCCTTTTGTTCATCGTCAAAAACACATCCTCAGCCAGAAATCTTGAAAACCCATCATCAAATCATCACCATCACCATGATCATCACCACAAGATCTCATTTTCCATGCCAGATTTACTCAACATTTCCCACCCTACAACTTCAACACTCAACACTCACATCCCATTTTCAAAGCCTATAGGCTTTTTCCCACCTCATAAAGGCATCCCTATCCAAGAACCCGTCCCTAAAATCCCCGGCTCGGACTCGTCGGTTCAAACCCTCAGTGGTTCAAACCTCGGGATGTTTTTCCCAGCAAGGGCTACTCTCCAAGAGCTGGAGTTTGGTGCAGTGGTCACCATTGATGCGAACCTGTTTGATGGTGGTATTGGTACCAATGGTTCACCACTTGGGAAAGCACAAGGGGTGTATGTTGCGAGTTCGGAAGGCGAAACGAGTCACATGATGGCGATGACGACGGTTTTTGCTGACGGTGGGTTTAAGGATGGGTTGAGGTTTTTCGGGTTGCACCGGAGGGATGTGTCGGAGTCTCATATTGCTGTGATTGGTGGCATGGGAAAGTATGTTGGTGCTAATGGTTATGCAACAGTTAAAGGTGTGGAATTAAGGCCTAATTCTGCAATGGCAACGAAACAAGGGGTTAACAAGTTGATATTGTTCAATGTTTATCTTAGTTAATTTATAGCTTGATTGATGAACTATATGTTTATTATAAGTTCATTTGTTTGCAAATAAATTGGACTTACTTTTTAGTTTACAAGATCATGTGTTTTCAGTTTAATATATTTTTTGAAACCCGGAATTTAATTTAGTTGGTGTATCCAATGCAATCATTCTTTAAGATATGGAAAGTTTTCTAATTCGGAATGTGAATCTTAAATTTGTCATCTTTTTTTTTTATTTTGAGATTTTCGTAAAAGAAAAAAAATAATTACGAGTGAACTTCATTCGGAGAAAATTAGAAAGTCTGTAATGAAACTGAAACAAAATTTAAAAAATTTAGAGATTTGAAGCTAAAATTTTTATATTAAAATGGCCTAAATTATTTTTTAAAAAGTTTTGAGAGAAGCTAAAATTGCAATTTTTACATTTAACAAACAGGTTAAAAGGAACTAAATTGGATTATTAAGATTTGGTAAGGACTAAAGTTGAAATTTTATCATTTAACTAAGGGGCCTAAGCCCAAGAATATGTCAATCCCTAAAACCGAAGTTTAACTCAGTTGGTACTGTTGTCTGGACTTGGAGTTTGAATCTTCAGTCTACAATTCTCTCTCCTATCTCGAGACTTTCGTAAATGAAAAACTAAAACATTTATGAGTAAACTTCATTAAACTCGCTAGGAGGAAGTATAGAATTCTGTAGTGAAACCCAGATAAAATTAAAAAAACTGTATTCAAATGACTTAGATTAAATTTTTAATTTTTGAGAAGGGCTAAAATTGCATATTTTTCATTTAACAAAGAGACCAAAAGGAATTTAATTGATTATTAAAATTGAGAGGGGTTGAAAGTGCAATTATATCATTTAACTAAGAAATCGAAGCTAAAGCCCCTACCTACCCTTAAAACCCGAGTTTAGAGTTTAATTTTGTTGGTGCATGCAACCCTTTTTAAGACATAAAAATATTCTCTAAATTCGGAGTTTAAACCCAGAATTTATAACTCCTTCTCTTATCCCGAGATTTTATATAGAAAAAAAAATTAATTCAACTTACTTATATTTAATACACACAATACTCGTATCTAAATCCGAATAAAAATCAATAAAATTGATCTACTTAGCAAAAATTTAATGATTTATAAAATTTACCCCAATTTTATTTACCATCAATCTCTTTTAACTTACCCTTTGTAAATCCAGTATATATAAAATATTGTAAAGAATCCAACCATACCATAAAGTTTGTGTAACCAATATTCCTTTAATCATATCATTAGAATTAGGTTTTTTTCCAACCAAAGCACTTCTTTAAAAAATTGGGTTTTTTCTTTTAACTACTTCATATCATCAAATCCACTTTCTCATCACATATATGTGAATATATATGTGTATATACATATACCCTATAAACTATATATATAGGCAAGTGAAACACTTACCTTCAATCCATCAAAATAGTATACATCTTAGCTAAAAACAATCTTAAACAATGGCAAAAGCTCCCATGCTCACTTCCAAAACATTCAAGGCAATCATCTATCTTTTGTTGGTGGCTATCACCTTCACTTGTGTCAATTCAGCTAGGGTCCTTGATGAGGTTGAACCGCAACCCCAAGTAGTCGACGACAAGCCGAGTGGCCAAGTGGTCCCTGCTGCCACTCCAAGTGGCCCGGAGGTCGACCCTCAGGTTCCCACCGTGGCAGCCCCAGCTAGTGAGGATGAGGCACCAGTAGCTACCCCTGCAGCACCAGAAGCCCCTGCTGATGATGATGAGGCACCAGTAGCCACTCCTGCAGCACCAGAAGCCCCTGCTGATGATGATGAGGCACCAGTAGCCACTCCTGCAGCACCAGTTGCAGGTGGTGCTGCAACGGGACCAGGAGCGGCGGCTGCCACGGGGGCTAACCCGGGCTCGCACGAACCTGCATTGTCCTTTTTCATGCATGACATCTTAGGTGGAACACACCCATCAGCCAGGGTAGTGACTGGTGTGATTGCCAACCAAGAAATCAATGGCATACCATTCTCAAAAACCAACAACAACATTTTCCCGGTGGAAGGAGCTGCTCCACTTCTAACAGGCAACAACATTAACAACCTTAAAAACATCAACAACCTTATTAACCCCAACAATGTCCCTTTCCTAACAGGTCTAACAGGTGCACAAACCAGTGCTGTCGTCCAAAACTCCCACAACAGCGACAGCGTTATCAATTCTGACAGCAACCCTTTCGTCACCGCAGGCCAACTCCCACCCGGCTCTCTCCAACGTCTTATGTTCGGTACCATAACCGTCATCGACGATCAACTAACCGAAGCCCACGAGTTAGATTCAGCTATCCTAGGCAAAGCACAAGGGTTCTATTTGGCTAGCTCATTAGATGGTTCTAGCCAAACCATTGCATTGACAGTTTTATTACATGGAGGTGAACATGGTCACGAAATCGAAGACACCATTAGTTTCTTCGGCGTTCATAGGACCGTGTCACCTGAATCGCAGATCGCGGTGATCGGTGGGACCGGGAAGTACGAGAACGCAAGAGGGTACGCCACTGTTGAGACACTTCTTAACCAGGAGAATCAACATATAACTGATGGTGTGGATACAATCCTACATTTCAATGTGTACCTCACTGAGTGATATTAGCAGCTTGGAGGCTGGTGGTCATTAATGGTGGTTCATGGTTTCAACTATTTTTAGCAAATTATATACTGTGTGATGGTTAAAATTTAAGTGTGGATTTCATATTGTGTTTGGTATTGAAAAGTTAGTGGTGAATGTGTTGATGCATATTGGTTTATGTTCTCAAATCCAATGTCACTCTTAATTAGTGATTGATTATAAATTTATAAATTTACATTTGAAAATTTTCCATTTAGCTACTTTTAAAATTTATAAAAATTTAAATTAATAAAGGAAAAATTGTACTTTAGCCCCCTTTAAAATGATAAAAATTTAATTTAATCCTTTAAAAGTTATAAAGATATAGAAATTAAAATGGTAAAATTACATTTTTACTATCGTAAACATATACAATTTAATTTCGACCCCTACCAAAAATTGCTGGCTTCGCCACTGCTTTTACAAATTTATGATCCAATCAAAATATTAAAATATCATATAAAATCATTCTATTAATAAAAAAATTTAGAAAGCCTTCAAAAAGTAATGTTAAAATACTTGGAGGTTACTATATTATAAGGATTAGATCAAATTAGTCACTCTATTATTAGATGGATTAATTTAGTCCCTTTACTATTAAAAAGAATCAAATAAAGTCAAATTGTAACTGAATTAACATTTACTATATAGAAGATATTTTGAAAATGATTTTTCTCAATTTCAATTCAATTCCAAACAAAAGATTTCATCTAAAGAACCATAAAGAATTTTAAAATAATAACTTTGTTAAACAGTAAATGATGTTTTTTAGACAATAAATGTTAAAGTTATTCTAATTTGACCTTATCTGATTCTTTTTATTAGTAGGGGCTAAATTAAACCATTTAACAATAGAGGGACTAATATGATACAATCCCTATAATACAGGGATCTATTAGGTACTTTCACCCTAATCTTAAAAGGAACAAAAACAGCGAAAATTAAAAATGGGGCATTCCGAGAATTGAACTCGGGACCTCTCGCACCCTAAGCGAGAATCATACCACTAGACCAAATGCCCAATTTTGATGGGTTAGATTCTGTAAAACTTATATATATTGTATTTTTTTTTTTTTTAACAAAACAACTTTTTTTTCACACGAGACTTTGCCTTTTTTTTTGCAAAATTTTTTTTTACAACTCCAACTTTACCCAAAAAATAATTATTTTAGCCTCTATTTATTTTTTTGTCTCCTTTAATCTTTAATCTTATATACTTTGTCAAATCACCCCAAAATAGATAAAAAATTAATTAATTATTTAAATGACTTTTTTGCTTCTATTTATACTTTTTAATTATTTTAACGACTTTTAATTTTTAAAAATAACTTTTTCATTTTTTAAATTTTTTAAAATTTAAAAAATTAATTAAATATTGATGTGTCATCCATATAGCAATTCGTGTATATGCCACATCAGTAAAGTTAAAAAAGTTAACTTTTTCATCCATTTTAAGGTAATTTGACAAAAAAAAAAAACACAAGTTTAAGGGCTAAAAGAGAAGAAAAATAAATAGAAAGCTAAAATGACTTTTTTTATAAAGTTGGAGGACTAAATAAGTCATTATGCTTTTTTTTTTTGTTTTGAAGTGTGACAAATACAAATACAAGTATGAGTAACCATAAGTATTAAAATGTTACAAACAAATTATAGCTTGAGTAATTACAATGCAAAATTAAATCATTGCATAAAAAATAAGGTAAAAACTGATACAATCTAGGCTAAAGTCAAGAAATTGATTCAACCACAAAGTAAAGTTAAACTATTACATCACAAACAAACTACAAACTAATACAATCTAGGCTAAAGCCAACAAACTGACTGGAACTAACTGAAATAAAATTCACTCATGACAACAGCACATAACGAGACTCGAAAACCTACACATAGTAAATCCTGAATCTGGATACACAAGGCCCAAGACTTCCATCTTACCAATCGAACCAAAACCTAATTAACCACAACATAATTTCTTTAAATGATTGATGAATGAATTATTTTACTAACATTTTACATTTGTTGAAAAATATTGATTAAAATTCCAAGAGTTTTATTCATTTTATTTATTAAATTTTTTTTTGAAAATGCTATGATAATTATCAATGTATTTTAACAATTTTAATTATAAATATTTTACCTATAATGATTATTAAAAATAATAAAATAAGGATAATATTTTAAAAATTAGAACTTCCAATTTTTCCTTTGGCATATACATTGAACATAAATAAGTTCATTTTCTGGATTATAAATTTCATTGTTTTTCATGTTCATAAGATTACAACTTTAGATAATATTCATATATAGGAGTACAACATACCAAATATGTAAATCACAGCAAATTAAAGTCACCTTCACTTAAAAATCACACACCAAACTATGTAGGCACCCTTCATCTAATAGGTCAAATAAACATTGAACTCTAGCACTGTCTGAAACCCATCAGTCTCCCTTGTTTGATTACTTGCTGGTACAATCCTCACAATTGCAAACCCTTTTGCATTCACATATTTTCCTGTCCCCCCCATGATGGCCAAATGTGACTCCGATGCCCCGGTTCGGTGAACCCCGAAGAAACTAAGCGTGTCAGCATAGTGTCCACTCTCGAACATTGCTGTAAACGCCATTGTATGGCTAGTTCCATCGATCGAACTAGCCACGTAGAATCCTTGTGCCTTACCAATGAATCCAGAAGTCAGCTCATGTCCTATTGTCAACTCGTCATCGATGACGGTCATGGTTCCGAACATGAGCTTTTGGAGAGTGGAGCCTGCCGGAACTTGGCCACCGACTAAGGCTGAGAATCCACCGCCGTTGTTGTTACCGTTTTGCAGCATTGCTTGTGTGTTGCCACCGAGACCGGACAGCAATGGGATGTTGTTGTTGTTTAAGAAACCATTGTTGCCACTATTTTCGTCTACCCCATTGTTGACAGGGAGGTTAGCACCATTTGGTTTGGGGAATGCAAGTTGACCATTGACTGCAGGGTTGTTGACCACACCAGTGACTGCTATAGCAGTGGGGTTTGACCCACCTAGGATATCATGCATAAAGAAGATCAAGGGGTGGTCAGCAGTGGCTGCATCAGCACCAGGGTTGGCAACATTGGGTCCTGTGGGAATGGGACCAGTGGCTGCAGCACCTACACCAGGGTTCCCAACAGTAGTTCCTGTGGGAACGGGACCAGTGGCTGCACCTGCAGCCACACCAGGGCTGCCAACAGTGGCTCCAGTAGGATTAGGCTGTGGGACTATTGGGGTGGCCGTAGCGACAGGTGGCACTACCGGATTCGATGGTTGCTCATCAAGCATTCTTGCAGAAGTGGAGAATGCAATAATTGCGAAGGAAAGAAGGATAGAAATGAGTTTGTAGGTTTCCATAGCTAAAATGTTGAAGAAGATTTGCTTTACTATTTTTCTTACTGAATTGGATGATGTGAGTGTATGTATGTATGTGTATATATAGGTTGAGTTTCATAGGGAGCACAAAAAATGGAGTTGTTAAAGTCTTTTCTATGGTCTAATGTTTATATTATATGATCTCAACAAAAACATTAGAAAGTGGAGTAGTATGTAATAAAATATTTTCATATTATCAGTTCATAGCAATTCCACTTGTACGTGTAACCCCACCTTTGAATATAGAAAGTGGATTAGAAAGAATATTTGGAAGGGTTAATGTCACAATTGGTCCCTAAACTTTCATCTAATGTGCAATGTGCACCTATACAAAGAAAATATCTAATTCGGTGCTTGTACTATTCTGTCATGTATCAATTTACCACAAAGCTTCAACATCCTTTAATTTACACGCGAACTTAGCAACAACCAATAAATGAATGACACGTGCCCTTTTATGATTAGTTTTGGATTTTGAATATGATTTTACAGGTTAATTAATTAATCGATATTCTCTTTTTATTTTTATTTTTAAGCAATAAACAAAATTTAAACAAGAACAACAATATAATTGTTGTCATTTAATTTATACAAGTACCATATTGCAAATTAGATGAAAGTTCAGGGGCCAACTGTGACATTAACCCTATTTGGAAGAGTGGCTTACATATTGGTTTTGCTCACTAGAAAGGCTTTCAACTGCAACCAAATAAGAATCAAACTAAACAACCAAGTTCTTCACAGAATATATAATATTGGATCAAATGACAGAAAGATAGTTCTTGCAGAGTTCATCAATGGCAATTCCAAAAATTTATAGCAAATTGTTTAACTCCATAAACTAATCACCACAAGGAAAAAGAAAGAGAAAAAAAAAACATAGAATCGGCTTTCTTTTTTCATTTCATTTCTTTTTGAAACAAAATCTACAATAATAAGGCATCATGGTATATGCCATCATCCCAACAAATGCATCCATACATATTTAAGAGTTTTCACACCAATGCTAAGAATGAACCATGTTATGTATGTATGTATCTTTTTCAATACATTAACATGGCTGACATTGACCAAAAATTTTCCCTACATATATCTCACTCACTCACTTTCTCATGCTAATGCAACATTAGAATGCAAAAAAATCCGAAAAAAAAAAATGAAAGAAAAAAAAAAGGATTCACTTTTGGTTTTGATGATGCATGTAAATATATCTGCCAAAACCATGAGGAAAAAAAAAAAAAAAAAAAAAAACTCTATAGGCTAACAATCTCTGCTGCTAGCTCATCAATCAATGAATTCTCTATTTCTCTACCAATTGCTTCAATATAATATCCTAAAGATAACCATCCATCGTCTTTTCCGAATACTTTCTCAGATGAGTTCGTTTTCGCTTCATTTTCTTGGCTAACCAATAACATGTACAGCTCTTCCTCAATTTCTTTCAAGTTCTGTGCGTAGCTAATAAGTCTTCTTGAAACAGGTTTTGTCCACATAGGGTCTCCTAAGCATGGCTGGAGGATTTCGATTAAACCCAAATTTATGCGGTCAAACAGTAGCCTCCTAGCTGACCTTTTCCAAGATATTTGTTCACCGTACTTCTTCTCTAATGTCTCGAAAACCGAGAGGCTTATTGGGGTTTCGGCAGAGTGCCATCCGTTGAGTATATCTGGGTTTCTAGTATGAAAACCTGCCTCAGTCAAGACATCGACTAAATAGGAGAAATCCCTGCTCTCTGCTATTCTGAATGACTTTGTCGAGTATTCATTTACATCACATTCCTTTAAAGAGTCTTCTGTTGGATCAGGTTCGTCGTCACTTGAAACAACCATTCCCGGTCCTTCTGAGTAGTCTTCAATTGACTCCGATCTTAGAAATTCGAGTTGCCGCTTGACATCTGTTACAAAACAAGAACATGAAAAAATTTAATTGGATTTATACAAATGAGGCAAAGAATCAAGTGGTCAAGGAATCTTCAGTTTTACTAACCATTTAAGCTAGCAGTGACACTCAGAAAGCATTTAGAGCTCAATAAATTCCCTTCCATGAATGGTGCTTCCAAAACCGAAACTGGACTGGGCTGATTAGCTGCTTCCAAGTTCACGAGAAAGTCAGGGTCGGTGCCGTACTGTTCGGATATCTTCATCGATATATCTTCCTGCAAGATTATAGTGCAAAAGTTCAAGGATATCCATGTTTCAAAGACAATGAGTAGCTCGAAATTAAAGCCGGAAAATTAGAATAACGAAAACATCCAAAGAAAGTTATTAGAAGCTCAATGTATCGAGCACAAAATATAGTCCGCATGTATCGTGCACTGACTGTATTGTACATCCACCTTTTGTGCAAAGCATAGTACTAGTATTTATAATCCTACCATAATAATTGGATGCTTAAAAAGGAAAGGAACATCGAACCTGTTGATTCCAAGTGTCGGGGATTCCAAAAGAAGAATCGTGATCTCTATCGGAGATGGTACAGTCCATTGGTTCAAACCGGTGCTCGTTATGATTTTGGGTAGACTTGCCTGCATCTGTAGTTTCTACTACAACCACCACATCAGGGACAATGGTTCGAGATGCAGGCGAGTACGTTGATGACTCGGGATAATCCTCAGTAGACATTTTCCTACCTTTGATGTTGTTCCATTGATTGATTGGGATGATTTCATTTTCAGAACTAGAGTGAATGATACCACGCTTTAATGACTCGGGATCCTGCTTCTCGAGGTCGTTCTCCTCATATGTATTATTGATAACAGGTTTGTCTTTGGGCAAGTGATTCTTTTGTGATTCTCGGTCTGGACTAGATGGATACTGCTTGCATTTGGATCCTGAGTTTCTTTGTTTTGGACAATCTTTCCCGTTGGAACCTTGCTTAACCCACTTTCTTCTTGACCAAGGAAACACCGGCCTCATTGTCATATACGAATCAACATGGAAAGCTTTTGGAGTAGTCCTGATTATAGGACTTCTAACAGATGTAGAATACACTTGAGATCTCGACTTTATTAAGTCTCCATTGCCCCCGTTTTTCCAGCCATCTCTACTGCTAATACCTAAAGGACCACGAAAGGTTGCACGTTTAGCATGGTCAGACAATGCGAGCATTTCACCGAGAGTTCTGCTTCTGCCTCTACCCCCAAAAGAGGGTCCATTTTCCCGAAACTCTTTATTCATCCTCCATCTTTCCGAGATTTGCTTCTTTGCTTCCTGAGCCACATATGATCCATCTAAGTCGTGACATAAGGGCTTGTACCAGTTGTTCACATCAGAGTTACTTCGGGAAGAAACCATCATGAACTCTGGCTCGTTTGTAAGACCTTGAGCATCACTGAATCCTAACCTCGGTGGCTCGAAAGAAACTTCGGTTTCAGAGGAATGGATAGACCTACACCCTGTGGATTTCACATCATCGGGAAAGTTCTTCCTCTCCTTAACTTGAGTATGCAAATTTCCTTTTCCGCGACCAAGGAACCCTTTGTTGTTCTTATCAGTCTCAGCCTCTCCGGACTTTGGTTTCAAAATGACAATTTTTCTAGAGGAAGGCCATCTTTCGTTGCTCGATTCCAGATGAAATCTAGGAACCATAGAAGTACCATCATGTCCATATTCCCTTCGGGAATCATTCATGAAGCCATTCTCGAGTTCTTGAAACAGCTTAGGATTTTCTTGAGAAGGGACACCTTCTTGATCGGTAATCATATAATCCGGTTTCTCAATATGATTTGGTCCTCTGATATGCATTCGTTCCCGAGGCGATCTGAAGTCCAATGACTCAATTACTTCAAATGCAACCTTGAACTCCTTTTGCTCTTCAATGCTAAACCGAAACGAGTGCCGTTCATTGAACAATCGTTTCTCCCAAGCACCTATCGAAGCAACTTTACGCAGATAATTCTCCGAGAGCACTCTTTGTTGCTTCCTCTGCTTATTGACAGCTTGCTGAGATTGCAGTTCATCAAGACCCATTAATCTTGCAATCACACTTGGTGTAGCCGTGTTTTTCGACATTTTGTCTACTCGAAATAATCACTCCCTTAATTCAATCGCATCCTCAAATTGGCAAAATGCACATACAATCTGCTACAAATGGAACAATTAACAAATTTAGAACTAAAAACCAACTAAATTGAAGCAACAATTAACAAATTTCATATCTCCACAAAAAAGAACATATGATTTACTTACCATAAACATCATTTTCTTTGTCAATTAAAAAAAATTAAACTTTAAAAACAAGAAGATTAAAGCAGTCATATGAGCAGATATGATAAAGCCAAGAATATAGGGAGGTAAAAAAAAAAAGTTCATAGAAGACTCATAAATGCAAACAAAAAAAAAAAAAAAAAGCAAAGCTAAGAGTAATAAATATGTAAGAAACAAAATCATTAAAATTCACTTTCCTGTCAAAAGTAATAATTAGAACCCTAGCATGAAAACAAAGTCTAAAGTTCAACCCCATCATCAAAAAAAAAAAATACAAAATCATTTTTTAAAAATACATTGAAACAAATAAAAGAAAACCCTTCTTTTTTTCTTTAACAAAAGAATCAAACTTTAACAAAAGCAAACATAAAAAGATTTAACAAAATAGTAAAAAGAAGAACCCAAGGAAGAGAAAAGAAAACCCAGAAAGAAAAAAAGGGGAAAGAAAATTGGAAGAAAGATCTGACCTTATTTGGAATGTTGGAATTGAGATTAGGGTTTTAGATGCTGAACAAAAATACCATCAAAATCACTTCATTTCATAGTGTGTGTTTTTCCAAAGGATTGATTATTGGGTATGATTAAAAGAATAAGATAACATAAGGGATCAAATAATTTTATCTTGCTTATAATTCACGAAACAAAAAGACAAGCCGACATGTAGAACAAGTAGGTAGGTCAAACACCTTAATTATATATTAAAAAAATCAAATTGTGCATGCAAATTCTTCTAAAAAATCAAATGGGCGGTTTATTAAAAAAAAAACACAAAACAAAAATCTGGGAAATGGGTTTTTTGGGATTGAATCGAAGATTGGGGAAAAAATTGAAACTTTAGATTTGGAATTAAAAAAAACAATGAAGATAATAATTTTGATGATTTGAGGAAGAAAAAGAAGGGAAAAGAAAAAGGTGGGTATTTTGTAGGGACATGTTTTTCGCGTTGTTTTTGTCGTTTCGATGCTACGCGCGAACGTGAACTGTCGTTTCTTGCGTGTTTCCCGCCACCAAAAGAAACGGTCTTTTTTTTTTTATTTTTTAAAATAATAAAAAAACCCTAATATTTTTATTATATTCAAGTAAGTCCTTAATTTTAGGTTTGTAACTGGATAAGTTTTTAGATACGTCATTAGCTTTTAATTTATCTATAAATATTTTCTTATACGCAAATTAAGTTATATTTTTAGGATAAATTACACCATTAATCATTAAAGTAAGGGTAAGTTTCGTTTTAGTCACTTAATTAAAAAAAGTTACAATTTGATCATTGAATTGTTCGAAAATTTTCATTTAAGTCACTAAACTATTCAAAAGTTTTTATTTAAGCCACTAGGCTGTCAGGGAGCTCCAAGTGACAATTTGACGATCGGTACGATGGGTCAATACTCATCAATGAGTAGAAGAAAATATATTAGATCTAAGTCGATTTAACGATCGATGTCGAAGATCAAAGAAAAAAAGTTGTTTGAATTTTGATTCGTAGATTCGTGATGTCCAAAATTATTTCATGAAAAAAAAAAGCTGAACTACAGAAGAGAAGGGGAAAGAGAGCTTTTGATTGGTGTAACAATGCAAACAAAGAGAATCATATAGTATCGATTTTAATATCCCAACGACATAAATGAAACTTTTAAATAGTTTAGTGACCAAATTGTAATTTTTTTTTAGTTTAATGATTAAAAAAAAATTACCATAATTTAACAACTAATGATATAGTTTACCCTATTTTTTATAACATCAATATAAACTTTATATAAGTTTAGAAAATAATTTGAATTGACGAGAAAATATTCGTATCACTAAATTAACATTTAAAAATATTTATAATTTAATTTAAAATTATTAATTATAACTCTATTTTTTTATTCACGTGCTATTCCAAATCATGAAAAGAAATAATATTATTTACGTATAAATTTTATTATTAATTATAACATATTGTTATTTTTAAATTATACAAATTAATCTTTTTACTTTGTATAATGTAATTTTTTTTAAATTTTTTACTTGATATTTTATTATTAACTTAAATTATGATATTAACTTCTTTTCCTTCATAAAATATATTTATTTTAAATATTATTTACATTAAATATGTTATATATTTTTAATTTATAAAAAATAAATATGTGTATTCACAAGGTGAAAAAGAAAACTAGTTGAATAAAAATATCATATCATATCTTATTTTTTAATATCCTTTTTGGATAAATTAATAGTCATTTATGTTTAAAATGTTACGTTTTAGTTACTTACGTTATCGCGCTGTAACATTTTAGTCATTGAGCTGTTAATTGTCGTTAATGGTGTAACAGTAAAGCTGACATGGCACGTTAAATCATCATTTCAAATAAAAATTTTAGGTTAAATTCTACAATTGATCCCTATATATTTTCGTTTTGAGCAATTTCTCTTCTTTTATATTCTTTTACCTTTTTTTTTTCATTCTCTTATGCTTCTCCCTCTGTTTTCCTCCCTTCTTCATCTATTTTAACGTAGTTTTTCTATGTTTTTCATTTGCTAAAACTAGTCCACAAGCTTACCCTAATCGGAAAAATTAAATTGTTCAAAAAAATAAAAGTATAGGGATTAGTTTTAACAAATGATAAACATAAAAAAAAATACATTAAAAGAAATGGGGAAGAAGGAAAAACAGAGAGAAAAGCATAAGAGAATGAAAAAGAAAGTTCAAAGAACATAAAAGAAAAAAATTAAAATGCTCAAAACGAAAAAAAATATGGAAATCGATTGTATAAATTAACCTAATTTTTTTTTCAAAATGATGATTTAAACGTGTCACGTTAGTTTACCGTTACACCATTAATGGTAATTAATGGCTCATTGACTAAAATATTACAATACGATAATGTAAGTAACTAAAATGTAACTTGAGGTAAATAAAAATGATTATTTTAATAGTTTACCCTAAATATAAAACAATGAAACTATAATATTTATTTAACATTAACATAATAATTTAAGATAAGATTGGATCGTATAATAATTTAAGATAAGATTGGATCGTAGTCTTAGTCTAAGCCGAACTTCTTTAAATTCGAGAGAAGTTATTGGAAATTAAAAAAATATATAAATAATCACACATTTAAATCTATTAAATTTAATCACATGAATACTGAATTTTGAGCTCATTTCCCTAACTCCCCACGTTCTTGATTTTGCAAATCAATTAATTAATTAATTAGGGAATGTAAAATGCTAGACATTAATGTAATTTTACATATTTTTGTAATTATTTATATGATTAATATTTTAATAATTTAATTGTTGAATTTATCAATATAATTGTACTTGTTAAACATGTAAATTTTCGAACCGATCCGATATCTCTATCATATTGATATGAAATATTCTATATATTAATATATATATTCAATGGTTAACTTTTTTTTTATGTAAAATAAATAGTTAAAAGTTTTAAATTTACATCAAATTTAATATGTGTGGTCTACATAAATACACCGTGAAATATAACAGTTGGATTGTTAAAATATTAATCCTATAAATAGTTACGAAAGTATGTAAAACTATTTTAGTTTTTACACAGTGTAAGTGGGTCCCTCCCCTTGAAAAAATTAATGGCTTCTTTAATTCAAAATTATCATGAATTCAATATTGTTATTATGTACTTTTTGACATAATGTCTAGAACTATCCATAACCTCTCATTAACTTATAAATAGAAGGATATTGCGCTTCAACGCACTTAAACCCATGTCCTTCTATATTGACAACAATACCTATGCCAATCGAACTAAGACTTAATCGTAATTAAGGCATATTGTAATAGGAAAGTATTAAAGTAACTCAAATTCTTGATTCAAATTGCAAATGTTTTTTTTTTTTCAAAACTTGTTTTTATTATTCACTGTTTCTATTAATGATAAATCCCCTTCATAAGAAAATATGTGCTTTGAATGAAATTTATTAAGAAAATATAATGAAAAATAAAGTATAGAGACAAAAAGAAAATGTTATTGTTATTGTTAAATCGATTTTTTAATCGGTTTGTACTAATTTCCAATTTAACTAGTTCGAATTCATTATTTAGACCGATACCCTAGTTGATTTTTTATTCAACCGATTTGATCGATTTTTCATCCTAATGCATAAAAATAAAAATCAATCATTTCAAATTGGAATGAAGAAAGGAGAGAAAATGAGAGAAATGCACATATTAGTTTAAAATTATGCATTTTCTAAATGTTTTATTTTATTTCATTCTATTTTTCACCTCCACCAATCAATGGATGGAAAAAATAAGTAATTTTCTTTCCATTTTTCCATCTCTTCTACCAAACACACTTATGGAAAGAAAAATTATGCTTTTCATCCTTCTAAATTTTTATCCATTCAAATTTTCATCTTTCCAATTTTCTTTCTACTCTATCAAGCAAACCTTAATTTGAAAAAAAAAAAAAAAGCCTCATTGATTGACAAACAACAAAGTGTCTGCTTTGGATTGTGTAAATCCAAAATGTAAAATAGCAATAGAAATTTTCACTAACTATGCATGAACTTTGATTTAATATATGAAGCCGGAAATAAATGGACATGTAGGGGTTGCATATAAACTTCTTCATGCAAATCACCATGAACAAACTAATGGATAAACTATATTAGTAATTACCTAACTATTATCTTGTTTCTATTTTGGTCACTCCTCCCTTAAATCATTAACAAAATGATGACATGATCTTTTTTATTGGTATAATAAAAAATTCGGCCCTCTCATGTTTATGGATTAAATTTGTTAAATTTTTTAGAATTATAATCAAATTGATAAAATATACAAACATTGAAGGGTTAAATCAGTTATCATCCCAATGAAAAATATCACATTTAACAACATTTTGTGATTTAAGAAGTAGGAATTGCAGTAAGTTTAGCAAGCAAAGAAAAATTCATTGTAATCCAAACCTTCAATATGAATGTAGCTTTTAGCAATAAGAAATGCTAAATAATGTTGATTTGATCCTTGGTAATTGTATTTTTATCTTGTAAACCCATTTATGTCTAATGGCTTTTCTTTTTATGTAGGGGTAAAGTCCATGTATGATTCTACTCAAGAACTTTCATTTTCTTTTCTAATAGCCCACTTTTAGTGGTCCGCTAACACTGCTAAAAGGCAAAAGAAAATTTGGAATAAGAAACATAATTCAAAAGAAAAATGAATAAACTATATCAATACTAGACAAGATCATGGGTCGAATCATCTGTCTAGATTTAAAGGCTCGTTCGAAAAATGAGAGAATTTAGATACAAATAAAGACTCTCGAAAAATAGATCCTGACAAAAAAATGCTTGTTTAGAAAAATAGGTCAAGCCTTGAGCAAGACTTTTTTGCCTAGGCTCGGCCCGAATTTGACAAAAAAAAAATTGCTGCTGTTTGTTGTTGTTTACTGTTGTTTTGTTATTGTTATGTTGTTGTTTTTGCTATTATTTTACTATTATATTACTACTATTTTATTATTATTATTTGCATATTGTGTAACTCTTGTTTTATTGTTAATTTTCCTACTATTTTAGAGGTATTTATTTTTTATATGTATTTTCAATTTGTTGAGAAATATTTATTTTAATGTTTTTAGTCTATTTGATGTATTATATATATTTTAACTTTATTTTTATATAAAAAATTAATACGAGTTGATCGGGTTGAGTTCTGGTTTAGTATCTTTTATCCGGACCGGACTTAGACAAAATTTTAAATCCATTTTTCGAGTTGGACTCGAACTTAGAAAACTGACCTATTTTTTTCACTAGCCCGACCCGACCCATAATCAACTTTAATCAATACTTAGAATGATGTTGAAGAAGATCCTCTATTATTTTTGAAAAAATCGAGTTCATGATCTTTCTAATGATTGGTTGAGTTTTAAGTGTTGGGGTTTACTTATTGATCTGTGGGCTTTAACAAAGGGTAACTACGTACCATTGGACATCTGTACAATTGAAACTCCACCTATCATACTATTATTAAATCTTAAGGTGATGTTAAGACAAGATTTATCAATGATCGGGATTCTCAAATTTAAAAACATAATTTATTTTGAATGGTAGGAGAAGTGTTAAGAGATTTAAGAATGGAAAGGTGCAAATAATTGATTTTTTTAAAAGGGCATTTGGTAAAACATTGGATGCAATTGCAAGGTGATGAAACTTGTGATTGTAGAGTCAACACGTCGTAGCATGAATTATCAATAGAGGATGGCAAATGCACTTTAAATTATGATGTGATGGTAGTGGAAGATTTTCCTTTTTATAGATTTCATAAGCAATTACATCAGGAGTATCATAAATCTTATACATTTTCTTGATCATATGAATAACCAAGAAAGACTTGTGAGAAATATTTTTAAAACTTTATTTCAAATATTTTCCCAAGCAAATCTATAAGAAAATAGTTCATAATCAATCAATGCTTTTTGACAAATTTCATCTTAATATATGTGTGTGCGTGCATATATATATAGTGAGCAAGCCACGTTTACTTTGAACTTGGCTAAAATCATGACCATGTTCATTATTGGGAAAAAAAAATACATGAATGCAATCTAGCCTATTAAAAATAATGGATAAAGTAAATAAGAGTATTGTTTGTGTTCTATTTTGGCTATTAAATTATACGAAATTAAATATTTTCGTTATGTTCTATTAATTTGATCTTAAATATAATAAATTTAACTCTCAACATTTACGAAATGACAAATTTTAATTTTTAAAAATTTTGTAAAATAAATAGATTGTCAAATCTAATAACGGTAAGAGATTATTACCAGTTAAAAAAAATCATGGAGTTGTTGACTACATGACAACCACAACCATCTAAAAACACACTTAGCCACAACATAACAAGAATTAACGAGAAAATTGATTAGAATCAAAACAATCAATCTTATCAGTAAACCTTTTCAAGATTTTTAATGTAAATTAAAAATTAGTTTCCCATCTACATTGGGTTTAAATTATTATTTACCATTAAAAGCTATCAATTTCAGTATTTGTCTCATTGTTTGATATTCACAAGAAATTATAGAAATATAGTATTGTGTTTTTTAGAAACTGTGAACCTTGTTTTGTTAATCTCGGTTCACACCAAATTTCATTCTTATACTCTACACGTGGTTTATTTGATGCTTGAAAAATGGAACCAAAAAAGTTTCCTATTTTGTGCTTAAAAATAGGGCATGAATGATTTTTTTCCACTGCAACTAGTTTATAAAACTGTTCAAATTTGTGTGTTTAGCTAATGCGTAGAGGAATCAATAGCATTTGCTATACTTACTTCTAAGCCTCTTTTTATTTTGGGGTTAACCCAAAGTTAAAGTCTGGTTTTAGAGCTGAGAGATTTGCTCATGGTGCTGATAAATGTTCTTTTTTTAGGGTATTGGGTTTTAAAAGAAATACAAGATCTTTTAAATAAAAAAAATTTTATTTTGTAAAAATCGAGAGCTAAATTTATTGATTTTTTAATATTTGAATTAAAATGATAAATTTTGTAAAAAATGAGGGTTAAATTTGTTAATTTTTTTAATATTTAGGATTAAATTAATAGAATGTGTAAACATTAGAAGGTTAAATTTGTTATTAAACCAATAAAAAAATTTCACGTCACCACTTCTATTAAATTTCAAATGACTGTTAATATTTGGTGACCAAAATATTTGATTCTGTGTAGTTTAGTGACTAAAATAAAAAAAAAAATTAAAAGTTTAATGACCAAAATATAATGCGGGTAATACTTTAATGACCATTTCTTTAATTTATTTTTTAAAATTTTAATATATTTTTGTTTAACTGATTAAATATATAAAAAAAATTAAAGAAATATTTTATATGGGAAAGAATTTTAAATAATACTTTGAGCCAATTTCTTTACATTGTATTTAATAAAAATGAAAGAAAAATTTATCATTGAGTGTAAATTTTACAAAAAAAATATATATATATTAAAAGAAACTCTATAAAATAGTTTTACAAATGGTGAAAATATTTGGAAGGTCACTATATTATAGGAATTTCATCAAATTAGCTTCTTTATTATTACTCTTTTAGTAATTGGATGAAAGAGTAATTATTATATTAGTAATTGTATTCTATTATAATTACAAAGAATTGTAATTCTCTAGACGTGTTTTGCTGATAAAGTGTAATTATATCGTAATTTCGTATGTCATGTTTAGCAGTACAAATTGTAATTGTACAGTCACATATTTTGTAATTTTTAAAAATATTAGTATCATAAAAATAATTTTTAAAGAAGTAATAAAAAATCAAAATAAAATCATTATATGTATTATGTTAATCTAAAAAAGTAGTTGATAATACAATTACTAATAAAATAAAAAGAAAAATAAATATCATATGCAATTTTATCTTATTTTTCTACTACATATTTATTGGGTTATTCCCTTTTTAATATTTAACATATGTTCCTTATAATTATTTGTTGGTCCTTGACCGAGTTTATTGTCATTTGAATTTGAATTTTCATCATTAATATTATCAACATCTCTTTCTTCCATCTATTTTTCAAAGTATGGATCGTCTCAATTTCACTTATGATTGAAGTTATGAAGTATGTAATATGCTAGTACGATCTAATTTTTTTTATGCTATACTAAGGTGATGCTAATATAAGAAATATATTTTTAGAATAATAAATATCTTCTCAACCATATTTCGAAGTCTTGATATTAAATTAAAGAGTTTGTGAGTTGTCTATGATGCTTGTGTCTGATACCATTATCGTAAATGGTATATTTTCTCACAACATGGTCCAAATTTTCTATAACTTTAATTATCAAAACTTATATAAACTTAATTTGAAAAAAAAAAAAACTTATATAACTTTTATAACATGTAAATGATTTTTTATAATAAATTTTGTGACCATAGCTTTAGAATTATTTTTAAGATTTAAAAAATATTTTTTGTTATAACTTTTTAAAATACACAAATTATTTTTATAATATAATTTTTTAAGATTTATAATGTAAGAATATTTTTTCCATATTCATCTCAAATACTCGTACATGTTTATGTTTATAATATAAAATTTATAATTGGTATAAAAATAAATTTTTAAAAATTAAATTCGGGTATAATTACTCTAATTCTCACACTCCCTAATGATTGAAAAGTATAATTGGGATGCTTTAATTACACGCAATTCAATGGAGCCTACCAATTACAATGGTTATCCAAACGTTTTACTCTTGTGTAATTATAAGTAATAAATGGCTTTCCAAACATTATCTTACTGTTTAAAAAATTATAATTTATTGTTTAACAGAATTAATATTTTTTTTATTCTATAAATGAATTTTTTTGTTTTTGAATTGAACTACAATTGAAAAGAATAATTTTCAAGATATTTTTATACAGACAATATTAAATATATTATAATTTGAATTTAATTAAATTTTTTTAACAATATCAAAACTAATTAATCTATTTAAAAATAAATATATTGATATAATCTAATCCTTATTAGGGATTTCCCCACTACTTTAACCTTTTACTAACAGAATTGTAAATTTTGGGGTGATGGAAAAGGTAAGAACTTTTTAAACTAAAAACAAGAAAGCTCTTTCTGATTATCAAAATATTCATTAGAGTGAGTGAAATGATTAATCTTTTGTTCTGTAAATTCATCTAACCCATGTTTAGAGAAAAGCCTTTAGGATTCTAGAAAATACCGTTGTTGGGTCATGATCCAATGAAATTAACATGGATTATCAAGTGCTGACAATTGATATTTTATTTATTATGTCCACATTGCCCAAAACCTTGTAATTTTGGAATTTATGACAATTTGCCATTTATTTTACCATTGCCATATCTGCTCTTCAAAACAAAAAAGATCATTTCTTGATTCTCAAATTTTTCTCTCGAGGAAAAAATGGCTTTAGAGATCTGTGTGAAAGCTGCTGCTGGTGCCCCTGACATTCTTGGAGACTGTATGCTCTCTCTCTCTGTATATATATATATATATATCCTTATCTTTGTAAAAAGAATCATGTTATGTTATTTTTGGGGTGATTTTGTTTCTGGGTTTTTGAGTTTGAATTCAATGTTATTTTGCCCCCTTTCTTTTTGTAAAATTGTTTTCCAGGTCCATTCTGCCAAAGGGTTCTTCTTACTTTGGAGGAAAAGATGGTTCCTTACAAGTTGAACCTTGTTAATCTCAGTGACAAACCCCAATGGTAATACTTCATAAAATTTTAAAAAAAATATTGTAAACTGTTAATATTTGTTTCTTGGTGGTGATGTGTTGTTTATTGTGTTTAAGCAAATGGGTAGCTGTAAATTTGTGAAGTTTGGGAGGTTAGAATTTTAAGCAAAAATGGGTATTGAAATTTATGTTTTTTTTTTTTATTTGTTCATTTGATAGGTTCTTGGAGATAAGTCCAGAACGAAAGGTGCCAGTGGTGAAGTTTGATGACAAATGGGTGGCTGATTCTGATGTGATTGTTGGGATTATTGAAGACAAGTTCCCTGAGCCTTCTTTGAAAACACCCCCTGAATTTGCCCATGTGTATGCTTCTATTTTTCTTTCATTTCATTTGTCACACACTTTGTGTACTCTTTTAACAGTTCTATAAGCTTTGATTTGTATGACAAATATTAAACATTATTACATGTTTCTACTTGTACATCTCTTTGTGATCGTTTTGCTTGTATAGGATTCATTTGTTTTTCTTAGAAAAGTTCTGAAACCATTTTGCTCTCGAAATCTCTTGACTGATTATTAATCTTTAATCACTTTTTTGACGCAGTGGATCGAAAATATTTGGTACTTTTATCACATTTTTGAAGAGCAAGGATGCAAACGATGGATCAGAGCAGGCTTTGGTTAATGAACTGAAAGCATTGGATGAACATCTTAAGGGACATGTAAGTGATAATAAATTTGATGTGCCCCTGTCTGTAGGCTCGTGATCTTATTTCGTATCGATTGTCATGCGAGTTTATCCTAATTTATGGGAGTATGAATCAGGAGCCGTTCATTGCTGGGGAAAAGATTACGGCTGTTGATTTAAGTTTGGGACCAAAGCTGTACCATCTCGAGATCACACTTGACCATTTTAAGAAGTGGACTGTTCCTGAAAGCTTGACTTATGTCCACAATTACATGAAGGTATGCTGCTGTACTGCTATCATATATATATATAGTGATTTAGCAATTTAACGAGTGAACCTTGTTTATTATTATAGTTATTTGAAGCATGTTTTGTATTATAACATGCATACTTAATAGTAATGATATATTATAAGTACCTATGCTCCATGTAGCTCTGACTCTTCATTTAAATAACTTGTGCCTAACGCCCGTATCCGGTACATTCTCAGAAATATATAAGCCTTCAAACACATGAAAAAAAAAAGTTAGAAAAATTTAATGTACCATATCCGAAAGTGGCTCTCAAATACGGGAACTGTAGCCTGCGCTATAATAGGGCATGATCATACCGGATTGACTGTATTCTTCGATCATCCCGATGAATGAGTATAAGGGGAGAACCTTAATGTCTACTCGTATTTGAGCGTATTGGTATGAATATGTTGGAATTTTCAAGCTCTTCCGTGAATTTGGAGCCCTTGGATAATTATATTCTCGTACATATATCTATATATGTGTTGGACATCGGTGTCAAACATGAGCAACTCAGCTTAGCACTGCATATTGTAGGTAGAGGTATAACTAAACCAATGAAGGCCCTTTTTTTTTCAGGGTTGGTCTTATTTTAGCCATGTCCAGCTATGTGCTGGACACGGGTATTTAAAGCATCAACATGCATTTTAACCGATGATATATCAATGAATGTCGTGACTGACATATTTCCTGTATCTTCTTGCATTTGCAGTCGATTTTCGGTCGGGAATCTTTCGTGAAAACTAAGGCTGCCAAGGAACATGTGATCGCGGGATGGGCACCGAAGGTCAATGCATGAATTTTACTTCAAAAGCTTTAGGTTCGTCAAACTCTTTCTAGAGCATATAAACTATGAAAGTGTGTAGAGGCTGTGAAAACTAGATGAAGACTGGGTGTTCCAGTCATTTCATAAATGTTTAAGCCTATAGCTTTCATTATCCTTCCTATAGTTAATCAATAAATAAGTGGTAAGAAATATACTACTATGAATGGGAGATTTTCTTTGGTATATACTATGTTGTATTTGGAAAAGGATGTTAATAAACAGTGATGTCACGTCATCTGTGTCCTTTTTCTAATAGATTAATGTCATATCAGCATTTTCATCTAAAAAAGTTAAATCCAAATGAAAATCTTAAAATTCAGGATGAAATTATTAATATGACATTAAACTATTGAAAATGATTATTATCCCTGTTTCATAGAATTCTTTCTCGTATTTTAAGGACCTAGTTTCAACTAGGTAATTTTTTTGAAAAAATTTATAAAATTATTAGAAAATATAAAATATATCTATAATAAAAAATTGTTGGGATAAGCATAATTTCTGCTATTTAATGTTTTTTAAATATTATAAAATTACTAAATATTTTTATAATAAAATTTGTTGAGATAAAACTCAAACCATGTGAAACAATATTACTATTCATTTAAATATATTAGTTTCCGATAATCTATGTGGTGCACTTAAATATACGTGTTTATATTTTATTATTTAATAAAATATTTTATTTTCTATACTTAGTTTAAGTAATCATTATTAAAATCATTAAAAATATATAATATTTAAAAAAATAAAATATTTCAAAGAAAAATATAAGTAATTGATATTAGAGTTTGATTTAATTTGTATGTGTATACTGATAATAGATAAAAAAACAATTGTGGTTTTAATTTATTAAAATTAATTGAATTAATTGTTAATTTTAATTTTAATTTTGAAATCTTAATTTAATTTTTTTAGTTTTAATATTAAAAACTATTTTTTAACATTTTATATTTTAAATGTTTTATTCTAATTAAAAATCAAATAACAATGTTATTAATTAAAATATAATCAGATTAAATTTTATGTATCTTGTCCTAAAAATTAATATAAAATCTAATTTAAAAATAAATATTAAGATATTTCAAATATATTTAAAATTTCTATTTTAATCTTTTGTTTCAATCATCATTCCCCTCGTTATCTTTAATCATGATCTTTTTTGAGATAAATCTATCTTATCAATGCTAACAATTTTTTTATGAGGGACTATAGAAATTACTAATAATAATTAAATTTAATTAAATCACAAGACATGTCAAGGTGTAAATTACAAAATAAAAAATGTAAACAAATATTACCATTAAATTGATTAATTCGGTTATTTACTTTATTTCAAATCGAATTAATTGATAACCGAAATTCGAAAAATCATTAACCGACCTCCAAACGAACTAAATTCGACCACCGATTGATTAACCAAATTAAATTAATTCGATCGATTAATTCGATTGGAACTGAACTGTGAACACCCCTAATTATTACCAATTAGTAATATATTTCAATTCAACTTTTAACTCAATTGTGTAGTTGAAACGAATAAAACTTATATTATTAAAAAAATATTTTTAAGACTAATTTAGTATATATTGAACAATTAAAAAATCTTTTCAAATTCATATTTTTATGTATGTTAAATCAAGGCAATCGATTCTGTTAATTCAATTTTGAAAACCATGATACCAAACGGCAAACAGCAAATTGGCTTTACACCTATCATGCCATTAAGATTCTAAGTGTCCATAGGACAACTATGATTGCAAAGCTATATTTTCTTATTTGAGTCAGAACATTATTTTAAGATATATATATATATATATATATATATATGCTTTTTTTTACAAGTTTTTAATTTTTTTTAATTTATTTTTTATTAATAATCATGTTTAGGTTATATTATATCAAATAATAATTATTTATTAATTTTATAACAAATAAAATTATTTTCTTATAATTTTTGAACTCTAAAATACTGTCTGCCAATTTTCATCCTTATAAATCAATTTAAAAGCAAAAAAATTAAATAACTAATTGTTTTAATATTATACGTTGTCTATCTTAGCTATTCCCCAGTGATGTGGGACAAAAATGTAAAAAAAAATCATCATCGTAAATTAAATTATTAAAATAAATTTTTTTTTATAAACTTTTTGTGATAGAAAAATGAACTGTTAAAAAGATAGTTTTAGTTTTTTTCTTTTTTTCTTTTTTTTGAAAGCAGGTTAAAAGGATAGTTGATAAACTATTGAAGGGGATAGTTTTATTTTTTTTAAAATAAGGGAAATGTTTATAAAATAAAAATACATTAATTAAAATCTTTTTTCGGTATAAAATTATATACCATTTAGTTTTAGAATCAAAATAGTATAATCGAAATTTAAGATAAAAATAATTGTAAATTTAGACTTTTATATATGCACCAAATGGACAACAAATAAATAAATAAAAGATAATTTTAAGAATACTTGTTCTACAATGTATAAACTTATAAGAAAATTTTAAAAAATTGTATCATAATATTATATTACCTCATCCTCAATTAATCAATTAATATAATCTACTATTATTGTTCGAATATTATCAGATATTGAAAAACCATAGCTTAATTCTTCAATATTATCAGATATTGAAAAACCATAGCTTAATTCTTCATTCTTATATAATTCTTGCTTATTAATATTAAAATTCTCGATTTTTTTTCTTAGATATTTCTTTAACATATCTAACATGCTATTTATAGCTCTAATATTAATTATTTAACAATAAAAATCTTAAAATTTTATTTAAATAATAATTTTATTTTACATCAACAAAAACAATTTTTAAAAAAATAAAATTAAGTTTTAGCTAATAATTATAGTAAACTTAATTTTGCTATAGATTATAAATTAACCTTCAATATATTTCATTTAAACATATATTTTTAAAAATATAATACTCTTTCTGACTACTCATTTAAATATATATTTTAAGAATACACATCACTTACATAAATTCTTTGCCCAATAAGAGATCATATAAAAGTTTCAAATAAGACTTAGGGGTTGGGGACCAAAATTTGGGAGGCCCGCACAAGCGAGTTCTGCACAAAGTAAGTGCAGCGTCAACACTCGGCCAGCCTATTACCCCTCCACAAATTCTTGCGCACCTTATAGGTTTGGGCGCGGCGAGCAGCTCCCACCGCTCGCTTTGTTTTCCTTACTCATTAGTTTAAGGCGAGGATTTTAGTTGCATGCCAGTTTTAATTTATAATGCCCAACATAGTCTTCATTGCTATTCCCCAGCGATGTGGGATGCAAACGTACCAACAAAAAATTTACTTTTCTTCAACCTTTTGTGAACTGTATTCTTTTTGGGCATCCCTTTTAGTGCAACAAACTGATTTAGCTCTTTGATATGAAAAAGAATAATTCATAATAATCAAGCCAACTTTTTCTTTTATTAGAAAAGAGATTTTCACGAATATGAGAAGAGTTACGAATGCTTGAATTCAAACTCCCAACTTACTGTATACAACCTCATAAAAGTGATGATAATCCGACTAGGCTAAGCTTTAGCTTCATGATAATTAAACAGACTGATAAAAGTTTTACGAAACTAGATTTAAGCTTTAGCCATAGATTAACGATTTTTCCGTCCTTACCGAGCAGAACAAGTCTCGTAAGTTACCCGGTTATTGATTTTTGGCAAGTTAAAAAGCATTTTACTTGAATACTGGACAAAGATAAGAAATTAAATGACTAGATTGAATCAAAATTTGTACAAGAAGCAGCTTTATACAGCTACTAAATAAGTTAGTAGTAGCACAATAATGTTCCAAACAATACATACAAGAATCGGAGTTCTCGGTCCAGAACGTTTGCTTCAGATGCAAGCAAGTTTCAAGACCTTCGAGACAACAATGGCTCCAATTGAGGGTCATCCTGTGTTGAATCTGAACGCATTTGACTATTACCCGATTCTAGTTCAGAAACTGATAAATCCTCCCTTCGCTGTTTCATTATTCTCTGAAAGAAACTTGATTTTTCATGTGAAGGATCTGATGCTTTGGGAGACATGGTCTGAACATGCTGGAGGCAAACTTGGACTGCATCATGCACTCTTACAAAGTACCATTCCTTACCAATCATCTCAACAACACCGGCTTTCGACAAGGTCAACAGGACCTCCTGGTTTGGGTTTGAGATGGCTATCTGAAAAAGGAAGAGTCTTTAAAAACTCTGAACTAAAAGCTCATAATCTGTTTAAAACATTCGGGATTTAATCAATTACGACTACGCAACCTGGATGTCCCGTGATTTGTATTCCTGGTGCAAGTCTTTCAGAGCTTGGACAGCACTCGCGTCTATGTATGTAACAGCTGCAGTAGAATCAAAATATTATAGCTAGATATACTGATGCTGCCAAAGCGTAAGCAAAGTCTTTCTGACATTTGGCACAAAATGTGATCTTATGATTACGAGTATATTTCATGGTACGACTAACACTTACGTGCCAACTCCAAAATTACAAAATAAATTCGTTCAACTTCCGGTCCACGTTTGGTCGATTTATCACCCACAACTTCGTATTCTCGTAGCCTGACAAGGGAATCAACAATTTGTGAATTTAAGTTCTCAAATTGGGAAATCAAAAGTACAATCCAGTAAAAGGAAATTCACAGATACAACAAGGTGCCAAAGCCGGTTCATGTAATGAGGAAAGCATGAACATTCACCTATCTTTGATGTAGCTTATGTTTGCAAAGTAGATAGGAGCATCGATACGAACAATCACAATTCCATTGTAAGTATATGCTTCTGGATACTGCTGAATGTTCCTATAAACAGTGGTGCCAGGAAGACGCCCCAAGACAGCTGCAATGACAGTAAAGGGATCAGATTTAGAGTTTTACAATTATTATATAATTGTGCAGAGTGGAGATGGTAAGAGGATCGATCCTGATAGATAATGTCAAGGCACTGACTTTGTTAGAGATGATGGAAGTAAGTTATCGTCATAAATTACGAGGACAAGAGAGTACAGTAATCATCTCGGTTCTAGTTCAGAAAAAGTGCAAGACATGACAATTTATTAGAGACATGGTATAGGTGATGATCGACTCACTCACCAATATGCGGATTCGCTGATTCGTGAATGACGAAGGCAAGTGAGACGCCTACCTGAAATGTCAAAACACAATAAAATTATACCAGATATGAGACTAAGATCATGAGGCAAAATTCAACCTTTGGGCTTCAGAGTTGATGGATGAATTGTTTCCAGAAAAGAAATTAGACACAAGTAAAGCTGACTAGTTTTACGGGGTAAAATATTTTAGCAGAACTGTGTGTATAATTATAGATTCGTAATAGTAGCATGTAAATGTGAAATACTGAAAAATATATTGTTGATTGGCACAAAGAAAATCAACATATGTAAGGCAAATAGTTTTAAAAGTACTTACCCCAACAAGGACACCAATCTCGATTCCGAGAAACAATGTTGTAGTAGTTGTAATGGTCCAAAGAAAAAAATCTTTCTTATCTACACGCCATAAGAATATTGCCTCTTCATAATCCACCTGAAATCATTAACATGAAGAAAAAACAAATTTTAACCGAAGGTACACAATTAAACAATCAATAACTTTGCAGGATATTGATACTCTATGCTCCAGTTGATTTAATACATATTGCAAACTGCAAATTGTATGGTCCAACATCAACAGAAGCGTAAAATGTGGCATAATCTAGCTTGAAAAATGTTTCAACAAAGGCTTGTGTCTTTGCTTACCAGGGTTATAACAGCAGAGATTACTATAGCAGCCAAAGCACACTGCAAAGGAGATGAAGTGTAGACACCTATGGTTAGCATTCACAGTAAACCTCACCAATTGCTAAAATTAAATCGAGCAGTACAAAGTCGTGTGGTGAGGGGGGAAAAAAGGAAAGGAAGGCATTATGGCAGGTGCAATATAAATGGTCATAATACCAACATTTAAATCATACGAACTTCAGAACTTACCTGTGGTATGTATTCAAATAATGGAGTCAAGAACAAAAGAGCACAACACATTATGGTTCCTGTTATTATTCCAGATAAACCAGTTTTTGCACCACTCTCATGACTCACAGCTGACCTGGAGAAGGAACCTACAAAATACAAACAAAAAGTTCAATTAACTAGAGTCTGCAACAAAAATTTCAGTAAACAAATTCTAAGAATTAGAGTAGAACACTAGCAACAGAAACAGTTGAACACTGCATTACGAATTAATATTTCGGTACATAGGGTCAGGAAGAACTTTCACCTGTTGTGGGGTATGCTGAAAAGAATGACCCAAAGATATTGGCAACACCAAGACCAAACAACTGTTGACAGAGAAGAAAATTTCATCACAGCCTTCCTTTGAAGTAAATTTGGCAAACACTATACCTTACTACTAGCTTCCCTAAATGTAAACAAAACTAAAACTAAGCTATGCAATTGAGACATCATATTCATTTTGGGAAACCTGTTGAATTTGCAGTCCTCACAAATGGTAAAATATAGCAGTATATCATCCATCATGTATACTGACAACAGTATATCCATTAAGTAATTAGTTCCAAGTAAAAATGATCTTTTTAACCTAGTGATCTACAGCAAGGAACACATTTAAATTTGAATGTTGACAGAAAGCATATACACCAGGAGATTGAGAGGGAAGATTTTAGATATTGCTACTGGTATTCCGTCAGTTCTAAATGTGGAGATCAGGTACTGTTATAAAAAAAGCCCTAGATTGAACACTAGCTTATGAAAGTATAGACCTGGACGGTCTGACCTTGTGCAGGGTACACCTGGCACATGGGGGGATGTTAACATGCAAGAGTGATTTCATACAGGAAAGAAAAGCAGAGAAAAAAGTTAATTATTCACAATATATACCTCTTGATTTGAATCCAGCTCATACCCATTTTTCGCTGCTAATGCTTTGGCAATCCCAACAGATTCCTAAGATTAATAAGTGACTTATAACCATTAGAAGTCACAAATTCAAACTCTATTTGGAAGTATGTATTCTTTGTTGAATGATCCATAGGATTCCTTACCAAGATGGCAACACCAGTAATGAGAACTGCCGTGGAAATTAAAGACTTTGCATACTGAAAACTTTTAGGAATGGAAAAGCTGGGAAGGCCCTGAGGTATATCTCCAACCTAAAGATCAACAGTACAGCATTCCTTATCACCTTTTCCATGAGAATGTCATTTTTCACATAAATATAAGCACCAATTATCACTTGACTGAGTGACTATGTGCCTGATTAATATCCAATAATTTGAATTTACTTTATATTTTTCTCACCAAAGTTATAGATGATGGATGATTTATCTTGACAAAAGTTGTACCCAGAACAACTGCTGTCAGGGGACCCATTGCTCGCAAGAACCTCAAGTGCTTCCTTGATTTTCCCTACGAATGAGATATCAAATGTATAACCAAAAAAAGAACACATTTTAAGAGAAAGATAGAAGGGAAAGTTGGGTTGGGGCTTAGGGGGCAGAGAGAAGGAAAGAGTTCTGGTACCAGAAACTTCATAGTCTGAATTATAGCAAGAATTGTAGATCCCATTACAAAAGGGGGCCATGAGAACTACAAAAGGAAAACACCACCTGAGGTTAAACAAAGGAATGAATGAGTTGCAACAGAAAGGATAACACACTTACCAAAGTTGAAGGAGAATAATAGATGCTTCTCCAATTACAATTTACAATAAGGAATGCAACCAAATAAAGAGCAAAGGACAACTAACACACAATTCACCAAAAAAGCAAGCTCAAAGCCAAAACCCCTTCGCAGTTAAAATTCCTATAGTTTATGATCTATCAAAGAAAAAAAAAAATTATGATTATGTCACCCATGGTTGGGCCAACAACTGTAGCTATTCAAATTGAAAGAGAAACAGTCATGCCCAACATGTGAACACAGTTAACAGCAGGACAAAACTCTTTCAACTGCAAGACAAAACTTGGAAGTATACAAAATTTTCTTAAATGATGAGAATGTATGACAACTTTTAAATTTGGAATGAATTTGCGAATTATACATTTAGAAGTTTAGATGGCTATATATGCCAGTGACAAGGATAATGCCTTCTTTAATCAATGCATCAACATGAACATATAGTACTGTAAATTAAATACCACTTGGGCATGTAAAGACTACCTCATCTGATCCAGCTATTATGCTCTTAATTATTGGCACAATCTCGCTGCTTCGATCAATGTCATACCCCAAGAAGTATTTTGCTTGAGATAAAGCAATCACAACAGCTGAAGCCGTAGTGAAGCCAGAAATCACAGAATGACTAATGAAACGAATGAGCCATCCAAGCCTGGAAAAGGGGGCAAAAGTAGATGAAAACTTTCCGGTCTATAGGCAAGGGAAATGGAAGAGATGATGGTAACATAATGTAGAAAGACGTTCTAGATAAGAGTTCTCCATTTATCCTTTTTCTTTTCTTTTTTAAAATGTAGAATAACCTCTTTAAAGTCAAGAAAAAAAGTACGATTTTCAACAAAAATGCATAAGCCCCCCCATTCCCTAGTTCTGTCAACCAATATTAAGAAGGTTAAGCTTAATGTGAAATAGTTGGCTAAAACATTGTAATTCATCTAAAACTTGTTCATATAGGAACAAAGTTAATACCCATTTGGCATGATTGCTGATGAATCTAATTTTACCCTCAATTAATGTTTGAAAACTGTAAGACAGTCCAATATTTGCCAATGGCATTTAATGTTCTAAAGATGGTTACATTAAGACTCAAATTTGCAACCTCTTGACATTTGGTGATGGTTTTTTAAGAAGATCAAACCCAGTCCAAATATCCAGACAGATGATAACTATCTAAGATGGCAGGAAAGAGAACATGCGAAAGCAAAAGCAAAATTTAGATGACAAAAAAGATCAGCACTACCTCAATAGCCCCATTATGCATTCCAGGATCCCAACCATCAGTGCCAACAATATAGCAAGTTCTGTGTATAATGCATCTGATGACTCAGCAATTCCACTTAACACGTTGGAGACCAGGAGGGAAACCAATGCAACTGGACCAATTGCCAGCTGCCGAGATGACCCAAATATGGCATAGATAAATATTGGCACAAATCCAGAGTCTGCCTTGCCAAAACCACATAGTCATTGTGAACAAGATAAAAAACAAACTGATCGTGTTCTAAAGTGTTTAAGAAGACAATAATCTGTCATATAACAGAAAAAAAAAAACAAAACAAAACTTCCCAAACAAAGGTATATATTAAACAATAGCAACAGTGAAGTTTTCAGTAAAAGAATATATCATTATATACTAAATGTGCATTTCTCTATTTGAGTACCATGTGTAGCTGACATCCTAACATAGAAACTAAGAGTGCAATGTCGTGTTCTGAATTCTTAGTCCCATTTTCTACTCTTTCACCAAGAAATATAAGCAACAATGTGTAAATCTGAGTAGCAAAACCACTCCATTATTTCATAACAAACATCTTTAGTATAAACAGAATCCAGAAGAATTTGATTTGGTAGAAACTTACAGAGCCCATATATTGGTTCAAGCCCAGCTAATTTTGCATATGACATTGCCTGTTGACAAATTCAAGAAAAAATCAAAAACCCCATATCATAAATCCATATACCACTAGATAACTTCAACAAATTGATAGAGTCCTAAAATACATAAATAAGCATTAAAAAAGGCCAGCTTTTGTACCACAAAAATAGATATCCATTCAATTCCAGGAACTTGCCAAAGCCATGCATTTAGAATCCAATGCTTCTGGCACTACCAGAGCAAAGAGAAGAGGCAAATCCAGCTAAAGCAAAATCTGAACCTTTTACTTTGATTATTTTGTAATTTAAAGAAAATGTCAATTGAAGCATTTGAAATAGTGATTGAAGTAAATATTGTTTCTCTTTTTACTGTGATGTGACCTGGCAACAACCTTGAATATAGACATCAAACTAGATCACTGATCCAATCAAATTATTCAACCAATTAGAAGCAGTAAATCAGTGATGAGTAGATATCAAATTAGTCCAAAGATCCAATCAAATTACTCAACCAATCAGGAAATTCTGAATCTATGTTCTGTTGTGATTTGACCACAGGATAAAAGATTAAAATCTAAAAACCATACGCGTATGAGTTAAGCACAGATGAAGTAAAAAATTACCGCAATTGAAAACAGAGGAACAATCCTTTCGGTGGACTAGAAATCGACGGAAACAACCTAAAAATCTGTTTGGTTTCCAAGAAAATACAGGAAAAAAAAAAGAACTCAACAAAGAATAAAAGATCCTTCACGTCGGTTTAATTGAACTCAATTACCAAAGCTTTAAGGCTTGAGCTTCACAGTTTTTGAAGAAAACGAACCAATTTCAATATTTAACATTATATACTGTATAAACAACAATTTTTTTTTTTACTATTTTCTTTTATCCTTCTAATTGTTTCTTTCTTTTTTTCCTTATTTTCTCAGCAAAAAAGAATCACCTGAGGAACAAGCATGATACCAACGGTAGTACCCGCCATGAGATCAACCTGAAAATACTCCCGCCATCTGTACGTCCGAATCCAACGGCAACAAGGGAGGAACATCTCGATCCAATCAATAAACGTCATCCTTCTGATCTTCCCCCGGAACCGAGAAATCCAGGAATTAGGCCACAACGAAGAGGAAGAAGAATAGTTACCGAAGCCACCAGGGCTGCTGTACGACGACGTGTCGGGATGCTGTAGAGGGATGATTTTAATGGTCCGAGGAGTCGGCATAGTGGATCCGGAAGCGGCCGTGGAAGAGCGCAATAAGTCGCTGGCACTCGGGGATGCGTAGGTTATCTCCATTCCCGCACTATCGGAGCATCGTATGATTGAGACACCACGGGATTCTTTTAACGAGCAGTTTTAGTGGCCGTTGGCGTAGGTGCGGTTGCGTTTCGTGGCTCAAGTTGAGGATGGGGAAGCTTCGTAAATATTATGAGGTGAAAATGAAAACCGAAACAGGTGCCCGGGGCCCCGCCAGTGTGACGTTTTCAGAATAAAAATTAAAAGAAATTATGAGAAGCGTGAACCGTGAACGTATAGAATGGCGGGCGCGGCGTTTACCGCTTTATATGGTTTTCTTCAGTTCGGTTCTTCAATTGAACCGGTCGAAATATGCGCAAAATGTCTAAAGTAAGATGGGTGATTAAATTGATTAAACTGAATTGATTAAATAAATTATTAAAAATTTATAAAAATATTATATTTTATTTTATTTTTAATTTGATTTGATTTAATTAATTTATGTAAATTACAGGTTAAATCTTTTAGATCATCAATTTTTAAATAAAATAATCAAATTAATTTGAAATCAAGTTTTAGTTTTGAAGTAATCTTTTTATTAGGTAACAATCGATACTTCACCCTTCAAAAATAGTAAATATTTTATTTAGTTTATTCAAAATTTTTGAAAATATAAATTAATATAGTTATAAAATTACACTTTTAACTTTCTTTAAAATTTACAATTCATTTCCAATCCTTCTAAAGTAAATTTTTTATTCCTTCTTTTATTTAAATATTTTGATCTTTATTTTGAATCAAATTCAAATTTTAAAAGTCAAACTTTATGAAAATTTAAGTAGTTTTAGGGTGGGTTTTGATAGGCAGTAGGGAGCGTTATGTTTAGTTTATTTTTTGTCTCACATTACAGTATGTAATCTCATTGCTACTGTTATTTTTATACTAGTCACAAGTAAACGCACCACCATCCAAATCTACCTTTAAATTTTTATACAATTTCAACTCGATCAAGAGTGGATTTGAATGAACGATTAAGTATGGTGCAGTGTGTTTAGTTTAATTTTTATTTCACACCACAGTATTACTACAATATTTAATCTTACCATCATCATTATTTTTACATTAATAACAGATAAAAGCACTATCCATCCAAACTTATCATATTTCGATAAACTATGATTATTCAATGATCTAATAATATATAACTTGTACCTCACAATCGAGGATTATTTTTCAGTTGAAATCTTAAGGATATTTGAAAATGATGGATTGGATGTTTCCTCGTTTTAATGGAAAACCATTTTAAATTAACAAAAAATTGACTGGTCAGTCTAGTAACTCTAGTTGGCATATCAACCAACCACAAACGCAGTGACTTAAAACAAGCAAATGGTCCATACCTTTATTTTATGAATAAATAAATAAATGCTATAATTAGCTGTTTCATTTGAAAAATATTTTCACCATATCGACGCAGCATTTTATCATTGGACCACTTATAATTAACGTTTTAATACTGTAAAAGTTCCTTTCACCTTCCATTAAGAGACATTTAATGTTGGATCTCATTTATGTTGGTTAATTTATTTTTGATCATTTTATTTATTTATTTATTTATTTTAATAGTAATACTTTATTATATAAATTAGATTATTTTTATGATAAATTTTTTCATTAGAAATACTATTTATTAGTACTATCAATCATATTTACATCTCAGAATATTTTTCAATTGTAAGTATGAAAAGATAAAAATATATTTATAATAATATTAATCACCCTTTAAAATAATAAGAGTATCTTAATAATTTTATAGTTAAGTTGTTCTCAAGTTGATCTGTGACATCAATTCAGTCAGCCAATTTACATATAGTATAGATGTTTATTGCATAAAAAATAACATGTAGAGAATGTTGTTTGAACTAGACTGGTTAGTTAGATTATTTAGATAAAAAACCGTCTAAAGTATCATTCGTGAAAATAATTTTAAATTAATTAAACTAAAAATTAATACGATATATGACTCACAAATATAATTACGGATGATAAATCTTAAAATCCAATATTTTTGTGTTTGTGAATAGTAACAAGAAAATACCATATTTTTATCTTATAGCTAAAACCATGATGTCATCAATGGCACATTCTTCAATACCGAATTAAGCAAATTCCATGTGATGAGTAATAGATTGCTTTTATAGTAGGTAAATAGACTTGTTTATTGATTTTTTTTTAATATAATCATTATGTCTTATATGATGAGTAATAATACTTTATTATATACACACGATCTCAGTAATTAAATGAGAAGTAATAGAAATAATTTTATTATAAGTTTTAATTATATATATATTTATATAATGTCAAAAATTATTTATATTTTTTTTAATTTTTAATTTATAAATAGGAGGATAATATTATTTAGTGTATTCAAACTCACATCTTTTTGTATTATCAATAATACGCATACTAATTAAACTAAAATTCAATCGAATTTTAATAATAAAATTTTAAAATAATTATATATTGAAATAAATAAAATAAAATAAAAAGATATTTTTAAGTCATGATATAGATAAAAAGAAAAGAATATCTTAAATGGGTAATTTTTTTCAAACCAAATTACGTGTTGATAAAGAATGCTACAATGAAAATTTGACATTTTTAGTAATTTTATTATCGAGTCAAATGACATTAAATTTGTTTATCAGGTTTTTTTTTAAATTGTAAAAAAAATTAAAATTATTAAATTACTTTTATGGCCTATTTTTAATTATATGCTATAATTTTAAGATTTTTTTATATTTTTTAATTGAGTTAAGAATAATATTTGATACACTGTCATTGAAATTGTTAGACTCCATAATATAGTCAGGAGGATAACAAGTGTTCTATAGAAGTATAATATAATATTAAAAAAATAAATATTTACAAAAAGAGACACATTAAATTTTTTTTAAAACTGCTTGTGGAATAAAAAATACATTACCAGTATACTAAATACTAACTTTTAAACTAATATCTAATTAACTCTAATACCAATTTAGTCAAAATTTTAATATTATTATAAATATATAAGAAGGGGAAAATACTTCCAACAATTTTGTTTAACAAGTATATTTTAAATTCAATTTAGAGAAAAGTCCTAGTTGATATATTTATTTTATTAATTAAAAATTAAAAATTTAATAAATATATAGTAAAATTAGTGTCCGTTTGAATTAAGAATCGAGCGATTCATCGTTACGAACAAAAATTGACCCGGTTTAATTTTTATAACATTCAACAAAACGTTGTACCAAATCTGGAGATTTTCCAACCTGGCAACGGAACAAAAGAACATTAGGCAGCAGGAAACCTCACATCATAAATTATTCCAATCATTTGAACATGAATTTAGTCTAAAATTAGAGTAAGAGTCAGTAAAATGAACATAGACATGATTTTGAGCAAGATTCAAAGCAAAAACAAAGTAGAGCAGCATTGATAATTATCTGGTCCCATGAATCCAATTTAATAAGTGAATTTATGCTCTTCCCTTCTTTGGAATTTGAGAGAGAGAGAGAAAGTACCAAATTGTATTTTTTAATAATTGCATACATATGTTCTTAGGTCAGTTTTCGATATTTTTTGGACTCTAAGTAAAATAATAAATCAGAGTCCTCTTAAAAAAATTATAAAATATATTCATAATTATTTTTTTGGTTCATATATATATTTAAACAAAAAAAAAATTTGAGCCCCTCCAACCCGGGGTCTTGAGCAGCCGCACTCCCAAACTATCTTAAAGTCAGGCTTACATGTTATCATATTGACTAAAAAGCAATTTTTGGAAAAAAAAAATTGAAGCAAATTTGTAGAGATAGAGACATCATGTTTAATCACCATTAATAATTTGATTTAATATTATTGGATGAAAAAATAATAGATCGAATCTTAACTCGACATTACAAATTGAAAGTATATTTTTTATAAGTATCAATAAAAGTTATTATTAATTTTATTCCTAATGAATTATTTAGTTAAAATTCTGTTATATATTTCTATATTATGTGTAAATTGTGGATTTAGTTTTTATACTTTAATTTGATCATTTTTCAGTCATTGTATTTTTGAATAGATTAATTTGAGTTTTTATACTTTTTGAATTTTAAATTTTCAATATTGGTCCAAAATATAACAATTAAATTTATTTAGTTAAATTTTGCTTTTAGTCTTGTATTATGTGTAAAGTTATAAATTTAGTCTATGTTCTCCGATCATTCTTAGTCTCTGTACTTTGGAGTTTCGAAATTTCGATGTTGACACAATCGTAGAGGTGTAATTGAGTAAAGCTCAAACAAGCAAGTCTATATCCATATTCGTTTTTTAGTTCTTTAAGTTACCTAGTTCATTTAAAATTTTGTTTATTAATAAGTATGTTCGAGTTTGGTTTGGATCTAGTTCTCCGTGAAGAGGAAATTCTGATTAAAGTTTATGTCTAATTTTGTAACTTTAAATACTATTACAAAAAAATAATTTTTTGAAAAAAAAATGTGTTGCTTCTTAAAAATTTTATAATAGTTTTAGTGCAGTTTTGTCATATTTAATAAATAAAATATTTTTATTATATATAAATATAAAATATAAAACCTATGTACCTTAAAAGCCCAGACCCAAATTTTATTTAACATAAAAAAATTACTTTTAAAATTAGGAAATCCAAAATCCTATGATCCAAGATTTGTCCAAGTTTAAATTGAAAATAAATCTAAAGTAAAATTATTCTATCCAAGTAAGGCCTAATTGAATAAAAATCCCAAATCATTTGGATCAATATATTGGGCTTTAAATATTTTTAATTTGAAATTTAAAAACTAAAACTATTTAACCTGGACAAAAGACAGTGTGTATAACATAGTAAATTTTATACATAAAATTAGAACTGAACGTGGATCTGGCTGAGTCTCAACAAAATTTTAAGTCTATTTTTTAAGCTTGGACCTAACTCGGCCCAAAAAATAGGCGTAAAATTTTATCCATGCTTGACACAAATTATAGAAACTAAACTAGAGCCCGGCACACATTAATTTTTTAGATTATTTTATTATATACAAAAAAAATTAAAATATAATATATCAAGTACACTTAAAAACATTAAAACAAATATTAAAACAACAAACAAATTAAAAATACATTAAAAATTTTAATAGTAAGATAGTTGCAACTAAAATAGTAGCAAAATTAATAATAAAACATTAGTTCTACAATATCCAAATAATATTAAAAACGACAACGAAACAACATACAAATCGATAACAAAACAATAGTAAAAAAACACAAAAAAACAACATCACCCAAACAACAAAAATAGCAGCAAAAACAACACTAAAATAGCAAGAACAGCAAAAAAAAAAAAAAGCAATATAATTTTTTATTAAAAATAGTTAATTTATTCAAGTTATGCTGGGCTGAAAACTCTCACACGAGGCCTGATTCATTTAAAAAATGGGCCTCATTTTTTTATCTAAGCCTATTTTTTAACCCTATATTTTTGTCCAAACCCTTCCATTTTCGGGCGAGCTTTCGAGCCGGGTTGGACGGCCCGAACCATGATCAAGTCTACGTAAAACTAAGGATAACACTTAATTAGACAACACCATTTTTTAAACGGACGTGTGAGGGTGCTAATACTTTTCTCATGCGTAACTGTACTCAATTTCTATTTTATAGACAAAAAATTATCTTCCCAATAAATTTTAATTTAATTTTGAAATTTTATTAAAAATATATTTAGGTGATGAATCACACCTCATAAAAAAATATTAGTGGGGAGTTCATATTTTTTAAAAATATCGTGTAGCGGACCTATAAACCGTTATGACGAATATAAAAGTAATATATAATCAACAAAATAATAAAACAAATTATTGATAAAATGATAGTAAATGAGATTAATAGCAACTAACAAAACTATAGTAAAAATGTTATTATAATACATAATTGATAACATAAGAATAAAACATTAGTTAAATAACATAACTTTTATAATACCAAAATATAATTATTTTTAAGCTTTTTAATATAATATTTAATAGGTTAATTTGTTAAAAAAATTTAGATTGAAAATTTTATTAATATATTAATTAATATTTAAATTTCAATTTATGTGCTTGTTAAAAATTTTATTAAATAAAATATATAATAGCTATAAAAAATTTATATTAAATATAACTTAAAAAATTAACTTATTAATTATACGTTTTAAAAATTATTATAATATAATTTGAATATAACCTAAATCCTATATGTTTATTTTTAAATATTTAGCCAATTTGGCCTATGTTGGCTTAGTTGGCAAAGGCGAAAATTGTGCTCAAATTCGAGACTTAATAAGTCTATAGGAGTTTTAGTTCAGTTAATCTATACTCAATTTATTACATTTCAAAATTAATAATAATTCTTCTGCAATACAAAAAAAAAATTATTAAAAATTGTAACATTTATATTTTATATTTTAAATAATTGAAATAAAAAAAGAAAATATTATATTTCTTATTAATATTAAAATTTAACTTTCACATATTTATTTCTATTTAACATTTTGTAGTAACCTTATATGTATCTATAACTATATCTTTTCCTATTCCGTTTCTGTTGTATTGATCGAACTTATATTATACTTGTTACATTTTAAAAAAATTAATAATTATCATGCAATAAAAAATAAAAATATTATTAATTTTTATAACATTTATATTTTAAATAATTGAGATAAAAAAAATTAAAATAGAGAAATAATATATATCCTATAAATATTAAGTTTTAACTTCTATATATTTATTTTTATTTAAAATGTTATAATAATAATATATGTATCTATACTATTATTTAAACTATTGACTGAGTTGGTGTCATAAGACAATCGGGTATCAAGTCGGTTAGAGAAATTCTAAAATTGTCTCTTCGTATTTAAAATATTCAATGGTACTTTAATCTCTTTATTTAGAAAAATAATTAAAAAAATATACATATAGAGTGCTTTGAGCCCAGGCTAATTATAATGATAAAACTTTAAATTTATCACTAAACTAAAACTTTATTTTAATTTTTTATACATTTTAATTTTCTTATACATACTTTATTACCTCCATTAATTATATATATATCAGTAATGTTATCGATTGAAACGGTGTCATAAATTAACTCGGCAACTACTTAAGATTGATAATAGCCATGATAAATAATTGTATTCATTTAATATTCTAAATTTGATATATTTATGTGTTTAAACTTCACTAATTTAATTTTTTATTTTAATAATATATATTTCATGTGTTATTATTAATAATTAATTTTAAATCATATATTTCATTATTTATTATATATAATTTTTAAATACAAATTTATTTTCTAAATACATAATTTTCATGCATATACACGTGATAAAATTTCTAATATTGATAAAAACCTTAGTTTTATATTTTAGTCAATTTATCCTGAATACTTTTTTTAGGAAATATTTTCAATCATACGTCAATTTAATTTTTCTGAATTAGCATCACTTGATGACACCAACTAAATTAAATTAAACATTTTGCATTTACAAATGTTTGCCATAAAGTTTAAATTGCTTTTATATGGCTCAATTCACCCAGCATACATACTTCATAGAATTTGATGGTAAAATCCCAGGAAAAAAAGGGGGTTGGGGGGGGAGGATCATAGACATAGCATTTAAGACATCCTAGGTTGTTTATTTGTCTACAAAGCATGTGCCTGTGCATGTTCAGGTTTGTGACTGAATTCATAATCCAGATGAACAAAGGCACGCTCAATCTCTGGCAGTAACTCCAGCTTTTCTTGCAATGATTCCCCAATGTCATGAGCTTCTTGCAATGCCATATTTGCTGGGAGTACAATGTCAACTTCCACGAAGTAGTGAGACCCAAAGGTGTAGGCTCGGACGGTATCGATATGTCTTATGGCCTTGTGGTGGTTCCAACACAGGTATGTTAGTTTCTGAAGGTATTCCGGAGCTGCTGATTTTCCGACTAATGAATTGACGTTCTCTAGTACCGTCATCGACCATGTCCGGATAGTGTATAGAGCCAGCTGCATTGTTCAAGTTCCATCTCGATGAGGCATACGTGCTAAATGTTAGCAAATTCCGAAGAAAATATTTTACTTACAATGATAGCTCCAACTGGGTCCATCCAATCATCGATGTAATTTGCGAGCAGCACAGCAACGAGGCCGATGATGTTTGTGATAACATCGAAGAAATGATCTTGGGCATACGCTTTGACAATTTCGTTTGTAAATGTGCGGCAATAAAACACAAGGAAAAGCTTTACCAGGGTCACTCCGAGCATAATGCCAACAACCCACCGTTCTTGTTCGTTCGTCAGGTTGAATTCATCATCCTGAGCAAAACAAAGAGATATGCTATTGTCATTCGAACCGAACAAGCAGTCATCCAAAAATATAGTAAAAGATTTACAGAACAGAGATGAGAACTTTAATGCGTAATCAGAGTGGACTTACATCTGATACCATGGTTCGTACAGACTCCAAGATTATCTGCAGGCCAAGGGTTGCCATGACAGAGGCAAAAACAAGGATACCCTGCACAAAATTTTCCAGTTTTACTTATCTTTATAGCACTTCAAAACTTTATTTCGTGAAAACAGAAACAACCAATACTCGTATTTCTATAGCTATGCACCTGCAGAAGATGCATATTGAGATGCACAAATACAAACCCGAACACAACAATGCATATACCTAAGGTTAAAATGCGTACATATATTCCAGCTTCCTATCTAATCACTAGCCTTGTCCACGTTATATTAGAACATCCTTGAGAGGCAAGGTTTCATGTCTCCAAACAGTGTTAAGTAACATGAAAAACTACGATTGAGAAATGATTATAAGTTGAGATCCTTGCATGCCTTCAGAAATAAACTGCATCCCGTGTTAAGGTACAAAACCGGCTTAAATATGTTACAAGGCAGTCAATGCGGTCACACTCAGATCAAATGTTGCTTCAGAACAAGCACATGAGGTATTAAACCCCTCTTGTAAGAGTAGTCTACGTTTCTAAACATATGTTTGTAAACAACCGATATACACGGTGACTCAGAGATAGACAACCAAATTGATTGATGAGTTTGTTATTAATAGAAAAAAAAAACTCCAAGATACAGAACTAACCTTACTCCTTAGAACACACAGTTTGCTAATTTAAGCTTAGTTTGTGAGTCTCGTGCACTGGGTATGGTATATGTTCATCACAGGTATGTTCAATTGTTTTTAAGATTTCAATGTATTTGAAGGATCCTCGGAGGATCACATCCTGAAACCAATGTCCGGAAATGCATCGGATAAAGGTTGTTCAAGAAAACAATTACAACAAGGAGTAGTAAGCATACTGACCAATGGCTGCATTCTTTTCTTTCCAATAGGATACTGATATGGATTTGGTGTTGACATAGAGAACGCAGTAAACCAGAGGATAAAGCCAGACAGAAGATCGAGAAGCGAGTCCAACGTGGATGCAATTATAGCTAACGAGCCACTCCGGACAGAAGCATAAACTTTAGCAGCAAAAAGAACCATGTTTGCAACATTGGAAATTCTAATGGCTAACGTCTCACTTCTAGCCAACCTTTCCCTTTCTTCCTGCCAATCACAGCAACAAAGTTCAGTCTAATACTTCTTCAAACACGGTAATCTCGTTATCTAGAGAGAATGATTCGAACCTTCGACATTCCAGGAATAAAACCACGTTCAGCTAAGGCATCCATTTCATTAAAACCCTCGAGCATTTCCACCTGCTGCTGATAGTATTCAGCCACGTTGTCTTCTGGACCTGAAACCATCAAAGGGAACCATTTAGATGCATTATTATAACTCATTTCGTTCATCTGCAAGTGGTGTGTTGCACATTCACCAAAGAACATTGTTTAAAGACGCTGAGACTACAAACTAAGATGCATAAAATCTTCGATTCCAACTAAAGGATTTCTCCACTCGCTCGGTTTTCCACTTACAGCAAAACTATCAAATATACAAAAAGGCAAAGTATATGTTAGTTTAACAGAACATATGTATAGTATAAGAAGACGCAAAATGACCAAAGAACACAGGAAAAAACATGAAATGAACCCCATATACATGCTTAATTCGAAAGAGCTCAAATCTTTTAATTCTTTCCAAAGTAGAGCTAAAACAAAAAAGGTCCTAAAGTTCAACATATACACTTTAAACTAACTGAACTCGCACGCACACGCACACATGTGGTTCTTTTAAATAACTCAACCAACAAACTTCACTTTCACTTAAATTCAAGAAAACTAGCTATCTTTTATCCTTGCAAAGCTTTAAACTCAAAATTCTGAGCAAGAGAAAATAACATAAAGAAGACAAATTACCATAACATCAAAAGTGCAAATCCAATTGTCAAGTTTCGTTTGATCAAGAAAATAAAAAAGCATTTCATCATAATTTCCTTATGAAACATCAAACTGTAAAGCACACACCCTATGAAAACAGCCTTAAAAAGAAAGGAGAAAAAACCCCAATATTTCACATACCTCCTTGAACCAAGAAAAACACCCTGCAAGGCTTAATAACTCTTTGAATTTATATAAAACCATGTTAGAGCTCACATTTAAAGACCAAAAAGCAACAATCTTTTTCACTCATAAAAAAAAAACACCATTCCCTTGTTAAATTTATTAAAGTTTTGATGCTCAAACACATTGAAAATTAGCTCAAAGCTCATACTAGCCATTAACAGGGAATAAACGGAAAGGTAAATTCATAACAAAGTCCGACAAAGAATCGAATGTTGCTAATTTAAAACTAAACAAATACCAAAAAGAAAAGTTTTGAACTTTAATATACTCATTTGAGTAAATTGATAACCAGCTTGCTAATTAAACTAAATACAGAAAATCCAAGATACCCAACAAAAACTAAGAACATTACTATATTGATAATAAATTAAAACTATATTGTTAAAAACTTTAATAAGAAAAAAAAGTTGAAATTACCTAAAACCCCGAGGCAATCATGGAGGCTCCGAGGAGGCTTTTTAACATCTTTGTGTTCAGGCGATAACTGGAAACCATCGAAGTTCAGCCGCCAAGACCGGTCACCATTGTTCTGATGTGGCAACAGCGCTAGTTCTTCGTCGCTTTCACGCGCCACCGTCTCTACCATTGTCCCGTTTCACTCCCTTCCAAAATGAGAAAAAAAAAAAAAGAGCTTGTGATTTTGCCTTTCCGTTTTCCGTTTTTATTCTATTTTAGCACAGAAGGGTGTAGATTGGAAATTAGATGAAAAGAGGAGGGTATTTTGGGGATATGAAAAAAAAAAACTTCGACGGCTAAGTTAGCGCTAACTCAGTGCCGAGAAAGTTGGGTGAGTGAGTAAAGGGGATGGTTTTATAAAGAAGTTGCGTTTACGTGTGGGGGATGCGAATGACACGTTGACGGTCAAGATGAGATCAGCGAACGTGAATCATTTGATATTTCTTAGGAAAGTGAATATTAGGGGAAGAACGATCTGAGCCGCTTGATTCCTTGGCATCTTTTGATGAAGGCTCATCTGTGGACCCACGGGATTTTATCCACTGAAATGATACTATACGGTCAGGTACACTAAATATTCGTTATATCATGAGGTTTTAAATTTTTAACCCATAAGAAAGTGACACGTTGATGAAAGAAACATTGGGAGGTGCCACACAACATAAACTAATATATCAAAAGATATATTAATTTACATTTTTGTATAGTGGGATTCTTGGTGGGCCTCAATTAAATGAATAGTTGTAAAAACAATTAAATAAATTGGGTATAAATGCACTATGATTTAATTTTTATATTTTTGTTGTTAATTCAGAAGAATATAGGTTCAGGTGAGTTGAAACGCATTATTTTTTTATTTATGGGTTTGGGAGAGATTATGTGTAATTTTAGGTATTGTGTCAAAAAGAACAATTATGATCAGAACCTATAATAAGATTGTTTAGAAAAATTATTTTTATCTTTTTAATATGATTTTTAGAATCGAATTGATTCAATCACTAGCTCAACCAATTTTATTTTAATTTAACTGGTTAAGCCCATTAAAGGACTAAATGCTAGTCATGAGTTTTAAAGCTATTCCGTATCTAATACGAGAATTGAACCCTCAACTACAAGTTAAAGTAAGAGAAATCCTTACCATCTCACCTAACTCCCGTGAGTAATTTTTAATACTTCAATTTAACTCGTATAATATTAAAAATTTTAAATAACTTACGGAGATGGGAAAAAAGCAAAAAATAAATTAACCCTTTAATGGGTAGTCCAAATAGACAAAGAAACAAGATAACAAATTTTATCATTTTAACTTTAATGGAAAAGTCTAAAAAAAAAAGGTTTGTAATTTGCACACCTATTTTGACTAGTGTGGATTTGATTATCATAATATTATCTGATTCATCATTTAATATATATTTTAATACATTACTTTTCTTGTAATAAATATCAAGTTGACATTTTTATAAAAAATCTAACCATTAATAGTGAGTGTTTAGCATATTGGTTAAAGCAAACTACTTGTACAATACTATGTTTGATTCTTTCATATCACTCTCAAATTACATCATCATGACATGACATGCCCATTTATGAATCATTTTGGAACAAAAAATTGGTAATAACTCCAACAAATAAATTTTATATATTAATCCTCAATTAAAATTCTTACATGATAAATTACGAAATATTGAGTATTTTTTATATTTATAAAAGAATCATATAAAATATAAATAATATTTTAGTTGAAATGGTAATAATGAATATTATAAATTTTATAAAAAAAAATAGAATCACTTTCGTTGTAATATTTATTATTTTATAAAAATAAATTATTTTAAATATAATTTATATCAATTAATTTTGGTTGATGTCACTTTCAAAGAATTTGGAACATTTGTGAAACCTTTGTACCTTAAACTTGACTTGTCATGCTCACACTTGCAAGGCAGTTTAGTAATAAATTTCAGATTTTACAACCATTTTTGAAGAAGTAGTATCTAATAGATTTAAGTTTTGAACAAACAATTATAGGTAATTTGATAAATTTTTATATATTTAATGATAATATAATATATTGAGTGAGTTAATATTGTTGTTGTTGTAATTAATTTAGAGTATGTGAATTTGAATGAGTTTATGCACGTAATTTTTAACGATGTTGACATGATGACTTGCGTGTCAATCCGTGTGCATTTTATGTTGATATGATATTACGTACTAATTTAATTGAAAAGTTAATGAAATTAACTATTTAAACTAAATGATTACATTATAAAATTATTAAACTAATAAATAACATTATAAAGATATAGAGACCAAATTATAATGATTAAATCTCAAATTTAAACATATTAAGAGGACCAAAACTGAAAACTAATCACTTCTATAAAAAAAAATATATATATATATATATATATATATAAAATGATAGGTGTGAGCTATTTGTCAGCTTGAGGAAAATCATTTTAAGCTTAGTTTAATATATAAGTATCAATTAACACTAAAGGAAAAATAAAACTTATTTATTATATTTAACATGGCTATATCAGATCTATAATTTATTAGTCAACATATTTATATATATCCACAAGTATAATTCGAAAAATTATAGTTGGTATCGTTGTTATTGTAATAATTTAATTAATATAAATTAAAATTAAGTATTAATTTTTTATTTAAGGAATTAAAAATTATGCGTAATTTAAGAATTATATAAAAAATCGGAATATTATGATAAAAAAGATAATTTGACACAAAATTATAGTTATTTGTGAGGGCTTTTTTAAAAACAAAAATTGGTGAAAATGGGTAGCATCAAATTCATTTGTTTTGTTGAGTCCATCGTTTGACAAGATTCAACAATGTTTTTAATTTTAGTGAAAGTTGATAAGTGGTGGAGTACATTACCCATCATAATTGTGAGGCAAATATTCCATTATTTGTTCACCAATAATTTCAAAAGAAGATTATTTAATAAAAGTTATGATAATAGCTTGCTATATACACATATCAATCAATCAAAAGTAACAACTCCGAAATTATTTGACAAAAACAAAAAGAAAACGAAACTATTTGATCAATTTAATATGTAAAAAATCAAGTAAAAAAAGGTTTAAATAGCTCTCTAAGTATTTCAAAAAACTAATTAAGTCCCTCGTAACCTTTTGCGTTCAATTGAGTCCTCGAATTGATGAATTTCATCAAAAGACCCTTTGACCATCATTGACCATTAACTCGTTAACATAGCAATGCCAACAATCGTCCGAGCAACTAAAGCAGTACCTTAGTACATCACCGATGTTGGCGACACCATGTATGTCTACCTAGCAACCTTAGATGACACGATAATTGCGGTTTTAATAAATGAGGTGGAAAATCTGGTATACTATGTAAGCAAGGTCCTCTAGAAGGTCAAACTATGATACCTGATGTGAGCATGGGTATGATTTTAGGACCAAATGTGAAAGTTCCATTTCTTGCACCACAAGGTACTAACTATGAGTTCGGAGATGCGTTGCAAGTACCTATGGGGCCAACAACGAGGGCAAGGACTATAAAACCAAAGAAGGTGCTCAATGTTCTCATATAAGCCATTCGGGCTGAGTTGGAACAATCCACATTGTATTTTGGACTTAACATGGAACATCAGCTTTGCGACGTTTTATTCGTTGCTTAATAAGTCTTTATTTCAAATTTGCATTTTTAAATAAAGAAGTTGTTGCTTTTCTAGTTTGTTTTCTTTGTTTGTTTTGTTCTAATATTTTCGTTGCAATGATTTAGTTTATGCATTTGATGAATTAAAATGGGGTACCATTTATAGTGTTTTGAAGGTACCTTATTGACCGTACATTTGTCATGAAGTTCTTTCATATTTCGAATATAATTCAAGGATTAAGCAACTTAAGACTTAAGAATTCAAGCATACAATAGACGGATTAAATGAGGGGATTCTAGAAGATTCACATTGATGCATGTAAACGTGACCATTCGGTCAACCAAGGCCATTCAATTGCTACCGTCCAAGAAAGGAGCTGAACATGACTTTTAGAGGGATTCTAGAAACATTATATTTATGTGCACAAGTGACCATTCGGCTAACCCCATGTACATTCATTTCCACTATCCAAAAAGGGGGCTAAAAATGACATTTGAAGTATTCCTTACACATCAAAGCATACATGAAGGGTTGGGGGGTTTATGTGACTATTCGTAAGTTTAATGTACTTGTAAAATACATGCACAAATAACACATTCTAGAATCTTTCTTTAATGGTCAGTTTGGCCATTCATACATCTAGAGTAGTCTATAAATAGAAGTTCATTTTGTAATTTGAAGGTTGTTGAATCTATATACATTTTGAGAGATTTCTCTTGAGTTCTTAAGAACATTCATATCGAACTTATCAAGGCTTTGTGTTATGGCGTTCAACCTTACTTCTTATACCTACGATACTTGTTTCTTCCATAAATAACGGGTTGGGGTCTTGCAAAGTCCATCTCTTATTTCAATTTTTTGTCATATAAAAAAAGGGTCACGTTCTAATAACGCTGGTTCTTTTCTCACACAAATAATTGATTCTGGTATTTCTATCCTTTTTCTTTTATTATCAAGTACCTGTTTAGAAATGATCAGGCATTCGTGTAACTTGTAATTTTAATCGATTACAAGCTCACATCAGTACATTAAGGTGAAAAAATCATATTTACTTTGATGATAGCAACACGAAAACTCTTCCCATATTTCCAAGCTTATCCGAAATTTATCCTACCATGCTGAAAGACACGTGATAAACCGTAATTTATACATATATATACCTCATGCTTAACGCATTTTATGAATGATTTTTCCTTAGAATTAGTGAATTCGATGCTCCTAATGCCTTAATTTCATGTTTTACACTTAGGTAAGTATAGGAGAGCGAAAGGAACGAGAAACGGGCCAAAAACGGAGAAAATGGGCCAAAGTACGAAATTAATACGGCCTGAACCTCCTCACACGGGCATCTCACACGGCCGTGTCAATTTGGCAGAATTGAAGCACGACTCACAGGGTAGAACACACGCCTGTGCCAATTTAACAGGCTCGAACACGGCCTAAAGTAATCGCACACTAGCGTGTCACACGGGCGTGTCCCTGCCGAGCCTACGTTGAGTCCAATTCGGAAAAGGCCACTTTTGAGGGTTTTTAGGCATTCCAAAGCCTATAAATACTCCCCAGAAAAGGAAGAGAAAGGAGACGGAGAATAGGGAGTAAGAAATCACTCCGAGAAAGCCGATTGATCCATCTTAGAAGCCAGATTCACCATCAAGACTGAAGATCTCTCCTCAATTTCCTCTTCAAGAGTTTTGGGTTTTCTTTATGTTTTGTATTCTTTATTATTTTGAGATGTTTTTTTTTATTTAGTTATAAATTAAACCCCTAAATACCTAAGAGGGATGAAACCTAAGACGAATCTTGTTATTATTTTCTGAATCGTATGATAAATATTTAACTTGTTCTTAATTGTATGTTCTTCATTCTTGTTTTGGTATTTCAGGATATCATTTCAAGTTACTAATTTTAGTTGAAGGAGGAATAGACCCTGACTCATAATTAAGCGGAGTGGATTGCGCGCCTAGAGATAGGGCGACTAAATTTTGCCGGATTAGTGTGAAACCTAATAAGGGAATCCATAAATCGAGTTAATGCAACCCTAGGGTGTTAATTAGAGAAAAGTCTCGGTTATTCAACCTAGGGATTAGACATTATTAGTCTTGAATAGGAATAATAACATAACTTAGGGATTTTTACGGAACAAGTTAAATGAATAAATCGTCAGGTTCGGAGCCAAAATAACGAGTAAAAGTCTAGGTGGATTTTTCCTTAGGTATTGTCCTTAATCAATCGTTTTCCCAAAAGTAATTTCCCAATCCTATTTTCTGCAATTTCTTAGTTTAATTAGTTAGTTAAAACAAACTCATTTAATTCTTAGGCTAGATAATAAAAGGACAGTCATTACTAGTACTTTTAGTCCTTTGGGTTCGACAATCCGGTCTTGCTAAAGCTATACTACTGTTCGATAGGTACACTTGCCTGCGTCTTGATAATAGTTAGTTTCAAGAGCGAGTCATTATAAATTTATAAAACTTATCACAGAAAATCACGATCAAGTTTTTGGCGCCGTTGCCGGGGACTAAAATATTAGGAACACTCAATTTTTATTACTTTAGCCATTTATTTTCTTGCAATTTAACTTTATTTTTATTTTACTAATTTTCTTTTTCTTTCTCCTGGCAGGTTCTTATAGTTTATGACTAGAAGAAACCCATCGGGACCACTGCTTTTTGACGAAGAGATCGATCGCACAGCTCGTAGGAACCGACGAGAAATTAGGCGAAGCCTAAGATACACAGAAGAAGAACAGGAGGACGATATCTCAACTACAACCGAGGAGATGGCTGAAAGTCAAGACAATCAGCTACCTCCAGCAATACCCATTGAATTAGCGAATCAGAATCCTGCTCCTCGTACTATGTATGATTATGCTAAACCCAATTTAACAAGAACTGAGTCAAGTATAGTTAGGCCTGCTATTGCTGCAAATAATTTTAAACTGAAACCTAACACGATTCAGATGATACAACAATTTGTTCAGTTTGATGGTTTGCAAGATAAGAATCCCAACACTCACTTGGCAAGTTTTCTAGAATTTTGCGACACTTTCAAAATTAATGACGTTTCTGATGATGCCATCCGTCTTCGATTATTCCCTTTTTCACTGAGAAACAAGGCTAAACAGTGGTTGAACTCGTTACTACGATGGTCTATCACTACTTGGGAACAAATGACCGAAAAATTTTTATTAAAATATTCCCGGTAAAAACGGCTAAGTTACGTAATTATATATCTTTTTTTGTGCAAATGGACTTAGAAACACTTTACGATGCATGGGAGAGATACAAGGACCTACTGCGAAGGTGTCCTCACCATGGGTTACCTCTATGGCTGCAAGTTCAAACGTTCTACAATGGTGTGAATCCCTCGACAAGACAGATGATTGACGCAGCTACTGGAGGAACCATCAACAACAAAACACCTGAAGAGGCTTACGAATTTATTGAATAAATGTCACTGAATAACTATCAGTGGCAAGTCATGAGGACTAAGCTAACGAAAATAATAGGCGTTTATAATGTCGACTCGGTTACTATGTTGTCAAATCAGGCAGAACTTCTGAATAAAAAAATTGATAGTTTACTTGATTCTATATAGGTACATCTAGTGATGAGGTGTGGCTCAAGTGGAGGAGGTGTACACACAGAATATCAATCATTCAATCCTACAACCGAAGAGGAACAAGTCAACTATATGGGTAACAATAACTTTAGATCTCAAAATAACCCATACAGTAATACTTATAATACAGGTTGATGAACTACCCAAATTTCTCCTGGGGTGGTTAAGGGAATCAAAAGTTACAAAATCCTTAGGATTTTCAACAGCCACATTATCAATAGGAGAAGAAATCGAACCTTGAGGAGATGCTATCCAAATTCATCTTGGTGTCAGAAACCCATTTCCAGAATACCGAGACAGCACTTAAAAATCAACAAGTATCGATCCAAGGGCTCGAATCTTAGATAGGCTAGTTGCCCAAACTAATCTCTGAACGACCACAAGGTAGCTTGCCAAGTAATATTAAACCTAACTCAAGGGAATAGCTCAATGCAATTAATGTTCAAGATAAAGAAGGATTCGTTGAGCTTAAGCCAAAATTGATGCAAAAAACTGTGGCGAGTAAGGGTAAAGGTGAAGTGAGTTATAATGAAAACAAAACGGTGAATGTAGAATATAAACCTCGTGTCCTATACCCTAACACAACGAGGAAAGACCACTCAGACGAACAATTCGGTAAATTCCTTAAACTTCTAAGAAAATTACATATTAACTTACCGTTTATTGAAGCTCTGTGGTAGATGCCAAATGCAATGAAATTTCTAAGAGAGTTTTTAGCAAACAAACGGAAGTTGGACGAGGAGTCGCATGTAGAGCTAAACGCAGTTTGCTCAGCTATTCTACAGAATAAGCTACCCCACAAATCAAAAGATCCAGGGAGTTCTACAATTCCTTGCTTAATTGGTAGTTTAGATATGAATAATGCATTAGCTGATTTAGGGGCTAGTATTAACGTCATGCCTTATAAAATGTTTAAGCAACTAGGTCTTGGGAAACCTAAACAAGCTAGGATTAGCATTCAATTGACAGATAAAACTATAAGATTTCCTAGGGGTATTATTGAAGTTGTACTAGTGAAAATAGATAAGTTCATATTTCCCGTTGACTTCATTGTTCTAGACATAGAGGAGGATAATAACACCCCTTTGATTTTAGGGAGGCCCTTTTTAGCAACTGCTAAAACAATTATTGATATTGGCACATGTGAGCTTACACTTCGTATGGGAGACGAAACGATCACCCTTCAAGCTCGTAATTCTGGCAACACATCGAATATTGAAGGTAATTATCCACACCAGTTTACTAAAACTGACAATATGACGTAACCTACTTTGTAGAAATTGAGTTTGAAAGAAGTTCACGAGCTATGTTCCAGCAATAACAGAGGGCTCATTCATGAAGAATGAAGGCTACAAATAGAGGAGCTAGACGAATGGCGAGCACATAAACCGAGAGCACACGATAAATCAAAACTACGCCAGAACGAGCTCGATACCCCTCCAAATCAACTTAAGATTGGAGATAAAGTCTTACTAGATGTCGCAGATCTTCACATTGTCAATACCAACTCGAATAAAGAAATCCCCATTTTGATACTTATATTTTCCCATTCGGTACAGTCGAGGTAAGTCATCCCAAGTTCGACACTTTTAAGGTAAATAATACCAGTCTAAAACCTTATTTGGATAAGATTGCTAGTAGGAATCAGGAGTCTGAACTCCTTAAACCACTATGACCATCTAACGGAGAGGTAAGTCGAGCTTAGACTATAAATAAGCACTTCTCAGGAGGTAACCCGAGCACTAACTGTATTAACTTCTTTAAATTTTAGTGTTTAACACCTGACCTACTAACGAAGCTCTTAAAAACAGTTCACCACAGAGACACGGCCAAGCACAAAGGGCGTGCTTAGGACCGTGTGGAAATACGGCAAGGATTTTCTTAAAACACGAGCTGTGATAAATAGCCATGGTCGTGCAACATGGCCGTGGACGAATTTGTCAAAACAATACGGGTGTGCGACACGCCCGTGCCTTAGGACCCTGGTTGAAAATAAGAAACTAGCACGGGCGTGCGACACGCACGTGTCTAACACTCGTGGTCGAACCTTTCAAATAAACATGGGCATAGAAATTACATACACGGGCGTGAGAGAAGCGAACGAAGCCAGACACGGTCGTGCAACACGACCGTGTTCACCAATACGCCCAAGGTACACGGGCATGGGACGAATTTCAGATGCACCAAAATAGGAAAAACACGAAACACACGGGCTGAAATTAGGGCACACGGGCGTGTCCCTTGGCCGTGTGGCCCAAAATCTATAAATACCTTACACTATCCATTGTCTTCTCCACTCAAAAACCCTAACCCTAGCCGCTGCAAGTCCATACAGTCTCTCTGCCACGCCCGTGCGCCGCCTCTAACTTTATTTTTGACGCCTTTTATTCTATTCCTAGCGTTTGTTTACTTCTTCCTTTTCTATTTTACTGATTTCTAGGGCTATTTATCATAATAATATGGAAGTTTTCATTTTCCTTTCATAGTTTTATCACTTAAATGTCATAATCTAGAATAACTATTATATTTTTCATGTTCAAATTCTTATTCATTACATGCATTCTCTACTCCATTTGTTCAGTTAGAAGTAAAATTTTCATGATTAGGGTAGTTGAAATTTTCATGTCCTTTGTGTTGCCATTCTCTCATCTATTTAATATATTGCATTGCATTCTTTGTCATTTTGATTCATACCACAATGCTAATACTACAAGAGTATGTTAATGAACTCATTATTTTAATTTTTGTGGCTGAAAATATCTATGCCTCTTTCCTCTTACAATTTAGTTCCATTTTCCCATGTTTACTCATCAAGACGATTCAATGATTCTAAATACAGGTTCACAATGTCGTCTTCACGAGGAAAGAAAGCCGCCGTTCTCGCTTCTAAAAAAAAGAAAGGAGCATCATCCTCTTTGGGTCCTACCGCGAAAATTCGCCACCCGTTCCTACAATTTCCCAACGGTCTCCAAGAGGAACTTTTTCAAATACTACAGGTCCAACCTCTAACAGTAGGCTGTTGCACCGATTGGGCTGCCGTCGAACAAATTCAGTTGGCTGATGCGATCCGAGCCCTCCTTACCACCGATCCATGAGAGCTATTCTTTGAGATCATCGAGCCGACATACTTAGAGTTAACGATGGAACTATGCTCTACGTTTCATCTTCAAACGGTAATGACAAATTACGATTATCCCGGCACAGTCCAATTTCGCTTAGGCGGATTAATCCGCCAACTAAGCGTCCCAGAATTCGACACTGCATTAGGTCTTTATACCAAAGAGTTCAGAGAGGAGAATGACTTACATAATCTAGACCGCCACATCCATCGTTCTCCCTCACGTTGCTGGGACGCCCTTATCCCACATTTGTCCACCTATGACCCCAGTCGCACCAAGGCATCATCTCTCCCTCCATCCCTAAGGTACCTCCATTCTATTTTATCTCACACTTTGATAGGGCGGAGAGAGAGCACCGACGTCGTCACTACCCACGACATCTATTACTTATGGTGTATGTCAAACGGGCACGTCATCGACCTCGCCTACTTTATATCCCTTGCCATACGCCACCAGACGGAGCGACATCGGAGGGGGGTCATCTCCATTGGCCCTTACGTGACTCGACTGACACTACACTTCGGACTTCTCAACACCGTAGCCTAAGAATCATCCCTGACCATCATTGGTCAAATGTCTCCACAAGACATCTCGAGCATGCTTAGCATAAGGATGATCGAGAGGCGCCGAGGAACCTACCCTCCCTAATATCGTCTCGCTTAATCTACAGAGGAGGAGGCTCCAGAGGACGTTACTGATGATGTCCCTACCCAGTACGAGGACCTACATTCTCAGCCACCACACCTTCTCGTCCAATTCATGCGGTGGCTTCATATGTTGACATCTCTGAGCGTCTTAACAGATTCGAGCAACAGTGTTTTCAAAGATTTGACACAATTGATGCTACTCTAAAGTAGATTTGTCAGCATCTCCACTTCTCATCGCCAGTCCCACATCGCAAACCATCCAGCGATGAAGATTTTTAAAAACTTTTATTTATTATTTTATGTTTCTATTTTTATTTTCATTTAAGACCACTTTTTGTTTTTCTTTCATCTTATTTTTATTAAGATTTATAATTTTTCTCTAACAATTTTTAATCTCGACTATTCCTTTCTAAGTAATTATTCTTCCTAATATCCCCTAAATAGTTCTTACTTTCATCACAGTTATAATGAGCTCCAAAGCTCACAATCACTTAGGAACTTCAAACTCCATTGGAAAAGGTTCTCCACGACTGTCATGCCCTACTCAATGACGAGATATAATATTCTTTTGGCACAGCACTGTGGTACCCAACCTCTACCACTACCGGAGTATCTTTCTCCATCTCCATAACTTCAAACTAGGACATTCATTTCACACTCAGGAAGTTTCAATTCTCTCCCTATCTTATGATTTTATATTTTTCCATATATCTATCTTTGTACATTGAGGGCAATGTTCATCTTAAGTATGGGGGGTAATCATTTCATTATCCGAAAACCCCCTGAATATTGCTTTGTTCTCTTGCAAATCGCACATATCATGTTTAGGATGAATTTTGATTGACTAATAATTTCTATTGATATATATTGAATTAAAACATAGGCATTCATGCATTGATTATTTAACTTTAAAACATTAGAAAATCAAGCATGATAAGTTGATTTTTAAGAATTTAAAATTTTAGATTGTTTTCCCAGGTCTAGGTATTATCTTGAATTGAATCCCACAGGTTTAAACATCAAAAAGCCATAATTTTTGTGAGATTTTTGAGCATTTTGAGCATATATTAATTCTTTCATGCTTACTTTTATTATTGCTTTGAGTGTGTCAATATTGTACTGTTGTTCTAGAACTTGCTTGATTATGCATGTCAAGACCACATTATTTGATTTGATATGTCAAGATGATAGAGACACTTAGGATTAACTCACCCATGCCATGAAAAGCCTACCTCTACGATTCACCCTTAGTAAACCCCTTTGAGCCTAACAAGCCATCCCTTGCATGGCCCTCAATATTAACCCTTAACCCATTATTGTTGAAATCCCCTTAAATTAATTCGATCCCTATTTTTTGTCGAGATTTGATTTGAATAAATTGCTTAGCTATGTCTTGTTCTTAATAGTTAGTTTATGATAATCTGACTTGTTCTTAAAAAAAATTTAAAAAAAAAGAGAAAGAAACATGTATACATATTAGTAGTGATCTTTTGTTTGTAAACTTCAGTATTCAAATTCTATAGTCAGAAAGAAGCTTTGTTGTACGCAAGTAATGATTAAATATTTTTCCAGTTAAGTAATTTTTCAAGTCAATCTCGATTCTAACATTTTCTTTCGGCTTGTGATCACACCCCCTAATGAAGCTTCGTTACAACCCTTTAAAGACCTTTTGATTGATGTATCATCTCGATTTATAGTGGTGGAGATTTGACTTTCATGCAAGCCTATGGTAATAAATTTTCATATTGACTGATGAATGTTAATTTCATTGTCCTTAAACACTTCGAGTGATTTGAGTGAATCTTTAGTGAGGATGGTAAACTCTGTGAGGTTCCGAATTAATGATAACTACTTAGATGAAAGGAGATGCCTAAGTTTTTCATGATTTAATACTCAAATTGGAATATTTGCAGCTTTAATGTTCTTTTAGTTGAATTCTTAATGTATGATTACTTATGAGATGGTTTGATATATTATTGATAGGAATTATAAGTTGAGAAAAAAGAATTTTTAATTATGATTTGAGGATTTTACTTGAGGACAAGCAAACGCTTAAGAGTGGGGGTATTTGATAAACCGTAATTTATACATATTTATACCCCATGCTTAACTTATTTTATGAATAATTTTTCCTTAGAATTAGTGAATTCGATGCTCCTAATGCCTTAATTTCATGTTTTACACTTAGGTAAGCATAGGAGAGCGAAAAGAACGAGAAACGGGCCAAAAACGGAGAAATTGGGCCAAAGTACGAAATTAACACGGCCTAGACCTCCTCACACAGGCATCTCACACGACCGTGTCAATTTGGCAGAATTAAAGCACGACTCACACGGGTAGAACACACGCCCGTGCCAATTTAATAGGCTCAAACACGGCCTAAAGTAATCGCACACGGGCGTGTCACAAGAGCGTGTCCCTGTCGAGCCTAAGTTGAGTCCAATTTGGAAAAGGCCGCTTTTGAGGGTTCTTAGGCATTCCAAAGCCTATAAGTACACCCCAGAAGAGGAAGAGAAATGAGACGGAGAATAGGGAGTAAGAAATCACTCCGAGAAAGCCGATTGAACCATCTCAGAAGCTGGATTCACCATCAAGACTGAAGATCTCTCATCAATTTCCCCTTCAGGAGTTTTGGGTTTTTTTTATGTTTTGTATTCTTTATTATTCTGAAATGTTTTCTTGTTTAGTTATGAACTAAACCCCTAAATATCTAAGGGGGATAAAATTTAAGACGAATCTTGTTATTATTTTCTGAATCGTATGATAAATATTTAACTTGTTCTTAATTATGTGTTCTTAATTCTTGTTTTGGTATTTCAGGATATCACTTCAAGTTACTACTTTTAGTTAGAGAAGGAATAGACCCTAACTAAGAGTAACTTTGTCATAATTAAGCGGAGTTGATTGCGTGCCTAGAGATAGGGCAATAAGATTTTGCTGGATTAGGGTGAAACCTAATAAGGAAATCCATAGATCTAGTTAATGTAACCCTAGGGTGTTAATTAGAGAAAAGTCTCAGTTATTCAACCTAAGGATTAGACGTTATTAGTCTTGAATAGGGATAATAACATAACATAAGGATTTCTACGGAATAAGTTAAATGAATAAATCGTCCGGTTTGGAGCTAGAATAACAAGTAAAAGTCTAGGTGGATTTTTCCTTAGGTATTGTTCTTAATCAATCATTTTCCTAAAAGTAATTTCCCAATCCTATTTTCTGTAATTTCTTAGTCTAATTAGTTAGTTAAAACAAACCCCTTTAACTCTTAGGCTAGATAATAAAAGGACAGTCATTACTAGTTCTTTTAGTCCTTTGGTTTCGACAATCCGGTCTTGCTAAAGCTATACTACTATTCGATAGGTACACTTGCCTGCGTCATGATAATAGTTAGTTTCAAGAGCGAGTCATTATAAATTTATAAAGCTTATCACAGAAAATCATGGTACTATTCGTCAAAAAATGTGAACCCTGTTGATAATTTTCACCCATACCCCCCACACCCATTAAACTTTTATACACCATTTCGAGTCCTTAACCTTTTACAACATAGAGAATTGACATTACATACCATTTCCACAAGCCACGGTGCAGAAGAAGTATATTGTAGTGACCATTGAGTACTTTACAAAATGGATGGAAATATAAAAATTGGTTACCATTATGAAAAAATAAGTAGAAAACTTCATTTAAAATACTACAATATATATATACATCATAAGCCTCATAATTATTGATAATGAGATACAATTCCAAGGGAAACTCAAGGAATTCTATGACAACCTTCATATCACCTTGATGCATAATTCAGTAAAAAGCCCTCAAACGAATTGTTAGGCGGAAGCCATCAACAAAAAAATCCTCCAAGGATTAAAGAATAAGGTAGAATATGTGAAAAGTGGATGGTTGAATAAGCTGTTAGGTATCATTTGGTCTTTGCGAACCATATCACACTCAATTGCAAGGGAAACCCCCTTCAATCTTATGTTTGGCACAAGAATTGTGATATCAACTGAAATTGGCTTTAACACACATTGATGCAGATCAAACCATTGAAGCAAAGCTCTGAGAAAATCTTAATTTCCTAGATGAAACGAGGGAACATGTAACACCCCTAACCCGTATCCGTTACTGAAACAGGTTTACAGAGTGTTACCAGTACATACAGAACATTTACAGATTAATCAAAACATTACTATTCACTTTCTGAGATCATATATATATATATATAACGACATTTATTTGGGCCCTCGAAACCCAACATGAACATTAAAATCAAGTCGGAGCTCAATTGATTTCTCATAAAATTTTTCGCTTAATTTTTTTCTTTTCTTTTTTTTTTTACGCCCATGAGATTAGGCCGTGTGGAATCCACGCACCCGTGTGGCTTGGGACACGCCCGTGTCCCTTGTCCGTGGAGCTTTCTGTTTATGACATCATCATCAATTTAGAGGCACACGGCCACATCGCACGCTCGTGTCCTAAAGTCGTGTTCCATATACGGTACCGAGACACACCCGTGTCTCTCTGCTGTGTGGTCAATATCTAAGCTATTTTCCAAGCCTTGGTCAACCTTAATCTCTTAACGCTTATATAAAATCAAAAGCATATAACATGGTATTCATTTAATGATTAAACATTCTCAATTAAACTACAAACATAGCATTTGTATGTCATCATACATGTATCTCTCATACTCATTTTACCTTGTCTATTATGGTGCCACTTATACTTTTATACCATGATTATCATCTTACCAAATATTTTCAGCTTAATCATCAAACATTTATATTTAAAGCTAGATCATATCTTTATAAAATACTACATTTCAGATGCATGAATAAAATACTTGCCTTAGACATTTCAATCCAACTTCATACCCAACAAGCATCATATTGAAACTAGTCATATATATACATATCATGATATGTATCGTTCTCATACTGTTTTCTTATAAACATATATCATTTGTTTTCCTCCTCCTCCTCTCCATTCCACATCCTTAATGTATATAACATTCTTGTAAGTACAATTTCACAATTTACTTATTAATGCTCATATCAAGCTGTTCACACGAGTCATAGTCACTCAATTATTTATAATTCAAGCTACAGAGCTCCAAATTAAAATCCGTAAATTTTCCCTGAAACTAGACTCACATATCATTCCACCATAAAATTTTCAGAATTTTTGGTCTAGCCAATTAATACAGTTTATTCATTTAATTTTCCCTGTTTCACTATCTGACAGTTCTGACCTCTCTTCACTAAAAATTAATTATATCACAGTACAGAACTCGGATAATGTTCCCGTCGATTTCTATTGAAAATAGACTCATTAAGGATTATAAGCATATAAATTTGAGCCTCTAATTAATTTTATAAATTTTTTAGTGATTTTCCAAAGTCGAAACAGGGGAACCCGAATTCATTCTAACCTTGTCTCACAAATTTTATTATATCTCATAATTTACAATTCAATTGCTTACACCGTTTCTTCTATGAGAAACTAGACTCAATAAGCTTTAATTTCATATATTATTCATCCTCTAATTCGATTTTTACAATTTATGGTGATTTTTCAAAGTCAACTTACTGCTGCTGTCCAAAACTGTTTTAGTTCAAGATGTTTATTACCATTTTTCCTCTAAATTTCACAAGTCATACAAGTCAGTCCTTGCTCAATTAGCCCATCTATTAAGCTAATTTTTCTCAATTAACATTTTATTCCATCATTCTAAACTATTAAAAAACTTTTGAAAGTCATAATTTTAACACTAAACCTTAATTCACAACTTTTTCACAATTAGGTCCTAAAATCAATTTCTATTGCAATTACTTGATAAAATCATCAAACAACAAAATCAAAGCTTCAAATTCATTTTATTTCATCATAAACAGCCAATACTTATCAATGATAGCTTTTAATTTTGTTCATAAAATAAAAAACTAATGAATTAAACACTTGGACCTAATTGTAAAAGTCACAAAAACATAAAAATCTCAAAGAAAAAGGCAAGAATTGAACTCACATATGTCAAAGTATGAAAAACCAACAGCTTTCAGACCTCCCATGGCGTTTTTGCTGAAGAAAAATGATGATATCTCTAGATTTTTCAAATTTGTCTTGTTTTATATGTTTAATTTGCAAAATTTCCCATTTTGCCCTTGTTTCTCCTTGTCTTTTTTTGCTGATTTTCTTGCCCAACCGTCCGGCCCATACAATTTGGATCCAATTGCCTTTTAAATCCCTCCTTTTAATTACTTAAACTATTTAATCACAATTTAATAAATTTTGCACTATTTTCAATTTAGTCCTTTTTAATTAATTGACTAACCAAACGTTAAAATTTTCTAACGAAACTTTAATACTAACTTAATAACACTCCATAAATATTTATAAAATTATTTATGGCTCGGTTTATGAATCTAAGGTCTCGATACCTCGTTTTCAACCCAATTTACCTGATTAATTCTTTTAAAATCGTAAAATTCACTAATTAAAAATAATTCTTTTAAGTTTCGCGCTTGGCCTATAATTATTATTCGTTAAAATTTCTAAACTTACTCGTCGGATTTAGTGATCTCAAATCACTATTTCCGACACCACTGAAAAAAATTTGGCCGTTACAGAACAAATATCTATTTGGATAACAAACATTTAAGAGAAGCATGGTTAACAATGTTTTTCTCCTAATTCCTTGCAATACGAGTAGTAGACCCTTCACCATAAAAAGGGTTTTTGTTGACCTATCCATCAAATCACCACCAGAGAGGACCTTGCTTGCAACATCTCCTCTCACAGTAGAAGACTCATTTGCTATCCCATCCCTCCTCTTTTGGTGGATGGATATAAATGGGACTTCTCTTTTAAAGTTAGAGAAGCTTGGGGAGTTCGAAGAGGCTTCGGGGGAATAACACCTCTTTTTCCCAAGGCAGTGGAAATAGTAGCATTAGCGATTGGATATTTGGTGCCCGTCATACCTTCCTTGTCCGAGCCTACACAAAAAAATGAATGTCATGATAATATTAGTGCTAGCATAAATAAAACACAAAAAATATACTAACGTTGTTTCCACTTCTAAGAATGGGTAAAAAACACAAGTTTCTCTTCGACAATTTCATTCTATTTCCAATCATGTATACCATAAAAATGACTACTGCCTAGAGGAAGTAGTGGCAAATACTGAACCTTCCTATCATCCAGAACCCCTCACTCGCACAAAGGGCATATCCTTATGAAGGATTTCAACCATTCTCATCGTCATAAGGAAAACTTTCATTCCAAGGTTTTTGTCCTTTCAACTAACCTCTTCGATTTGGATAGTCGAGCCTTTAGTTGCTTGTCTTTATTAGTTAGGGCAGGTTCTACAAAATTATAAGATTTCAGATTTACAAGGCTTAAAAATTCAAATATACAATGGACGGATTAAATGAGGGGATTCTAGAATATTCACATCCATGCATGTAAAAGTGACCATAACCAAGGCCATTCAATTGCCATCGTCCAAGAAGAAAGCTGAACATGAATTTAAGAGGGATTCTAGAAACATCATATTTATGTGCACAAGTGACTATTCGACTAACCCCATGTACATTTATTTCCACTGTCCAAAAAGGGGGCTGAAAAGGACCTTTGAAGTATTCCTTACACATCAAAGTATACATGAATGGTTGTGGGGTTTATGTGACTATTCGTAAGTTTAAAGTACTTGTAAAATACATACACGAATAACAAATTCTAGAATGGAAGTTTAATGGTCATTTTGGCCATTCATATACCTAAAGCAGTCTATAAATAGAAGTTCATTTTGTAATCTAAAAGACACAGCAACATTTGAAAAAAAATGTGAACCCTGTCAATAATTCTCACCCATACTCCGCACACCCACTAAGCTCTTATACACCATTTTGAGTCCTTAACCTTTTACAACATGGGGAATTAACATTATAGACCATTTCCACAAGCCACGGTGTAGAAGAAGTATATTGTAGTGACCATTGAGTACTTTACAAAATGGATGAAAGTAGAAGTATTGGTTACCATTACGAAAAAATAAGTAGAAAACTTTATTTAAAAAACTATAATATATAGATACATCGTGTGCCTCATAATTATTAATAATGAAATGTAATTCCAAGGAAACTCAAGGAATTCTGTGAGAACCTTCACATCACCTTGATACATATTTCAGTAAAAACCCCTCAAACGAATTGTTAGGCGGAAGCCACCAACAAAAAATCCTTCAATGACTAAAGAAAGAGGTAGAATATGTGAAAAATAGATGGTTGAATAAGTTGTCATGTATCATTTGGTCTTTACAGACCATATCACACTCAATTGCAAGGGAAACCCTCTTCAATCTTATGTTTGGCACTAGAATTGTGATACCGACTGAAATTGGCCTTAACACATACTGAGTAATTCACTATTCGGATCAAACCATTGAAGCAAAGCTCTGAGAAAATCTTGATTTCCTGGATGAAATGAGGGAATAAACATCTATTCAGATAACAAACATTTAAGAGAAGCATTGTTAACAATATTTTTCTCCTAACTTCTTGCAACAGGAGTAGTAGACCTTTCACCATAAAATGGGTTTTTTTGACCTATCCCTCAAATCACCACCAGAGAGGACATTCCTTCCAACATTTCCTCTTACAGTAGAAGACTCATTTGCTATCCCATCCCTACCCTTTTGGTGGATGGACATAAAAATGGGACTTCTCTTTTAAAGTCAGAGAAGTTTGGGGAGTCCGAAGAGGCTTCGGGGGAATAACACCTCTTCTTCCCAAGGCAGTGGGAATAGTAGCATTAGTGACAGGATATTTGGTGCCCGTCATACCTTCCTCTTCCTAGCCTACACTAAAAAATGAATGTCACGATAATATTAGTACTAGCATAAATAAAACACAAAAAACATACTAACGTTGTTTCTGCTTCTTAAAATCGGTAAGAAACACAAGTTTTTCTTCGATAATTTCATTCTATTTCCAATCATGTATATCATCAAAATGACAGCCACCCAGAGGAAGTAGTGGCAAATATTGAACCTCCCTGTCATTCGAAACCCCTCACTCTGCAAAGGGCATATTTCCTTAAGTTCTCAACTGGCCTTTTCGATTTGGATAGTCGAGCCTTTGGTTGCTTGTCCCTATTAGTTGGGGCAAGTTCTACAAAACCTTAAGATGGAAAAATAAATAAGCGATCATGTAATTCATTCAGAAAAGAAGCAAACAACACATTCCCCTTCAAGATCTAACAACTATCATATCATATGCGCCTAATGGTATGCTGACAAGAAGAGAATAAAAAGGTTGCTCCAAGTTTGGTCTCAAGATATACAGCATGTGCGAAAACCCGAGTGGAATTTGCCATTTATGTTTTGGAAACCCCACATAATTTGAGAAGAAATTTAAAGGCTCTAAAGACAAACCTCGAGGATATTTGGCAACATCCCTCAATTTATATGACCAGAACTGTTCATGCTTCTTCCATTGCTCAACATCCCTTAAGCCATCTATCGAATTCGAAAGGGTATACCCCATAACCTCATTCTCATGAAGACAATAACAAACACCCCACGGAGGGAGATATTGTGAGGAATAACCAAGATGTTATTATGATTCAAAAGGTAGTAGGCATTTTCCCCATCAGGAATGTCCTCTAACCGTGGACGATAAAGATAATGAGAAGGCATAGGCCTTTTCCACTTAATAAGGAATCCAAAATACTCCCTTAGCTTTAATTTTACCAGAATATACTTCTTAAGATCTAGCTTCAACCTCCCCATCCCTTCATAAATGAGAAGTTAAGTTTCCTTTCTTCGAACTATGAGATCAACTCTTTCATAATCTTCTTTCTCATAAAGGGTGTACATATAATGGAAAAATGACATGGAAGGCCATATCCTTCGCTGCCCATATTTGATCATGAATCCAATTATTAACTACCATAAACTTCCAACTAATTACTTGGATGCCAAACAATAAGAATTCAACAAGCCCCTGACAAATTAGTGAGGTGACAAGTGAAACCCTACCTCTATTAGGAACAACGCAGGTAAAATCTTTGCCTCCCTCCACCAAAACATGGCCTAAACACATAACTCAAGCTATGTTTCCCCTTAGGAACACTGATATCACACTTGGGATACATTGTAAGAAGACCTCTACATCTTAGCACCCTTCACATATCTTATTTTGTTCTCATACACTTACACTTAACAACTGTCGCCGGTTCATCATAATCCCTCATATGTTCTAGGATTTGTCACTTTTGGTTCTTGACCAATGGGGGTCTTCTAAAATCGATTGTGATCTACTTATTACTCATTGTTACCACACTATTATTAACGATAAAAGACCTATATCTATCTCTCTATGACGAAGATCTATTAGTCATCCCTCCTCTCCTTAAAAGCCTAACCATTTTTCTGACTAAGATCGCAAAGGCAACGAAGTAAAAAGGGAAATTTCATAATGACAAAAAAATTGAACAAAAATCTCAGGCAAGAATTTTGAAAACGGCAAAGCACTCTAACACAAAGTAGAAGAACAATCTATAGACTTCTCAAATCTTCTTCATAAATGCGTCGATTTGAAGACTTAAGGTCATGACTAATAGCATCTGGCCACCTAAGATGCTCCTCATCATGACCATTATTCCTCAAAAAAATGTCACATTTATGACAACTATTTGATGATGCTTCTTCATATTCTCCGATTGGATAAACCTTTAAAGGATCCTCAGAGCATGTCTCACGAAAGACTTTATGACCTCTAGCCCAACTAGGGGGCTATTATCATATCCCTCCTCCAAAAAGACACGTGTGAAGCCTAGGAGGCATTGTTGACTCCGCATTGACTTCCTGAGCATGACCACCTGTCCAACCTCAAACGGGACCCAGCCATCCGAGCTTAAGGGTAAATGCTATTCTAATGTGAACACACTTCCAAGACAATAAGGAGTCTATTTAGGCTTGACTGCCTCATATTGGTAGAATCCCACTATGTGTGCCTATAATTATCCATTACACATTTAACGGGAATGAACGCTTATCTATCCATATCATACAAGTGGACAAGGAGATCTTTCCTATAAATATGCTAGGAAGCCACATATAGGTGATTGACCTTTTAACACCCTAAAATTACTATGAGCACTTGTCTTCTCAATCAACATTTCCTATTATCCTTGTTCCAGCTCTCGACCTTTACAGGTGAACTGACCTTCATTACTCGTCCTAACTCCTCCTTGTCTTCCTCCCTTATTATATTCCATGTCAACAAAATTTATGATATAAAAGTTACTTTATATATACAACTAAAATTACATGTGTTTTTATTAACTTCGTATAAAAGAAGGCTTTTCTTTTTCATATATATGAGAGAGATTATTTTATCCAAAATAGATGAAATTGTAAATTATTTTTCAAAATAGAAGTGCCTCAGTAATAGAAGCTTGAAGTTGGCACGTGGAAGAGCGGACTATGATTCTATTATGCCTGACTTTGGTTCCCAGTTTCTTGCATTTTCAATATGAGATGAGCTAATTTACTCATCCCTATTTTTAGCTCTGATTTTTTTGGGTTTTCTCATTTTTTGGGTAATTTTAATTATTAATCTATGTATAATACGTAAGTTGCAAATTTAATATTTGTATCATAATTTCATTATTTTTAGTTTGTGTATTTTTTTGAATTTAGAAACTTTTATTACGTTTTTAGTTTAATACTATTTCTAAGTTGCGAATTTAATCTATATTTTTTAATTTGATCATTTTTAATTTTATACTTTTCAAATTTTGAATTTTGAATCTTTACTCAAGTTGTTAAATCCATTATAAACCGTGTGGTTTTTTGTGTATATTATGTGGAAATAACAAATGGATATAATATCATGCCTATGATAATGGATTTGCCGCATAAAATATTGAAAATAAAATATTTAACTTAATAAATTTAGCGACTATTATTTAGTTCAATATTAAAATTTCAAAATTTAAAGGACAAATATGAAAAACAACTAAATTAGAGCAAAAAGACTAAATGAGTAACTTAAACATAATAGATGAATTAATAAAAGTATTTGACCAAATTTAAGAAATAAAAGGGTTATAATTGAATTAAATGACATAATAAAATCCTCTTGCTAATTAAAACATATTAATACTTTTTCGATGATATTATCCTTTGGTTGGCAAGGTTAAGATTTTGGAATTTTTTATAGTTTTCAACATCGAGTTTTATCATATACAAATGTTATGTTAGGATTTTCTTTTAAATTATTTTGAGTTTAAATATTTGATTTAATTTTTTTATTTTATATTATCTATAATATGTATTATAAATTCCTTAAAAGAGTATTTTAATGTTTTTTTCTTTTTTTAAAGACATGTATTTAGATTCTCAAAAAGGATTCCTATAATTTTTGTATTTTCATGTTGTTTTAATATTTCTTTTGATAATGCGGATTAAATCTTAGCTCAATTAGTATGTGCATTGTTGTTAATGTAGAAGGATATATGTTTGAGTGCGTTGAAACGCATTATCCTCTATTGGGGAGAGACTATAAGTAATTCTAAGTATCGTGTAAAAAAAATAGATATTATGGGAACCTATAATAAAATTGTGCTCAGAAAGGAAAAAAAAATCACATGAGAGGGTTATAATTCCACCTAAGGGTGAAGTCAATCTTTTTGGTTAGGATCGAAATTAAATTATATATTTTTACGATAGTAAAAATACAATTTCACTATTTTAATAATTGTATATTTATAGTTTTAAAGGATAAATTAAATTTTTATTATTTTTAGGAGGTCAAAGTACAAATTTATTATTACTAATTTAAAATTTTATAAATTATAAAGAACGCTAATTGAAAAGTTTTTCATTTTAAAGGGTGCCAAGTCATTGCCAATATTTTGCTTCGCCATTGATTTTACTATAAAATAACAATAATAACAATAATAATAATAATAACAACAATAATATATTATTATTATTATTACTACAAATGTTCCAAGATTGGGTTGAGGTTCAATTAAAATGATCAAACCTAAACTCAAATAGTTCAGAACTAACGTATGTAGACACATCTATTTACTAGCTAAATTTAATATATTTATCACTTTCAGAAAACTTTCATAATCATGGGATATTGGCATTTATGAAACCTTAATTTGTCATTAAAGGATTAATGACATTAATTAAAGATTTTGCCAAAACTTGCAATATAGGTTGTAATAAAATTCAGCTTTAGTTCATTAAATTCTTACAATCACAGTCACATCCTTAAAGAATTTATATTGCAATACAGTCTTTGTATTTTGATAAAATTCGGGATTTAGTCCATGTACTTAAAAAAAAATTAAAAAACAAGTTATTTTACTTTTTTTTTTATTTAAAATTCTTAGTCTAACCATTAAGATAGTAAGTATTTTTTAATAAATTTTGTCAACTTGAAATTTTTATTGGCAGTCCTCATATAACGTGAGATATGATTGAGAAAAATTAAACATGTTAAGTTAATAAATTTGACAAAAAATTCGAAAGACAAAAATGATTGGAATAAAATTTTTAAATTGAAAAAAGTAAAAACAAAGGTGGATTTAGAGGGCTGGCTAGGGCCTCCCTAAAATGGAAATTTAGCTATTTTGACCCTTTAAAATTTTAAAAATTTTAAATTAATAAAGATAAAATTATAATTTGCCCCCTAAAAACGATAAAAATTTGATTTAATCCTTTAAAAATTATAAATATATATACAATTTAATTTCAGCCCCTTAAAATTATTTTCTGACTTCGCCTTTGATTAAAAAGATTGAATTTTTAAATTTTAAATTATAGGGATTAAATCTCAAATTCTATATAAATAGATGGACTAACAATATATTTTAACCTTATAATTTACAAGTAAATATATCTAAAAAGTGAATTGGACATGAGATATTAGGCTGAAATGATAATTCAACATAAACGAGATAGTTATTTGGTGACTTATCAAGATGAATATTGGCATCAAATTATTTTTGTTTGTTGAGTCCATCATTTGACAAGATTCAACGTTGCTTTAATTTTAGTGAACATTGGTTAATGGCCCATACCACCCTTCTTTAGTTTTGTTAGGCAAATATTCCATTACTTGTTCCCCAGTATAATCACAAAAAGGATCCTTTAATAAGCTAGACTAATATAAATTAGAGGTTATCATGGGCTGGGTCGGGCCCAGACAAAATTTTAGGCCTGTCTACTAGGCCCAGGCCTAGGCCCAAAATAAAATTATTAAGCACGAGCCCGGCCCGGCCTATATTAATTTTTTTTTCTTATTTCATTAAACAAAAAAATTTAAAAATATAATAAATCAAATATATTTAAAAACATAAAAATAAATATTAAAACAAATAAAAATAATACTAAAACAATTCTTAAAACAATACACAAATTAACAATATAATAAAAAATAGTTATATTAAAATTTTAAAATAATTAAAATAAAATAAAAAAATATATTAATATATAATTCGGACCGGGCCGGGCCCAGGCCAAAAAACTCTTACCCGAGGCCTGGCCCGTTTTCTAAAACGGCCTCTTTTTTTTCCCAAGCCCATTTTTTAAACTTATATTTTTACCTAAACCCTCCCATTTTTCGGGCAGGCCTTCAGACCGAACCGAGCCATCCAGCCCATGATGAGCTCCAATATAAATGAACATCAGTTCCAATAAGAAAAAAGGACGACTCCATCCAACACTCAATTAATTTACACCCTATAAATCAGATGGGGATAGGCCACACTCTTCCACACATAGCACTGCAAAAGTGGACAAGTCAAATCCAGTTAAAAAACTATTTTATGCAAAGGAAAATCATGGCGTAACCTACAACCTATATGCTCCAAATCCTGCAAATGAAGTTGCTTACAAGCTCAAAATAATAATAATGATGGAAAAAAGAATATACAGGAAATAGGGAAGGGACAGCGTAGCGGAATTTGTCCATAGGTCAGGTGAAGTTTCTCTCGCTAAAAATATAGATTTTAAAAATAGATTTAGGTAAGAAATAAAGCTCGTTTAAAAAATAGACCGAATCTTGGGTGTCGAGACTATCTTTAAATCGAGTTCTTAGAAAAAGAGAATCGACCTTAAGAAAAACGAAAACGGGAGTCGCCACCAATCTTTTTAGGTGTGATTGGATCACCTTTAAAACATTTTGTTTTAAAATCGTTGGTTTTGGTCTACGAAATCAAAAGAACAGGTTCGAGAGTCGGTTACGTATAAGGAAGGATTAGCACCATTGTAACGCCCAAAAATTGGTACCTAATTGATTATCAAGTGTCTTTAACGTCGGAAATTTAAAAGTTTTAAGATATAATCTTCTTTAAAATATTTTGATTTTGAAAATTGGAATTCACTTGTATCAAAGCATTGACACTAGGTTAGCTTTTGGAAATTCCTATCTCGAAATAACAAAACACTACATCCAATAAGTTAGGATATATTGCTTTGCAATTTCAAGACAGTTGCTTACATTTTGAAAAACTTTAAAACTTAGAAGGGTACCTAACTATTCAAACTCAACGAGAAAAATCGCAACCCGATAAGTTAGGGCACTACTTTCTCAAAATTTCCGAACATCAAGCATTGCCTTTATATTTTTTGAAAACTTTGGAGCCTTCATTTTTTTTAAAAATGATGCGTGGGGAATTGTATTGCATTATAAATCGTACACAGTAACATATTATTGTAGTAGGTAAATAATAGGTGCATTTAAACAAGATGATGGAAATAATATAAAAACCGTGCATTAGATACATACATATAAAATATATATAGCGAATATTAACAATATGCATACAAAGATATATACATAGCATGTGTTGAGAATGAATGAACATACAAACATAAGTAATAATTAAATAATGCATGATATACAAAAAAGGTAATACAATATTAATGTACATATTCATGAAATGTAATAATAAATATAAAATAACATATGATATATGCAATATATAAGAAAAATGAAACGAGTTATTGTTAACAGAATATACATATATCACAAATAAAGACATAATATTTAATAATAATCTTAAAATAGTATTTGCTATGCAACATATGAAATATAATAACAAAATATTTATAAAAGAATAATAATTATATAAAATATATAGGGTGAAAAAAAAAATGTAAAAGAATTTATAAAATAACACATAATATAAAAATATCGTTTTAACATAAAATAATACATAATAAATAAATAAATAATAATTTAATATGTGTATAATATGAATTAAAAATATAATCTAATAATTTTAAAATTTAAGTAATATAATGAATAATATAAACATAAATAATATAATAGATAATATATGATATACATAACATGTATAAAAATAAAAATAATAAGTAATATATATAAAATAATAAATGTTATATAATAAAATATAATCTAAATATATAGGAAATAAGAAATGTGATAGATATAAAATAACAAAAATATATATGTAAGAACAATATATATATAAATAATTAATAAATATATAATACAAGTAAAATAATAATAATGTATAATAATAATAATAATAATTTGTGAAAAGTGATATATAATAAATAACAATAATATATAATAAAATGATTATATAATATAATATAAAAATAAGATTAAAAATAAAACAAATAACAATATAAAAAGTTTTATGTATATAATAATAATAGAAATAAATGTGTAAGGTTAAATTCAAAGTTCAAAGAAAATTACAGGGTGAATTTAAAAATAAAAAAACTGAGCTAAGGTCCTAATTAAAACGTGCATAAAGTAAAAGGGACTCATTGGGCAAATTGCCCTATTCCCAAAATGACTGCGTTTTAATCTCGGACTTCGAACAGTCATTGTAGGGATTAAATTAAAACTAAAACAAAATATCAGGTCTAAATCATAAATAAAATAAAAATAAACCGTAAACATAAAGAGGGTAGAGGGACTAATTGGGTAATTAACCCAATCTTAAAAAGCACGCGGATCCTCCCCGGGTAATCGGGTCAACCCGCAAATCTTGGGGGTCTAATACGTTGTCGTTTCATCAAGGCTATATAAGCCAAATTTTTAAGCTTAATAATCATTTTTTGTATCTACTCTTAAAAAAAAAGAAAGAAAAACTCTCTGAAAGAGAGCTGGGGAGGGGTTCTCGGAGTGCCATCGGACCTCCGTCCAGGGACCTGCACTCGCTCACGCGCCCCCGTCATCTCCACCGTACACGGTGGTCGGAGGTTAAAAAACCTCCCCTTTTAACATCGATTAAAGGTATCGTTTTCCCTTTTCAATATTCGTAATATATGTTAAAAATATTCACCTTTGTACTCGATTGGTTACTGTAAGTTGATAATACTATGCTCTATTGAATCTGTGTGTATATTTCTCTCTGGAAAAATCCGTGTTACAAATCAGAAAAAGATGGGTTTTTATAACCCTTTGTAAGTGATTTACAATCTGGGAAAGAAATCTTTTGATTTCTTTCCATATTTTGCCCTGTTTTTACATTGTTGTTCTTTCATTTTGCGATGTGTCTACAAAGAAATCGGTGAGCCGTGGATGATTAGGCCCTGATAACGACGGTGTTGGCGCTAATCTGCATACATTCGGCTTCAACTACGGCCAGATTCGGGGCCGAGAATCATAGCGTTGATGGGGCAGATGGAACAGCGTACTGATTTAACTTTTGGAGTTTTCCATTTGCGGCGCCTAGGGTTTCTGAAACCCTAGGGCCTTTCGTGTTCTGCTTGCTGTTTGGGCCTTCCTGGGCTTCATTAGATTGGGTCAAGGGTAGGCTTAGAAATGGGTTTGTAATGTAATAGGTTGGAGTGCAATGGGTAGTGTTGTAATTGGGCCTTGGGTGTAATGGGTTTATGGGGTATAATTGGGCTTTATTTCTTTTGTAAATGGACTTGTATAAAAGGGACTTTATTTATTTTGGTTTTCTGTTTGGTTTATTAAGCCTGGGCGAATTTAGGCTATTACATTGGGTATGGTTTTTTTATTTGGATTCGGCTCAACTCGAATTTGTAAAAAAAATGTTATTTTGTTATTGTTTTCCCATTATTTTATTATTATTTTTCACTATTTTACTATCATTTCAATATTATATTGTTATTATTTTATTGTTATTATTTGGATATTGTATAACTCTTAATTTTGCTACTATTTTAGAGGTATTGTTAAGTTTTACCTATCTTAGTGTTATTTAAGTATAAAATATTTTTAATTTGTTAAGAAAGATTTATTTTAATTTTTTAAATATTTTTGATGTATTTTATTCTTATTTTTTATACAAAAAATAAAATAAAAATTTTAATACTGGCCAAGTCCAGATTTAACATTTATAATTTAAGTTAAGTTTGGACAAAAATTTAAACCCATTCTTCGAATTGATTTTAAATCTATCAAATGAACCTAAAATTTTATCATGATCCAATTCGAATCTGACCTGACCTATAACATTTCTAATGTAATGACCGAAAATGATAGTGAATCTGGTAATAGCCCAGTAGCTACTGTTCTTCTTATCGAAGAAATCCAGTTCAAACCTGCAAAAATTGAGCGAGGTTAATGTTCTCAGCTACCGTCGGTTAAAGGTCATTCCTTTTTATCAGTTTATCTATATCTTTCCACCTTCACTAAATATTTAGGACAATAAGAGTTACCAAAATTATTTGATTGAAAGCACATTTTATTTGTCTCTAAAAACAGCTAATTAAATTTGTCTTAGAATCCGGTGTTTATTTATAGTGTAATGCGTTTAATTTTTTTTTCATATTATAATATTATTATAATATCTAATTTAATTATTATTATTATTTTTACATTAACATTAGATAAATACATTATTCATCTAAAGGGACCCTTAAATCATTTTTCTCTGTTTATTTTATAGTTTAAGTATAATTTTATTTTTGGAAATGATAATTAAATAATTTTTTTAATAATATCTAATTATTATTTTCTAAATATATACTTAATATATAAAAGAGCCTTCCTTCATGACGTGAGTCTAATTGCGTTTCTTTTTGCTATTATAAGATAAATGGTGAAATTCAGCTTTGATCCCTCAGCTATACTAACATTTGTGATTTAAGGCCTTCCTCTATTTTTTTTACATTATAGTAAAATGTTAAATTTCAGTTTTAATGTCTCTATTATGTTTAAATGAAAAAAAAAATAGAAGAGAAGAGGAAAGAATGCTTTTAATTGGTGCAAGTAGTACAAATAAAAAAAAGTAATATTTTTTTTAATTAAGTGACCAAAATAAATACTCATTCATAATTTAGTAACCAATGGTATAGTTTATCTAAAACTTTTATATTAACGAGATAATAATTCATATAACGATTTTTAAAAAAATGAGACATATAACCCATTTTTAATGGTATAAACTAAATATTTAATCCAAGAATTTGGAAAAAAAAATTTGGTCCCTAAACCTTTTTTTATCTATATTATTCTCGAAATTTGATAAAATTTCCCAATTTGATCTCTAAATTTGAGTTTTGTTAAAGTGTGATGATGTGACACTCACAAATTGTGACATATTAATGAAATTCAAGTTTGGAGATCAAATTGAAAAATTCTGTCAAGTTTCATGACTAAAATGGACAAAAAAAGGTTCTAGGATCAAATTAGAAAAGATTATCAAGTTGAGGGAGTAAATATTGTTTTTCCTTTAATTATGTTTAAAAAACTTTTATATGAATATATTTTAAGTGCATACAGTTTTTTTTGCTAAATACAATGGTGACAGATGAATTCCACAGAAATGTAGTATAGCGAGATCTACTCTGGACCATTAACTATAAAAACTGAAACATGAAAAGCAAAACACTGGAAAGTATTACAGCACTTGTCCCCCTCTATTTTTTGCCTCTAACACCTATCAATTTTCATTTCTTCCACTGCCATCCCTTTCCAAACCTTTCATCAACCCTGTAAGAAAAAAAAAAAAAAAACCAAGAATGTTGCATTTGTCTGAAAAACCCCATTTCATCTACACTTGTTTGATGTTATTAGCTTGGGTTTCTCAGTATGTATCTTTAAGTACTGGGTTCGAGTTGAATCATTCATTGACTTACATTTGGCCGTTGCCACATGAACTCACTTCCGGCAATGAGACACTAACTGTGAACCCAACACTGTCTTTGTCTCTGATTGGGAAAGGAGGAAACTTTAAGATTTTGAGGGAAGGATTTAGGAGATATAAAAGGATTATATTTAAACAATCTTCTGGGGTTTCGAGTTTTAAGAATTTGAGACGAATTAGATCTATTTATGATATTAGTCAAATGAGGATCATTGTGAATTCAGATAGTGATGAGGTAAAGTTGGGAACTTCTCTCTCTCTCCTTTTTAAATTTCATTCAATTAAAAGTTTTTTTCTTTTTTTAATATGTATTTTGATGATGTTTTGGTTTTGATAATGGCAGCTCAAATTGGGTGTGGATGAGAGTTATACTTTGTTTATAACAAAGACTGGAGGGCAGTCTACTGCTTGGGAGGCTATAATTGAGGTAAAGTTTGGAACTTCATGTTTTTTAGTTTTGGGGTTTGATTTTCATGGCTATTGCAAATCTTATTATGCTGCAAATCTGCAATTTTGATTTCGATTTTCGATGTTTATTGCTTAATAGTGTCTTTCATGGTCATGTTTAGTGAAATAGTTTATTGGAATTCCTAGGTGTTGAGTATGTTATGTGCATTGGCTTATTGATCTCCATCGTTGGGCGGCCGGGATAATGTTATATGTGTATGCTCAGTTTTTTATTTTTCCAATTTTCGGGTGTGAAATTCGTCTCTATTGAGCTAAATGTAGTATGTTTGCATCGAATAAACATGTGACGACGGCTGATGTTTGCTTCTCTATTGGTTTCTCTTCCTAATTTTTGGCAGGTGAATACCGTTTACGGTGCGTTAAGAGGGTTGGAGGTATGCAGTCGTTCCTTTACTCGTATGATGAACTGGTTATTACATGGAACATTTTATGTGTATGTAATGATTGAGAGTATTGTTTACAGTAAAAAGTTAAGGGATCAAAAGTGTACATTCTTCTCTTTTACGACCATCCGTGTTTATTGTTGATGTGCATTACATTCATCTCTTTTACAATGCTCCAGACATTCAGTCAATTGTGTGCTTACGATTATACAACTAAATCAGTGCAATTATCCAAAGCACCATGGTACATTAAAGATAAGCCAAGGTTTGCATATCGTGGCCTTTTGCTCGGTAAGCAACATTCATTTTTCGCAACTCAAAGAGTTACCCTATTTTCCTTCTTTCACTTAGCGACTTATATCGTATATGCAATCTGTTACAGATACATCAAGGCACTATTTTCCGGTTGATGTCATTAAGTCGATAATTGATTCAATGTCTTATGCTAAACTTGTAAGAAATTACTATTTGTTTTTGTCAGTCCGTTGGAATTCATTCGAGTCCTACAAGATCTTTATGTCATTCTGATATTGAGTATTGCATTCAGTAGAATGTCCTTCATTGGCACATCATAGATGAGCAGTCATTTCCCCTCGAAATACCCAAATATCCAAAACTGTGGAACGGTGCTTATACGAAATGGGAGCGCTATACAGTTGAGGATGCGAGTAAAATTGTTAGGTATGGTCTATATATCTCTGCTTCATTGTTTGTTGCTTCTCGTTTTTTTTTTTTTTTTTTTTTTTTTGCATTCATGCATATTTAGACACACCCTAATTGTGAGTGCTTTCTATTTCTTATTTTCATGTGCCAATGTGAAGATTTGCCAAAACACGAGGTGAGATTCGAGTTTATTAACGATTTAGATATAACATTTTATGTCGGTCTTTGAATTACTCATTCTTCGACCCTCCCTTTCTTCCTTTTAATTTAAATGTAGCATTACATCATGTGCTTCTACATGCTTCGACTTGTCATTTTTCTTGAAGTACCTGTTTTTGGCACATATTCAAGCATGGAAATTGGGATATGACCATCTAAGGACCTTCTAAATACATGAAAAACTTAAATGTACCTATGTCAAACACATACTTGCATCCAACACTTACAGCTAAGTACAAGTAACATAGACGCTGTTTAAGTGTTGGCTGAATGCTGTCTATAACGGGATGGCTTTTTTGCTATTTTGCATGGTGAATGCAGGCATCCATGTAATGGCAGAAGTAGATGTCCCCGGTCATGCAGCGTCATGGTAAGGTGCTTTGTCTTGACAATTTTTGTCTTAGGTTGACATGATATCATTCTATTGCAAGACTAGGAGTTTTCTTAAAACATTTTGTCTTTCAATAAATAAATGAAAACTTTTTATCATAGTTGCATGTCGGTTTTTATATTTCTTGTTTAGTTCTATTATGTCTTTAGTTGGCAGCTTTAACTGAAGTCCCGGATTTAAACTGACCTGTTTTTTTGTTTAGGGGAGTCGGCTATCCGGATCTATGGCCTTCTACTTCCTGCAGAGAACCACTTGATGTTACAAAAAATTTTACTTTCGATTTAATTTCTGGCATTTTTTCAGGTTAGCCTCCACAAAAACCTTTCCACTACGTAATATTAGTATTTTTCTTCAACTCTACTAGTTTTAAGATCAAAACTAATCCATTCAACATGCCTGTGATACAATATCATTGTTGTAACACTTGACAGTATTATGTAAACCATTTTTTTTTTGCCATTATTAACCACTCGCTTTCTTAAATTTATATTTGAGTTTGTCTTTTACAGATATCCGAAAAATCTTCCCATTTGAGCTCTTCCACCTTGGTGGTGACGAGGTTAATATAGGTCGTTGAAGTGGCTTTCTATCTCTTTCATCTCTTTGTTTAAACATGCAACAGCTCGCTTCCCACTTTTTAGTTCGAAAACATAATATCTCATGTTGTGGGACTGATGGAAACTACCTAAACCAAAACTAAATTGTAAAGTCATCGAGAACTTGAGAAGTTTACCCTTTTCTTTGAACTTTTAGATGGATAGAGTCATCACTGTTTCAGTTTTGATCGATGACAAGGCACAGATTGACTACATTATTTGTATTTTGTTGAATAAAGTTTAAATCGGTGATTGAAAGCTGAATCTATCATTGACTTTGTTTCTATGTTTAAAAACGTTAAATGAACAGTTTGATTTTCCGATGTCGGACTTATTTGCTTAAATCTGTGGGTTTCTTATTGTTTTGACAGGTTGCTGGAACAATACGCCCCATGTAAAGCAGTGGTATGTGCCTTAATCTTAGTCTTCGTCAACATTTTCTAATATGATGTTTCGTGATCTCTAAGTAACTGATAAATAGATCAAGCTTGACAAGGATAAATAGTTAATTTAGCTGTTCAATGTTGTTGTGCCGGGATAACAAGCTGTGCTGTCTTATAAAACCATTAATCTACTGAGAACAATTTCAGGCTCAAAGATAACAATATGAAGCCTAAAGATGCATATAAATATTTCGTCCTCAAGGCTCAAGAAATCGCAATCTCGAAAAACTGGACCCCAGTCAACTGGTATATCTCTATCCATGATCTACAATTGCTGTAACATTATAGGCATCACTATGTATTTTTCGATATTTCTTGCATCACAAGTTATCTGGTCTAGCCCCATTTGTACTCATCTTTTTTACCTGTAAGATATATGAATAATTGAAAAATCTGATTATTCTTCATATCAGGGAAGAGACCTTCAATGCTTTTGCCGGGAGTCTTAATCCGCAGACCGTGGTGCATAACTGGTGAGTTTTAAACTTTCTTTAACAGAAAATGTTTCTCATGCAAGAGCTGTTACTTAGTACTCCGAGCACGGATGATTTTATCCACTGCGGTAGGTTGGGTCCTGGGGCTTGTCCAAAGGCTGTCGCGAAAGGATTCAAATGCATTTTCAGTAATTCAGATGTTTGGTATCTCGACCATCTAGACGTCCCTTGGGAGCAAATCTACAATGCCGAACCACTAGAAGGAATAGATAACGAGTCCAAGCAAAAACTTGTTCTCGGAGGAGAAGTTTGTATGTGGAGTGAGATGGTTGATACATCAAACGTTCAACAAACAATTTGGCCTCGAGCTGCTGCTGCAGCAGGTATTTGACATCATTATCATATTATTACCAAAAGTTATTATTACATTAACTATACGTCCTCATATTACTTCTGTTTCGTCTTCCTATAGAACGCTTGTGGAGCACAAAGACGGCATTATCAGCTGGAAATGATACTGTATTGCATCGATTACATTACTTCCGATGCCTATTGCAAAGGCGTGGGGTTCAAGCTGCTCCAGTCACAAATTATTACGCTCGGCAGCCACCAGTAGGTCCTGATTCATGTTATTGGCAATAACTTCTATTCTTACTTGTCGGGTTACTTCAGTGTATCTGAAACTGCTTGTATCCGCTCTTATATATGTCTAAGTACATTTTCAAATAATCCACCGGTCTTCATTTCGTATTATGCAATCTTCAGCTTGATGTTGAGAGAATTCCCGGCACGAGTACAGCACGATTAATGCAAGTTCCAGCTAATACTTATACTCTCAAGCATGAACTCCGTTGATAAATTCGTAATTTTCGAGCTCCAGATGCATATTAATTTGTCTGCAACTAGAAAACTTTATTTCCCCCTTCATAAAGCATAGAAGATTCCCTTCCAAATTATATGGATCGACTTTTCAACAACTAGTAGGATAATGTTACCAGTTTTTTTGACTTGAGGAAAGTTTGCTCTTCGAACTTGGGTTTGACTATCGGATATGGATATGTGGTAGACACGAAAGACTGGGTATGTTTAATATTTTAAAGTTTATTCACGTATTTAGAGGGTTTTTGAGGGGTTATATGATTCATATCCATGTATCCATGTCTGAATACATGTGGTACGCATATGTCAGATACGGATGTTTTAAGAAAAACGAAAATTCCGAGCTACAATTTTGAAATGTCCACTTCAATGCCAACCTGGACTTCAGCATGGTAATGAAAATTGATGCAGACTTGGACTTGGCTTTTATTTTTCACATTGATAAACTTCATTGCTTGTTTTAATTCTATACACTAGATGTTGACTGTAGGGTCCCCAATTTGATTATTAAAGAGAAATTAATGACCAAAATTGATATTTTTCTTGAGCAAAGAAAAATACAAATTGGAAGCAGCAAAGAAAATCCTCATTTTATAGGGTAATGAGAAAATAAAAGTTTTTTAATTGGTATAATTTCTTATTTAACCCTCTAACTTTTTAGAAAATTTATTTTAGTTTTTTTATTTAAATTTTGTCTTATTTTAACCGTTGTGTTTGTATTGTTTATCAATTTACCCTCAAAATGGATAGAAAAATTAATTTTGCTAATGTGGCAGTCCACGTAAATGTCACGTTAACTTTGCTAACGTGGTAGTTCCCTCTTTTTTCCAATCCAATTCCTCCACCACCGCAAACCTCGATTAGATTCAGGCATTATACACTTTTTAGTTGTTGGGAGAACCAAGTACTCCCTTTCGAATCTAGAAAACAGCTTTCAGAGATCTTTTTTCATTTTGGAAGATATAGGAGCTAAACAATCAACCTATTGATATTGAAAGACCCAAAAAATTCTTCAAATATATCATTTATGGGTCCAATAGAATTTATAGGTATAGGAAGAAGCCTTGTCAAATAGAGAATGTTTCTTTGATCATATCTCGATTGTTAATAGGATATATAAGGACTGCTACTATAAATAGTACTACGCCCTTAATCAAGAAATATTGATTACTTGTTGAACCCTGTAAATTATACGAAAGTAGGATACTCCAAATTTAGAACCATACTTTTTTGCAATTTTTCTTTTGTATCCTTAAAAGCTAAAATAATTTCTTACCTAACTTATTTGTTTTAAATTGAATATAAATTAATTGATTAAAATATTTATAAAAATAGGATGATTCATATATATAATTTTTTCTATAGTTAAGGGGAGAGAATGAAATTATTTGAAATCGAGCTCAAACTCTCATACTCACAACCACATATTTTATTAAATAAAATTATAATTTTACATATTTTTAATAATTTTATTAAAAGTATAATATTTTTAATGATAGTTTTTTATTTTTACCTTATGGTTTCAATTGTATTTAAATCTAGATACATAATTTAATTTTCATTAGAATAATTAATTTAACCTTCCAAAAAAAAAAAAATCTCTTCGTCACCAAAGGAAGTCAGACTTGAGCACTATAATGAGAGGTTCAGTGTGTGTGAGAATCAAATTTCAATGGCCAAAACTTCAAAAAGAACTTTTAAGTTATGGCAGAGAAAAAGAAGGAAAGGTGAAAAGGATGTTTCACCAACTCAGCATGAACAGCACTCCAAAGAAAACACTGATCACGTCAACTCCAATTCCTGCAAACAATATGCAACGCATGCTTTGCTTGTCATCTCAATTTACTATATATATATATTTGGTTAAATTCTATTATTAGTCCTTGTACTATATATAAATTGTAAAGTTAATTTGGTAAAAGTACTATAGAAGCTGCTATAGTAAGAGTTAGATTATATTTTGCCCTCTCTACTAAAAATATATGTTAGATCAAAAAAACAAAATAATCATTTTGTTAAAAATTTCATCTATTTCTACTATTAAAAATTAATTTACGTATATCAACATGAGATATATATGATATGCCATGTGTCATTTCTGGTTATTCCGTCAACTAAACCAACTTTTAACATAATGAATTGATAAAAATTTAATAAAAAAGACAGATTTGGTCTTGCTTTTAGTAGAGGTGGCAACATGCAATTTGACTACCAGTACAGGGTCTCAATAGTACTTTTACCAAATTAATTTTTGTATTTTAATATGATCATTTCTAGTCTCATTACTTTTAAAATTTTAATCTGACTAAATAGTGCTTGTCAAATTTGTTGAATTTTGTTATTTCTAAAATATTATTGAAAGAATATATTGTTATTTATGTAATATCATGTCAATTTATTTTTTTAAATAATACTCACGTAAAAATAATATTATTTAAATTAATAGATTTAATAGTTATCATCTGAGTTAGAATTGAAAATTCCAAATTCGAAAAGTGAGGGACTAAAAATGATTAAATAGTATAATAGGGACTAAACCCACAACTTATTGAACTTATAGCAAATTTTGACGTAATAGATTTAACTACTGCCAGTTTAGGACTAAAATTTCAAATTTCCAAAAGTATAGAAATTAAATTTCCAAAATTTGAAAAGTAAAAAAATAAAAATTGATCAATTTGAAAAATACAAATATTAGAATTAATCAAATAAGAGTACAAGAATTAAATTCAAAATTTACTCAAAATACAGGGACTAATATTAAAATGTTACCTATATACATTACACGTGTAAAAAAACCACACCCCCAACCTTATCCAATTCTTTAGATTCTTTTAAGCTTCATTCATTCTTTGCCACGTCGACACATATGACATTTTCAGATTTTTCATTTATATACATATATAAACACATCATATCCACTTTTTTGACTTTGTTTGAATTTAATATCTAAGTTGTCGATTAAATTTTAAGTTAGTTAGTATTGATATTATTATTAGTATAAAAAGATATAAGTTTAAGGGTGAGTTTGGATGGTCGGTGTGTTTAGCAGTTAGTGTAAAAACAGCGGTGGTGGTGATATTAGATACTGTAGCGCTACTGTAGCGAGAAATAAAAAGTAAGCTAAACACACCGTACTGCACTCAATTGCCCATCCAAACTAAGCCTGAGTATGCTAAAATATATTATCTTATTTAAGAGTTGAGGAAATATTATGGTAAATTTTAGGTATTATATCAAAAAATAAAAATTAAAAATATAATATTAAGAGAGTAAATAAAAAAATACCTAAATAAATTATCATTTTATTATTTTGTAGAAAAAGAAGCAAACATTGTGACAAGAATCTAGGTAATAGTTAATAAGTTTTTGGAACTATATGTAATTTTTTCCTGTCAGAATCAAATGTTTATGCCTACTGCTACAAGCAAACATAGGATTCTTTTAAAGGTAAATTACTAGTTCCACTCCGATTCAGAAAGAAAAAAATTTACCTTACAAAAATAATTCAGAAAAAAAAATAAAAAACCTGGGAAAAAGAACAGTGAAGAAATAATAATAATAATAATGGCTTTTGATTTCTGAACTTATATTTATATTTATTTCTGTCAATCATTTTTTTATTTGAATTCCACTACCGCTGACTGTCATGAACAGAAGCAGGTAGGGACTCCCACTTTAAAATGAAAATTTTCTATTTTTTTATTTTTAAAATTTTAAATTAATATATAATAAAATTATAGTTTTGTTAGGATTTAAGAATCGATAGTCCAAGTGACCGATAAGATCTAGACCTCCGACTCAAAAGAAGAATATTCGTCTACAGGCATAATTAGCTGAGACCTTGTAGTAAAGAAGAGTCACCCTTAGGGTCAGAAAGGACCGCGTACTTCGCAGATAAGCGTTTAATAAGTCAAAAGAGGTCCAGAGAATGTCAACACCAGGATTAAGGGATATTGATATCCTCAACCGAAAGGCCAAGATAAAATAGTAACTCTATTATGAATTGTAATAGTAGCAGTAGTGATATGTATAAATACCTCCTGTGTTTCCTTTAATAAAATATGAGAAAATATTATTTAACGAATTTAATTCCAGAAATGATAATTTTTTATTTATTTTTTTAATTTTATAAAAATATATACTTTAATCTCATCTCCCAAAAAAAATTTTACTACACCTCTAATCATAAACCAAATAGACAATTTGCAAGGTAGTCGATGTTATACCGAGAAATATTTCTTTTTTGTTGTACTGTATTGATATTTTTAAATATTTTCCTATATAATATATATACACGTATAAATATATTTTAATTACATATGTATATATATATAAATTTTAAAAGGTTACAATTTGTTCTAAGTCCCCATATTTTTAGCATGTTTGGAATTTAATTAATCTCCTTTTATTTTAAGGAAGTTAGGGCCCTTTTTTATGGGCATTTATCTCCTCTGTAGTGCGTTTAGTTTTGTTTTTATTTCATGTTACAGTATCGCTATAGTATCTAATTTTATTGTCACTGTTATTTTTACATTAACTGCAGGTAAATGTCTCGCCCAAAAAAGCAAGTCATTTTTTCTAATTGTTAACACCTTTAAAATTCTTTTTGTTAAATCCAAGTTCAATTTTATGTCAATTTTTTAGCTACATAATTATCAAGTGAGTATTTTTTTATTATTTTCAGGTGTCACACCGACAAATTTAACAACAAAATTTTAACAATATTAACAATTGGATCTGAAATTTGAAATCTGAAAAATAAAGAAACTAAATTCTTAAAAATAGAAGTACAAGAACTAAATTCTAAATTTACGAAGAGTACTAGAACTTATAACATATTTTAACCATTTAAAAATTCTTACTTAATTTAATATTTTATTTCTAAATGTAATTATATAAATAAAAATATTAATATAAAAAATTATATTTATATTTAAAATATTAAAATCTTATATTCACTTGTACAAATCCACATTAATCAAATCAGGTTAAAATTTTAAATTTTAAATTTTGATTAAAATAGATTAAAACTATTTGATACCGATTTAAGATTTGAACAATATATATTAATCGATACAAGGTATACTGAAATCGTATAGACCATCATTATTAACAGTATAATGTTATATAAAAAATAGAAAAAAGAAATTGAATAAAAATCAGGTTTATACATTTTTTTTTTAATATGTTGTAAAAAATTTAAATTGTTTAATGTTCACATTTTCTGTCAATTTGGTCTTTATCTTTTTTAGTTAAATTTAATCATCAGTCTTTCAGAAAAAGTCAAATTACTTTTTAAATGAAAATAATATCTAAAACATTATTTTTTTTAATGATGATAGTGTGATAATTCATGTGTACTTCATATTAACATGCCATTATTTATCTTATATATCACTTTAACAAATAATTAAAAATTATAATAAAAAATTAAAAACAAAAATTATATAAAATACATAAAAAATTAAAAACTTAGCATGAAGTACGAGGGCGACAGCGAGGACTGGCAAGCCGTTCACCCCTTAAATTTGGAAATTTAAAATTTGACACTTTTAAAATCTATGAAGTTTTAAATTAATGCATAGTAAAATTGCACTTTGATCTTCAAAATTGATAAATTTTTTATTTAATTTTTAAAAAAAATTATAAATATATAAACTATTAAAATAGTGAAATTATATTTTAACTATCATAAAATTATACAATTTGATGTTGGCCTCTTCAAAAAAACTTTTCTTGCTTCATCCCAGATTAAGTATATGTGGATTGCCATGCAAGCTACCGTTTTTAAATATTTAATGTTTTAGTTAGTATTTTAGTTAAAAAACAATTTGAATCTTTTCGAAAGGCTAAGAGCCAAATTTAGCTCAGAAGAAAAAAGAATAAAAGTCAAATTAATAAAAATAAGTAAACATTAAGGACTAAATTTAGCATTATATCAAAAATAAATAAATTACTGTATTCAAAGAGAAAAAGTAAATAAAACAAAAGGTTAGTGGAAAATTTGGAGACAAGGAGAGTTAAAAAGTTGGTTTATTCACGAGATCTGTATGACTTACTACACTTTTGAGCAAATAAAAGTTGGTTTATTCAAAATGTCAAACCATTTAAGGTTTTCTTTTCATAAAAGAAAATTTATAAATGTTGGTATCACTCCTATCCAATCTTGTTACATAAAAAAAATCTACACTTTGTCAATTGAGTCTTAATTTGATTGGCATTAATCTTGTTGTCAGTGTAGGAGGACGTGAATTTGAGTCCTCTAAAGCACATTATCCTCCTATTTAAGGGTTAAAGAAGAGTTATGGGTAGTTCTCGTCATTGTATAAAAAGATAGATATGATAAGAACATATATTAAGATTAATGTTAAAAAAAGGTATCCACACTTCAAATTCTTATTTTTTATTTTTCATAATAATATATGACCAGTTCGAGGATATCTAGTTTTTGGGGAAAAATGATTAGAATATGTTATAAGTTATTGTAATTTTTTTTATAAATTTTGAATTTAGTACTTTTATTTTTATTTTTAGGAATTTAGTCATTTTATTTTCAGATTTGAAAATTCAAGTCAAACTGTTAACATTGCTAAAATTATTTTGTTAAACTTTGATTCATTACAAGTCATTTTTTTAGTTACATTACTATCAAGTGAGTTTGTTTTTTCATTTCAAATGTCATATAAACAAATTTAACAAAATAATAATAATAGTGGAAACATCTGAATCTGAATTTTAAAATCTGAAAAGTAGAAAGACTAAATTCTTGAAAATAAAAGTACATGAATTAAGTTCTAAGTTTAAGAAGAGTATAGAGACTTATGACATACTTTAATCAAAATATTTCTAAGGCCAATATTTTTCCAAGTTACTTCTTTTAGAAAATTTCAGGTGTCTTTTTTTTTTTAACATTATATATACACACATTGACATTTTTATATTGTTGGACAAATATTATACTTCATTTTTTTTTCTTTTTAAATATGTAAAAAAGAAACTATTCAGCTGCATGTTCCCTTCAAGTATCCTTCTACGGGGAGATTGGTTCTAATTCAATCTACAATGGCAACTATCTCGAAGTATTTCATGCAATGTTATATGCTCCCTTTAAGCATCCTTACTCAACTAGATCACATCAATATATAGAAATTTCCTCTAGGTGGTAGTGAGCATGCGAGACATGGTTATCTTGTCAAGTGTAAGACAATTTCTTTGCCCAAAGCTAATGGAGTGTTAGGAATCTCCTTCACTAAACGAAAAAGTCAGGCTCTTCTAGTGAAATCGGGTTAGTGTCTTATTTAGGAAAAGGACATGTTCTGGGCCAGAACACTTGTTGCAAAATACTTTTAGGTCCACCGTAGCCTTCAATGAACAAAAAAATATTTCTAGTTTGGGCCTTTTTGCGAAAGATTAGCATGATCCTCGAATCATGGCTATAATGGGTTATCTACAATGGAAGATTCGTCAATTTCTGGCATGACAATTAGTTGGGTTCAAACCCCTTAAGAAAATTAACCAATGGCCCAATGGCCCCCCTCGGAAGATTCCTTAACCTTTGAACAAGTTAGAGATAGATGGTTGGACCTCAACCCAAGCTTTATTTCACTTCAATTGCCCCTTAAACTGTTGGAGACCTTTCTAAGTACCCCTATCTTTAGCCATATACCAGGAGATGAAATATGGTTCCTCTAGGTAATCGCAAGAGTTTGTGGAACTTGATATGGAAAGCCAAATTACCTCCAAATTTAAAGTTTTTTCCTCTAGAAATATGGTATTGAAGCCCTTCCCGCTAAATAATTTATGGCTTGTTGTAGAATGGTTATTTCATATCTTTGCCCTTTTTGCTCTAGCAACCTTGAAAGTATCCAACACTTAATCCAGGATTACCTTTGTACAAAGCAATTACGAGTATCTATTTATGCTGTAATGACCCGTTTTTAGTAAAATCAGAACAGTGGTTTCAAGACCACAAATCTGAGATTGTAATATTTATTTTAATATTATTTTAATATCTAAAGCATGTTAGAATTATGGTATAAAAATTTCATTAAGAAATTTTACCGTTTGTATGCTCAATTTGTGAAAAAAGACTAAATCGCGTAAAGTGTAAAAGTTGTGTTCTAGTAGCTAAAGGTGTTAAATAGCTATAGAATATTAAAGTGGAAGTCCTTATGTGGTAATTAGACCACTAATTGAGTTAGTGGATGCGCATGGCATGGTATTTGTGAAATTTTTAAAGGTAGGTAAGGGTAAAATGGTAATTAGGTAATAAAAACTAATTAAATAAAACAACACAAAGTGGTCATCATTCTCTTTCATTTTCCACCGAAAATTTCAGCAAGAAACACCATTTTTGGAGCTTCAAATTTAAGCTATTTTTTTCCCTTACATGTAAGTGATTTTGGTGTTCGTTTTTAATGATTTTTACGTTTTTAGGATTGTTGTTGCTTAACCTAACTAAATAGGGGACCAATTTGCAAAATGATTAAAAACCTAGGGTTTTACAATGAGAGCATGTTAGTTGTTTTTGAATTTTAAAGGAAGAAAATGAATCTTGGTTGTTAAATAAACAACTTTTGTTAAGTGAGTTTTGTTGAAATTGTCAAATAGGGGCTAAATTGATAAATGTAAAAATTGTGTGTTAAATATGTGAAATTGGGAATTATATGGGCTGCTATGAGCACCTATAAAATTCGGCTAGGCTTGGGTGTAGAAAAATTTGCATGAATTTCATTTTACGAGTTTAGGGACTAAATTGTAAAAAAGTCAAATATTTAGGGGCAAAATGGTAATTTTACCATAATATGGAATTGGATTGAATTGAATAAAATAAATATTAAATTAGTTAAATTGATTATATATAGATCAAGAAAATCCACATTCAAATTTAGATCAGAGGAAATATAAAGTAGTGGATTGATCAGTTGATTTCTCCGTATAAATTCGAGGTAAGTTCATATGTTAATAAGCATTAAATTATACGTATTTAAATGCTTTATTATTATAATTGTAATGATACGACTCTACGGAAATACTTAACGAAGATTCGATGATATATGGATTTGATCCTAGTTGAACCTTAGGAATAGATAGCATACAAATGACATGTCAGTAGGGGTTACCGTGATTTTGGGTGCTGGTCTTGTACGTCCTACCGGTGGTTGAGTTTACGGTATGTGTTGCAGTTACTTTACAGCTTGTGTGAGCTACACCATGTAGCTATATCTTGACTGACAGCTTGTGTAAGTAGACCCAGTGATGGCTCGAGAGTGAGCATCTATATGAGATATGAGATAGAGGTGGTTTCAACCACGTATTGGCACTTAGTGTGCGAGATACCCGAGTATCCGATAATATTCCAAATGGTTCAATGGGCACAGATGATGATACAAGGTTATATGAGTTGTTACAAACTAGTACAGGTATTCATGTGAAATATGAGAAGTAATTCATATTTGATGTATTTATACATGGCTAACATAATTGTGATTATGTGTTAGGCTTTGGGCCGAATTGGTATTTAGCTATGTTTTAATTATGTTTATCTAAATTGTGGATGATTTGGCAAGTTATATTTATTAGTTATACAAACTTACTAAGCTTAATTGCTTACTCCATTTTAATTTCCGTGATTTTTTAGTGATTCGGAAGCTTGCTCAATTTGAAAGTTGTCGAAGATCGCGTTGCACTATCAACTCTTATTTTGGTACTTTGGACTTTATATTTTGGGTTAAATGACATGTATAGGTATTTTGGCTAAAGTGACCTATATGTTTTGTTGTGTATTTAGCCAATTGATTTGACTTGAAAATGATATATGTTTTGATATGTAAATAGGTGTAAATGGCCTTATGATATGTTGGTTATAATTTCATATGTATGCTTTGTTTTGTGAATTGGTATTTAAAGTACCAAATGGTTGTAGTTGAGAATGTGTTTGCATGCTAAGTTAGGCACAATGTCTCATATATGTTATTGATCATTTAGGCAGACTTTAGAAGTATATTTGGTATGTTTATAAGTGGTCAAATGAATGTGCTTATGGATATCATGTTGTATGTGTGGATAGTACATGTTATAAACTTGATATTGGTTGGTTTTGAGTGCCTATTTATGCCATGGTTGTATGTGCATTGTTGAGCTTAGGTTGGTACCACATTGGGTGAGAAATATGACTTGGAAAATAGCCTATTTTGGACCACACGGGCAAAGCCACGGGTGTGACACACAACCAGGTGACATGGTCGTGTGTCCTCTGATACTTCTTTAGAAATCAAGTCGGCAGCTTCACACGACCTAGCACACGGGCGTGTGGCTTGGCCGTATGGCACAAGTCAGTATACCATCCAGTTTTCGCACGGCCTAGCACACAGCCTAACACATGAGCGTGTGAGGCCATTTCGAAGGGTACACTGCCTGGCATACGGGCGTGTGGTTGGCCGTGTAACCCAAGTCAGTGAGTTATACGGGGTTGGACACGGGCTAAGAAATGGCCGTGTGTCCCCTGCACTTTGAAAAATTTCAATGTTTTTCTAAAAATTTCTTGAGTATTCGGTTTAGTCTCGAACCCATTTTAATGTTTGTTTGAAGCCTCGAGAGCTTGTATTAGAGACTGTATGAATGTATTTGAATGGTTTTTTATTTGAATGATAATTGATTATGAAATGTATGATTGTTTAAGTTATAAGTCTGGTAATGCTTCATAACCGTGTTCCGGCATCGGGTACGGGTTAGGGGTGTTACATATGCTTATTTTCATTTCATACCCGTTATTTAGGATGATTGGGACAATTGGTTTGAGGTTAATGTCTCAACCGAAATTTGGATGAAGAGTTCCCAAATCCTTTTGGCCTATCTTATTTACATTTAGCTTATAGGAAATTTGTTTATGTTGGAACGCCTTGGTTTTCAGTCAAAATAAACGATTAGGGAGATTCATTCAGAGAGTCCTTATGAATGCTAGCGAATTTGTTGTTCTTTCCCTCCTGTGAAATTGAAAGGTCTCCATGATTTTGTCACTGTCTCTTAGAAACCTCCTTTACATGGTTGGTTTAAACTGAACACAGACAGTTCCATCTTTGGGCAATCCGAGCAAGATAGGTGCAGGGGGCCTTATTTGAGACCATTATGGTAATTGGATTGTTAGGGACTTTCGCCATATCCCTAGAGCAACTAGTGTTGAAGCGAACCTTTGAGCTTTGCATGATGGTCTTATCTTAGCCTGAGAGTTTAATATCTCAAACCTTGAAATTGAAGTGGATGCAACTCCTGTGATTTATTTTATGAAAAGTGTTTCTAACCATAACATTTTGCTATTTCTTTTGATTGATGAGTGCAGGACGCTCCTTTATTTTATGAGTTTTAGCTTGTTGACACATGTCTTTTGTGAAGGGAACAAATGCGCGAATGCATTAACTCGTTTGAAGAGTATTTTTTAATCTTTTTCTTCCTTAGATAATCCTTCTTTTAATGACTTGTTCTATATTAGCTTTAATCCACCTAGTTGCTTAATTCATCTACTTCTAGATGATGCCCGGAGATAGTTACGTATCGAATTTTAAGTTGGTTTCTTAGTAAAAGATAGTTCCCTTTTCGAAAAAAAATTGCTCAATTGTAAAAAAATCAAAGTGTATGTACCATATTTAAAAAAGAAAAAGACAAATCAAAGTATTTGGTAAAATTAAAAAAATGAATTTTAGAAAAGTATGAAAAAAGAGAGAGAGAATAAAATCGATTAAATTATAAAAAAAAAATATGTACTAAAATAAAACATGGTGCATCGTACAGTTTTGACCTAAATTACCTTCATTTTAAATCTGTTGGCATTAAATAAAGGGACCTTGCAATTTTTAGTTTTTGGCCAAATTTTATAAAAGGCTCCATATACTTTTTTTATTGTCCATTTAGTCATTTTATTATAATATATTATTTCCAATATCCCTATTTTTAGAATTTTGTATTTCCAATTTAAAAGATATTTTTATTATTTTAATATATAATTTGAGCTGACTTCATTTTTAAACACGTAATAATGATATACAGTAACATATTGGCATTTTTTTTACAATTGAATAAACCTTTTGCATATTTAAAAATATAAAAAAAAAAAAGCGATAGCGTCTATCCAATTAGACAAAAATAGGAATATATGTCACGTCACGTTTGTTTAAAAAATATACCATGTCAATACAAGGTTTTGAAAGAACGAGAAGAAAGGCATACCAAAATTAATTGATAAATGGTCTTATTCATACAAGTAGAAAAGTAATTAAAGGTCATTTTAGATGGGTGTTTATCTTTAATGCGGTACGTTTAATTTTTTTATCTCGCGCTATAATATTTAAATTTATCGTTCCATTGTTTTTACACTAATTGTGAGTAAACACACCATCTATTTAAAGAGACCTAAGGTTAGATATTCAAAAACAATAAAAGATAAAAACATTAAAAATACAAATTAAATTCAAATTTTAAAAAGAGATAATAATTAAACTCAAGTTGATGAACAAAGGCAAGTTTGGGTTAGGCTGTTGTAAGTGTATCAACTAGCTGATCAGTGGCATGAATGTGATTGGTTTTTCGATCAACATGATATTGGATGAAGTGAAGATCAATTTCGAGGTGCTTCATCTTGATATGTAAAATAGGATGTTGACAACGATATGTGGCCCTAAATATTATCGCAACAAAATTGAGGAGTACAAGAAAATGGTACTTGAAGTTCTTGTAAGAGATGCAACACCCAGAGTGTTTCAGTAGTAGCTATAGTAATGGCTTATATCCAATTTCAATGGATGACCTAGCTATAGTTAGTTGTTTTTTGGACGACCAACTAATAGGAGTATGCCTAAAGAAGAGAATATAGATAGTGGTGGAAACACGATTTGTTGGGTTTCCAACCTAATCTGCATCTGCATATATGCTAAGAATGTTTTTAGAGTGATGATTGATTTGTAGGCCATAATCTTCACTGTGTTTCAAGTATTAAATGATTCATGTCACCGCATTCTAGTGAGTAACAAACCATCAGTGGTCTGAAGAACTTCAATTTAAAAAAAAAAAAAACCTTTAGCATACTAAGATCTTTAAAAGAAATTTTTTTGGAGAGGAAAGGAATAACCTGTTGAATGACTATGAGATTGTTGCTAGTGATTATGATATCATCAACATATATCAGAATATAGAGTGTAGCTATTGAAGCTTGTAGAATAAATAATGAGGTGTCACATTTGGATCTTTTGAATCCTGAAGAGAGCAAAAATTTACAGTTCCCTTATTGGGAACCTGTGCAAGCCAAAAACCTTGTTGTTGAGGACAAACAATTTGTGGTTGATAAGATTGAGGTTGATTGATGCGGCGAGTTTTGCGAAAAATTTGAGAAGGATTGGTCTTGCATTGTGCAACTGCAGATGTGATAGCATGGTAAATTGTACTTTCCAAATCGGAAAGTTTAAGTTATTATGAAGCTTAAGAGGCATTTGGGATTGGATTGGGTAAGGAGAGAAAAAAAAAATCTAGTTTAGAGATATTTGGCTCGTATAAAATTTAAGGTTTTGAAAGAATAAGAAGAAAGACACAAAAATTCATTGATAAGTAAGCCTATTTATAAAAATATAAAATTAAGATAAGGCTAGCTATTTAAAAACAACAATATATAAAAATATTTAAATTACAAATTAAATTCAAATTTAAAAAATAGATAAAAACAAACTAAGATAATAGAAAAATAGAAAATATATTTTTTGAAAAAGTGAAAAAACTAAAAGGTTTAAATATGTTGTTAGTCTTTCTATTCTTTAAAAATTTGAAGTTTACTCTCTTTATTTGCTTAATTTGTAATTAAAGTCCAATGGATAATACTGATAACGATTTTTCTTTAAATTTGAATAGTTGATATTTTAATATTTAAAGTTGTAATTTAAAATTAATATTCAATTAATAACATATTTAAATTTAATAATAGTAAACTAAAGTTATTGTCAATTAAGTTTTAATTTTTAAATTAGTTAAAAGAGATATTAAAGTTCCATAAATAAAAAGTATAGAGAATAAATTTTAAAAATATGATAAATACAATAACTGTAGATATAATCAAATCAAACTAAAAATGATAAATTATAGTAAATAAGGTTCTGACCAATGACAAATGAATAAGAAGAAATCTTACCCCAAATGCAAGATTGTATAATTTTTGGATATTCTTCTTTATCAGTTTTGGAAGTTGGTTGGAAATTAATATATCTGGTTCTAATCATTTTGCATGCGATCCTTCTGAATGGCAGACCGTTTTTGGTATTATTTGTTGGCAGTTTTGAATAAGGAGGAACAATTATGTGTTTAATGCAGACTTTATTAAGAATGAAAGTGTTTTGGAAAAGAGTTACCTTATGAGGGAATGTTATTTTTGTTCAAACTTTGGATTGATGATTTAAAGTATTCAAAAGTTAAAACTTGTAAGTTGATCAGGTAGATTCCACCGGATGATGAATGGCATAAAGTGAATAAAGTCCTGACCAATGGCAATTGAATGAGAAGAAATCTTACCCCAGATGCAAGATGTGTGATTTGTGCATATTCTTCTCTATTAGTTTTGGAAGTTGGTTAGAAATTAATATATCTGGTTTTAATAATTTTGCATACGATATTTCTGAATGGCAGGTTTTTTTTGGTATTATTTGGTAGTAGCTTTGGATAAGGAGGAACAATTATGTGTTTAATGTAGACTTTATTGAAAATGAAATTAAGTATTTTGGAAAAGAGTTACCGTATGAGGGAAAGTTATCTCTGTTCAAACTTTGGATCGATAGGGGCCTTAAGGCATTCAAAAGCTAAAACTTGTAAGTTGATCAGATGTATTCCACTGGATGATGAATGACATAAAGTGAATATTGATGGTATGATCTGTAATGTATTCGAGAATGCTACTGTAGGTGGTCTAATCTACGATCAGCATGGGACGTGGATTTCTGGTTTCTCAAGGAATATTAGTCACTGTTTAGTTATCGATGTTGAACTTTGGGAAGCTCTGAAAGGTCTTTAACTCGCTTGGAACCTTGGGTTGAAACGAATAATTCTCTAGTTGGATAGCACTGAAGCTATTCAAGAAAATGTTGTTGATCAACACTACTTAGCTCTGACACGTAATATTAAGAACATGTTGCAACTTCCTTGAATGATTAAAGTTACTCATATTTTCAGAGAGAATAACAAGATAACTTATGATTAGCATTAATGACATTATCAAAACTGGTGGGTAGATACTTTTTCATGGAACTATCGGATGAAATTCTATAGTTACTGCATGATAATTTAAGTAATGATTTAATCATTCTCTTTGTAAAAAAAAAAAAAACACAAAACTCATAGAACAAGGAACTTTTAAGAAATGAGTATTTGACCTTATTTTTTCTGATAAAATAGAAAAAAGAAAAAGAAAAAGAAAAAGGGAAATTATTGAAAAAGACTGGTAAACATATACCGCACTTCCTGACCCCTCCTTTCATTTCCCCTTCTTTTTATTCGTTTTTATTTTTTACTTTATTTTCCCCCTCTTTCTCTCTCTCTCTCTTTCTCTTCCTCTTCAGTTTCACTCTTCCCATGGCTTCTTTCTCCTCCTTTCCTTTCCCTGTAAGCCCCAATCTCGCTCTTTTTTATTTATTTTTCTCTATTCTCTAAGGCTTTCTTCTACGTGTATTTATATTTTAAATTTTATGTTATTCTGAAGTTGCTTAGATAGATTTACAAATTGGGTTTACCGTTTTTTGTTTCATTGTTGTTAATTTGCTCTGAATTGGAACTCTGGGTTTACTTTTTTCTCCTCTATTTACCTGTCTGTTTTTTTTATTAAATTTTGTTCTTTATAAGATGGGAGGTTGTTTTATTCTTTAATTTTTGTATTTGCAGTGACTTGTTCCTCATGGCTGATCTGACATGGGTTTTCGATTTTATCATGTCCACTCGTAATTTCAAGTGAGATTTTTTTATTCCCAACTTGTATCTTTTTTTAATGGTTCTAGGTTTTGTCTGAAGATTTCAAGTGAGGGTATTGAAAATAGGTATGGTGAAAACGTTGAAACTAGTGGGAAGTTAGAGTTTTTGTTAGGTTTTTAGATTTTGGTTATATTTGTTTTATGGTTTTATGAAGGTATTTGTAATGTTGGAATCATGGTGAATAGGTAGTAGGGTTTAGTTGGTTCTTTGTGTTTATTTTTCAAGTTTAGCTAAGGTGATATTGTGAAGTGGGAATGGTGGGCAAAGAGGATGCTCCTGTTAATCCTACTCCTACGGCTCCATCATGTCAACTTTCTGGCTCTCGGAAAATGTTTTGGCGTTCGGCTTCGTGGTCATCATCCAGAACCAGGCTTCAAATTCCTGAAACTGATAAAGATATAGGAGCAGATACTAATGTTATCAATGGTACTAATGATGGACAAGCTCGTCGGTATCCTCCTCCTCCTCCCTTAACCCCACGTTCGCAACAGAATTCTAAGGCCAGGTTGTGTTTGCCACCTCTGCAGCCGTTGTCGATTGCACGGAGAAGTTTGGATGAGTGGCCGAAGGCTGGTTCTGATGATCTTGGTGAGTGGCCACAGCCACCCACACCAAGTGGGAACAAGAGTGGTGAGAGGTTGAAGCTTGACTTATCATCGATTCAGCGGAGTAATGATAAGAATGGCGGGCTTATGAAAAGGGAAAAGATTGCTTTCTTTGATAAAGAATGCTCAAAAGTGGCTGAACATATTTATCTTGGTGGAGATGCCGTTGCAAAGGATAGGGAAATATTAAAACAGAATGGGATTACTCATGTTTTGAACTGTGTGGGATTTGTTTGTCCTGAGTATTTCAAGGCCGACTTTGTGTACAGAACTCTGTGGTTGCAAGATAGTCCATCAGAGGATATTACTAGCATACTTTATGATGTTTTTGATTATTTTGAGCATGTTAGGGAACAGAGTGGAAGAGTTTTTGTTCATTGTTGCCAGGGGGTATCAAGGTCCACATCACTGGTGATAGCGTATCTTATGTGGCGAGAGGGACAGAGTTTTGATGATGCCTTTCAGTATGTGAAGGCTGCAAGAGGAATTGCAGATCCAAATATGGGTTTTGCTTGCCAGTTGTTACAGTGTCAAAAAAGGGTTCATGCTTTCCCGTTGAGCCCTAGTTCCTTACTGAGGATGTATAGAATTGCGCCTCATTCGCCTTATGATCCTTTGCATCTAGTCCCTAAAATGCTGAATGATCCATCCCCTTCTGTACTGGATTCTAGAGGTGCATTTATTGTTCAGATACCTTCTGCAGTATATATTTGGATTGGTAAAAACTGTGAATCTATAATGGAAAGGGATGCACGAGGAGCTGTATGTCAGATTGTTCGGTATGAGAAAGTGCAGGGGCCTTTAATGATGATAAAGGAAGGAGAGGAACCAATCAATTTTTGGAACTCCTTTTCAAATAATTTACCTTTGATGGACAAATCTGGAAATATAGTTGGGGTGGGGGAGTCAGCAGTTAAGATTTGCCCTGGTAAGAGGAAAGTGGATTCTTATAATGTTGATTTTGAGGTTTTCGAGAAGGCTATAAAGGGAGGTATTGTTCCTCCATTTGCTTCATCGGAGACTGAACATGAAACCCACCTTCCTGCCAGAGAAAGCAGTTGGAGCATGCTTAGATGTAAGTTTGCCTCTGTCATAATGAAGGACTTTGTCTCTGCACCAAAGATATTGCTATCCAGGATTTATTCAGATTCCATGATGATAGTTCGTTCATCATCACCATCGTCAACATCGTCCTCTTCGTCTTCCTCCCCTCTGTATCCCTCTCCTGATTCCAGTAGTTGTTCAACCTACTTTTCAGAGTCCTCTCTGGATTCACCTTCAGCTGTTTCAAATTCTTCTCAAGTTTCATCACCTTTGCATGGTTTTTCCGAATTGTCTTATGTTTCATCACAAACTTCTTCACACCCCACGTCTAATAGCTCAGGGTTTGTCAGTGTCAGTCTCACTTCTCAACCTCAGGCTGCATCTTCGCCCCTAAAAAAGGTTTCAACATCCCTTGCAGAAAGGCGAGGCAGTTTATCAAAGTCTCTCAAGCTGCCAGTGCCGAGTGATAATGTACGAGAAACAAGTGATCGGTCATCTTTTCTTGTCAAGAAAGTCAGGGACAGGAGAAATGACAATACTAGTTCATCTTGTGAGTCTGATATTGAAATTGTCTTTGATTCCAAGCATGGTGTGGGAAATGGAGGGGATGTTGTGATTGAAGGCTCCAATTTGAAGATATCTCCATGTAGAATAGCTAATATTGATCCACATGATAAGAGATCTACTTTTGTTAGTACATATGAACCTCAAAAAATTCATTCTCCCCAGGATGGTTTTGTTTCTGCTGTTCCAAATAGAATGGAGGAAAGTTTTCCAGCATGTCCTGGTGTAATTCAACCTTTAGTATGGCGCTGGCCCAGTATAGACAAGATGACAAAATTTAATAGAAGTGATCTAGATTCAAAATCTGCTTTTGCAATTTTTTCTCCAGCTACAGCTGTAGGCAAAAATGAAGATAGGATTCTGTATTTTTGGATAGGGAAGTTTTATCAGCATGAAAAAAGCTTGATTCAGTTAGATAGCAGGCAGGTGCTAAGGGATAGAGATGATATTGACTGGAACCAAGTTGGTTATGATGTTCTAACTCAAGTGGGTCTGCCAGAGGACATCCTTGTGAAGGTATGGATTAATGTTATAAATATTTATGAGGGTAATTGATTTGCTATTTAAATCAAAGGATATAGTTATGTTTATGCCAGGGTCAAATCAAGTTTGGATCCCTCTTGTTGTCTTTGAGTTTGATGCTTTTGGAGATGTAGAAAGCCTGTTTACTAATAGGAGAAATATATAAGATTAGTCACTGAACTCTTTTTGCGTCACATTCTGTTTGATTTTGTTATGCATTCAGCCCATAGAAAAGAAACAAATAATCTGTACTACTTTCTAACCTTCTATTTTTTGTACATTGATTATCAACAGATTGTCAAAGAAGATGAAGAACCAACAGAATTTCTTGAGTTGCTGAGGACATTTTAGCTCTGCTGCAATTAAGGAGAAACCTACAGGCCAATAGATTTTATAAATCATCTTCCCGTTTCTTCAAATGGCTTAATTTTGCTCTGGAATTTCAGGCATCAAGCCTAGTTCCCATGGCAAAACCAATGTGGTACTTAACCTTTTCTTTTATAATATCTTACTTGCTGTATGTAGTTTCAGAAAAAAATTCTGCTATATCTGTGCAATATAGTTCTGGTTTGGTAGCTTTCATGCAGATTGGTATGGTAAGCTTATGCTTCTTCCAGCATCAGTTGTATGCAAGGATTTTAATATACTCCATGTAATGCTTCAACTAGGTTAAATTTTTTGCAGATATTCTGAAACATTGATATTCTTATGGTTTTCTAGGCCTCAATTGATCATTAGAGGGGTAGTTTCTTGTGATAGAATATCAAATTAGACTACCACAGGATTTCATTCCCATCATTTTCAGTGTTTACTCGGGAGCTAAATTTTGCACCACTCCATTGTCAGTATGAAAGCATGAATAAGACCTATGCGCAACCATTTTGATTGGCTGTGCTAGACTTTTGCATATATCTTTTCATATTCGTTGTAAAAGTTCACTTCCAGGTTGGTTTTTACTTCATTAACTAGATTTCAGTTATATAGTTAGTACATGAGGAGAATGAGTTTAAGATGTCAATCAGAATATGTTGTCTATGAAACTATTCTTTAGAGGTGTGGAATGGAGTGATTAAAAATGTTAAAAAATTCTCCATGTATGTAAAAGCACAAGCATGTAATATTGAGCATTTTCAGCTGTGAAGTTTAGAGTTACAAGTGTATGCTGAAGCTTAATGCAGCTGTGGCTGTGGACCTTGATGACCTAGCAGTAAATTCTTTTTCAGTCATAGTTAGGTGGACAAGGTCACAGGCTTGAATGTTTTTGTGGTACGCACCGAAAAACGTAGATTCTTGCCATCTATGGCCATTCACCTTTTTGACCACCGTCACTTTAATGGTTTTGGCTCAGTTTGTATTGGGAAAAACTTGCAATTGCATATTTTTCACTGTACTAATGTCCAAGTAGGATGGTCAAAAAATTTACTTTCTCTTACCAATATTGAAAAATCTAGGCAAATTTACCCTACCATGTTTACCTCATCATTTCGAATCTATATATTGAAATGTTTTTGATTGTTTACAGGTAACAGCTCTTTGGAAGGATCCTGTGGCAATTCACCCTGGTTGTACAGCATCGTTAACACCGCCATAACTGTTAGTCATTTGTTTCACAGACTGTTATTGTATATTAAGTGTTGGTAGAATCATTTGTTCCAGACAAAATAGATAGCCTGTAATTTCCCATCTTTTGGGCTACTTTATGTCTTCCAGTTCGCACAAACTGTTCAATTCACTACTTTCTGCATAGGCAGGTTTTAACAGTCATTTTTCTCTAAATGCAAATGCTGGATTCAGATCTTATCTCTCTCTTTCTTTGTTTTGCTTATATAAGATATATTGTTCTGCCATTTTATGGGCTTGAAATTTGCCCATCAGTTCAAGAATTGAACATGTTCAAGTTTTTATGGATCAAGAAACACAATCTCTCAAGTATAGATAAACTACTTGAAAGTAAGAGTTCTCTTTAGTGAATGTTCATTTTGTCCTTTTCAAATGCCCTTCTAGGATGACCAGTGCTTAAAAAGCCCTTTATACAAGGAAGCACTAACAGGGTTGGGCATTCAATGGAATTCCCGTTGGCTACTGTATTCGTGGCATCCACCACCACCACCACCACCACCACCACCATCACCACCATGAGTTTGAAGCTTCTAGTAGATGCTAAAGGGAGGAGGGTTCTGTATGCCAAAGCTACTATTGTAAGGTTGGCTTGCATTAAAAGACATGGTTGAATGGCTTGCAAAGCTTTATGAGAGCTGAAAATTTGAGTGATACTTGCATTCAGCCAGCAATAAACAAGGATACATTGTTGAAACATCTAAATCTTCAGGCATACAAATACAATCATCGGCAACACATATTATACTGGTGTTTGAATGCTCGTAGAGACATTTGTCGATTTTATTATGATAGTGATCTGGCACATAGTTGCCCTTCTTGCTCTAATGACATGAACGACCCTGCAACATTTGTAATCCCCCTTCAAGTAAGCTCCCAACTTCATCTGGTGCAAAAGAGGGTGGCTACGTGAAAGGGCTTGTTATTTATAAAGAGAAAGTGGTTACTGTAGGGCATTAATGAGAGGAGCAGCATGATCCCATTTGTTTATAAGTTGCTGTAAGAAACACAGGTTTCATGGCACTGGTCTGGTTTTTGTTTCAGGGTCTGGAGTTAATCAAGGCATCGCCTACAGTCCAAGACTCTGCCAGCTGATGTATTGTTTAATTGATTTCATATTTTAGATGTCTCTTGAACTGTTTTGAACTCAAATGGTTCCTGTTATTATGTTGCTTTGAACGAAAAGGCAAACAAGGTTTTCGAAAACCATTTTCATTATATAAATTCGGCCACGGAAATGATAATTTCGGGAAGAAATACTTCAACGAGGGAGAAATTCATTGTGTAGAGTTTAGAGGGTACTGTGTTTTATGAAGATAACGCATGAAAAATAAGGGGAAATGAGGTTGGTGAAGTGTGTGAATTGGCAGAAGAACCGTAGAAGCTAGAGATGAGTAGACTCCCACATGAGTAAGAAACATAAAGCAGCGCCCAACAGATTAATATAAATAAAAGCGCAGGCGAAGGTTAAAAGTACGGAGCCGTGCGGTGAGCACAGAGCGAACTATTCTTTCGCCTTTTACTAAAGAATACCGTGTGCTCGCCGCCCAAAGCGGCATACGCCAGTTTTTGGAAGGTTGTTCCTTTTAGGAACGCCTCACTAATTTCTAGTCTTGAAACATTATTTTTTATTTATTTATTGTATTTATGAAATTTTCTCTTGGACGAAATATTTGAAACTTCGAATTTTGTGTGTTTTAAGTGTTATGGTGCTATTTATTTATTTCCAAATATTTTCTTTTAAGAAACAAATGTCTTCGCTTTCAAGTTTGGCCTTTACTTTTTAATTATTTTTTAAGTTAGAGATCTAATTTTTATATTATAATTTAGCATTATTTATTTTTTTAAACACGTTTTTAGCACCAAAAAAGAATCTAACAAATATGTTGGAAAATTGAAGTGTAGAGACATTAAATTCTATTATTTAAATATTTATGGTCTTTTTCACTTTTGATCCTTCTATTCTGCTCATATTTTGGTTCTAATTTTCGTAATCTACTATTCCAAAATGATATTAGCTGGTCCAACCTTAATTATTTGGATAAAAATATTGATATGAAATAAGTCAAAGAAATCTATTTTGACATAATAGAAATGATTATTTTTAAGAAAAAAAATCGACTTCAACACTTTCAATCAAAATAATTAAGCGTGTGAACTATGTAGATTAATAAAAGACGAGGGATTGAATTATGTCAAATGTTAAATTTAAACAAATTAGAGGGACTATAACCACAATTTGACATAAAACGCCATTGTTTTCGTTTTATTAACCAGACTTCAGTTATGGTGCATGACGAGAATGGGTGCAAGATGTAAAAAGCACAAGCACATAATGTTGAGCGTTTTCAGCAGTGAACCTCAAAATTCTACACAGATTCTGAAGCTTAATGTAGCCGTGGCTCTTCACCTAGGTGACACAGTAATAAAATCTTTTTCAGTCGTAGTTGGGTGGACAAAAAGGTCACAGGCTTGAATGTTTTTGTGGTGGGTCACTGAAAAGATGTAGATTATTGCCTTCTATGGCCATTAACTTTAAAGGTTTGGCTTAGTTTTGTGTTGGACATTCACTGAATTCCGATCACCCCCGCCAGCACCACCACCTGAATTTGAAGCTTCTGGGTTTACAAACTTTTATGAGACAGCCGAAAATTTGAGTGGTACTTGCATTCAGCTAGCAATGGTAATTTATTTATTAGGAAAGTGATCCAACATATAGTACTTGCCCTTCTTGATCTAAAGACGACTAACCCCCCAAATAAGATTTCAAGTTTCAACTTCATCTGCTGCAAACATGAAAGGGGTCGTTACTCCTTACTTATAAAGAGTAAGTGGTTGAGGGGAGGATCATTATCCCATTTATTTAAAAGATGCTGTAAGAAACACAGGTTTCATGGCACCGGTCTGGTTCTTTTTTCAGGGTCTACAGTTACTGAAGGCATCGCCTACAGTTATATCTCTTGAAATCTGTTTTGAACTTAAGATGTTGTTATTTATATTTCTTTGAACGAAGAGGCAAACAAGGATTGTCGAAAACCATTTTCATTGTATAAATTCGGCCATGAAAATGATAGTTTTGGGAAGAAATACTTCAATGAGGGAGAAATTCATTGTGTTGAGTTTAAGGGGCACGTGTTTTATAAAAAGATAACGCATGAACAATAAGGGGAAACGTGGTGAAGTGTGTGAATTGTCAGAAGAATTGCAGAAGCTAGAGATGAGTAGTCCCACATCTCTAACGACCGAAAGCAACGCCCAACAGAGTATTATAAATATAAGCTCAAGAGAGATTGAAAGGCACGGAGCCGTGCGGTGAGCACAGAGCGAACTATTCTTTCGCCTTTTACTAAAGAACACCGTGTGCTCGCCGTTTAAAGCGACATACGCTAATTTTTGGAGGGTTGTTCTTTTTAAGAACGCCCAACAAATTTTTAGTTTAAATAATTTCTTGGTATTTTAATCTGAAGGTGCTATTTTTCATTGGTGGAGGTTTTCGAATTTTAATCTTCTCCTATTATCAAAAATGATAGCAAGGCTTATTTTTTTAATATATTATGTTAAATAAGTTGATAGAAATGACACGGATCAGTTTACCTTTTAACAATTAGGTAAAAAAAAGTTGAATGTTCGGATAGAAGTAGTAAATGAAAGTAAAAGAGAAATGGTTATCTTGAGTGTATATATGCCATCTATGATTCTAACTTTTGTAAACATTTCAACATAATATAAGTAAGTTTTGAAGCCCAACAAAGTTTCTAAAAACTACAATTTTTCTTGTTAGAATTTAGAACCATAGGTGTTCCTTGAGCTCTAACGTATGCTATTTGTATATGTATACACTCAATTAGATATTCACAAAAAACAATCTTTATTGTATGTCTTACATTAAAATCGCATTCTGCTATACTGAATCAAGAAAAAAAGCTTCTAACAATTTATAAGGAAATCTACTCTCTGTTGGTTATTAAATCAGTATACACCAACCCTTCACTACAATCTACCTTGCACTGTGATGAGGAATCTCCTTTGACAACCATGGGAGAATAATAAATGTGGGGTTATTGAAAGTTCCCATCAAAGTCAAGCATATCAATTCTCTCAATTAGATGAAAAATAAATAAATGATAGTTAAACTTGGGATAGTTGAGCACTCACGTCAATTAAACAATAGTTAAAGTTGTAGGCAAATTTGGGAAAATGAAAAAAATAAAAAAAATGTATTTAAATTAGAATAATTACCTAGATTGATGATGATATTATAACTAATCATTCCTTTATGATTCATTTTGATTGTTTCCATTTTGACTTGGTTGATATGTTGTATGAGACAAACGATTGTTTTTTAAGGCGATTTCTGAAACACTAGCACAACAGTAAGTGCCTATTAAAAGAAATGAAAAAAAAAATATATATATAGTGACTTAATAATAACATTACAATAAAGTATATATGCTATACCTTTATGGCATCCATATTACACATTTACATTAATAATAAATAAAAAAACGATAAATATACATACTATACCTCTAAAGGATTAGGGTGTTGTCCCTGCAATGGCATCAACAAGCTCTCCAAATTTTTTTGTAATCTTTCAATCTTAGCTTTCATGGTTTTTATCTCTTCATTTCTTGCTGCTGGTAGGGAAGCACCAAGTCCATGATTAGAGCAAATAGGATCGTTCTACTTGTTGCTTTTGAGATTATTCATCCAATGGTATATGTTGATATTTGTAATTATTTTTGGTTTATTTTGACACTTGAACTTATAAAGAGATTGTTGTCTCTTGGAAGGATATCACAAATTCGATCAACTAGAATTTATAATTGATAGATTATTTTAGGTGAAAATTTTAAATAAGTTTGTTTTTTCAAATTATTTAAATGATGAAGAAAAATGTTATTTCAATAAATAATCATTATTAAAAAAAATTGAGAAAAAATTTATCACCTAAAATTATCTACCAAATATAAATTCGGATTGATTTGAATTATAGAACAATTGTTGTAGTTGATATCATTATAAAAGACAACGATCTCATATTTCGCCACCTCCACCACCGTGATCATGAAGCTTCTGATAGATACAAAAGGGTAAAGGATTATATATGCCGAAGCTGGAAAAGATTTTTGTTGATTTTCTCTTCAACCGTTCAACGTAATGTTATTGCCTGTTAGTACTGTTATGAAGTTGCTGAAAAAAAAAATGCATGGTTGGATCCCTTGGAAACTTTTACGAAAGCGTCGAAAAATTGAATGATTCATTCTTTCAGCCGACAACAAACAAGAACATCTTGTTGAAACCTAAATATTCTTCATGATTAGCAGCCAATACTCCTGTCTTGTTGCCAGGCATTCAATCATCAACACCACAAAGCTTTTAGAGTGTTCATATGTTCGTAAAGGATCATCATCGTATGATTATTATGATGGACTGTGCGGTAGGAGGAGTTGTTTTGTATTACACAAATGATTCGACAGCTACTTGCCCTTGTTGCTCTGGGATCATGAACATCCCTGCCACATTTGTACACCTCCCACCAAACAAAGTTTCAACTTCATTGCCTACTACAAAGGAGGGTTATGTGAAAGGGGTCGTTATGTATACGATCATGGACGATCTTACGGTCACGCCGATGTCGACTATTTCGATCATAGCTATGCTACATAAGTTCAACCTCGGGCAAGTCGAGTCTCTGGAAGAGAAAGTGGTAAAATGTAGGCATTATTATCCCATTTGTTTATAAGTTGCTGTAAGGAACATACAGGTTTGATAGCTTTGATTTGTTCTTATGTTTTGTTTCAGGGTTTGGAGTTGTTGAAGAGCATCGCTAGAGTCGAAAACTGTGCTTACTGATGTATCCCTTACCAATTAAGTACTTAAAAAGTATTAAAGGGTTAAATAGTTTTTAATCCAAAAATAAACGGCCATTAAAAAAAAAATCCGCCCAATGAGATGATGCCATTCATGTGGCTATGATATTTTCATAATATATTTTTTTCAGAAATTAATATTAGAATTAAATTTTTTTAATTTAATTTAATAATGTGGTGATGTCTCTTTCCTCCCAATCTCTCGTTCACTCCTCTAACTTTAAAAATGTTTTAGGATTTGAAATTTAAGTGAATTCCTATCGATGTTTAAGGTTGGGTATCAATGGTTCCAAGGTGGGAACTAGTGGCAAATCTGGGGTTGTAGGATCCTGTCTTCCCCTAAAATATAAATTTATTATTTAAGTCCTTAAATTTTTAAAAAAAATTAGATTAGTAAAAGTAAAATTATACTTTAGACCCCTAAAATTATAAAATTAGATTTAATCCTTTAGAAATTATAAATACATAGACTATAAAAAATTAAAATTTTATTTATCCACCTAAAAATTTATTCTAACTTTGCCCCTGGTGAAAACCGCCATTCACTGAGGAAGAAGAAGAATTTGCGACGGGTCTGACTTGATGATGACAACTTTCTGGTCGGTAATGAAATCTTTAGTCGGTGACTTAATAATTAGATTATAATATACTCAGAAAAAAAAAACAAATGTGTTTATAAAAAATATTTTAAAAATTAAATGAAGCATTAATTGAAATTATATACGCATTAAAAATTATGTTATTTTGTGCTCAAATACTGTAAACTGTAATTTTCTAGATTCCACATTAATTGAAATAATAAAAATAGATATCGACCACAAAAACATTTTTTATTATTTACCTTGAAACCATTTATTTTTATAAAAGAATAGTTGTCGAGAATTACTCAATTGAGTAAATTTTTTAAATATAATATAAATGTAGAAAAGTTGGATTAGATTTTCATCAAGAAAAATAATTAAAAGTTAAAAACTAAAAATTAAAAATTGAATCTTTGATTTAAATAAATTATGAAAATAATATATATATATATATTTAGAGGTAACTGTTTGAGTTAACATGTAATCTCAAATCCTTGTTGCATTTCCATCGTAACTATACAATGTCATTATCAGTTCTCTGGAGTTGGCTAAGTTGGATGATTTTAGTTTTTATAGAAACTTATGTATAATTGGTATTTTATTTTTGAATCAAATAAATTGTTCTTTATATCAGTTCATATGTATTTGCACTCGAAATATATGATTGCTGTATATGAAATAGTCTGGGTACATTTGAAAATTGTCGCATGAATGCCATTGGTTTCTTTTGGTATGGTAGCAGCTGGTTCTTACATAACAATTTATATCTTGATGAGATTGTTAGGAATCGCAGGTGCTACGACGGCCCTGCATTAGATCCGGTCATTACTCAGCAAGTTCGCTAATAAGTTCATCTCTTGCCTAGTCATTAGTGTTTGCTTCAAAAATGGTTTATCTGACTAGTATCAGAACCCCGTATTGTTAGAGTAACTAACTAAGGATTGGTTCAGTATCGGTTAGTTTTGGTAAGTCTGTTAAGCAGTTAGTCGGTTGAGAAACTCACTTGTATTTGTTATATAAGCACATATGCTGTACAGAAACAATGAGAGTGAAATATATGAATCGGTCTTCTTGATGTATACTGTTTCTCTAGAGTTTCTATTATAGTTATCGTCAATTTGCTCTAAAAGACATGGGACAACTCCACTTTTTCTTGGGTATTTCTGTTCATCATACATCACAAGGGTTGCTCTTAAGCCAGAAAAAATACATTACAGACATACTTCACAAGACGGGCATGTCTGGCGCATCGACTACACCAACACCTATGGTCAGCACTCCAAAGCTAGTTGCCTCTGATGACAGCCCGCCATTTGCTGATGGCCCCTTGTACCGAAGCATAGTCGGCATGCTTCAATATGTGTGCATTACTCGTCCCGATTTATCATTCTGTGTTAATAAGCTTAGTCAATACATGAACGCTCCTAGTGAAGCTCATTGGACGGCTGTTAAACGGGTGTTGCGATATCTTCTAGGTACTTTAGATCATGGATTGTTTCTCTCCAAAGGCCAGTTTGAGTTAGTTGGCTATTCTGATGCTGATTGGGCTTCTTCAGTGGAAGATCGGCGTTCCACCACTGGCTATGTTATCTATCTAGGGTCGAATCCCATTACATGGTGCTCCAAAAAGCAACCTGTTGTCTCTCGATCCTCCTCTGAGGCTGAATACCGTAGTCTCGCTAACTGTGTGGCTGAATTGCTGTGGGTTAAACAGTTGCTCGATGAGCTGGGTATGCCTCTCTGCCAGTCTCCAGTTGTCTGGTGCTACAACACCTCTACCGTGTCAATGGCTGCAAATCCTACTCACCATGCTCGTGTAAAACATGTCGAGATTGACCATCATTTTGTTCGTGAGAAGGTACTTGATGGTACCCTGCTGGTCAACTTTGTTCCCTCTAACAAACAGGTGGCTGATGTTCTGACTAAACCCATCACTCCCAAGCAGTTTGCAACTTTTCGTCGCGCTCTTTGTGTGTTGTCCAGCGCTGGTGTTTCTTTTTCACCAAAAGGAGTTGAGGAAACCAGGAGAATGTTAGAGTAACTAACTAAGGATTGGTTCAGTATCGGTTAGTTTTGGTAAGTCTGTTAAGCAATTAGTCGGTTGAGAAACTCACTTGTATTTGTTATATAAGCACATATGCTGTACAGAAACAATGAGAGTGAAATATATGAATCAGTCTTCTTGATGTATGTAATATCCCGAAAACTTTTACAGTAAGATATTATCCTTGATATAGTAAAATAAGGAAATAAAGTGACAAAAAGGGAAATTTTGAGTTATGTCAAAATTGAGAAGTATATTATGATATATTAATTCAAGAAAGGACTAAATTGTAAAAGTGAGAAAAGTTTGTTGCACAAGAGTAAATACTCAAAATTTGAGGGGTTAAAGTGTAAATATGAAAAAGTTGAAGGACCAATAGTGTAAATATTTTAAGAGTGGAATGATCTAGAAACTAAGGAAAATGGATGAATTAGGACCAAATTGAATAGGTGAAGAACTATGAGGGACTAAATTGTAATTTTACCGAATTAAATGATGACTCAAGGATGGAATTTTAAAAGATAATAAAGGGCAAAATGGTCAATTGGAAGAGAGAGAAATCTAGAAAGCAATGATGATGTTGGAGATATTTTAGATTAAATAAATAAATAATAGTTTATTAATATTTTAATTTAATTTTTAAATGATATTTTATTATTTTATTATTATTTTATTTAGTATATATAAGGAAAGAAAGATGAAGAATCATCATCTTTTTTCCCTTGCACCTAACGTATGAAGAGAAAAGGAAGAAAGAAACTTTCTTTTCTTTATGATTTGGTCCTTCTACCAAAAATTCACCATTTTCACCCAAAAATCAAAAGAATTTCCTTAGCTACCAAGAGAGAAAAATGTTAAGGAGGCTATGGGAAGTTAAAATATCAAGTTGGATTCAAGAAATGGAGGCTGATGGAGAGAGAAAATCAAGATGAAGGTTGGAATCAATAGAACAAGGTAAGAACATCATGATTTCAATATATTTTTAAGTTTGATATTATTGAAAAAGCATGAGATTGATGTTAATTTAGAGTTTCTTTACCTATGATCCTATGTTCTTTATATGTTAATGAAGAGAAAATAAGAGAAAGTGATGAAAAATAGTGTAGAGAAAGAAAATAAGGGTGTTATAAACATGGTAATTAACATCTTGCACTAAAACAACTTTGGACAGCAGCAGTAGGCTAACTTTGAAAAATCACCATAAATTGTGAAAATCGAATTGGAGTATGAAAAAAATATGGAATTAAAGCTTATTGAGTCTAGTTTCTTATAGAAGAAACAGTGTAGCCAATGAAATTGTGAATTGTGAGATATAATAAATTTAGTGAGACAAGGTTAGAATGATTTCGGGTTCCCCTGTTCTGACTTTGTAAAATCATAAAAAAATTGGATAAAAATAATTAAGGGATTAAATTTATATTTTTAAAATCCTTAATGAGTCTATTTTCAATAGAAATAAGTGGGAACATCATCCTAATCTCGTACAATGAGATAATTAATTTTTAGTGAAGAAGGGTCGAAACTGTAAGACAGCAGAAAATGGGTAACTTTAAAGAATAAATTGTACTTATTGGCTAAACCAAAAATTCTGAAAATATTATGGTAAGAAGATACATGAGTATAGTTTCAGAGAAAATTATAGGATCTTAATTTGGAGTTCTATAGCTCCAGATATAAATAATTTAGTGACTATGATGCAGATAGACAGCTTGAATATTCATAAAAGTAAATAATAAAAATTATGGATAATGTTACTTACATGTGTGTTATCTACATTAAGGATGTGGAATGGAGAGGAGGAGGAGGAAAAATATGTATGAATATTCATCTAGCATGGCTAATTTGCATATTTTAGGCTCAAGGACTAAATTGACTAAAAGTAAAACTTTATGGGCAATTTTGTAAAAATGTCAGAAATGACCAAATTGCATGAAATGGATTATTTTATTATTTAAGTTACAAAATTGAATGAAATTATTAATTTAGTTCAAGATCGGGGGAAAACATGCTTTAGGGATTAAATTGAAAAGTGTTAAAATTATGAAAAATTCTGATATTTTATAGAATTCATGGATTGTTATCAATATGTATGAGAATAATAGCTGGAAATAAGGATTAAATTGCAAGAATTTTATTTTCCTGACCCTAAGGATGAAATCGTCATTAATTAAAAGTTTAGGGGCAAAACGGTAATTTTTCCTAGAGCATTAATTAAATGCATTAGAATATGAAATGAATGATAATGATGATCAAATTTATTTATAAAGATCTGGATGACTCAAATACAAGACTTGATCGTGGAAAGAAAAGATCTCGGATTAATGAAATTATAAACACAAACAAGCAATGAGGTAAGTTCATGTAACTTGAATTATATTCTTAAATGCTTAAAATGCATGTTTTTGATATGAATATGATTTGAATGTTCATTATATGAAAATTGATGAAACATTGATATATTTGATAAAATGGGAAGAAATCCCGGTTGAATGAAAGGAAAATTTGATGGATCTCTGAAAAGGAATTGACGGTAAAAAGGATCTAGCCCGGACGGGTGATCCTATTCTGATATAGCCCTCCCGAAGAATATGTGGAAAATGGATTTAGCCCTGACGGGTAATCCAAATTAGGTCTGAATTTAGCTTTGGGTGTAATTCGGATCCAAGCTCATTAGAGTAATTGTCGTTGCGAGATTTAGCTCGGGTGGTAATCCCGACAATACTCTATGAGTTTATATTGCGAGGATTTAGCTCGGATCGTAATCCCATTGCAAGGTTGAGGTTCATGAGTGTGCTTTCTGAAATGAAATGTGTAAGACCATGGTTGAAAGATACCATGGCAACATGATATGAAATGTATAAGACCATGGTTGAAAGATACCATGGCAACATGATATGAAATGTGTAAGACCATGGTTAAAAGATACCATGGCAACCTGATATGAGATGTGTAAGACCATGGTTGAAAAGATACCATGGCAACGTGACATGAAAAGAATAAGACCATGGTTGAAAGATACCATGGCAACGTGACATGAAAAGAATAAGACCATGGTTGAAAGATACCATGGCAACGTTACATGAAAAGAATAAGACCATGGTTGAAAGATACCATGGCAACCTGACAGAAAATTAGTAAGACCATAGTTGAAAGACACTATGGCATCATGTCAAAGATAAATAAGACCGTGGATGGGAGACGCTCTAACATCTGTTGAACAATTGATATTCAGGTAATATGTATCAGATGACGAATAGTTATATGAAATAATTATGAAGATAGATAAATGAAATAAGTATAAGTACATGGAATATAATTCATGTTAAGTTTGATATAAGCTATTACCGGAATAAAAATACCTAAAATATATGGAAATGATGGAGCATGAAATATTGATATAATGAAATGGATGATATATGCTTATGAAGAAATGGTAAGAGCATGACATGTTTCATGACATGTACATATATGATTATCTTTGATATGTTGATACAAGGAAATTATGTAAGTTGAGACTATTATTAAACTCAAGTGCGATATGTCGAGAAAATAGATATATCAATGTTGAATTTATATGAGATATGTGCAAGTATACTAACAATGTTGCTGTTTGATGCTTATACAAGTGTCAAACTGTTGATTGAATGGTAATATATTTATTTATATAATGCATTGAATCGGTAAGTATTTAAATTTTTTTTAGTGATCTGTAAATGGTAGTAATGCTCTGAAACCCTGTTCTGGCAGCGAATACGGGTTAGGGGTGTTACAATGTATACTGTTTCTTTAGAGTTTCTATTATAGTTTAACACGTATTATTGTTATATTTCATGATTTGTCGATTGATTATGTTTTATTTGTTGATATCGGTATGCCATCGTAAATCATTATCCGGCTACTAGTTATTTAATTCCTCAGCCTGGGGTTTCTTGGCAAGATATTGTTAGTGAATCTTCATTTGTCCTTTCCAATCCTCTTTAAGGATCATTATTGCTAAAAGATATATCTCAATATATTAAGCAAGCGGGATTCACCGGAGTTCCTACCATTTCTTATCGACTAATTCAATCCATGGCGACAGCCACCACCGTGAGTTTGAAGCTTCTGATAGATACAAATGGGTAAAGGGTTCTATATGCCGAAGCTGGAAAAGATTTTATTGATTTTCTCTTTCAACATATTGTTATTGCTTGTTGGTACTGTTATAAGGCTGCTTACACAAGAAGGCATTGTTGGATGCCTCAGAAATCTTTACAAGAGCATTGAAAAATTGGGCGTTGCGTACATTCTCTCGACAACAAACAAGTATACCTTGTTGAAACCTACATATTCTTCAAGCTTGCTGGCCAATGTTCCTCTCTTGTTTCCAAACATCGAATCATCAACAACACTAGGGATTTACCGATGGTCGTATGGTCTATTTGCCCTTCTTGCTTTGGGGCCATGAACTTCCCTGAAACACTTGTAAACCCACAAAATAAGGTTTCAATATCATCGTCTGCCGCAAATGAGGGTGCATATGCGAAAGGGGTCATTACTTATATAATCATGGATGATTTGGCAGTCACACCAATGTCAACAATTTCAAGCATAGCTATGCTAAGTAAGTTCAACGTTAAATAAGTTGATGCATTGGAAGAGAAAATGGTTGATGTAGGCATTAATGAGGTGAGCTTCATTTTATCTTGTCTCATTTATAAGTTGCTATCATAAACAAAAGTTTCATGACTTTGGTCTGGTTTTGGTTTCAGCATTTAGGGTTGCTCGCTACAGTCCAATGCTATAACTTGTTATGAAGTAATGCTAAAATTATCAATTTAACATCTCAATATTGTTTCCAAATGACCTAAATTGCAAGAACAAAAAAGAACCACTTGTCAATATGATACTATAATCTCCAAGTTTCAATTTCTAAAATGAAATTATATGAGCTTGAACAGATTGCTCATTAAATCCAAGACTTCATTGAATAGGCTCGGACTTTATGGAGGATTCCTTTTTCCCACCAAGGAAAACAGCAGTAAGCACCGTTTTTGTCTGCATGGATGCCCTAAGCAATTCCACTCCCTATTACACAAACAAAGCAAGTTTAAGCCAATGTTATTAATAATGGAGTGCCAAGCAAGAATCAAAAGGAAAAAAAATCTTGTTTTACCCCATTAGCTCCAACGGCAATGACTTTCTCTTCAAGATCACCATCATCCTTTATGTTCAAGTGGTTGAGCAAAGTGATAATAGATTTAGCAGACATAGGCCTCACTGCCAGATCATCCATTATCATATAAGTTACAGATTCCTTAACAAAACCTACCCCTACCTTGTCTCGCAAATTCACAAAAGTGAAATCAAGGTACATTGGATGGTAGCAGCGAGGACAACAAGACAAAACATTTGCCATATACTTGCGACAATCCTCTTTTGGTTTGTAGTTACTACACCTGTAGAATTCGGTGTATATTGGCGGTGACATGGATGGCCACAACCGAGGTACGTAAACACCATAGTTAAAAGCTTGAGTCTTCAAAAAGATGTCTGTTATTTTTTTTGACAGCATATAGGAATTGCCCAAATTTTCAATGCTGTCGTAAATGTTTCCAATGCACCCTGCTGTTCCTTGTTTACTAAGGAGCCTAATCACAGTGCCAACAGGCAATAACATAGTACTGAATAGAAAATCAACAAAATCTTTACCAGCTTCTGCTGTTGAAACATTGGCAGCAACAACACATAAAAATAACATCCTATTTGCTTAAGAACTAAAATGAAACCAAGAGCAAAGCAAAGAACTTGAGCACTAAAAATGGATGAGAAAATCAGCAGCAATTTTCATTGATTGATGATAAAATAAATACAAAGTTAACAAGTCAAATGACCATTACCAAATAATTTACCTACTCCCACTAATAAGAGACTTAAGCTAACTTAAATTACAAGACAAAGCAAACTGGTATGGCCAGCCTTATATCCATCAAACTCAAATAAAAAAACTAAACAAAAAATTACAAACTTTGATGTCAAGTTACAAGCTAACTTGACCAAGTTACATATGAACCAAAATAACAAAATGAAACAAGGCAGTTAAGCTAGTTGCTGCTTTTGAACTCAGCTCGATTGTGCCCTTTAGGCTGAGCTGCTACAGCTTCATGCATCCTTCCAAGCTGCCAACAGTCCAATGTTGCATTGCAGGCCAAATCTCAAAGCTCCTCCTTGGACTGTATGCAACAAACACCTATTAGCTTCCTTAATGTTTCAAACCTTGCTATACCAAGTGGCTTAGTCAAGATATCAGCCAATTGGTCTTGTGAACAACAATGCACTAAGCTGACTTCTTTAGATTGCTCAGCTTCTCTAACAAAGTGGAACTTTATCTTAAAGTGCTTGGTTTTGCCATGAAAGACTGGATTCTTGGCTATGGCAACAGCCAACTGATTGTCAACCATGATCTCAGTAGGATCACATTGGTTCTAATTCAGATCGTGCAGTAACTTTCTGAGCCAAATGGCTTGATTCACTGCTACTGCTGCTGCTATGTATTCTGCCTCTGCAGTGGATTGAGCAACAGTTTGTTGCTTCTTTGAACTCCAACAAAACACACTCGAGCCAAGGGTGAAAAAGTACCCCGATGTGCTTTTCATATCATCAATACAACCAGCCCAATCGCTATCTGAATAACCAACCAGCTTCAACTCCTTTTCTTTCTTAAACAACATACCAAGCCTCAAAGTTCCTTTAATGTATCTCAGCACCCTCTTGGCAGCCCTGAAATGCACTACATTACAACAATGTATAAACCTTGCCAACAAACTCATAGCATGCATCAAGTCAGGTCTAGTTGCTGTCAAATAGAGCAAGCAACCTACTAAACTCCTATATTCCTTCTCATTGACCCTTACATGATCACCAATGCTTGACAGCTTCTCTCCTTGAGCCATAGGTGTGTTTACAGGCTTGCAATTTTGCATGCTAAACTTGTCAAGTATCTTTAAGACGAATGCATGTTGGCTAATAAAAATCCCTCGATCAGTCTGGTTCACTTCCATACCAAGGAAGTAGGTCATGATCCCCAAATCAGTCATATCAAATACCTCTTGCATCTGTACTTTGAACTCATTGACCAGAACATCCTTGCTTCCAGTCACTAGCAAGTCATCGACATAAATCAAGACAATCAACAATGTCTCATCCTTGGATTTCTTCACATAGAGGGTTGGCTCATTCAGGCTTTTCTCAAACTTGAGCTTAGACAGGTAAGCATCTACCCTATCATACCATGCTCTAGGTGCTTGTTTCAACCCATACAGAGCCTTCTTCAGCCTATAGACCTTGTCTTCTTGTCCTTGGACTTGGAAGCCATCTGGTTGCTCTATGTAAATCTCCTCCTTGAGAAAGCCATTCAAGAAGGCTGACTTAACATCAAGTTGATGTATTTTCCATTTCTTCTGTGCAGTCAAAGAAAACAGTAGCTTGATGGTATCCAACCTTGCAACTGGGGCAAAGTTCTCCTCAAAATCAACTCCATGCTGCTGGCAATACCCCTTAACCACCAACCTTGCCTTGTGTTTGTTTAATGAGCCATCAACATTGAATTTTGCTCTAAAGACCCATCTAACTCCAATAACCTTCTTCTCTGATCTCTCAACCAAGTCCCAAGTCTGATTCTTTTGGATCATGTCCATTTCTGCTTCCATAGCTTTCTTCCAATTCATGTCCCTAGCTACTTCTTCATAGCTCGAAGGCTCCACAATGGCTACATTGCATCTCTGATAAACATCAGCAATGGACCTAGTACCTCTCACAGGAAGGTCATCAACATTGCCATTACTAGGCTCACTTTCAATTAGCTCCAAGTTGCCTTCAGCCGAATCCTCTTCAAATTGCCTTGCATTCGAACCATCCCAGTTCCAAATCTTCTTTTCATCAAATCTGATGTCTCTACTTACCAAAATCTTCCTTGTTGAAGGTTCATAGACTCTATAACCTTTCTTGTCACTGCTATAGCCCACAAAAATACAAGGAACAAACCTCTTCTCGAGCTTGGTCCTTCTTTCTGCAGGTACAAGGACATAGCACACACATCCAAAGACCTTCAAATGAGAGACAGATGGTTTGAGTCCATGCCATACTTCAAAGGGTGTCTTATCCTTGACAGCATGTGTTGGGAGCTTATTGACCAGGTACACCGAGCTATTGACAGCCTCTGGCCAAAATGAGTTTGGAAGCTTGCTTTGGAACAGCAAACACCTAGCCATATCCATTACAGTCCTATTCTTCCTTTCACACACTCTATTTTGCTGAGGAGTGTACACTGTGGTTAGCTGATGATAGATCCCAGCCTGCTCACATAGCCTCTTGAATCTATCAGACAGATACTCAGCCCCATTGTCTGTTCTTAATGTCTTGATCCTACAACCAACTTGGTTTTCAACCATGGCTTTGAACTTTCCAAAAGCTTCAAACACATCAGACTTCTGTTTCAAGAAGAAAATCCAACAGAATCTGGTTAGATCATCAATGAAAAGTACAAAGTACTTACTTCCATTCAGTGAAGGGGTCTTCATTGGGCCACAAATGTCAGAATGCACCAGCTTAAGCTTCTCTCGAGCTTTCCATGCTTGATCAACTGGAAAAGGAAGCCTAGCTTGCTTGCCAAGTTGACAGACATCACAAACACATTCAAGTGGCTCGACGTTGGTCATATCCTCTGCCAAACCAAGCTTATGCAGCAAATCAAGTGACCTAAAATTGGCATGGCCTAGCCTCCTGTGCCATAGGCCAGCACTGTCACTTTGGCTCAAATATGCCTTTTTTTCAAGCTGACTAACATCCAACATGAAACACTTGTCTGCCATAGGTACTTTGGTAATTTCCTGACCAAGAAAATCTTCAATAACACAGGAACCACTTCTAAAGAACAAATAATAGCCTTTTTCAACCAACTGACCAACACTGAGCAAGTTTTGGTCTATATCGGGCACATACAACACATCAGTAATCAGCTTATTGCCTGAGCTTGAGCTGATCAACACATCACCCCTGCCTTTAGCTTCAATTAAACTCCCATTGCAAATTCTTATTCTTGAGCTGAAACTCCTGTCAAGCTCCTTAAACAGGTTTACATCAGCAGCCATGTGATGTGAGCAGACACTATCTACAAGCCAACTACATTAGGCTTTGCTTGTGGTTGCAAGGGAAGATGCACTGAAAACATGCTCCTCCTGAGCTTGTTGATCCTCAGCAGGATGTGCCTGATCTTGTTGCTGTACTGGTACTTTGCCTTTGTTCTTACAAAGTTTCTCAACATGACCATATTGCTTGTATTTCCAGCATTGAACATCTGGTCTTCTCCAACAGTTTCTTTCTGAGTGTGTGGTTCTTTTGCAATAAGTGCATGGTAGGTAGCTCTTCTTACTTGAATCCCTTCTGAATTTGTCCTTCTTGTCAAGCCAAGGCTTCTTGCCTTTTTGATTTGCATTGGAGCTTTCTTTTGCCCTTGCTTGGAAGGCACCCTCAGAGTGTTCTTCCTGCCTATTAGCCCTTCTCTGCTCCAAAGCATAGAGTGAGTTCACCAATTTTGATAGAGAAATGGTGGTGAGGTCTCTCGAGTCCTCCAATGAGGATATCTTAGACTCGAATCTCTCAGAAAGTATGGTGATTACCTTCTCAACCACCCTACTTTCAGCAAAGTCTACACCAAGCAACCTTATATTGTTCACTGTGGCCATTATTCTATCTGCAAACTGCTTAATGGTCTCAGCATCTTTCATCTTGAGATTCTCGAAATCTCTCCTCAGATTAATCAGCTGTTGCTGTCTTGTAACGCCCCGTACCCGAGACCGTCGCCGGAGTCGAACACGAGGTGTTAATAGACTTAATTCATTACTTAAACAGCTCAAACAATTTATTTTTAAAATTTTCAGTCAAACTAACAATCTGCGTCATAGTCACTTAAAAATTCATATCTTGAGTTACAAAACTCGAAATCCAATTATGTAAATTTTCCTGAAACTAGACTCATATATCTATTTACTAATTTTTTTATAGAATTTTTGGTCTAGCAAATTAGTACAGTTTATTAGTTAAAGTCTCCCCTATTTCAGAGTTTGACTGCTCTGACCTCTGTGTATTAGGAATCAAATATCTCCCTGTACAGAGTTTCAATGACTATAACGTTTGCTTCTAATAAAACTAGACTCAATAAGGAATCTGTACATATAAATTATGACTTTTAATTATCTTTGAAAAATTTATGGTGAATTTCCAAAGTCATAACAGGGGATCCAGAAATTGCTCTGGCCCTGTTTCACAAAAATTTAAACATCTCATAAAATATAACTCATATACCTGTTTTGTTCCATCCATATGAAAATAGACTCATAATTCTTCAATTCCATATATTATTCATCATCTAATTGTATCTCTACTATTTTTAATGATTTTTCAAACTCACATCACTGCTGCTGTCTGAATCTATTTTATGATAAATTTTACCTATTTCATGGTTTCCATGGATTAGCTAGCAATTTAGCATACATAACACCAAATATGATCATGATTAGCCATTCCAATGGCTAATCATTACCAAGCATTTCCATACCATTCAATAACCATATCATAAGACCATATACACAAAATGATTATAATGCTATACATGCCATACTCAAAATATACAAGCCATTATGCCAAGATGGTATACGGATAGTGTGAGCGTGCCTCCGACCGTTTTCGATTTCCGAGCTGGCTTGTCAACACTACAAGGAATGAAAAGGAGGGAGTAAGCATAAATGCTTAGTAAGTTCACATGCAAATAGCAAGTAACATAACTATATAAGCAAACATAAAACATCATTTGCATAATCATCACCGAGACATTCATATCACATTTTCATTTATCATCTTACCATATTGTTGTTATATCGAGTTTTTAACCCGAGGGTTAAGTACATACCTGTTCAAAGTATTCATTTCACAACACTTACCAATACGTCTATTTCATCTCGAGTATTCCTCCGCTTGAGTAAAATTTTACCTGTTGAACACATCGGAATATAATTCGGATACATGGAAAGTTTGCACATAAGTGCCACATATGTAGCCAAGCTACTATGTAACCCGCCCATAAGCGAACTCAGACTCAACTCAATGAGCTCGGGCGTTCGCATCCATGAGTGAACTCGGACTCAACTCAACGAGTTCGGATGCCTAGTTACATCTCACGAACTCGGATTCAACTCAACGAGTTCGGACATTTGCATCCATAAGTGAACTCGGACTCAACTCAACGAGTTCGGATGCTCAACCATCCTAGTGACATGTCACTTGTATCCTAATCTATTCCTAAGGTTCAAACGGGCGTTTTCCTCGATCACACATCTTTGCCATCTTCCATGGAATATCGAAATTGATACTTCGGTGATAGTTCATACTCATCAAGTAATTCACATAATTACATATTATTCAACAATAACCACAAAGCATAATATTTCATGATAATAATCAACATCATATCATATAAACAATATTAAATAATATTAAATTGCTTAAAATGACAATTATGTTACTATATTTACACATGAACTTACCTCGTATGCGAAAATGACTACTTTTACCATTTCGTCCACAACTTGGTATTTTCCCCATTTTAGCCCGAATTTTAGTTTTCCTTGCTCTATCATTTAAAATATAGTCTAATTAGGACTCACATTATTCAAATTGACCCAAAATCATATTTTGGAAAAATTACAGTTTTTCCCCTAAACTTTTGCATATTTACACTTTTGCCCCAAAGCTCGTAAATTAAATTTCAGCCTATTTTCTTAGGTTTTATGACATGATGATCATTTTTCCCTTCTATGGCAATATCAAATTCTCACTCTAACATGTACTTATGACTATTAGGTATTTTTACCGATTAAGCCCTTTTGCTAGTTTTCGCTTAAAACCGAGTAGCACAAGTTGTCTAACATAATTTAAAACCTCATATTCTATCATAAAACACCAAAATACACAAATTTCACCTATGGGTATTTTTCCAAATATAAACCCTAGGTTAAATTATTGCTAGCATAAGCTTAATCGAGCTACCGGGACTCCAAAAACGTAAAGAACTTGAAAAACGGGGCTAGAATGGACTTACAATCGAGCTTGGAAGCTTGAAAAACCCTAGTCATGGTTTCTCCTTGCTATATTCGGCCATGGGGTTGAAGATGAGCAAAATTGGCTTTTAATTTTGTATTTTAATTCATTTTACCCCTAAATGACCAAAATGCCCTTACTACTAAACTTTCCAAAAATTCCATCCATGTCCAATTTTTGTCCATAGACTTATAAATTGGTAAAAGTTCTATTTAAGACCTCCTAATTAATATTTCAAAACAATTTCATACTAGAAACTTCTAGAATGCAAGTTTTACAAATTATTCGATTTAGTCCCTAATTTCAATTTAAGCACTTTATGCATAAAATTTCTTCACGAAATTTTCACACAATCATGAAATCATATCATAGACCTCAAAATAATCATAAAATAATTTTTCTATCTCGGATTTTGTGGTCACGAAACCACTATTCTGACTAGGCCTAAAATCAGGATATTACATGTCTAGTCTTCTCAGACCCCATGAATTCCTCCTTCAACCTGTCCCAAGCTTGCTTAGGTGAGTCACATGCCATAATGCGAGTAAAGATCACATCAGACACTCCATTCTGCAAGTAGGCCATGGCTTTAGGCTTCTTGGCAGACTCCTCAGCATGCTGTCTCATCTGAGCAACAGTGGGATTGGCTCTCAATGGAGGTGGCTCGACATCATTCTCCACTACACTCCACAAATCATATGCCTGAAGGTAAGTCTTCATTTTTACCACCCAAATGTGGTAGTTCTCGCCAGTGAACACAGGAGGTGGAGGTGGTGTGAAGCTCATCCTGCTGCAACAAGTTCAACAGCTTCGGTTTCCTACTTTCTTAAGCTTGATTTCAAAAACGAACAACAACCAACAAAAGAAGGCCCTCAAAGACTTAGGCTCTTGATACCATTTGTTGAAACATTGGCAGCAACAACACATAAAAATAACATCCTATTTGCTTAAGAACTAAAATGAAACCAAGAGCAAAGCAACGAACTTGAGCACTAAAAATGGATGAGAAAATCAACAGAAATTTTCATTGATTGATGATGAAAATAAATACAAAGTTAACAAGTCAAATGACCATTACCTAATAATTTACCGACTCCCACTAATAAGAGACTTAAGCTAACTTAAATTACAAGACAAAGCAAACTGGTATGGCCAGCCTTACATCCATCAAACTCAAATAAAAAAACTAAACAAAAAATTACAAACTTTGATGTCAAGTTACAAGCTAACTTGATCAAGTTACATATGAACCAAAATAACAAAACGAAACAAGGCAGCTAAGCTAGTTGCTGCTTTTGAACTCAGCTCGATTGTGCCCTTTAGGCTGAGCTGCTACTGCTTCATGCATCCTTCCAAGCTGCCAACGGTCCAATGTTGCATTGCAGGCCAAATCTCAACATCTGCAAATGGAAGTCTGTTAGAATTTGGGTCTATAAAAAGCTTCAAGCTGACAGTGTTGGGATTGGAGGCAGCCATGAAAAGATGCAATAGATAGAATAATATAGGTCTCCAATACAATTACTGTGTTGTTAAATTTCGCAGAGTATATGCTTTATATATAGAGATTAATTTGCAGTAACCAAGATGAATGGAATGGCTAATGCATGTACGTCATATTTTGTTGAATTTCAAGGGACATTTAGAAACCTCCACAATAATTACTGATTGGAGTGTTGAGAATTCAACGATCATATTGATAGTTCTTTGTACCAGCTTACATTCTCCGAACCAGCACCAAGTCGAAATAAGGGACTAATCCAGTGAATCCAATACTGTATACTAATCAAACAATCTTGTGGGGAAATTAACAGTCAAGTGCAAAATTTAGACAGCAGCAGTTTTCTCAGCAGAGGAGAGAGGGTGTTAATAGTAAAGAGGGCATTTACCTCATTTTTTTTATGTAAGATCGCTAGCAAAAGGTTCAAGCTAACAGCTATCATAAACAGAACTTTCGAGCATTTTGTAAAGAGTGTATTTTTGAAATATAAACAAATTGAAGGGATTCTTTCAACTGATTTCGTGATTATATTTCTATTATAAAATATCTCAAATCAACACAATCTTTGCCATATGGTCTTCAGCAACAGTGATGGTTTAAATTCCTTTAGAATAGGCTGTTTCTTCAGCAAGTGCAATTTATAAACACGTCGAAAAATTTCAATTTTTCCGAGTAAATTTTTTTAAATAAAATAAAAAAATTAAATTAAAATATTGTGAAAGTATAAACACATAAATTTAAAATTACAAATATTTAAAAACTTATTCAAAACAGAATAATAAAAATATAAGGTTGATAAATAAATAACTTTTATTTAGGTTGTTAAAATTATTATTTAAAAAGCTTCCAAATTTGTATCTTTATATATTCTTTAATTATTTTTTGAAGTAAGAAAATAAATTAATCTTGATGTTTATAGAGAAGAAAACTATAAAAAACTTAAGTTAAATTTGTGGGCCGTTCCAATAAAGGAATTATGCCTCCAAAAATAGGCGTATACTGCATTGTGCTGCGAGCACACGGTATTCTTTAGTAAAAGGCGAAAGAATAGTTCGCTCTGTGCTCACAGCGCAGCTCCGTGAATGAAACGGTCTATTTTTGCTTCTATTTATAGGAGTTTGTTGGGTGCTGTTTTCTGTTTCTTAGACATGTGGGATCCTGCTTTTCTCGAGCTTCTACAACTTTTCCCTTGTTTTTCATGCCATAGTTCCCTTTTCTGGTAATATTTAGGTGCTTCTTCCTGAAACTATATATATATATATTTTCCGTGGCCTTGTTTATATGAAGAAACTGGTTTTTGAAAAGCTTCCTGATTTCCCCGAGCCTTTTATTAACTACTTTATACTGAGTTTATACCAAGCAAATTTTCAACGCTCTATTAATGGTTTGCAGGGCATCTAACTATGGATTTTATAGGAAGCAACCTTATAACAGTATGAGCAGGTAATAACAATGCGCTAAACAGCAAATTAATGGAACTTCTAAATGGAGCTGCTTCATTTGGATTAACTTCCACAGCGAATCATCAATGAAATTGAATCTGTTACCATATAGAAAATCAAAAGTAAAACCAATGAGCATCCCTTCTTGGACTGAGAGACTCATAAGACGGTCTTTGCAAACCAATGAGCATCCCTTCTTGGACTGAGAGACTCATAAGACGGTCTTTGCAAACTGAAAATCAACCAGCATATCCTATATCACGATTGAATGTACTCAAGAAGAGCTGCTAGCATCACTTTCGCCCGCCTTCTTCTTGAGGAAGGCATGAGTGAGCACAGTCTTCGACTGCAAAGATGCCTTTAGTAACTTCACACCCTGTTTGCAGAAAAGCAAGTTTAAAACCAGCGTTGCATAATCGACAATGAAAGAGCCTCACATTCTTAAAATTTCTCACTTGTTATATAAAAAATAAGGCAGCAAAACAAATGGGGTTATTTCTTACCTCATCTATTCCTATATTTATGGTTTTCTCTTCAAGAACCCCTACATCTTTTATATTGAACTTGTTGAGTAAAGTGAAACAAGAAATGGCTGACATGGGCGTTACAACAAGATCATCCATGATTATATATGTAACAACCCCTTTCACATAACCTCCCTCATTAGTAGATGACCCCTTTCTTGGATTCACAATGGTTGCAGTTTGAGTCATAACATTTTTGCAGGAAGGACAAAGGGATTTAGAATCATTGGAAACATAGAAACCACAGTTGCCACGATAGTAATAATTACCGCACAGATAAATTCCGATGGGTTTCGATGATTCAATTGTTGGCAACAAAGGAGGCACATTTGCAGCATTGTTGGGAACTATAGGCTTCAAAAGGGTGTCTTTGTTTGCTGGTGAGTGAATGTAGGTATCGTTCATATTCTCAAGGCTGTCGTAAAGGTTTCCAAGGGAACCCACCATCTGTTCTTTGGTGAGAAGCCTTATGACAGTACCAACAGGTAATGACAGAATGTTGAACATAAAATCGACAAATTCTTTCCCAGATTCTGCAAATAAAACTCTTTGGCTAGTTGAGTCAACAAGAAGTTTCAAGGTAATAGTGTTGGCAGCCATGCCTTGATAGATATCGTGTCTAGGCTCTTTACAATGACTAATGGGGACGGATGGCCTAAGCAAATATATAACTACTTCACTCAAGATATACTAAAAGACCAAGTCTTTAATTTAGTTTAAACTTTAAACTCCTTTATCCTTTATTTTAAATTTATTTAACTTTATTTTTGAATTTTGAATATTTGTTATTTAAATTTCCTTTATCATAGGATTTATCTTCGTTTTTTAAAATTTCCATCCAAGAGACACAATTAGTAGAACAAAACGTCACCTATTTGATACTATAGTTTCTTCTTTACCCAAGAACTGTTGGAACTAAGAATGAGAGATGAATGAAGTTAACAGTTTCTTGAGCTTAAAGGCTCGATACTTGCTGAGCAAACAAAACAGCATTGGACTTGAAGAATAAAAGAAAGCAAAGAAAAGAGAATTGGATGATAAATTCTGATGATTTTCATTAACAATAAAGGATGGTCAAAATCAAGCAAATGTCACCCAAACATTTACCTAACACCACTAAACTACATTGTAACTTGTTAAACATAACTTGTACATTTTGCAAAGTTGATTTACCAGCTCAAACTTCACCTAATTACATCAAATATGTTTCGTACTTAGTTCAAATCTGACTAAGTTACAAAACAACAATTAATGTAACAAAACAAAATGAAATACAACAGCAGCAATGTGCTTTAGCTCTTGCATGCATGGTTCGGGCAGATTATTCTGCTTCTTGATGCTTCATGTGCAGCATGCAGGCCAACTTCAACAAGAACATAGTACTAAGCACCGACTTGGACTGCGATGGTGTCCTCGGCAATTTCAGTCCCTATTTGAATATGTTATTTAAATTATTTGAATTATAAAATTCAACTCGAATTTGTAACTCGAAATTTTTTCGAATAGAATTTTACAAAAAGACACTGAGAATTGATTCCATTGAATTAATAATTGTATAGAGCGTCATCAACTCTGTTTCGAGATGGCCAACCATAAAGTGGCAAATACATATGGCACAGTTCAGGTTATAAGCAATCTGGCGAATAGTCCAAGTCTAAGTCATTTGGTGGACAGTCTGAAAGTGCAAGAATGTTGACGGACTCTCCATATGCGACAAGTAAGAACAAGCTCGCCGATGCTCAAGCTGCGCATTGTATGGCGAACTGTACTGTGAAGCTGCCGACCATTTGGCGGATAGAAGACATGTGGATTGAATTCGCCAATTGCATGGAAATATTTTGGTGCATGTTGCACAAGTTATATTACACGTGTTAGGTAAAACAAATTTTTTTCAAAATTTGTTTTAATTGAATTAATGAAGTTCTAACACTATATAATTTATATTTGAAAATGAGGATGAAATATAAAAATCATTTTGGATTGCTAATAAAAAAAAGACAGCCATAAAAAGTTTAAATTAAATTTGTGGGCCATTCCAATAAAGGAATTAAGCCTCCAAAAATAGGCGTATGCTGCCTTAAGCTGCGAGCACACGGTATTCTTTAGTAAAAGGCGAAAGAATAGTTCGCTTTGCGCTCACAGCACAGCTCCGTGAGTAAATCAGTTGATTTGCGCTTTCATTTATAGCTGTCTGTTGGGTGCTGTTTTCTTTTTCTCAGAATGTGGGATTCTGCTTTCCTCGAGCTTTTACTGCTTTTTCCCCTTATTTTTCATGCTTTATTTTTACAAAACATAGTTCCCTTCTCTGCTAATATTGAGGTATTTCTTCCTGAAACTATATGTTTTTTTCTTCCATGGTCTATTTATATGAGGAAACTGGCTTTTGAAGGGCAAGTATATGTTAGATCAATTTCATTATAAAATTGACGATTAGCTCTACAAGCATCCAAATCCCGGTATAGTGTGTTGTTGATTGCATTTGTATGTTTGGCAACAAGAGATTTTGAGGTTTCAACAATGTATCCAACCACGGATTTTATAGTAAGCAACCTTATAACAGTACCAGCAGGAAATAACAATATGTCCAACAGCAAATAACTGGAACCAGCCATGTAACATAAATGGAGTTGATTTATTAGGATTAACCTCCACAGCAAATCATACATGACTGAACTTAATCGAATCTGTTACCATATAGACAATCCATGTTATCCAAATCTGGGACAAATAGAATACCGGTACATCTGCATGTTCAATTTTTAGATCACTTTAAGCATAGGACTAAGGTGGGGGATTTGATCTTCTGCACAAAAAGAGGTAAAACTTAAAAAAAAAACAGCACAATTTTGCAAATCTCTTTCCTAGATTCCGAGTTTGACAATGACACAATTGCAAGAACAAAAAGAACCATTTCTCAATATGATACTACAATTTACTGGTTTCAATTTCTTAAATGAAATTATCTGGGCTTGAACAGATTGATCATTAAATCCAAGACTTCAGTGAATAATAGGATCAGACTTTACAAAGATCTTTTTCTTCACACCGAGGAAAACATCAGTAAGCACTGTCTTGGAAAGCATGGATGCTCTAAGTAATTCCAATCCCTATTGCACATATAGAGCAAGTTTAAGCCAACGTTATTAAGAATGGAGTGTCAAACAAGAATCAAAAGGAAAAAAACTATTGTTTTACCTCATTAACTCCAACAGCAATGACTTTCTCTCAAGATCACCCAGATCCTTGATGTTGTAGTGGTTGAGCAAAGTGATAATAGATTTAGCAGACAAAGGCCTCACTGTCAGATCATCCATTACCATGTAAGGCATTACTCCCTTAACGAAACCTGCCTCGCCCAAGTTTGGAGCTTTGTTTGTCGTATCCAAAAAAGTTAAATTATGGTTCATAGCCTTACCGCAGCTAGGACAGCGGGTAGTCTGATAATTTGTCACGTACCTGTTGCAACACATATAAAGCTTGGTGCATTTTAAGAATTCCATGCTTGGCAACAAGGGAGCTACATTAGCTGAATAGTTCATAACCATTGGCTTCAAAAGGATGTCCTTTTCTGATGCTTTCAGCATATGGGATTCGCTCAAATTTTCAATGCTGTCGCAAATGTTTCCAATGCACCCCGCTGTTCCTTGTTTATTAAGGAGCCTTATGTTATGCGCCTTGGCGTAAGATCTAGTCACAGGTCTAGACGAGAAAGTATCCTTGCTTTGACCTATGGTTACTCAAAGGCAGATTCGTCTTTGACTGAACCCCCTTCCCAAACTAACGTTTGTGATAAAAAATAAAAAACCCCTTTTATTTCATATTGGCGACCTTTTAATAGGTCACAGTTATTACAAAGGAAAATCTAATCTAATTCCTAATTTAAAGTCCTAATAGAATTCCTAATTTAAAGTTTATAAGGAAATAAAAAACCTAGTAAAACTAAAACTCCCAAAGAAATTAAATAAATGTAGAATTCTAATTCCTATTCCTCCGTTGATATTGTTTTCCAATGAAAACATCTATATCATTACTCCCCCTCTCGGAGTTGAGCTTGTCCTCAAGCTCAAATTCAGGATAAGCTGCTCGAAAATTATCAATTGGTTCCCAAGTGGCATCTTCTTGAGGGCATCCTGCCCATTGCACTAATAGTTCCCGCCGACCCCGATTAAGCCTGGTATTAATAATAGCTTGTGGAGTAGGCAAGGCCTTGCCATCATATACTAAGGGCAAGTCTCCGACCGCATCTGGTTGAGGTCCCTTGTATTCTTTGAGGAAAGAAACATGAAATACATCATGTATTCTGCTGCCTGTAGGTAATTCAAGCTGATAGGCCACTGATCCTATTTTGTTCAAAACTTTAAAAGGACCAAAATATTTTGGCAATAACTTGTGATGCTTCTGTTTAGTTATCGTCAATTGTCGATACTGTTGAAGCCGTAACCAAACCCAATCCCCGACTTTAAAATTCAACTCTCTGTGCCCCAAATCATAAGTGGCTTTAATTCGTTGCTGAGCTTGCAAGAGTCTATCCCAAGCATTGTGTAAAAGTGCATCCCTATCTTGTAGAGCCTTATCCACAGCTTCAATCCTTGTAGAACCAGCTGAATAGGAGAGAAGTCGAGGTGGATCCCTACCGTATACTAATTGGAAGGGAGTGGCCTTTAGGGCAGTGTGATATGAGGTGTTGTAGCAATACTCAGCCCATGGAACCCAATCGACCCACTGTCGTGGACGATCATTAGAGAGGCATCGTAGGTACATTTCTATTGTTCGGTTAACTACCTCTGCTCGACCATCGATTGGGGATGGTATCTTTGAGGAAAAAGCGAGCTTAGAACCACTTTGACGAAATAATTCCTTCCAAAACAGTGAGAAAACTTTATCACGATGCGAAACTATGGATTCAGGCAAGCCATGAAGTCGGAATACCTCTGCAAAAAAGACGGTAGCAACAGATATAGCAGTAAATGGATGGGACAAAGGTAAAAAATGAGCGTACTTCGACAGTCTGTCCACAACCACCATAAGTACCGATTTCCCTTTTACTTTGGGTAGACCCTCCACGAAATCCATAGAAATATCAGCCCAAACATGTTGAGGTATTGGAAGAGGTTGAAGTAAACCTGCGGGCTGTAAATTTTGCCATTTGTTGCGTTGGCATACTAAACAATGTTGCACAAATTCTGAGGTTGCAAGCTTCATTCCTTTCCAAAAAAAATTTTGGCGAAGACGATGCAATGTTTTCAATTCCCCTTCATGTGCCATAGCATGTATAGAGGAGATAAGAGTGGGAATAATTGGTGAGGTAGGTAAAAGGTACAACCTCCCTTTGAAGAAAATCAACCCATCTTGTGCAACCCAATCGGACCCCAACTCTCCTTGTAGAATTCTTTGCTGGAGTTGTGATAATTCTGGGGAAGCTTCTATTTCTCGTCTGATGGCTTTAAGAATTTCAACTTGAGGGAATGAAACAGTCATGAGGTGTGGTAAGTCTTCGTCTTTTCTAGATAAAGCATCTGCAGCCTTGTTCAACTTCCCTGTTTTATATTCCACTCGGAAATCAAACCCCATTAGCTTGCTGATCCAATGTTGTTGTGGAGATGTCGTAAGTTGTTGGTCTAACAAATACTTAAGATGAAGTGATCGATGACGGATGAGAAATGCCTTCCCCAAAGATAGGTCGCCAATGAGTCACTTGCCTTTGCCAAACCAATTAATTCACGTTAAGTAGGCGACCAACTTAAGGTGTCGATCTGCAATCTTGCAACTGAAAAAGGCAATGGGGTGTCCCTTTTGCTGTAGTAAAGCTCCAAACCCGCTGTCTGAAGCATCACATTCAACCACAAATTCCTCCGCAAAGTTGGGTAATTGCAAAACTGGGGCTGCTGAAAGAGAAGTTTTTAATTGGGTGAAAGCAACATCAGCTGCCTTAGTCCAGTTGAAGGCATTTTTCTTTAGAAGAGATGTTAAGGGTGCAGCCACTTAGTCCATAATTCTGTAATATCCTGCCAACCCAAGAAAGCCTCATAGAGCCTTGGTAGTTTTAGGAGTTGGCCAATCGGTGACATCTTTAATTTTAGTGTGATCAACCTCGACCCCTTCACCATGGATGACATGACCGAGGTAGGTTACCTGAGACTCTCTAAAGAAACACTTGGATTTCTTTAAGAACAACATATTATCCCGCAAGAGTTCAAAAACTAATCTTACATGATGCATATGTTCAGTCCATGTTTTGCTATAAATTAATATGCCATCAAAGAAGACTAAAACAAACTTACGCAAGTAAGGGCGAAAAATGTCATTCATCAAACTCTGAAATGTGGAAGGGGCATTGGTAAGCCCGAATGGCATGACAAGAAACTCAAAGTGTCCATGGTGGGTTCGGAAGGCTGTCTTTTCCACATCAATAGTTGCTATTCTAATTTGAAAATATCCCGATCGTCCAACAATTCATCCACGACAGGAATCGGATATTTGTCTTTAACAGTGCAAGCATTAAGCTCTCGATAATTGATGCAAAAACGCCATAACCCGTCATGCTTCTTTACTAATAGTACTGGAGAAGAGAATGGTGATCTACTGGGTCGAATGATTCCTTGTTGTAACATTTGGTCACACTGCTTCTCAATCTCATCCTTTTGAAAATGTGGATATCGATAAGGCCTGACTACAATTGGTCCCGTTCCTGGTTTGAGAGTTATACGATGGTTACATTTGCGGTTAGGAGGTAACCCAGACGGTTCTTGGAATAAATGCGCAAATTCTACCAGTAGCTTATCTAATACTATATTAGTTAAATCCTGTCCCTGTATCAAGCTGAGTCGTGGAACTTCCTCTGGGTGCTGCCCTTGCCAGAGTATCTTCTTCTTGTTTACTGCAAATTGCATAATTAAGGAGCTGAAATCCCTTAAAATTGGACCAAGGGTACACAACCATTTAACCCCCAAAATCATATCAAACCCTTCTAATGGTATTGTATAAAAATCAGCTTGAAAGTTGTCATTGGCCACAACGAACTGTACTGATTTACAAATGCCAATGCTAGGAACCCGTTCTTCGTTTGCCACACATACTTGCAACCCCCTTTTCTTTTGTATTTTCAGTCCCAATCTTGGCACTAGACCTTCGCGTAGAAAGTTATGTGTACTGCCTGAATCAACGAGAACTAACACTGTTTTTCCTGACACCGTTGCTGGTAGTTGCATAGTAGATGAATTGCAAGTTCCTCTAATGGCATGTAAGGAAATTTCAAGATCATCTACCTCATCATCTTGCTCATCTTCAATATCTGGTACTTCTATCCAAAATAGCCTTTTACATTTGTGCCCCATGGAGTAAGACTCGTCACAATTATAACACAATCCCTTAGCCCTTCTTTCCGCCATCTTTGCTCGTGTCAATCTTTTGATAAATGGTGCGGAAAAACCTATTTTGCTGTTATTCCCCATTGGTTTCGTTGTTTGTCCTCCTCCCTTTGCAAAGCTCTTAGTTGTTGGAATAATGGAATTGCTGCCAGTGTTTTGGGAAGCTGACCAGTTTAGATTGGTTTGAGATAACATCTTGGAAGAGACTTTTTGTTTCCGTTCCAAAGCTCGAGCCATATTCATTGCAACTCCAAGGTTTCCCGATTGTTGCATCTCGATATCAATTCTAAGTTCCTCTACTAATCCGGCAGTAAAAAGGTTTACTTGTTGTCGAGGTTTAAGATCAGTAGTCCTAGCCAGTAGTGATTGAAATTGACGTTGATATTCTTCTACCGTCCCAGTTTGTCTCAAGTTTGCAAGTTCCCCCAAGGGGTTATTACTCATAGGTGGCCCAAACCTGACATGACAACACTCTCTAAAACGCTCCCAATCCAAATTTGTCTCCTCTTCCTCGATTTGATCAAACCACAATTGTGCTTCTCCTAAGAGATGGAATGAAGCTAAGCTGACTTTGTCTTCTTCGTTGGTCCGCTGATTGCCAAAAAATTTTTCGCATCTTTTTAACCATCCTAAAGGATCACCAACACCATCATAAGTGAGAAATTCCATCTTGGAGTATCTTGGCACCATGCCCCCACCGTGTTGTGAATCTGAATTTCTTTTCTTGCCTCCACTGCTGCCTTGTTCTTCATTATTTTTTTCTAAATTCTCTTTCGTTGTCTTTTGGACCGAAAGAGATAAAATCGCCATTTGCTCCTCTAATGCTTGTTTCCTTGTAGCCATTTGTTCCATAAATGCCTCCAGCTTGGCTGTCAAAGTTTTTTCATCACCCATGACAACTGGCTCTGATACCAAGTTGTATGCGCCTTGGCGTAAGATCTAGTCACAGGTCTAGACGAGAAAGTATCCTTGCTTCGACCTATGGTTACTCAAAGGCAGATTCGTCTTTGACTGAACCCCCTTCCCAAACTAACGTTTGTGATAAAAAATAAAAAACCCCCTTTTATTTCATATTGGCAGCCTTTTAATAGGCTATTAATTACAAAGGAAAATCCTAATCTAATTCCTAATTTAAAGTCCTAATAGAATTCCTAATTTAAAGTTTATAAGGAAATAAAAAACCTAGTAAAACTAAAACTCCCAAAGAAATTAAATAAATGTAGAATTCTAATTCCTATTCCTCCGTTGATATTGTTTTCCAATGAAAACATCTATATCACCTTATCACAGTGCCAACAGGTAATGACATAATATTGAAGAGAAAATCAACAAAATCTTTAGTTGCTTCAGCAAACAGAATTCTGTGGGTTATTGAGTCTATCAGAAGCTTCAAGCTAATAGCTGTGGGACTGGGAGTCGGCGCTGCCATTGAAAAAGTCGGGGTTATCATTGAAAAATAAACTATCGTTTGAATGCGAGTTCGTCAATGTTGTTTATTACGGTTTCAGCCCTGATAAATTTGAAAGAGTTGTGTGCTATATATAGAGAGGTTGATATGCAGTAAGCAAGGGCCACAGAGAAGTGGAATGGTCAATGCTATAGTAAATAGGTCTTGGTGATTTACGAGGGTGATACTTTCCAATGATCTATATATCGACCACTGGCCTCCAACATTTGTCCAGGAACTGATAACTAATGCTAATAATTATTGTCTTGGGAATTCAAAAATCGATAATTATCTCTTATTTACTTATGAGGTTACATATATCGGTGCTATATATATATAGAGGTTAATATGCAGTAAACAAGGGCCACAGAGAAGTGGAATATTGGTAAATAAGTCTTGGTGATTTACAAGGGTGATACTTCCCAATGATCTATGTATCTACAACTGGCCTCCAACATTTGACTAGGAACTGATAACTAAGGCTAATAATTTCTGTCTTGAGAATTCAATAATCTATAATTATCTCTTATTTACTTGTGAGGTTAAATATATCAGTGCTATATATAAAGAGGTTAATATGCAGTAACCAAGGGCCACAGAGAAGTGGAATGGTCAATGCTAGTAAATAAGTCTTGGTGATTTACAAGGGTGATACTTCCCAATGATCTATATCTACAACTGGCCTCCAACATTTTGATATAGATGTTTTCATTGGAAAGCAATATCAACGGAGGAATAGGAGTTAAAGTTTTACATTTATTTAATTTTTTTAGGAGTTTTAGTTTTAGTAGGTTTTCTATTTCCTTATAAACTTTAAATTAGGAATTCTATTAGGACTTTAAATTAGGAATTAGATTAGGGTTTTCCTTTGTAATTACCAGCCTATAAAAAGGCTGCCAATATGAAACGAAGGGGGGAGTTTATTTTTTATTACAAATGTTAGTTTGGGAAGGGGGTTCAGTCAAAGACGAATCTGCCTTTGAGTAACCATAGGTCGAAGCAATGATACTTTCTTGTCTAGACCTGTGACTAGATCTTACGCCAAGGCGCATAACAACTTGGTATCGGAGCCAGCTGTCATGGGTGACGAAAAAACTTTGACAGCCAAGCTGGAGGCATTCATGGAACAAATGGCTACAAGGCAACAAGAATTAGAGGAGCAGATGGCGATCTTATCTCTTTCGGTCCAAAAGACAACGAAAGGGAATTCAGAAAAAAATAATGAAGAACAAGACACGGTGTGGGCATGGTGCCAAGATACTCCAAGATGGAATTTCCCACTTATGATGGTGTTGGAGATCCTTTAGGATGGTTAAAAAGATGAGAAATTTTTTTTGGCAATCAGCGGACCAACGAAGAAGACAAAGTCGGCTTAGCTTCATTCCATCTCTTAGGAGAAGCACAATTGTGGTTTGATCAAATCGAGGAAGATGAGGCAAATCTGGATTGGGAGCGCTTTAGAGAGTGTTGTCATGTCAGGTTTGGGCCACCTATGAGTAATAACCCCTTGGGGGAACTTGCAAACTTAAGACAAATTGGGACGATAGAAGAATATCAACGCCAATTTCAATCACTACTGGCTAGGACTACTGATCTAAAACCTCGACAACAAGTAAACCTTTTTACTGCCGGATTGGTAGAGGAACTTAGAATTGATATCGGGATGCAACAACCGGGAAACCTTGGAGTTGCAATGAATATGGCTCGAGCTTTGGAACGTAAACAAAAAATCTCTTCCAAGATGTTATCTCAAACCAATCTAAACTGGTCAGCTTTCCAAAACGCTGGCAACACTTCAATTTCTCCAACAACTAAGAGCTTTGAAAAGGGAGGAGGACAAACAACAAAACCAATGGGGAATAACAGCAAAATAGGATCTTCCGCACCATTTATCAAAAGATTGACACCAGCAGATATGGCGGAGAGAAGGGCCAAGGGATTGTGTTATAATTGTGACGAGTCTTACTCCATGGGGCACAAATGTAAAAGGTTATTTTGGATAGAAGTACCAGATATTGAAGATGAGCAAGATGATGAGGTAGATGATCTTGAAATTTCCTTACATGCCATTAGAGGAACTTGCAATTCATCTACTATGCAACTACCAGCAAAGGTGTCAGGGAAAACAGTGTTAGTTCTCGTTGATTCAGGCAGTACACATAACTTTCTACGTGAAGGTCTAGTGCCAAGATTGGGACTGAAAATACAAAAGAAATCGGGGTTGCAAGTATGTGTAGCAAACGGAGAACGGGTTCCTAGCATTGGCATTTATAAATCAGTACAGTTCGTTGTGGCCAATAACAACTTTCAAGCTGATTTTTATACAATACCATTAGAAGGGTTTGATATGATTTTGGGGGTTAAATGGTTGTGTACCCTTGGTCCAATTTTATAGGATTTCAGCTCCTTAACTATGCAATTTGCAGTAAACAAGAAGAAGATACTCTGCAAGGGCAAAGACCTGCAGGAAGTTCCACGACTTAGTTTGATACAGGGACAGGATTTAACTAATATAGTATTAGATAAACTACTGGTAGAATTTGCGCATTTATTCCAAGAACCATCTGGGTTACCTCCTAACCGTAAATGTAACCATCGTATAACTCTCAAACCAGGAACGAGACCAATTATAGTCAGGCCTTATCTATATCCACATTTTCAAACGGATGAGATTGAGAAGCAGTGTGATCAAATGTTACAACAAGGAATCATTCGACCCAGTAGATCACCATTCTCTTCTCCAGTACTATTAGTAAAGAAGCATGACGGGTCATGGCATTTTTGCATCGATTATCGAGAGCTTAATGCTTGCACTGTTAAAGATAAATATTTGATTCCTATCGTGGATGAATTGTTGGACGAACTTCATGGGGCAAAATATTTTACAAAATTGGATTTACGGTCGGGATATTTTCAAATTAGAATGGCAACCACTGATGTGGAAAAGATAGCCTTCCGAACCCACCATGGACACTTTGAGTTTCTTGTCATGCCATTCGGGCTTACCAATGCCCCTTCCACATTTTAGAGTTTGATGAATGACGTTTTTCGCCCTTACTTGCGTAAGTTTGTTTTAGTCTTCTTTGATGACATATTAATTTATAGCAAAACATGGACTGAACATATGCATCATGTAAGATTAGTTTTTGAACTCTTGCAGGATAATATGTTGTTCTTAAAGAAATCCAAGTGTTTCTTTGGAGAGTCTCAGGTAACCTACCTCGGTCATATCATCCTCGGTGAAGGGGTCGAGGTTGATCACACTAAAATTAAAGATGTCACCGATTGGCCAACTCCTAAAACTACCAAGGCTCTACGAGGCTTTCTTGGGTTGGCAGGATATTACAGAAAATTCATCAAGAATTATGGACAAGTGGTCGCACCCTTAACATCTCTTCTAAAGAAAAATGCCTTCAACCGGATTAAGGAAGGCGATGTTGCTTTCACTCAATTAAAAACTTCTTCTTTGAAACCCCAGCTTTTGCAATTACCCAACTTTGCGGAGGAATTTGTGGTTGAATGTGATGCTTGGACGATGGGTTTGGGCCGTCTTTTGCAACAAAAAGGGACACCCTATTACCTTTTTTCAGTTGCAAGATTGCAAATCGACACCTTAAGTTGGTCGCCACTGACGTGAATTAATTGGTTTGGCAAAGGCAGTGACTCATTGGCGACCCTATCTTTGGGGAAGGCACTTCCTCATCCGTACTGATCACTTCAGTCTTAGGTATTTGTTAGACCAACAACTTACGACATCCCCACAACAACATTGGATCAGCAAGCTAATGGGGTTTGATTTTGGAGTGGAATATAAAGTAGGAAAATTGAACAGGGCTGCAGATGCTTTATCTAGAAAAGACGAAGACTTACCACACCTCATGACTGTTTCATTCCCTCAAGTTGAAATTCTTAAAGCCATCAGACGAGAAATAGAAGCTTCCCCAGAATTATCACAACTCTAGCAAAGAATTCTACAAGGAGAGTTGGGGTCCGATTGGGTTGCACAAGATGGGTTGATTTTCTTCAAAGGGAGGTTGTACCTTTTACCTACCTCACCAATTATTCCCACTCTTATCTCCTCCATACATGCTATGGCACATGAAGGGGAATTGAAAACATTGCATCGTCTTCGCCAAGATTTTTTTTGGAAAGGAATGAAGCTTGCAACCTTAGAATTTGTGCAACATTGTTTAGTATGCCAATGCCACAAATGGCAAAATTTACAGCCTGCAGGTTTACTTCAACCTCTTCCAATACCACAACATGTTTGGGCTGATATCTCTATGGATTTCGTGGAGGGTCTACCCAAAGTAAAAGGAAAATCGGTACTTATGGTGGTTGTGGAGAGACTATCGAAGTACGCTTATTTTTTACCTTTGTCCCATCCATTTACTGCTATATCTATTGCTACCGTCTTCTTTGCAGAGGTATTTTGACTTCATGGCTTGCTGGAATCCATAGTTTCGGACCGTGATAAAGTTTTCCTCAGCCTATTTTGGAAGGAATTATTTCGTCAAAGTGGTTCTAAGCTCGCTTTTTCCTCAAAGATACCATCCCCAATCGATGGTCGACAGCAGGTAGTTAACCGAACAATAGAAATGTACCTCGATGCCTCTCTGAGTGATCGCCCACGACAAAGGGGTAGATTGGGTTTCATGGGCTGAGTATTGCTACAACACCTCATATCACACTGCCCTAAAGGCCACTCCCTTCCAATTAGTATACGGTAGGGATCCACCTCGACTTCTCTCCTATTCAGCTGGTTCTACAAGGATTGAAGATGTGGATAAGGCTCTACAAGATAGGGATGCACTTTTACACAATGCTCGGGATAGACTCTTGCAAGCTCAGCAACGAATGAAAGCCACTTATGATTTGGGGCACAGAGAGTTGAATTTTAAAGTCGGGGATTGGGTTTGGTTACGGCTTCAACAGTATCGACAATTGACGATAATTAAACAGAAGCATCACAAGTTATTGCTAAAATATTTTGGTCCTTTTAAAGTCTTGAACAAAATAGGATCAGTGGCCTATCAGCTTGAATTACCTACAGGCAGCAGAATACATGATCTATTCCATGTTTCTTTCCTCAAAGAATACAAGGGACCTCAACCAGATGTGGTAGGAGACTTGCCCTTAGTATATGATGGCAAGGCCTTGCCTACTACACAAGCTATTATTAATACTAGGCTTAATCGAGGTCGACGGGAACTATTAGTGCAATGGGCAGGATGTCCTCAAGAATATGCCATTTGAGAACCAATTGATAATTTTCGAGCAGCTTATCCTGAATTTGAGCTTGAGGACAAGCTCAACTCTGAGAGGGGGAGTAATGATATAGATGTTTTCATTGGAAAACAATATCAACGGAGGAATAGGAATTAGAGTTTTACATTTATTTAATTTCTTTAGGAGTTTTAGTTTTACTAGGTTTTCTATTTCCTTATAAACTTTAAATTAGGAATTCTATTAGGACTTTAAATTAGGAATTAAATAAGGATTTTCCTTTGTAATTACCAGCCTATAAAAAGGCTGCCAATATGAAACAAAGGGGGAGTTTATTTTTTATCACAAACGTTAGTTTGGGAAGGGGGTTCAGTCAAACACGAATCTACCTTTGAGTAACCATAGGTCGAAGCAAGAATACTTTCTCATCTAGACCTGTGACTAGATCTTATGCCAAGGCGCATAACAATTTGTCCAGGAACTGATAACTAATGCTGATAATTACTGTCTTGGGACTTCAATAATTGATAATTATCTCTTATTTACTTATGAGGTTACATATATAAGTGATATGAGCTTTGACGAAGTCTTTCTTAGTTTTTATCTCCTTTTAAAATTTGAATTTAATTTTTATTTTAAATGTTTTTTTTTATCTTTTGTTGTTTTTGAAAAGAGAACTTATCTTAGTTTTCTACAATTCTACTTGCATAAATAGGGCTTCTTATCATTGAATTTTGTGTGCCTTTCTTCTCATTCTTTCCAGAACCTTATAACATAAGAGTATAAGCAACCAATGTTGGTTTCTTGGCTACCACAATAAAATTCATTTAATAATTGCTCTTGTTTTCTCGGCAAAGCGTAGGATTTAAGGAGCATAGGGCACTTTAATAAACCATAAGATAAAAATGAGAATCAGAGGGCACTGTCTTAGACAGTAGTGACGCCTTCAGTAGTTCAACGCTCTTGCAGAAAAAATCAAACAAAATGTTATAAAGTGGTATAATTGGATTTAGTCTTTAGGCTCTTTATACTTGAAAGCAATCGAAGGAGTAAAGGACTGATGGGAATGGATAGTCAAAGCACATATAAAAAAATGGAGTAGATGTGTACAAGGGATTCTTTCAACGACTTTCAAGGTTATATCTATAAACATACATAAGGTAGAAATTTTTTTATTTGGGTAAGGGTGATCCAAGCCTTGCTCAATCTAGGCATTATCTAGATCCCAAGATTGGAGCTATAAATAGTTTATAGTAGTTGGACTGATATACTTGAAGTTTATTTACAATAATAAAACAAGTTAAGAACATAACCCATCATTTATTTTTGTTGAAGAGCATAGACATCATTTCCAGCATAGAAACACAATTGCATGAACACCAAATCACTTAATTTGATACTTTAGTTACTTCCTTCCCAAGGAACACAGCAGTAAGCACCCCTTGGATTACAATGATGCCCTCAACAATTTCATTCCGTATTTGCACAAAACAAAAGTTAATGGGGTGCCATTGTTTGCCACTGACTGCATGTAAGGTATCACCCGAATTTTCAATGTTGTCATGAAGGGTCCCAAGGCCATTCCAACAAAGGAATTTTCACTTGTTGAGTTTAAATTAGTATGCAAAGATCAAAAACACCAAAAATTTGTGTTTGAAAGATGAAAAATAGAAGCAAAAATAGATGTTGGATGAGAGAAAAGTATTGACTTATCTCATTACTTTTAATTAGCAATATAACATGTACATAAATAGTTCAAATACATTGGAAGAAAACAAACTTAACTTGTGTGACACCCCTAATGTGACCCTAGTCGGAGAGTGGTTTCGGGACGACAAAACCGAGTCACAAGAATAGTTAGGTGTTATATTCTGTGCTTATTGTATGTGGAATTTGTATACGTAAATATTTCGTGCCTTGATTTTATTAATTAGGTGCTAATTCATAAGAAAGGACCCATGTGTTAGGACTTAAAAATGTGATAGGTGAAATTTTAAGTGGCCAAATAATGCATGAAGTAAAGACATGAGGGATTTGCATGTCAATTTAGCCAACTATAGGAAGTGGCCGGCCATGGTAATGAAGATGGGCAAAAGAAAACATGTCTTGAACATGTTTTGCTAATGGTGGATGTTAGAAATAATAAAATAAAGAGCATGGGCTAAGGGAACATGTTTCAAACATGTCTAGTTAATGGATCATGTTAGAAAGAATAAAGAAATGGAGAAAAAAAAAAAGAGTGTGGATGCCCCCCTTGTTGCCGTGAGTTGAGGAAAAAGAAAGGAGAAAAATTTTGTTGTTCATCCTTTCTCATTTTGTTACAATTGCCATGACTTGAGAAGAAGAAAAAAAAAAAAGTGTTCATGTTTTCTTTCTTTTGCTATAGCCGAAACAAAGGGTGAAAAGAAGGGAGATTTACTCAAGTCAATTCGGCAAGTACCTTTGGCTACTAGGAGGTAAGCTTTGAGTTTGTTGATTTGGTTTTGTAATATGCTAAGTTGAATGGTGGATGCACTCTTGGTAAGGTCAAGGAAGGTGAGATTCCTTGCGTGTGTCTAGGCAAAATGTCGAATGATTTAGTGTTGGAGATAGGAGCTTACTTAGAATGATAAATTCTTCTCCTATGATTATTTTTCTTGCATGTTAAATGGCTCCTACTTAGCCATGCAAAAATTTGTAATTTGTATGGATGATTGGAGCATTCGGCTAGGGTATAAAGGAAGGGATTTTGGTTGCTTCATCTAAGTATGGATGATGAATGTGCCATGGAAAGAAATCGGTCTTCCTATGAATATGATTCGTGAATGTTTATATTAGTAAACTAATTTATGTTCAAACACTTGAGGATTCGGCATTGTTCATGACTATTGTGTTTAGGAGGTGATTTTGATTATTTCGAATATTGGAAAGTATGACTAAGTATAATCGGCCATATGAGTGCTTGATGCTATGTTATAATTATTGAGCTCAAGTATGTGGTTGTAAGTGTGTGTGGCCTTATAAGAGCTAAGTATCTTGGGTTCCCCTTTGGTATTCAAACGACTAAATCAATTTATTTGTTAACATAAAGCTCAAGAACAAAGGGGAACTAGCTCCAATAAAGGAAAAGAAAAGGTGATTGAATAGTCGTTGGAAGCGCTCGACAACCTCCAAGGTAAGTTTTCGAGTATCGAAACTTAGATTTTGATTCGATTGAATGAAGTAATAAGCAATCGAAATTGTGCCCTTGTATGTGGCCATTGAGCCAAAATGATATTCTTGATTAAGTAAATTGTGCATAAAAGTTTGTTATGAAATTGAAACAAAGATGTGTATGAATGTGCGAATTGTGATATCCGGGCTAAGCCCGAAGGCAATTGTGCGAGCTATGATATCCGGGCTAAGCCCGAAGGCAATTGTGAGAGCTATGATATCCGGGCTAAGCCCGAAGGCAATTGTGCGAGCTATGATATCCGGGCTAAGCCCGAAGGCAACTGTGCAAGTTGTGTTATCCGGGCTAAGTCCCGAAGGCATTTGTGCGGGTCACCATAACCGGGCTATGTCCCGAAGGCGTTTGAACGAGTAGCAATATCCGGTTAAACTCCGAAGGTATGTGTTTTGAAAATTATAAGCTTGCTGGAAAATTTTCAGTTAATGCACTTGTGAACTCCCCAACAACAAGGTATGTTTTTTGTGTGCTTTGCACACTATGAGTAAGTGCGTATGAATATTCGCTCCAATGATAAACGAGCTATCGGCCTTAACTAAGCCGTTATTTATGTATGAATATAAGAGTTGGGATTGTGAAGTAAGCATGTCTTTGAGAAATTGTGCATATGAATTATTGTTTAGCTACTTGAATGCTATGCTTTGGTTGTGTGTATATTATGGCTCGAAACTTACTAAGCATAAATTGCTTACTCCGTTCCTTTATTTCTCTGCTTCTATTGATTTTGCTCGTTAGCGATCGGATTCGGGATCATTGAAGTGAAGTCATCCACACTATCGAACCCCCTTTTTTGGTACTCTTTGGGTTGAACTTTGGATATGGCATGTATAGGACTACCCCCAGTTGTTTGTAAGTTCTTTGTGATGTATATGTGTACGGCCATGCGAAAATGGTTCGTAAAAGTGGAGGATGGAATTTGACCATTTGTGCTTTGTAATTATATTTGGTTCCATGATGTGATTATGGTTTGGAATGAGAGTATTGGTCACATGATCAGCCATTGGAATGACTAAATGTGATCATATGTGGACCTATGTATGTCAAAATTATAGTTGGCCCATGGAAACCACGAGATAGATAAAGTTACCTTGAAAATAGATGCTGGTAGCAGCAGTGGTGCGGATATGAAAAATCGCCAAAATTTGTAGGAATGGTATTAAATAGTGAATAAGTTATGTAAACGAACCTTGACGAGTCTATTTTCATATGAAAGTAACGAAACGATCATATGAATAGTATACCAAGAGATATTAAAGTTCTCGTGAGACAGGATCAGAACGGTTTCTGGGTCCCCTGTCGCGACTTTGAATATTTACTATAAATTCTCCAAAAAGAATTATAAGTCATTACTTATATGTGGAGATTCCATTTCGAGTCTAGTTTCATTAGAAACAAACAACACCAGTATTAAAGCCCTGTACAGAGAGATATTCAAGTTGTAACGCACGAGGGTCAGTGTAGTCGACCCCTGTAACATGGGTGACTTTAACTAATAAACTGTACCAATTGGCCAGACCAAAAATTCCAGAAATAAATCCATGGATGGATATATGAGTCTAAATTCAGGGAAAATTTACGGAATCAGTTTCCGAGTTTTGAAACTCGAGATATGATTTTTAAGGCGACAGTGACGCAGATTTCCAGCTTGTCTGGAAATGCCAATTGGTCGGTGCAATATGTGGATTTGGCTCGTTAACCCCTCGCGTCCGACACCGGCGACGGTCTCGGGTTTGGGGTGTTACACATTTAGTGGTATCAGAGCCACGGTTTAGTCGATTCTAGGACTACCGTGATATGTTTGGGGTCTAACTATACATGCCATAAAGTGATAAATTGATAGTGTGGTGATTTCTGACAATTTGAATTTGTGTTTGTTTATAGCAATGGATCCCGATCCCATTCGAGCAATAGCTGATGATGTGGAGAGTGTGGCGCCTGCTCCCGTGCAAGGGACAGCACCGGCGGACTCTCAACCTATGGCCAGCAATCCGAATGATGAGGCTAGGCAAGCCTTTTATAGTGTGATGAATGATTGGTTTAACCAATACATTCGAACTAACACAACTGTTCCACAACCTCCATTCCCGACAAATGCAACCCCCGCACCTACAATACCTCCGGTAACTGACCAAGTAAGGTCAAGTAAGCCCCCAGTCGATAGAATTCAAAAACATGGGGCTACTGAATTTAAAGCTACGGATGATGACGATGCCGAACAAGCTGAATTTTGGTTGGACAACACTATCCGGGTGCTCGATGAGCTATCTTGTACACCCGATGAGTGCTTAAAGTGTACCATCTCCTTGCTACGCGATTCCGCCTACTATTGGTTGAGTACTCTGACTTCTGTGGTGCCTAGGGAGCAAGTGACTTGGGAGTTCTTTCAAACCGAGTTCCGAAAAAAGTATATCAGTCAGAGATTCATCGACCAAAAGCGAAAGGAATTTCTTGATCTTAAGCAAGGCTCTATGTCAGTTACCGACTACGAACGAAAATTTGTGAGGCTTAGCCGGTACGCGCGAGAATGCATTTCGTCCGAAGCTATTATGTGTAAACGCTTCGAGGATGGGCTGAATGATGATATAAGGATGTTCGTTGGCATTCTCGAAATACGAGAGTTCGTAGTACTTGTTGAGCGAGCTTGTAAAGCCGAAGAGCTTAGAAAGGAGAAACGAAAAGTTGATGTGGGAACTGGAGAATTTCGAAAAAGGTCCTCGGGAAAGTCTCTTCAACGGGCATCGAAGAGATTTCGAGATGATGTGAGCCGGTCTAGAGGCGCTTCGGGCTTTTCTAGACGAGATCGCGATCGACCCCCTGTGACCACACGAGTCACTTCGATCGCCAGTGGTGGAAATGATCGCCGAGAGAGAGCGGAGCGTCCGCATTGTGGCAAATGGCATTCGGGGAGCTGTAGGTTCCGTGATCGCTCCTGCTATAAGTGTGGATCAGCCGACCACTTTATCAAGGACTGCCCGAGGTTACTTGAACAAAATGTAAGTCAAAGTGAAAACCCGGGGGCTACCACTGCTCGAGGTAGGCCATCCGGGAATGCAGGCAATGCTAGTGGCGGTCAGAGAGGGTCGAGAGATGCTACAACAAGACCCGAGGCTCGTGCTCCTGCTAGGACTTATGCCATACGCGCACGCGAGGATGCTGCCTCACCGGATGTTATTACCGGTACTTTCACTCTTTTCGATACTAATGTGATTGCTTTGATTGACCCTGGTTCTACTCATTCTTATATATGTGAAACCTTAGCATCCAGTAAGACTTTGCCTATTGAGTCTACTGAGTTTGTAATTCGGGTGTCAAACCCCTTGGGTCATTACGTGCTTGTCAACAAAGTGTGCAAGAAAAGTCCCCTAGTATTCCGAGGTTCTTGTTTTCCGGCGGACTTGATGCTTTTACCGTTCGATGAATTCGACGTTATTCTTGGTTTGGATTGGTTGACCATGCACGATGCGGTTGTAAATTGCAAAAGCAAGACTATCGATTTGAGGTGCGCGAATAACGAGATAATTCGGGTTGAGTCTACAGACTTAAAGGGCTTGCCAGCTGTAATATCAGCAATGTTGGCCCAGAAATATGTAAGAAAAGGGTGCGAAGCGTACCTTGCGCATGTGCTCGATGACAAGGAGTCAGAAAAGAAACCCGAATCTGTGCCAGTAGTTTGTGAATACCCGGATGTTTTCCCTGAAGAATTGCCGGGTTTACCACCTGTTCAGGAAATGGAGTTTGGCATCGAATTGGTACCTGGTACCACTCCAATTTCGATAGCTCCGTATCGTAAGGCACCAACGGAATTAAAGGAGTTGAAAGCTCAGTTGCAAGAATTGGTGGATAGAGGTTTTGCTCGCCCGAGTTTTTCGCCTTGGGGTGCGCCAGTGTTGTTTGTGAAAAAGAAGGATGGAACCATGAGGCTGTGCGTCGACTATCGTCAGCTTAATAAAGCGACGATAAAGAACAAATATCCGTTACCACGTATCGATGACTTGTTCGATCAACTGAAGGGAGCCTCAGTGTTCTCGAAAATAGATTTGAGATCGGGCTATTATCAATTGCGAATTCGAGATTCGGACGTACCCAAGACTGCCTTCAGAACGAGATATGGTCACTACGAGTTCCTAGTGATGCCGTTTGGGCTTACTAATGCCCCTGCGGTATTTATGGATTTAATGAATCGGATCTTCAGACCATATTTGGATCGGTTCGTAGTCGTGTTCATTGATGACATCTTGGTCTATTCAAGAAATGAGGCCGAACATGCTGAACACCTGAGGTTAGTGCTGCAAATTTTAAGGGATAAGCAATTGTATGCTAAGTTCAGCAAGTGTGAGTTCTGGTTAAGAGAGGTTAGCTTCTTGGGGCATGTGATATCTGCATCGGGTATTCGAGTCGACCCGAACAAAATTTCAGCCATACTTAACTGGAAGCCTCCGAGGAATATTACCGAGGTTCGGAGCTTTTTGGGGCTGGCCGATTATTACCGGCGATTTGTAAAAGGTTTCTCAACGATAGCCACGCCAATGACGAAGCTACTCCAAAAGGATGTAAGGTTCGAATGGTCGGAGAAATGTCAGAAAAGTTTCGATCAACTGAAAACTTATTTGACTAAAGCCCCAATTCTAGTGCAACCCGAATCTGGCAAAGAGTTTGTCATCTATAGTGACGCCTCCCTACTTGGGTTAGGTTGTGTATTGATGCAAGAAGGTTGAGTTGTGGCCTATGCGTCGAGGCAATTAAAGCCACATGAGAAAAATTATCCGACCCATGATCTCGAATTGGCTGCCATCATATTCGCCTTAAAGATATGGCGACATTACTTATTTGGTGAGAAGTGCCATGTGTATTCGGATCACAAAAAGTCTCAAATATTTGATGACTCAAAGAGACTTAAATCTGCGACAAAGACGTTGGCTCGAGCTGTTAAAGGATTATGAGCTGGTCATTGACCATCACCCGGGAAAGGCGAATGTGGTTGCGGATGCCTTAAGTCGTAAATCATTATTCGCTTTACGAGCGATGAATGTGCACTTGTCTGTTCTACCCGACAATGTGTTAGTAGTTGAATTGAAAGCCAAACCATTATTGATACGTCAAATTCGTGAAGCTCAGAAAGTCGACGATGAGTTGGTTGCAAAACGGGCCGAGTGTGTTCCGAACAAGGACTCGGAATTTCAAATCGACGATGACGATTGTTTGAGGTTCAGAAGTCGTCTGTGTGTTCCAAAGAATTCGGAACTTATTTCGATAATTTTGAACGAAGCCCATTGTAGCCGAATGGCAATCCACCCGGGAAGTACGAAGATGTACAACGATTTGAAACGTCGGTTTTGGTGGCATGGTATGAAACGAGACATCTCTGACTTTGTTTCGAGGTGTTTAATATGTCAACAAGTGAAAGCGGAACACCAAGTGCCTTCAGGATTACTTCAGCTGATCACGATACCCGAGTGGAAATGGGATCGAGTCACAATGGACTTCGTATCCGGACTGCCATTGTCAGTGAGTAAGAAGGATGCGATTTGGGTCATTGTAGATAGATTGACTAAGTCGGTTCACTTTGTCCCCGTACGTACGGACTTTTCAATGGACAAACTAGCCGAACTATACGTTTCTCAGATTGTGAGATTACACGGGGTGCCTATTTCCATCGTGTCGGATAGAGATCCGAGATTTACCTCGCGATTTTGGAAGAAGTTGCAAGAAGCTTTGGGTACCAAGCTACATTTCAGCACCGCCTTTCACCCCCAAACCGATGGTCAATCCGAGCGGATAATTCAGATACTTGAGGATATGTTAAGATGTTGCATCCTCGAGTTCAGTGGTTCATGGGAACGATATTTGCCTTTGATTGAATTCGCTTACAACAATAGTTTTCAAACAAGTATTAAGATGGCACCCTACGAGGCTTTGTACGGTCGTAAATGCCGTACACCATTGTTTTGGACTGAGCTCGGTGAAAGCAAAATTTTCGGGGTGGATTTGATTAGAGATGCTGAACAGAAAGTGAAAGTAATCCGTGAAAGTCTGAAGATAGCCTCCGATCGTCAGAAGTCGTACGCGGATCTGAAGCGTAAAGACATCGAGCATCAGGTGGGAGATAAAGTGTTCCTCAAGGTTTCACCTTGGAAAAAGATACTCAGATTCGGCCGTAAGGGCAAATTGAGTCCGAGGTTCATTGGGCCATATGAGATATCCGAACGAGTCGGTCCAGTTGCATATCGTTTGATTTTGCCCCCTGAACTCGAAAAGATTCACGACGTCTTTCATGTTTCGATGCTTCGACGCTATAGACCTGATCCATCGCACGTGATTAGTCCATCAGAGGTTGAAATGCAAGCCAATATGAGTTACGAGGAAGAACCCATTCGTATCCTAGCTCGGGAAGTGAAAGAGTTACGAAACAAGAAAGTTCCGTTAGTAAAAGTGTTGTGGCTCAAACACGGGATAGAAGAAGCTACATGGGAACCCGAGAACTCTATGAAAGAACGATACCCAAACCTATTTACCGGTAAGATTTTCGGGGACGAAAATCTCTTAAGTGGGGGAGAGTTGTGACACCCCTAATGTGACCCTAGTCGGAGAGTGGTTTCGGGACCACAAAACCGAGTCACAAGAATAGTTAGGTGTTATATTCTGTGCTTATTGTATGTGGAATTTGTATGCGTAAATATTTCGTGCCTTGATTTTATTAATTAGGTGTTAATTCATAAGAAAGGACCCATGTGTTAGGACTTAAAAATGTGATAGGTGAAATTTTAAGTGGCCAAATAATGCATGAAGTAAAGACATGAGGGATTTGCATGTCAATTTAGCCAACTATAGGAAGTGGCCGGCCATGGTAATGAAGATGGGCAAAAGAAAACATGTCTTGAACATGTTTTGCTAATGGTGGATGTTAGAAATAATAAAATAAAGAGCATGGGCTAAGGGAACATGTTTCAAACATGTCTAGTTAATGGATCATGTTAGAAAGAATAAAGAAATGGAGAAAAAAAAAGTGTGGATGCCCCCCTTGTTGCCGTGAGTTGAGGAAAAAGAAAGGAGAAAAATTTTGTTGTTCATCCTTTCTCATTTTGTTACAATTGCCATGACTTGAGAAGAAGAAAAAAAAAAGTGTTCATGTTTTCTTTCTTTTGCTATAGCCGAAACAAAGGGTGAAAAGAAGGGAGATTTACTCAAGTCAATTCGGCAAGTACCTTTGGCTACTAGGAGGTAAGCTTTGAGTTTGTTGATTTGGTTTTGTAATATGCTAAGTTGAATGGTGGATGCACTCTTGGTAAGGTCAAGGAAGGTGAGATTCCTTGCGTGTGTCTAGGCAAAATGTCGAATGATTTAGTGTTGGAGATAGGAGCTTACTTAGAATGATAAATTCTTCTCCTATGATTATTTTTCTTGCATGTTAAATGGCTCCTACTTAGCCATGCAAAAATTTGTAATTTGTATGGATGATTGGAGCATTCGGCTAGGGTATAAAGGAAGGGATTTTGGTTGCTTCATCTAAGTATAGATGATGAATGTGCCATGGAAAGAAATCGGTCTTCCTATGAATATGATTCGTGAATGTTTATATTAGTAAACTAATTTATGTTCAAACACTTGAGGATTCGGCGTTGTTCATGACTATTGTGTTTAGGAGGTGATTTTGATTATTTCGAATATTGGAAAGTATGACTAAGTATAATCGGCCATATGAGTGCTTGATGCTATGTTATAATTATTGAGCTCAAGTATGTGGATGTAAGTGTGTGTGGCCTTATAAGAGCTAAGTATCTTGGGTTCCCCTTTGGTATTCAAACGACTAAATCAATTTATTTGTTAACATAAAGCTCAAGAACAAAGGGGAACTAGCTCCAATAAAGGAAAAGAAAAGGTGATTGAATAGTCGTTGGAAGCGCTCGACAACCTCCAAGGTAAGTTTTCGAGTATCGAAACTTAGATTTTGATTCGATTGAATGAAGTAATAAGCAATCGAAATTGTGCCCTTGTATGTGGCCATTGAGCCAAAATGATATTCTTGATTAAGTAAATTGTGCATAAAAGTTTGTTATGAAATTGAAACAAAGATGTGTATGAATGTGCGAATTGTGATATCCGGGCTAAGCCCGAAGGCAATTGTGCGAGCTATGATATCCGGGCTAAGCCCGAGGGCAATTGTGCGAGCTATGATATCCGGGCTAAGCCCGAAGGCAATTGTGCGGGCTATGATATCCGGGCTAAGCCCGAAGGCAACTGTGCAAGTTGTGTTATCCGGGCTAAGTCCCGAAGGCATTTGTGCGGGTCACCATAACCGGGCTATGTCCCGAAGGCGTTTGAACGAGTAGCTATATCCGGTTAAACTCCGAAGGTATGTGTTTTGAAAATTATAAGCTTGCTGGAAAATTTTCAGTTAATGCACTTGTGAACTCCCCAACAACAAGGTATGTTTTTTGTGTGCTTTGCACACTATGAGTAAGTGCGTATGAATATTCGCTCCAATGATAAACGAGCTATCGGCCTTAACTAAGCCGTTATTTATGTATGAATATAAGAGTTGGGATTGTGAAGTAAGCATGTCTTTGAGAAATTGTGCATATGAATTATTGTTTAGCTACTTGAATGCTATGCTTTGGTTGTGTGTATATTATGGCTCGAAACTTACTAAGCATAAATTGCTTACTCCGTTCCTTTGTTTCTCTGCTTCTATAGATTTTGCTCGTTAGCGATCGGATTCGGGATCATTGAAGTGAAGTCATCCACACTATCGAACCCCCTTTTTTGGTACTCTTTGGGTTGAACTTTGGATATGGCATGTATAGGATTACCCCCGGTTGTTTGTAAGTTCTTTGTGATGTATATGTGTACGGCCATGCGAAAATGGTTCGTAAAAGTGGAGGATGGAATTTGACCATTTGTGCTTTGTAATTATATTTGGTTCCATGATGTGATTATGGTTTGGAATGAGAGTATTGGTCACATGATCAGCCATTGGAATGGCTAAATGTGATCATATGTGGACCTATGTATGTCAAAATTATAGTTGGCCCATGGAAACCACGAGATAGATAAAGTTACCTTGAAAATAGATGCTGGTAGCAGCAGTGGTGCGGATATGAAAAATCGCCAAAATTTGTAGGAATGGTATTAAATAGTGAATAAGTTATGTAAACGAACCTTGACGAGTCTATTTTCATATGATCATATCAACAGTATCCAAGAGATATTAAAGTTCTCGTGAGACAGGATCAGAACGGTTTCTGGGTCCCCTGTCGCGACTTTGAAAATTTACTATAAATTCTCCAAAAAGAATTATAAGTCATTCCTTATATGTGCAGATTCCATTTTGAGTCTAGTTTCATTAGAAACAAACAGCACCAGTATTAAAGCCCTGTACAGAGAGATATTCAAGTTGTAACGCACGAGGGTCAGTGTAGTCGACCCCTGTAACATGGGTGACTTTAACTAATAAACTGTACCAATTGGCCCTACCAAAAATTCCAGAAATAAATCCATGGATGGATATATGAGTCTAAATTCAGGGAAAATTTACGGAATCAGTTTCCGAGTTTTGAAACTCGAGATATGATTTGTAAGGCGACAGTGACGCAGATTTCCAGCTTGTCTGGAAATGCCAATTGGTCGGTGCAATATGTGGATTTGGCTCGTTAACCCCTCGCGTCCGACACCGGCGACGGTCTCGGGTTCGGGGTGTTACAACTTGCACTAGTATCCAAGCTGTAAAATCAGCTTAATGATAACCTAAAAAGCTACTAAATCAGCTAAGTACTTGACTAATCCTTAGCTAAACAAAAGGTTACAATCAAACCAATAAAAGTCACATGTTACAAAAGTTTAACAACCAAAATACATAATGGATATTAGCTTGCTGCTGCATTCTTGTGGACATTTACTTGCCGCTGCATTGTTGACAACTTTCAACATCACTGCTCGGCTCTGTGCTTTTTATCAGCCGATTTGCGCTTTAATTTATAATAGTTGGTTGAGTGCCTTGTTTCTTAGGGATAATATCAGATTCTGATCTTTTCTACAGCTTTTTTTTTCTTCAATTTTTTCATGTTTTATTCTAATAACACTAGATATGCAGTAACAGTCTGTGAAACAAATGATTATTGGTTACCGGGTCGTTAACAATGTTGTACAACCAGGTGAATTGCCACAAGATCCTTTCGAAAGGCAGTTTACCTGCAAACAATAAAAAACTTGCACTGAAACAATCTATAGATTCAAAATCAAAGGGAAAGATGTTAGGGTAAATTTGCTGAATAGAAAGGTAAGAGAGAAGCACCTGACTTCTTGGTTGGTTGATTTGTGTCATTTTTTGATTTGTCATATTAGAATGCCAATAGTCCTGGCTTGATCCATATATGTATCATATGTAATTTGGAATTGATTTATGATTCTTCTTTGTACATATTTAAACATTGGAATATTATAGGCTAATCTGTTTTTTAAGACCAATCAATTGATTTGTAATCGCTTGAACCGACATCCTCTTTGTATGAAGTTCAGTATACTTATACTAACAGAGGCCTTCTAAATATTTCTTTACTCAAAAGTATAGATAGGGCGATTGAACTGCAACACTAACCGTTAGTGTCCTTTTTTTGGTCTTTCTTAAACTAAAGATACATGCTCATAGCCATTTGTCACCTCAAACTAGCTCTTCCTATTAGGGAGATGAATTGAAAACATTTCTTAAAGGTGATTAAATGAACTAAGTAAACTCAGGTTCTCAAAAAAACATTTATTGTAAGGCTTGCTTGGATCCAAGGATAGGAATATAGAATAAGGGTTGAGCCTTTGAGGGTTTGAATCTTTATAGCAATTAAAATTCAAAAGGCTTCAAAGGTTATCTATCAGTACTTATTTGAGCTTTCATATTTTTGAATTAGACTTGATAAGTGCTACATGCATGCATACATACATATTTAAGTAAATAAGAAAGCTACTTATATTTGAGATATAGGTTATCCAAACTCCTATAGGAAGCTAAAAGATTGTAGTACTTAAATAAGTTAAGACTCGTTAAAACCACACTATTATCACAAAGGAGGCTCAAATGATTCTCATACAAGACTGCTAAAGTGAAAGATTTCAAGAGAGCTTTGAATAAAATTGTACTTCTCTTATTAACTAAAGAATTGAACTTAAATAGAGAAAAAAAAGTCCTAATCCTAATTGGAAAAATAGTTCCCTTATTCTAATAAACTACTAAAACATAAAAAGAAAATAGTTCCCTTATTCTAGTAAACTACTAAAAGATAAAATAAAAATATTTCTAGAATATGAATAAAACTTATCTATCCAAATAAGATTTATCTACCTAATTAAATTTAAAATATATACATATTTCAACACCCTCCCTCAAGTTGGTGCATATATATCAACCATGCCCAACTTGCTTACAAGAAAATCAAAGCTTGTCTTAGAGAGTTCTTTGGTGAGTATGTCAGCAATCTTTTGTTTTGAAGGAACAAACGGCATGCACACTTGGCCTTCTTCAATCTTTTCCTTGATAAAGTGTCTATCAATCTCAACATGTTTAGTTCTGTCATGTTGGACTGGGTTGTGAGCATTGCTAATGGCAGCTTTGCTATCACAGTACAACTTCATTGGTGAAGTTATTGGTTTCCTCAGCTCTTCCATAATTCTTTTTAACCAAACCATTTCACAAATTCCTTGAGCCATTGATCTAAACTCAGCCTCTGCACTACTTCTTGCTACAACAGTTTGTTTTTTGCTTCGCCAAGTCACAAGGTTTCCCCAAACAAATGTACAGTATCCTGATGTAGATCTTCTGTCTGTTATTGAGCCTACCCAATCTGCATCTGTATAAGCTTCAATTCCTCTTTGTTCGGATTTCTTGAAGAATAAGCCCTTTCCCGGTGAACTCTTCAAGTATCTTAGAATTCGAAACACTGCTTCTTCATTTCCTCTATTGGGGAGTGCATAAATTGACTCACTAAGCTTACTGCAAAAGCTATGTCTGGCCTTGTATGTGATAAGTAAATTAACTTACCAACTAATCTTTGGTACTGCCCTTTATCAACTAATTGACCTTCTTTATTTTCAAATTTTACATTTGGATCAATTGGTGTGTCAGCTGGGCAGCAACCACTCATCCCAGCCTCTTTTAAAAGATCAATCACATATTTTTTCTGAGAGACCACAAGACCCTTCTTTGATCGAGCAACTTCTATTCCAAGAAAGTATTTCAAAGGACCCAAGTCTTTGATCTCAAACTCCAATGCTAGATGCTCCTTGAGACGTCTTATTTCATCCACATCATCTCCTGCAAGAATGATATCATCGACATAAACTATAATAATAGCTATTCTACCTTTTTGTGAATATCGATAGAACATTGTGTGATCAGCTTGCCCTTGTGAGTAACCTTGTTTTTTAACAACTTGAGTGAATCGTTCAAACCAAGCTCGAGGAGACTGCTTCAGACCGTATAAAGATTTCTTGAGTTTACATACTCGAATTCTAAATTTTTCTTCAAAACCTGGAGGAGGATCCATGTAAACTTCTTCTTCAAGTTTTCCATTTAGGAAAGCATTCTTCACATCTAGTTGCTATAAAGACCAATCAAGATTAACAGCAATTGATAAAAGAACTCTGACGGAATTTAATTTGGCCACTGGAGCAAATGTTTCAAGATAATCTATCCCGTTTGTTTGAGTGTACCCTTTTGCTACCAACCGGGCTTTGTATCTATCTAAAGATCCATCTGGTTTGAATTTGGTTATGAACACCCATTTACAGCCCACTGTTTTTTTCCCTACAGGTAATTCCATTGTTTCCCATGTACCTGTTTTTTCAAGAGCACGCATCTCCTCTAAAATAGCCTCCTTCCACTCAGGAACCTGTAAAGCATCTTTCACATTTTTTGGTATTTGGACAGTATCGAGACACGAAACAAAGGTTGAGAATGTCGAAGATAAGGCTTTATAGGATACAAAGTTAGACATGGGGTATTTGACAATATTTCTAACACCTTTTCTTTTAGCAATTGGAATATCTAAATCAGAAAATTCATTGGCTGGATTATGAGCTTTACCTGGGCTTTTGACAGGATCTTGCGGGTCGAATTCTTGGTGATGAATCTGGTGGATTCCACTTTCTTGATTTCGATTTCTTCTTGAGTAAACAATTAACTCCTTTGTTTGTTCTTTATTTTCATGATCAGACTCTACACCTTTATCCTCTTTTTCATTAACATTAACATCATTAATTTTTGTGTTAATTATAAATTCGCCTTCCCCATTATTAGAATCCCTATGTTGTATATTCCTAGTCTCTTCTTGATCAATTATAGAATCTTTTTTAGTATAATTCCCTCCCTGAAGATTAGAATGAAAATAAGATTTTGTTTCAACAAATGTGACATCCATTGTAACTATAATCTTCCTATCAATTGGATCATAACATTTGTAACCCTTTTTATTAGAAGCATAACCAACAAAAACACATTTTTTTGCTCTAGGATCTAGTTTACCTTGGTTGTGAAGATGGACAAAAACATTACACCCAAAAACTCGGAGGGATAAATCTGTAATCAATTTAGAGTTAGGAAAGTTATCTTTAAAGAGACTAAAAGGAGTTCTATAATTTAGAATTTTATTGGGCATTCTATTAATAAGATATGTAGCTGTTAACAAGGCTTCGCCCCAAAGATAACGTGGTACTTGACTAGTGAACATCAAGGCTCTAGTTACTTCCAAAAGATGCCAGTTTTTTCTTTCTGCAATCCCATTTTGTTGTGGTGTATTTGTACAAGAACTTTGGTGGACTATTCCATGTTTGGTTAAGAAAATACCTAATTGGTCGCTAAAAAATTCCCCACCATTGTCAGTTCGAAATACTTCTATTTTCACACCAAATTGTGTTTTCACCATAGCATAAAAAGACTGAAACACATTTTTAACTTTGGACTTATCTTTTAATAAAAACACCCAACAAAGTCGAGTATGATCATCAATAAATGTGACAAACCAACGTTTTCCTGAAAAAGTCGAGACTCTTGAAGGTCCCCAAACATCATTATGAATTAACGAAAAAGGTTTGGAGGCTTTATATTTTTGAGGTGGAAAGAATGACCGATGATGTTTAGCCAATTCACAAAATTCACAATGATATGAAGAAGGACTTTTATTTTTAAATAGATTAGGTAACAAATATCTTAAATAATAAAAATTAGGATGTCCAAGCCTATAATGCCAAATCATAACCTTATCAAAATCAGAAACAGAATTTAAACATAAAGTAGTTGTTGGTTGACTTAGATGGTCGTCTTCAAGAAAGTAAATTCCACCAAATTCTTTAGCATTGCCAATCATCCTCCCCAAGACCATGTCCTAGAACTTACACATAGAGGAGTCAGATATAACATGACAATTTGAGGACTGGGATAATTTACTGACCGATATGAGATTACAAGCTAGATTTGGCACATGTAAAACATCATGTAAAACCAAGGAAGATAAAATTTTAACAGTGCCTTTCCCGGCTATTGCCGAGAAGGACCCATCTGCTACTTTGATCTTTTTGTTTCCTGCGCAAGGTGTGTAAGTTGAAAAAAGAAAATGACTGCTAGTCATGTGATCACTAGCTCCAGAATCAACGATCCATGTGTTTGTTTTACAGGGCTTGACACTGAAAAAAATAGAAAAATCAGTACCTGATTGGGCAAAAGAGGAAGAAGGATTATTGGATGAGTTAGGAATAGAAGAATTCATCCGAAATTGTGGTGATTGAAAAAACTTGTGTAGATGCTCTAATTGTTCCTTAGTGAATGGAGACCCTTCCAGAGAACTTTGGCCCTCATAATTTCCATTAGTTGTTTGAAAAGCTCTGCTATCCCCTGATTGTGAACCACGGCCATTGCCATTCTTTTTCCTTCCATTTGTCGGTTTCCCATGGAGCTTCCAACACATTTCACAAGTGTGCCAATATTTTTTGCAGTGATCGCACCAAGGTTTTTTCTTTTTTTCACTATCATCATTATTTTTAATAGTTACAAGAGCAGAATTATCATCATTAGCTTCAAACCCTGGCTTTAACATTACTTTTCTCCTTGTCTCCTCTCTTCTAACCTCAGAAAAAATCTCACGAAGTTTTGGAAGCGGTTTTTTCCCTAGGATCCGAGATCTCACTTCATCAAATTCTTTATTTAAGCCAGCCAGAAACAAATAAGCTCTTTCATTCTCTTCTTTTTTCATAGCTTTTACACCATCTCCGGGACACTCTCATTCATCATTATAACACTGATCCAGTTCTTGCCAAAGAGACATCATCTCATTATAATAAAGAGTAACTTCTTTTTCCCCTTGCCTAGCTTTCCATAGTTTTATTTTTAACTCAAAAATCTGTGAAGCGTTTTCTAAATTTGAATAGGTGTCTTTCACAGCGTCCCAAACATCTTTAGCAGTTGGGAGAAAAAGAAAAGGTTTACCTATGAAGCTTCCGTGAGATTAATAAGCCACGCAATTACCATAGAATTTTCTGACCTCCACTTGCTCATCTTTGGATCACCCACCTGTGGTTGCTCAACTTCTCCATTTAAATGACCTAGCTTGCCGCGCCCATCAATTGCTAATTTTACGGACTGCGACCATTCCAGATAATTCTTGCCATTCAACTTGTGAGATGTCAGTTGAAAAGAAAGGTGAGACGCCCCTGTCCCTTGAGTTATTGTACTCTCGGTAGTTGTTTCAACTGTAGAACTTTTTTCCTCTGTTTGATTGCTGGATCTCTTATCTCCAGTGAAGGCTGTTTTAACCATGATGTTACTAGAGATTTTAACCTAGCTCAGATGCCATGAAAGATTTCAAGAGAGCTTTGAATAAAATTGTACTTCTCTTATTAACTAAAGAATTGAACTTAAATAGAGAAAAAAAAGTCATAATCCTAATTGGAAAAATAGTTCCCTTATTCTAATAAACTACTAAAACATAAAAAGAAAATAGTTCCCTTATTCTAGTAAACTACTAAAAGATAAAATAAAAATATTTCTAGAATATGAATAAAACTTATCTATCCAAATAAGATTTATCTACCTAATTAAATTTAAAATATATACATATTTCAACATAAAGTTCAAAGAAAAACCAATGAGCATCTCTTCTTAGATTGAGAGACTCATAAAACAATCTTGCAAACTGAAAATCAACCATCTTGTCCTATATCACGATTGAATTTACTCCAGAAGAGCTACCAGCATTGCTTTCGCCCATCTTCTTCTCGAGGAACACATCACTGAGCACAGTCTTGGACTGAAACGAAGCCTTTAGCAACTTCACACACTATTAACAGAAAAGCAAGTTTAAAACCAGTGCTCGCATGCTTAAAATTTCTCACTTGTTACATAAAAAATTAAGGCAGCAAAAGAAATCAGATTATGTCTTACCTCATCCATTCCTATATCAATGGTTTTCTCTTAAAGAACCCCTGCATCCTTGATATTGAACTTGTTCAGTAAAGTAAACAAGAAATGGCTAACATAGGTCTCACAACAAGATCATCCATGATAATGTATATAACTGTTGGAACTAAGAAAACAAAATGTGAAACTTTGATAAAAACTTAAGCAATAAGCTTCAATTTCTTGCTGATCAAATAGAGAATCGGCTATAGTTTTGTGAACTTAAAAGTGCTTAAGTAAAACCAAAAAATAAAGAAGAATTTGAAAGATTTTCATTACATTGAACAAAGGCATAAAGCCATTACATATACGAAACATTTAGCTAGCCAAAATGATGAAAAATGCTACCTAAACATTTACCTAACTCCACTAAGTAGCATAGAAACTTGATAAACATAACTTGTACACTTGGTAAAGCTGATTTATCAATCTACCAGCACCTAATTACGTCAAACATGCTAACAACTTAGTTCATATCTAACTAAGTAACAAAACATCTGCATGATCTTCAGCAGCAACTTGCATGGCTCGGGGCAGCTTGGTCTGCTCCATGGTTTGCATGTAAGCCAGCTTCAACAGGAACAACCCCTTCACATAACCTCCCTCATTAGTAGATGAATTCTTATTTTTTGGATTAACATTGGTTGCAGTTTGATTCATAACATTATTGCAGGAAGGACAAATGGATTTAGAATCATTGGAAACATAAAGATCACAGTTGCTACGAAGGTAATTACCACACCTATAAATTCCGATGGGTTTGGAAAATTCAAGTGTTGGCAACAAGTGAGGCACATTTGCAGCATTGTTGGGAACTATAGGCTTCAAAAGGGTGTCTTTGTTTTCTGGTGAGTGAATGTAGGTATCGTTCATATTCTCAAGGTTGTCGTAAAGGTTTCCAAGGGAAACCACCATCTGTTCTTTGGTGAGAAGCTTTATGACACTGCCAATAGGTAATGACAGAATGTTGAACATAAAATCAACAAAATCTTTCCCAGATTCTGTAAATAAAACTCTTTGGCTAGTTGAGTCAACAAGAAGCTTCAAGCTAACAGTGTTGGCATCCATACCTTGGTTAAAACAGTGTCTAGGCTCTTTATAATGGTTAAAGGGAATGGATGGCCTAAGCAAATAAATGGCTACTTTTCTTCATTGGGTCTCAAAAAATTTGAGTTGAAGAGGGCAACAAGGGATTTTTTTCCACTATTTTCAAGTCTGATACTGTATTTCTATTATAACATGCAAATGGTATTACCTTTAGATCATTTAGTTCTAAGTATAGGGCTTTGGTTTTCAATTTTAAGTAAGGAATAAAATATGTTTGACTTGGATAATTAACATAATCCGTCAATAAGGGATTTGAAGCTTTCAATTAGGGATTCAGAGATAGTTTAGGAGATTAGATTTCTTTATTTGTAAGGTTTTACTAAAAGGGTCCCTAGAATCAAGGATCTCTATCAATTAAAAGAATTGCAACGATGCCCTGGCAATTTTATTCCCTAGTTGCACAAAGTAGAGTTTAAGACATGGCAAACAGAGTTAGCAGTCATGGTAGCCATGCCTTGGTAGATTTTGCAGTGTGTAGGCTATTTAGTGAATTGGATAGCCTATTCAAACATACAGCTACTTTTAAACAGAGTTGAAGTGAGTACTTAAAGGATTCTTTCCAATATTTTTATGTCTCATATTATATTTCAATTATTGCATATAAATAGTATTCACTTTGAACTCTTTAAGTATAGGGAAACTTATATATAAAAGCTATTGAGGATTAGATAAAAGCATACAGCTTCAAGTTATAAAATTGAAGACATTCTTGAACATTGTTTCTAGATGAGACAATTGCAAGAACAAAAAGAACCACTTCTCAAAATGATACCTTAATTTATAGGTTTCAATTTCTAAAATGAAAGGCTTGAACATATTGATCGTTAAATCCAAGACTTCAGTGCATAATAGGTTCAGATTTCACAGAGGACTTTTTCTTCCCACCAAAGAAAACATCAGTAAGCATTGTCTTGGATTGCATCGATGCCCAAAGCAATTCAACCGCCTATTGCACCAATATAACAAATTTAAGCTAATGGTATTAAGAATGGAGTATCAAACAAGGCAAAACAGAAAAAGGTAAAAAAAGCTTTTAAAGTTGTACTAAGACAAAATATATTGTTTTACCTCATTAACTCCCACACCAATGGTTTTCTCTTCAAGATCGTTCACATCCTTGATGTTGAACTTGTGAAGCAAAGTGATAATAAAACTAGTGTACATAGGCCTCACCACTAGATCATTCATTACCATGAAAGTTGCTGCCCTCTTGATAAAACCTTCCTCACCCGAGTCTGGTACGCCCTTGTTTGTGGGATTCATAAAAACTACATCATTAGATTTCATAAAATAATGTCCGCAGGAAGGACATGCGTCTATTGGATGATTTGCAACATATGCGTTGCTACCATTGTAATTTTGATTGTTTTTTGTTGAAGTTAGTTCCCATGCAACACATGCAGCAACAAAGGTGGATATGCAGCTCATGCAGATAAGGAGTTGATCACAAAGCATAAGTTATCCGGTTAAAATATGAGTTAACCAGATGAAGAACCATGCTACTGTTTCAGTTTTCATGGTTTAGTTTGTTTAGTCCATATTTTGTGTTCTAGTTCATTTTGAACTTAGTTTAGTTTATGTTTGATATAATTTGATGGTGATAGAGTTGATCACCAGCTTTGTTTATGTTTGCAAGCAAAATCACCTAGTCCCTATGTAACTAGTGGAGTTAGGTAATGTTTAAGTGATGAATTTATTGTTTTGACCAGTCAATGCCTGGTATATGTAATGGCTTTAAGCCTATGTTTCTTATGAATGAAATCATTAGATTTTACTTCCATATGCTCCATCTTTCTTTGCCTTCAAAATTTTGTTCTCTATTCATGGCAGTAACTCAAAGCTTGAATTCCAAGCATTTTTCCTTCATTCTTTATCCGGGTATAATACACTGCTGTTAAAGTCCAGATTGAAGTTCTTACTTCATCCGGTTAAAGTGTGCCAAATCCCCAACAGTTGGTATCATGAGCTCATTTCTTAGTGGACCTGTCATATTTCAACCTTCAAAACAATGGCTACATCAGGCTTCTCACTAGTTGTACCACCAGTCTTCAATGGAGAAGGCTATCACATATGGGTGGTTAAAATGAAGACCTACCTACAGGCATTTGACCTATGGGAGGTGGTCAACTCAGATGTTGAACCAGCACCACTCAGAGCCAACCCAACAGTGGCTCAAATGAGGCAGCATGCTGATGAAAGGACCAAGAGGCACAAAGCCATGTCATGTATCCAAAACTCTATGTCAGATGTGATTTTCACAAGGATTATGGCTTGTGAGACACCAAAACAGGCCCAGGACAGATTGAAGGAGGAGTTCAAAGGTACTGAAAGAACAAGGCAACAACAGCTTCTAAACTTAAGAAGGGACTTTGAGAACTTGAAAATGAAGGAGGAAGAAACTGTTAAGCAGTATTCAGACAGAATAATGGCTGTGGTTAACAGCATAAGGCTCATTAGAGAGCAGTTCAATAAAGCAAGAATAGTTGAGAAGGTGCTCTCTACCTTACCTGAAAGGTATGAGGCAAAAATATCCTCATTAGAGGACTCAAGAGACTTGACCAGCATCACTCTAACTGAGCTGATCAATGCTCTCTATGCACAAGAACAAAGAAGGGCCAGTAGACAGGAGGAGCACCAGGAGGGTGCCTTCCAAGCTAAAACAAATACTGGCTCAAGCACCACTGCCTATAAAAGAAAGAAGACTTGGAAGGATAAATCTAAGTCAGATGCTTTAAGAAAATGGGAAAGACCTTGCAGGTATTGCAAGAGGCCTGGTTATCCAGAAGCCAAATGCTGGTTTAGGCACACTGCAAAAAGATTGGCCATGTTGAAAAAGTTTGCAAAGAGAAATGAAGACCAAGGTAGAGTCAACAGTAGCCAAAGGCTGAAGCTCGGGTAGCTGAAGAAGGCAGTGACAATGAGGAATAGGTCTTTGCAGTCTCCTGCTCATTTGCTCAGAAGAAAGTCTCAAATGGTTGGCTCCTCGACAGTGGCTGCACCAACCATATGTCACCAGATGTAGCTATTTTCAAGTCGTTAGACAGAAGCTATAAAACAAAAGTTAAAGTTGGCAATGGCTACTTTATCAAGGCAGAAGGAAAGTGAGATGTGGTTATTTGCACTCCAACAGGTAACAAGATCATTTCAAATGTTTTGTTAGTTCCTGAAATTGACAGAAACCTGTTAAGTATAGCTCAGTTAGTTGAAAAAGGCTATACTGTAGTGTTCAAAGAAAATGAATGTCAGATCAATGATCCTAGTGGATCTGTGCTCATGTCAGTAGCCATGACAGAAAAGAGCTTTGTTGTGGACTGGAATAAAGGCTTTGATAATGCCTATGCTGTTTCTTCTGAAGACTCCAAGCTTTGGCACCAAAGGCTTGGGCATGACAACTTCAGATCAATGACTCAGATGATCAGTGAAGACTTGGTTGAAAACTTCACCAACTCTGTTGAGGAAGAAGAGGTATGTGAGGTCTGTCAATTGGGAAAATAAGCAAGATTGCCATTTTCTACCAATCAAGCATGTAGAGCCTCTGAGAAGCTGCAGCTTGTACACACAGATGTTTATGGCCCCATGAAGACTGAATTATTGAATGGAAGCAGATACTTCATTTTATTTATTGATGATTACTCCAGGTATTGTTGGGCATACTTTCACCGGAATAAGTATGAAGTACTTTTAATATTCTAGAAATTTAAAGCTGTAGCAGAAACTGAAATAGGCTGTAAACTCAAGACCCTTAGGTCTGATAATGGAACAGAGTATACTTCATCCGGGTTTAATACCTTTTGTAATGAAGCAGGTATTAAACACCAGCTCACTAACACTTATACACCTCAACAAAATGGTGTAAATGAAAGGAAGAACAGAAGCTTGATGGATATGGCCAGATGTTTACTGTTTGAGAAGAATTTTCCCAAGACCATGTGGGCTAAAGCAGTCAATACTGCTATCTACATTCAGAATAGGCTTCTAACCAAAGCACTTGCTCACAAGACACCTTTTGAGGCCTGGTTCAGGTTCAAGCCATCATTGGCTCATATGAAAGTCTTTGGTTGCCTATGTTACAGCTAAATACCAGTTGTAAAGAGGGATAAGTTGTCCAAAAGAGCTATTCCTGGTATTTTTGTTGGGTATAGTATGGTCAAGAAGGGCTACAGGATCTTGGACCCTTTAACAAACAAAATTCAAGTAAGCAGAGATGTGATCTTTGATGAAAAAGGATGCTGGAATTGGGAGAAGAATGAGCCAAAGGCTATTTCTGAAGAGCTGATGGATGATCATGCTGAACCTAATCAAGTTAGTTCTGAAATGGACATTGATGACATGCCAGTCAGAGGCACTAGACCTTTGGCTGAAATTTATGAAAGAGCACAAGTTGCCACATTAGAGCCATACAGTTTTGAAGAAGCTGAAGCTGATGAAGGATGGAAACAGGCCATGGTTGAAGAAATCAAGATGATTCAAAAGAATCAAACATGGGAGCTAGTTGAAAGGCCTACGAACAGAAAGATCATTGGTGTTAAATGGGTCTATCGAGCCAAACAAAATGCTGATGGCAGTTTAAACAAGCTGAAAGCCAGACTTGTTGTCAAAGGCTTTAGTCAAAGATATGTCCTGGACTACTTGGAGACTTTTGCATCAGTAGCCAGACTTGACACCATCAGATTGCTAGTTGCTTTAGCAGCACGAAAGCAATGAGCCATTCATCAGTTAGATGTCAAGTCTGCATTCCTAAATGGCTTCCTTGAAGAAGAGATTTACATTGATCAGCCTCAAGGCTTCGTTGTGTCTGGCAAAGAACAAATGGTGTACAGGCTTAAGAAGGCATTGTATGGCCTGAAACAGGCTCCTAGAGTCTGGTATGCTAGAATTGACAGTTACTTGGTCAGTTTGGGATTTAACAGAAGTGTTAGTGAGCCAACACTATATGTCAAGAAAAATGAAGCTGAAATACAGCTTATTGTATCCCTCTATGTCGATGTCCTTTTGGTAACTAGAGGAGATCAACACATGTTGGCTGAATTCAAAGCTAAAATGAAGGACATGTTTGAAATGTCTGACTTGGGGCTAATGACATATTTTTTGGGAATGGAGGTGCGCCAAGCAGAAGGAAAAATCTTCTTGGGACAGAGAACATTTGTCTTGAAGGTTTTGTCTAAGTTTTCAATGGAGAATTGTAAGCCAACAAGCACTCCTATTGCTGTTGGAATGAAGCTGTCAAACCAAGGAGATCATGAACCAGTCAATGATCTACTTACAGGAGCCTAGTTGGTTGTTTGCTATATTTAACTGCTACTAGGCCAGATATTATGTTTGCTGTCAGTTTGCTCTCAAGATTCATGCATTGTTGCAATGAGAAACACTTTCAAGCAGCAAAGAGAGTGCTAAGGTACATCAAAGGCACTCTTGACTATGGTGTGTTATTCAACAAAGCTGAAAGTTTGAAGAAAGGCTATACTGATAGTGACTGGGCTGGTTTAAATGATGATATGAAAAGCACTTTTGGATATGCTTTTACCCTTGGCTCAACCATGTTTTGTTGGAGCTCAAGAAAACAACCGATGGTAGCCCAATCAACAGCAGAAGCTGAATATGTTGCAGCTGCCAATGCTGTAAATCAAGCTATTTGACTGAGAAAAATTCTAACTAATCTTAATCTACATCAAAGGGAGGCAACAGAGATCTTTTGTGATAACAAGTCTGCTGTTGCAATTGCAAAGAATTCTGTCTTCCATGGTAGAATGAAGTACTTCAGCATCAAGTTACATGTGATAAGGGAGATGGAACAAGATCGAGAGGTGAAGCTGATTTATTGCAATTCAGAGGAATAGGTTGCTGATATCTTCACAAAGGCCCTTAGTGTGTTAAGATTTATAAAACCGAGAAAGCAGCTAGGTGTGTTGAAGTTAGTTCTCATGCAACATATGCAACAACAAAGGTGGATATGCAGCTCATGCAGATAAGGAGTTGATCACAAAGCATAAGTTATCCAGTTAAAATATGAGTTAACCAGATGAAGAACCATGCTACTATTTCAGTTTTCATGGTTTAGTTTGTTTAGTCCATATTTTGTGTTCTAGTTCATTTTGAACTTAGTTTAGTTTATGTTTGATGTAATTTGATGGTGATAGAGCTGATCACCAGCTTTGTTTATATTTGCAAGCAAAATCACCTAGTCCCTATGTAACTAGTGGAGTTAGGTAATGTTTAGGTGATGAGTTTATTGTTTTGACCAGCTAATATCTGGTATATGTAATGGCTTTAAGCCTATGTTTCTTATGAATGAAATCATTAGATTTTACTTCCATATGTTCCATCTTTCTTTGCCTTCAAAATTCTGTTCTCTATTCATGGCAGTAACTCAAAGCTTGAATTTCAAGCATTTTTCCTTCATTCTTTATCCGGGTATAATACACTGCTGTTAAAGTCCAGATTGAAGTTCTTACTTCATTCGGTTAAAGTATGCCAAATCCCCAACATTTTTACACCAGTAAAGGTTGGTATATTTGGAGGATTGCATGCTTGGCAACAAGATAGCTATATTAAAAGTATAGGTCGTAACCATTGGCTTCAAAAGTATTTCTTTTGTAGCTGCTGATTTCATGTAGTAATAATCGTCCAAATTTTCAATGCTTTCATAAATGATCCCAAGGCACCCACTGTTCTTTGTTTATCAAGGAGCCTTACCACAGTTCCAACAGGTAATGACATGATATAGAAAAGAAAATCAACAAAATCTTTACCAGCTTCTGCAAACAGAATTTTGTAGGATTTTGGGTCTATCAGAAGCTTCTAGCTGACTGTGGTTGGTTTGGTGGCAGCCATGGAAAAAATATTATTGTTAGAATGTGAATCACAGTACTTCTGTAATACTGTTACTGGCTTTATAATTTTGGCAGGGTTCATGTTTTATATAGAGCTTAATTTGCAGTAACCAATGCCTATAGAGAAGTGGAATGGCCATTGCGAATAACACAAGTTTTGTTGAATTCCAAGGGACAGTAAAAACCTTCACAGTAATTATTGATCTTATCCATATTTCCTTTTACCAACTCCATTCTCCAAATTACCACCAAGTCCGATAATCAGATTAATTCCAATTGATCCAATATTGTATACTAATCGACAAACAGATGTAACTATATATATTAAACAATTTCTCACAATATTATAATGTTCCATTTTTCAGGGTTGGAGGGGGGTTCAAGCTTCAAATTTAGCATCACAAGTTTTTTACATGAAAAAATGCCACCAAAAGCTTCAAGCTAACAGTATCGGCGGCCATTATAGGAATACTGTCACAAATAGAAGTTTCAGAGCTTATACATAAAAGCTTTGAGGATTAGATATAGCCTAACATCATTTCCATCCTAGAGACACAATTGCAAGAACACCACATCACTTTTGATCTTATTTCCCAGCGAACACAGTAGTAAGCACCGTCTTGGATACTAACAATGCCCTCCGCAATTTCATTCCCTATTTGCACAAAGCAAAGTAAAAGTGTAAAAACTACATTCCTTTACAAAATTGCATCAAAACTTAAAAGGGATCATTTACCTCATCCACTCTCATATCAATGACTCTCTTCAAGAACCCCAACATCCTGAACTTTGAACTTGTTAAGCTAAGTGATAGTAACAACTCCCTTGACATAATCTCCCTTACCTGAGGATTAACCCTTGATCACAAGAGACAAATTTTGGTTCAAAAACTGGCTGCAGGCAGGACAAAAGTATTTTGGATCATTTGCCACATACATGCGACCCATGCCATTTTTATGGTGGCTACACCTATAAAGATTAGTTGCAAATGCTGAGGATTGGAAACAAGAGTGGTACATTATTAGCAGCAAGATAGAATTTAAAAGGTTGTCTTTGATTGCTGCTGACTGCATGTAGTTATATTATTCGACCGTTACAGATTTTAAGTATAGGGGTGTTAGTTTGCAGTAACAGACAACATAGAAGTATAACGGCAAAGAAATATTTTGAACTACAATTTGATGGACCATTCCTATAAAGGAATTTGGCCTCCAAAAATAGGCATAGATTGCCATAAGTGACGAGCACACGGTATTCTTTAGTAAAAGGCGAAAGAATAGTTTGCTCTATGCTCACTGCACAGCCCCTTGATTTAACAAGTTTACTTGCGCTTTCATTTATTTAAAATGGTAGAGTGCCCTTGTCTGTTTATAAGGAATGTGGGATCCCGCTCCTTTCTGAAGCTATTAAACCTTGGCAACTTCTTTCTAGCTCTACTCTTCTGCCAAGACACACATACTTCTATCACATTTCCTCTTATTTTTCACCCTTTAAACTCTACTCAACAAAATTATCCCTAAGTATTTCTTCTGAAAATTATCATTTTCGTGATGATAATTTACATTATAAAATTGCTTTGGACTGTTACATTTATAATGGTTCATCATTCCAATTGGTAAAACATATGCTTTGTCCAAGCTAACAATTATTTTAAAACAGTAGTCTGAAATATCAACAAAATCTTGAAAGATCACCGTATATAGATATTCAATAAAAAAAGAAAAAGAGCAACAATGTTCTTTGGATCAGCACCAGAAAGGACTTTAAAATGTGTAAACAAACCAGTAATGCATCACCAGCAGAAGAAGCATTTCTCATTTTGATAACCTAGAACGCTTCTTCCTGGCCTTTTGGGCAAAGAATACATCAGTAAGTAGAGTCTCAGACCATAGTGATGCCTTCAATATCTCCACACCCTAAAACCAAAACCATACCAAAGCCATAAGACATTTGTTTCTTACAACAACTTATAAACGAAACAAGATAAAAGGAAGCTCACTTCAGTAGTTCCTACATTAACCACTTTTTCTTCCAATGCATCAAGTTGTTTAATGTTGAACTTACAGAGCATAGTTATGCTCAAAATAGTTGACATAGGGGTAACTATTAGATCATCCATGACCGTGTTTGTAACAATCCCTTTCACGCAACCAACCTCATTTGCAGCAAATGATGAACTTGAAACCATATTTGGGGGGTTTACAAATGTTTTAGGGTCGTCCATCTCATCATCCGCTATTAGGGCATGTAGGTTTTTGAACATTTACATGATACAAATGGCGCCGGTATAATCTGTGGTTTTGATGACTGAATGTTTGGCGACAAGATAGGAACATTAATTGCTAAGCTTAAAGATTTTGGGTTCAACAAGGTATCCTTGTTTGTTGTCGGCTGAATGTATGCATTACCCAAATTTTCAACGCTTTCGTAAAGGTTTGCAAGGCATCCAACCATGCCTTCTTTCCTAAGCAACTTGTTGAAAGTTGGCAACATATCAGTAGCATGCAAGTGTCCAAGAAGAAATGAAGCAGCATGCATGTAGCATGCAAATGTCCATGGTGTATTTCAGTCTTTGAACTTTTGTAACATGTGACTTGTATTTGATTTGATAGCAACCTTTTGATTAGCTAAGGTTAGCCAAGTATTTAATAGTTTTTAATAGGTTTTAGGTTATCATTAGGCTGATTTTACAGCTTAGTTACTTGCACAAGCAAGTTTTGTCTTTTACCAATGTAATTTGAACTACTTATGTATATGGCATATTGCTTATTCAAGTAATGAAGTTAATCTTTTCTTCATCTGATTTTTGCTTCTGTTTTTCATCTTTCAGCACAAATTTTAGTTCTTTTGATCTTGTTTGTGATTCAAAACTCAACAACTAGTATCAAGAGCATGTCATCTTTGAAGGCCTTTATTGTGTGTTAGTTGTTTGTGCTGATTCTTTGAGTAACTTGTGCTTGAAAAAAAAAGAAACATAAGCTATCTTTGTTGGGTTGTTCAGTTGCTGCAAAAGGATGAGCTTTTCACCACTACCACTACGTGTCTTTGTTAGTGAAAACTACAATATTTGGGCTGTGAAAATAAAGACATATCTGCAGGCTCATGGTCTATGGAGTGTTGTTCTTGCTGACATAGAACCACCATCTTTGAAAGTTAATTTGACCATAGCTTAAATTAGGTAACATAATGAGGACACTGCTAAAAAGTATAAGATTATGTCATGCCTTAAAAATGGAGTTTCAGATGTTATTTTCACAAGGATAATAGCTTGTGACTCTCCAAAGCAGGCCTGGGACAGACTTAAGGAAGAGTTTCAAGGGTCAGACAAGACCAAGCAGTAGTAGTTGATAAATTTGAGAAGGGACTTTGAAAATCTGAGGATGAAGGAGTTTGAAACCATCAAGCAGTATGCTAACAGGATTATGGCCACAGTAAACAACATAAGACTGCTTAGAGATGAGTTTAGTGACAAGAAGATAGTTGAAAAATTCATTACTACTCTACCAGAGAAGTATAAGTAAAAAATTTCTTCTTTGAAGACTCGAGGGACTTATCAGCTATACCCTTAACAGAGTTGATAAATGCTCTCTATGCACAAGAGGAAATAAGAGCAAACAAAATGGAAGAGCATTCTGAGGGAGCCTTTCAGGCCAAGAGCAGAGAGAGCTCAAGTTCAAGCTCAGGTTACAAGGGCAAGAAGCCTTGGCTAGAAAAGAAAGAGAAATGGAAGAAGAATGTTATCAAAAAGAAGTTTCCACCATGCATTCACTGTAAGAAGTCCACTCATTTGGAAAAATATTGCTGGTATAGGCCTGACATTCAATGTAGAAGTTGCAAACAACTTGGCCACATTGAGAAAGTTTGTAAGAGCAAGGCAAAAACACAACCACAGCAACAGAATCAAGCTTAGGCTGCTGAGGATGTCCAAACTCAAGAGGAGCAAGTCTTTACTACCTCCTGCTTTGCAAGTTCAAGCAAAATCAGCAAGAATTGGCTGATAGACAGTGGTTGCACTCATCATATGGCTTCAGATAAAGGCATGTTCAGGGAGCTAGACACCAGCTTTGTGTCCAAAGTCAGAATATGAAATAGTGAGTTCATCGAGGCCAAAGGTAAGGGAAAGGCTGTGATTTGCACTCAGTCAGGTAACAAAACTATCTCAGAAGTTCTCTTTGTACCTGATATTGACCAGGATCTACTTAGTGTTGGTCAGTTGTTGGAGAAGGGTTACTCTATTATTTTTGAAGGAAAGACTTGTGTAATCAAAGATCCTTCTGATCAAGTGTTGGTGACAGTAGCCATACATGATAGATCCTTTATTTTGGATGTGAATCAGTTAGAAGCAAAGGCACATACAACTCTGATTGATGAATCATGTTTGTGGCACAAAAGGTTAAGGCATATGAACTATAAGTCATTTGGTTTGCTGTACAAGATGAATTTAGTTGAAGACATGTCCAAGATAGAGCCTAAGAATAATGTGTGTGAGGTTTGTCAGTTTTTCAAGCAGACCAGACTACATTTTCCTGTCAACAAGGCTTTGAGAGCTCAAGAGAGGCTTCAATTGGTCTATACAAACATTTGTGGACCTATAAAGACCTCCTCCTTGAATGACAGTAGGTACTTTGCTTTATTTATAGATGATTGCACCAAATTCTATTGGGTAAGCTTTCTGAAACAAAATTCAGATGTGGCTGACTTCTTTTGCAAGTTCAAGGCATTAGTTGAGAATCAAGCCAATTGTAAATTGAAGACTTTGAGGTTAGACAATGGGACTGAGTATGTATCTCAAAGGTTCCAAAGATTTATGATGAAGCTGGAATTCAGCATCAATTGACCATCATCTACACACCACAACAGAATGGTGTTTGTGAGAGGAAGAACATGATTGTTCTTGATATGGCTAGGTGTCTTTTGTTTGAAGGCAAAATGCCTAACAATTTTTGGGCTGAGGCAGTAAATACCTCTGTGTATTTGCTAAATAGGCTGCCAACTAATGCAGTCAAAGGTAAAACACCTTTTGAAGCCTGGTTTGGTCAAAAACCAAATGTCTCACACTTGAAAGTGTTTGGTTGTTTATGCTATACACTGGTGCCAGCTAAAAATAGGACCAAGCTAGAAAAAAGGTCCATACTTAGAGTCTTTGTTGGCTATATCAATGTAAAAGAAGGGTATAGGGTCTTTGATCCATTTACTAAGAAGATTGTTGTGAGCAGATATGTGAAGTTCAATAAAGAAAGCTATTGGAAATGGGATGGAACAAATGCAAGCTTGTATGAGCAAGACCAGCATGATCTCGATCTGCAGTATGTTGAGATTGAAGCTGAAACAGAAGATGATTATGATGATGCAGACATCTATGAGAGGTGTGATATGACCATTGTTGAGCCTTTCTACTTTGATGATGTTGCAAGGGAGGGTTGTTGGAAAGAATCAATGGAGGCTGAATTTAGGATGATCTACAAGAATGACACATGAGAGCTTGTTGATAGACCAGTAAACAGAAAGATCATTGGTGTGAAATGGGTGTTGAGGACCAAACACAATGCTGATGGATCATTGAATAAGCACAAGGTTAGGATGGTTGTGAAAGGGTACAATCAACAGCATGGCATCGATTTCTTTGAAACCTTTGCACCGGTTACAAGGTTGGACACCATAAGGCTGTTGTTTGCCTTGGCTGCTCAAAAGCAGTGGAAAGTGCACCAGCTGGTGTTAAATCAGCTTTTCTGAATGGATTTATCAAGGAAGAGATCTTTGTTAAACACTGATGGTTTCAAGGTCCTTGGTGAAGAGCACAAGGTCTACAAGCTCAATAAGGTATTGTATGGCCTAAAACAAGCTCCAAGGTCCTTGAGTGGAAAGTGCACCAGCTGGATGTTAAATCAGCTTTTCTGAATGGATTTATCAAGGAAGAGATCTTTGTTAAACACTAATGGTTTCAAGGTCCTTGGTGAAGAGCACAAGGTCTACAAGCTCAAGAAGGCATTGTATGGCCTAAAACAAGCTCCAAGGGCCTGGTATGACAGGATTGATGCATACTTGTCAAGGCTGGAGTTTGAGATGAGTATTAGTGAACCTACACTCTATGTGAAGAAGGCTAAGAAAGAAACCTTGCTGATTGTGTCTCTGTATATAGATGACTTATTGGTTACTGGTTACAGGAGTGATCTGATTGAAGAATTCAAGAAACAGATGCAAGATGTTTTCGAGACGATTGATTTAGGCTTGATGACCTACTTCCTTGGTATGGAAGTGAATCAGAATGAGCATGATATTTTTATAAGCCAGCAAGCTTTTGCATTGAAGGTTCTAAGCAAAGTTTGCATGGCAAACAGCAAGCTCGCTAGCACTCCTGTCGCACTAGGAGAAAAACTCTCAAACAATAGTGAACATGATCGTGTGGATGAAAATAGCTACAGAAGCATGATTGGTTGCCAACTCTACTTGACAGCAACAAGGTCAGACATCATGTATGCTGTTAGCCTTCTATTGAGGTTTATGCATTCCTACAATGTAGCTCATTTCAAGATTGCTAAAAAAGGCTTAAGGTATGTCAAAGGGACTTTAGGCTATGGTGTGAAGTTTGAGAGAGCTGAAGAACTGAAGCTGATTGGCTATTCAGGCAGTGATTGGGCTGGTTCAATTGATGATATGAAGAGCACATCGAGCTACTTCTTCACTCTAGGTTCAGGAGTTTTTAGTTAGAGTTCTAAAAAGCAACAAACAGTGGCTAAATCCACTGTAGAGGCAGAGTATATTGCAGCTGCTATTACTGTTAATCAAGCCATTTGGCTTAGGAAACTTTTAAGTGATTTGAATGCTGATCAAATGGAAGCAAACAGAGATCAAAGTTGACAATCAGTCAGCTGTTGCAATTGCCAAAAATCCTATGTTTCATAGCAAGACTAAGCATTTCAAGATCAAGTATTATTTTGTGAGGGAGGCAGAGTTGTTAAAGGAAATCAACTTGGTCAATTGCTGCTCGGAGGTTCAATTTGTAGACATTTTAACCAAGCCATTAGCTGCCACAAGGTTCGAGTATTTGAAGAAAGAAATTGGAGTCTACTGCTTTGTAGTCAAGGAGGAGTGCTGGAAGTTAGTAACATATCAGCAGCATGCAAGTGTCCAAGTAGAAATGAAGTAGCATGCATGCAGCATGCAAATGTTCATGGAGTATTTCAGTATTTGAACTTTTGTAACATGTGACTTGTATTTGATTTGATAGCAACCTTTTGATTAGCTAAGGTTAGCTAAGTACTTAGCAGTTTTTAGTAGGTTTTAGGTTATCATTAAGATGATTTTACAGCTTAGTTACTTGCACAGCAAGTTTTGTTTTTTACCAATGTAATTTGAACTACTTATGTATATGGCATATTGCTTATTCAAGTAATAAAGTTAATCTTTTCTTCATCTGATTTTTGCTTCTGTTTTTTATCTTTCAACACAATTTTTAGTTCTTTTGATCTTGTTTGTGATTCAAAGCTCAACACAACTTTATAACAGTACCAACAGGCAATAACTATATGTTGAAGAGAAAATCAACAAAATCTTTTCCAGCTTCGGCTATAGAACCCTTTGCCCTTTTGTATCTATCAAAAGCTTCAAGCTCATGGTGGTTGCATTGTCTAAGCCCTATACTTGGAAAGCAATGAAAGGACTGACGGGAATGGATAGCCAAAGCAAATATAAACAAATGGAGCAGAGGTGATTACAAGAGAATCTTTCAACTACTTTCAAGGTTATATCTATTATAATATACATATGGTAGAAAATTTTTTATTTGGGTAAGGGTGATCCAAGCCTTGATCAATTTAGGCATTGTTTAGATCCCAAGATTGTAGCTATAAATAGAACATTTTGGGGAAGAATTCAGTGAATAGTTGATGGTAATTGGACTGACATACTTGAAGTTCAATTTACAAGAATAAAACAAGTTAAGAACATAATCCATCATTTATTTATATTGAAGAGCATAAACATCATTTCCAGTATAGAAACACAATTGCATGAACACTAAACCACTTAATTTGATACTTTAGTTTCTTCTTTCCCAAGGAATAAAACTGTAAGCACCTCTTAGGATTGCAATGTTACTAAAAAGTTTAAGCCAATGTTTATTAAAAAGGTAAAAGTACCATGGAAGCCCTTGTACTAGGAGTCAGACTGCATTTCGCCCCCTCAACTCAAAAAATGGGTAAATTAGTCCGTGTACATTAGATCAAAGAGCAAAACGGTTATTCTATTAAAAATTTCGTCCATTTTCGGTTAAAAATCGATCCTTATATGTTAGCATGAGATACACGTAGTACGCTGTATGTAACTGTCTGCGTCAGCCACACCAACTTTTAATAATAGAAATGGATGAAATTTTTAACAGAAAGGACTAATTTGCTACTTGATTTAACGTACAAAAATTAATTTGTCCATTTTATGAGTAGAGAAGACAAAATACAATTTGACCCCTAGTATAGGGGCTTCCATTATACTTTTACCTATTAAAAGCGGACAAGTGTCGAACAAAATATACATATACATGCGGCAGCTGCCACTTTGATGGTACCTACTCCTATGAAGATTGGTGGTGGATGCGGTGAATTGTATGTTTGGAAACAAGAGTGGTACACTATTAGCACCATAGTTACAAAACCATAGGCTTTAAAAGGGTGCCTTTGTTTGCTGCTGATTCCATGTAGCTATCACCCAAAATTTTCAATGCTGTCATAAAGGGTTCCAAGGCCATCCCACCATACCTTTTCCAGTAAGGAACCTCACGACAGTGACGACAGTGCCAACAGACATTGACAAAATGTTGAAGACAAAATCAACAAATTCCGTTGCCATCTTTGTGGGTTTTTCAGCAAGAGCTTTTATGTACTTTGCTACCAAAAAGTATATAACGAATATCTGAGAATCAACAGTGCAGGCTCTATATAAACGACATCAGTAAACCTGCCTCAGTTAAAATCAAATAAATAAAAGCCATAACAGAATTTGTTAGTGAAGAGCGAAACCTTGATCTAGAGCCGAGAAGAACACTATAAAAATAATTAAACTAAAATTTGAGGGGCCATTCCAATGAAAGAATTAAGCCTCCAAAAATAAGCGTAAGCCAGTCTGGACGGCGAGCACACGGTATTCTTTAGTAAAAGGCGAAAGAATAGTTCGCTCTATGCTCACCGCACGGCTCCATATTTTTTTATGCCCTGTTTGCGCTTTAATTTATAAGAGTTGGTTGAATGCTCCTTGTCTTCTTCCTATGATGTGGGATTCTGCTCTTTTCTACAGCTTTTAAACCGTGGCGAATTCTTATTTCATTCTAATTTGTTTCCATACAGACAGTGAGTAACCGAATATCAGTACATATGCATATTCAATTTTTTTTCATATATGTTTTTGGTACTTAACTTTTTCATACATTTTATTCTAGTAACACTGAATATACAGTAAACAGTCTGTGAAACAATAGATTATTGGTTACAAGGGTGTTAACAATGTTGTACAACCAGGTGAATTGCCACAAGATCATGTCCAGATTCGGTTTACCTGCAAATAATAAAAAATGTACACTGAAACAATCTATAGACTCAAAATACAGAGGAAAAGATGTTAGGGTAAATTTGCTAAATAACTTTTTCGTAAATTTGATTCTAGTAATACTGTCTAATATGTGATTTGGAATTGATTTATGATATTCTTGTACATACTTAAACTTTGGAATATTGCAGGCTAATCTGTTTTTTAGACCAATCAATTGATTTATTATCTCTTGTATCAATCTCTTCTTTGTATGAAATCTGGTATGCTTGTTCTAATACTTACAGAGGCCCTCTAAACTTTCCTTTTCTCAAAGTATTGAGAGGGCCATGAAACTGCAACACTAATAGAAAGTATGAGCCAGGTTTGGGATGAAAAAGAAGAAAAGGGAGAAGATTAGCTTGATTTGGTATCTTATCATATGCTTGACTTAGCTGTGGTTTAGAGTTTGGTTAGCACTAAGCTTTGCTTGGATACAAAGATAGGAATATTGAATAAGGTTTGAGCCTTTGAAGGTTTGAATCATCCTAGCAATTAAAACTCAAAAGGATTAAAAGATTATCTATGAGTACTCATAGATTTGAGCTGTCATATTTTTGAACCAGACCTGACGAGTGCTACATACATTTATTAAGTAAACAATAAAACAAACTATAGAGGAAGTTTATGATTATCCACACTCCAACAGGGAGCTAAAAGATTGCAGTACTAAAATAGGTTAAGACTCGTTCAAATCCCAAATCCTAAATCTTAAATTCTAAACTCTAAACTTTAAACCTTAAAATCCTAAACCCTAAACCTAAACCCTATTAAGTAAACAATAAAACTACTTATAGAGGAAGTTTATGATTATCCACACTCCAACAGGGAGCTAAAAGATTGCAGTACTAAAATAGGTTAAGACTCGTTCAAACCACACCATTATTACATAGAAGGCTCAAAGGATTCTCATACAAACTGAAAATCAACCGGCATGTCCTATATCACGATTGAATGTACTCCAGAAGAGTTGCTAGCATCACTTTCGCCTGCCTTCTTCTCGAGGAACGCATCAGTGAGCACTGTCTTGGACTGCAACGATGCCTTCAATAACTTCACACCCTATTTGCAGAAAAGCAAGTTTCAAACCAGTGGTGTATAATCACAAATAAAAGAGGCTTACATTCTTAAAACTTCTCACTTGTTATATAAAGAAGCAAAAGAAATGGGATTGTTTCTTACCTTATCTATTCCTATATCAATGGTTTTCTCTTCAAGAACCCCCACATCCTTGATATTGAACTTGTTGAGTAAAGTGATACAAGAAATGGCTGACATAGGCCTTACAGCAAGATCATCCGTGATCATGTATGTAATAACCCCTTTCACATAACCTCCCTCATCAATAGGTGAATCCTTCTTTTTTGGATTAACAACTGTTGCGATTTGGTTCATAACATTTTTGCAGGAAGGGCAAATGGATTTAGAATCATTTGCCACATAGAGACGGCAGTTGCTAAAATGGTAAGTATTATTACCACACCTATAAATTCCGGTGGGTTTTGAGTTTGACGATTCGACTGTTGGCAACAAGGGAGGAACATTTGCAGCATTGTCTGGAACTATAGGCTTCAAAAGGGTGTCTTTGTTTGCTGTTGGCTGAATGTAGGTATCATTCATATTCTCAAGGCTGTCATAAAGGTTTCCAAGGGAACCCACCATCTGTTCTTTGGTGAGAAGCCTTATAACAGTGCCAACAGGTAATGACAGAATGTTGAACATAAAATCGACAAAATCTTTTCCAGATTCTGCAAATAGAACTCTTTGGCTTGTTGAGTCAACGAGAAGCTTCAAGCTAACAGTGTTGGTAGCCATGTGGTGGATACAGTTTCTAGGCTCTTTATAATGGCTAGGCTAGGGGGAATGGGGTGGCCCTAGCAAATATATGGAAACTTTTCTTCATTGGATCTCAAAAATTGAGTTGAAGTGAGTAACAAGGATTCTTTCCCCTATTTTCAGGTCTCATATAGTATTTCTATTATAACATGAAAATGGTATAACTTTTAGATCATTTAGCTCTAAGTATAGGGCTATGGTTTTCAACTTCAAGGGAGATTCGATGCCTGCTCAAAGAGAGGGATAAATTTACGGACAACAGCAATTTTTTCAATTCCTTCCTTGAGGAGATATGGCTACCTTCTTTAGCATGAAATCCAAGTATTGTTTGGATCCCAAGATTGAGGTTATTATAATTGAAGGTTTGAGGATTACATAGTTTCAAGTTATACTATTGGACTGACATGCTTGAAGTTAACTTCACATAAATAAACAAGTTAAGGAACAAGAAAATATTCTTTTATCTCATTAACTCCCACGGCAATGAATTTCTCTTTAACCACATCCTTAAAGTTGAACTTGTTGAGCAAAGTGATAATAGATTTAGTGGCAAGAGGCCTCACAACCAGATCATCTGTAATCATATAAGTTACAGTTTCCTTTACAAAACCTCCCCCAACCTTCTTTGGCAGATTCGCAAAAGTGAAATTACTGTCCATAACGCTGGTACAGCAAGGACAACGGGATTTTGGACCATTTGCCACATTGTGACAACTGTCTCTTGGATAGGAGCTAGTACACCTATAAAAATTGGTGTAAGTTGGGGGTTTCATGGATGGCAACAAGGGAGGTACATAAACAGCATAGTTAAATGCTTGTGGCTTCAAAAGGATGTCTTTGTTAATTTGCTGCTGACAACATGTGGGAATTGCCTAGATTTTCAATGCTGTCGTAGATGTTTCTGATGCAACCCGCCCTTCCTTGTTCACTAAGGAGCCTTATCACGGTGCCAACAGGCAATGACATAATGCTTGAAAGAAAATCAACAAAATCTTCACTTCACCAAAGAGAAGCCTGTGGGATTTTGGGTAGAAGCTTTAGGCTAACTGTGGTGGGACTAGGAGTGGCGGCTGCCATGAAAAAAATGTTGCAAATGACCATCCATGCTAACTGTGAACTACGATCTCACCAAAAGATGCGAGCTCACCAGAACAACTCACCAAGAACTACGAGCTTACCAAATGTGCGAGCTCACCAAGATCACGAGCTCACCAAAGCATAAGAGCTCACCTGCGAGCTCATCAAGCATGAGAGCTCACTTGAGAGCTTTTCACTTTGCAAATTGCCAACTTGCCAACTTGCATTGAAATAGGGATAAATTTTGATTAAACATTTTAGCAGGCGATTAGACAAAAACCAGCAAATGAAAAAAGAAAGTTACATGAATCTAGTAACTGAATTAAGCTAAGTTGTAATATTTGATTATTATTTTTAGTTTATTTAAGCATGATTTTTCATGTAAATTATGTATCAGTTTTTAATGAAATAGTTCACCAAAAATTAACTTCTCCATTTTTCATCTTTTTTGCTTCTATTTCAACCTCTCCATAAAAAAATCCAACAAAAAATACTAATGATAAAAGGTGAGATATTCACAGTACTTGAATATAGTTACTGCTTTTATAATGACTAATGAGAATTGGATGGCCTAGGCAAATATCCGACTTTTTTTCTTCATTGGGTCTCAAACAAATTGAATTGAATTGAAAAATAAGGGTTGCTTTAATTTTCACCATTTTCAAGTTCCATATTATGTTTCTATTATAACATACAAATGGTAGCTCCAAAAAGGGCTAAGACTTTTTGACTTAGAAAAGGTTTTAACATTGGTTAAAAAGTAAAAACCAAGTTAGGCTTCAAAGACTATAGCAATTAAAACACAAAAGAGGCTCAAAGGATCCTCATACAGACTGCTAAGGTTTTAAGAAAAACCAATGAGCATCCCTTCTTAGACTGAGACTCATAAAACAAACTTGAAACTGAAAATCGGCCAGCATTTCTTATATCTCGATTGAATGAACCACACCAGCAGAATTGCTAGCATCAGTTTCGCCCACCTTCTTCTCAATGAACACATCAGTGAGCACAGTCTTGGACTGCAAAGATGCCTTTAGCAACTTCACACCCTATTTGCAGAAAAGCAAGTTTAAAACCAGTGTCATATTATCAAAAATGAAAGTTGGTCACATTCTTAGCATTCACTTTTTAATATAGAAAGTAATGGGATATGGGTATGCTCAAATTTGTCTATTTTTTCCCATAAATATGAGGATCATACCCTTAACCCGTATATTACTTAATATTAAGGCTGCAAAAGAAATGGGATTATGTCTTACCTCATCGACTCCTACATCAATGGTTTTCTCTTCAAGAACCCCTACATCCTTGATATTGAACCTGTTGAGTAAAGTGATACAAGAAATGGCTGACATAGGCCTTACAACAAGATCATCCATGATCATGTATGTAATAACCCCTTTCACATAACCTCCCTCATCAGTAGATGAATCCTTCTTTTTTGGATTAACAAATTTTGCGGGTTGGGTCATAACATTATTGCAGGCAGGACAATTGGATTTAGAATCATAGGAGACATAGAGACCACAGCTGCTACGACTGTAATTGTTAACACACCTGTAAATTTCGATTGATTTTGATGATTCGGTTGTTGGCAGCAAGGGAGGCACATTTTCAGCATTGATGGACGCTATAGGCTTCAAAAGGGTGTCTTTGTTTGCTGTTGGTTGAATGTAGGTATCGCTCATAGTCTCAAGGCTGTCGTATAGGTTTCCAAGGCAACCCACCATTTCTTGTTTCTTCAGAAGCCATATGACAGTGCCAACAGGCAATGACAGAATGTTGAAAAGAAAATCGACAAAATCTTTCCCGGCTTCAGCAAATAGAACTCTTTGGCTCGTTGACTCGACCAAAAGCTTCAAACTAACAGTGTTGGCAGCCATGGTGGTAACACTTTTGTAAATACGAATCTCACAGATCTTTACTACAACGTCTAGATATGCTTTGCAATGTCTAAGCTCTATACTGAAAGCAATCAAAGACTAAAGGAAACTGGATGGCCTTAGCAAATATATAGCTGCTCTACACACTGGGGCACAAACAAATGGAGTTGAAGTGAGTAGTAAGGGATTCTTTTCACTACTTTCAAGTCTCATATTATATTTATTACAAGTTTGTAACATACAAGTGGTATATATTTTTAAATTATTTAGCTCTAAATAGGGATAGGACTTTGTTGGGGTTTTGGCATAAAACTAAGGAGAATTGAAGCAAAGAAAACGGATGCAAAGAGAATTGAATAAAATGAAATCTGAAAAACTGATTTCATATTAACTTTCATCAAGTTAAAAAAGTTTCCTACTAATTTTTTTACTAAAACATAGCTTAAATTACACACAAAATACAGCTGACTTATCAACTATTACATCACATTGGACATCATTCAAATCAACAACTAATCTTACTAATTTTAAAGACAAATTACGAAAGAACTAAAGCTAGTTACATATAAACAAAATGTTGCTGCTGTACTGGTTGAGCTTCAATGCTTCTCTGTTGTTGCATTGCAGGCCAAAGTCTTGGACTGTATGCAAACAAACACCAATACTTCTTCTTAATTTATCAAACCTTGTAGCACCGAGAGACTTAGTTAAGATGTCAACAACCTGATTTTCTGAGTTGCAATAAAGCAGATTAACTTCCTTTGATTGTTCAGCCTCTCTAACAAAATGATATTTAATCTTAAAATGCTTGGTTTTGCCATGAAACACTGGATTTTTTTCTATGGTAACAGCTGACTAATTGTCATCTCTAATCTCATTAGCTTTAATTTGATTTTCATTCAAATCACATAAGAGCTTCCATGGCTCTTTTTCAACTCTCTTCTTTAGCAGCCTCATCAAAACTTGTAGGTTCCAGTATTGTCACATCACATATTTGATAGATGTCAGTGATTGTTCTTGTGCCTTTCACAGGTACATCATCAAATTCATCACTAATTAGCTATTCTTCTTCAGCTGGTTGCAGATTGCTATCTTGTTGACCTTGTTCACACAAGCTTGCATTTGTACCATTCCATTTCCCTCATCAAATTTCTCATCCCTACTCATCATAATATTTTTAGTGGAGGGATCAAAGACCCTATAGCCTTTCTTTGTGCTGCTGTAACCAACAAAGACCCCTGGCATAGATCTTTTTCCAATTTGGTTCTCTTCTCAACTAGAATAAGTGTATAGCAGACACAACCAAACACCTTTAGGTGTGAAACTATTGGCTTAAGTCCAAACCAAGCTTCAAATGGAGTCTTTTCTTTGATTGAATTTGTTGGTAATCTGTTAAGCAAGTATACCGAAGTATTCACAGCCTCAACCTAAAATTTACTTGGTAATTTGCTTTCAAACAGTAGGCATCTAGCCATGTCAAGTATTGTTCGATTCTTTCTTTCACAAACTCCATTTTGCTGAGGTGTATATATGGTTGTCAGCTCATATTGAATTCCAGCCTGCTCACACAGCTTCTGAAATCTTTCAGACAAATATTCAGTACCATTGTCTGATCTCAAGGCCTTAAGCTTGCAAATTGATTAATTCTCAGCTAAGGCTTTGAACTTGCTTAATATTTTAGGTATTTCTGACTCATGTTTCAGAAAATTCACCCAACAGAACCTTGTATAATCACTATGAACAACACAAAGTATTGCTGTCATTTAGAGAAGAGCTCTTTATTGGTCCACAAATGACATTATTAACCAATTGAAGCTTGTCTTGAGCTCTCCAAACTTTGTTAATTGGAAATGACAGTCTCACTTGCTTCCCAAGTTGGCAAATTTCACAAACTCTATCTTTGACTTTATCCTTGGACATGTCTTCAATCAGATTGAATTTGTACAGCAAACTGAGTGATCTATAATTAACATGGCCTAACCTTTTGTGCCATAAACTAGCTTTATCAGCTAGACTAATATAGGCCTTCATTTCCAACTAATCTATATCCAGCATAAAACATCTCTCAGTCATGGCTACTGACTAGTTCTTGACCAAGTGAGTCCTCAATAATACAGGTGTTATTCTTGAAAATAAGTGAATAACCCTTCTTTATTAACTGGCCAACACTAAGAAGATTTTGGTTTATATCAGGTACAAAAAAGACATCTGAAATTGTTTTGTTACCTAAATGTGTGCTAATTACAACATTGCCTCTACCTCTGGCTTCAATGAGATTTCCATTTCCAATATTAACTTTGGAAACAAAGCTGCTATCAAGATCTTTGAATAACCCTTCATCAGATGCCATATATATGATGAGTGTAGCCACTGTCTACTAACCAGTCCCTTCTGACCTTGATTGAGGTTGCAAAACAGGATGCAGTAAAAACATGCTCTTCTTGAGCTTGAATATCCTTAGTAGCTTGTGCTTGATTCTACTGCTGAGTTTGTGCCTTTCCTTATTCTTGCAGACCTTTTCAATGTAACCAAATTGCTTGCAGCTCCTACACTGAATATCAGGCCTGTACCAGTAGTACCTCTCTAAGTGTGGGCTTTTTTGCAGTGAATGCATGGTGGGAACCTTTTCTTCCCAACATCCCTATTTGATTTCTCCCTTTTGTCAAGCCATGGTTTCTTTCCTTTGTAGCTCGAATCTAAGCTTTCTTTGGTTTTTGCTTGGAAAGCTCCTTCTGGATGCTCTTCCAGCCTATTGGCCCTTTTTTTCTCTAGTGCATACAGAGCATTTATCAACTCTGACAGTGAAATGGTTGATAAGTCTCTTGAGTCCTCCAATGAGGAGATTTTTGACTAAAATTTTTCAGGAAGGATTGTAATGACCTTCTCAATAATTCTACTCTTACTGAAATCATCTCTAAAGAGCCTAATGTTGTTGACTGTGGCCATTATTCTATCAGAGTACTGCTTAATGGTTTCAGACACTCTCATCTTTAAATTCTCAAAGTCCTTCCTGAGGTTGATCAACTGCTGCTACCTAGTTTTGTCTGACCTCAGAAACTCTTCCTTCAGCCTCTCCCAGGCTTGCTTTGGAGTGTCACAGGCCATTATTCGAGTAAAAATCACATTAGACACTCCATTTTGCAAGTATGACATTGATTTTTGCTTCTTAACACCGTGTCATTCTCAACCACATTCCATAGGTCATGTGCTTACAAGTAAGTCTTCATCTTCACTACCTAAATGTGGTAGTTTTCACCAGCCAAGACAGGTGGTGGTGTAAAAATCATGTTGCAGCAACAATGAAAACAACAATTTCGGTTTCTTTCTCTTCAAGGTTTCTCACAAAAACAGCTACCAACATAGAGGTCCTCAAAGATGATAGACTTTGTATACCATATGTTGGGGTTTTGGCATAAAACTAAAGAGAATTGAAGCAAAGAAAACGGATGCAAAGAGAATTGAATAAAATGAAATCTGAAAAACTGATTTCATATTAACTTTCATTAAGTTAAAAACATATAAGTTACAAGGTAGTTTCCTAATGTATAACTGTTCTTAACTAAAACATAGCTTAAACTACACACAAAATACAACTGATTTATCAGCTATTACATCACATTGGATATCATTCAAATCAGCAACTAATCTTACTAACTTTAAAGACAAATTACAAAAGAACTAAAGCTAGTTACATATAAACAAAATGTTGCTGCTGTACTGGTTGAACTTCAATGCTTCTCCGTTGTTGCATTGCAGGCCAAAGGTCAACAGACTTTTAACTAATGGAAGTTTATAATAGGTAATAACATAATGTTAAAGAAAAATTCAACAAAATCTTTACCATCTCCAGCAAACTGAAATCTGTGGGATTTTGACTGTATCAGAAGCTTCACGTCGATAGTGATAGGACTGGTAGTGGGGACAACCACGAAAATATGCTAATGATAAAAGGTGAAATAATCACAGTGCTTCAATATTGTTACTGCCTTGATAATTTTGGCAGTCTTATAATTTCAGTTTATACAGTTGGACTGACATGAAAGAATAAAATAAGATGAGGACATTATCCGTATATTTAGATTGAAGAGCATGAGATCATTTCCATCCTAGAGAGAATTGCAGGAACACACTTTTTTTTTTCTTTTTGAAGAAAAGAAACACCACATTTTCAACTCTGTAATAAAGGTTTCAAAGGCATCTCACCATTCCATTTTCAGTAGGTACACTTATCTCAGTGCCAACAGGCAATGAAATAATATTGGATAGAAAATCAACAAAATCTTTGCTAGTTTCAGCAAACAGCATTCCCTTGTTTCTTAAAAGTTCAACATCTAAAACCCGGAACTAACAATTAAAGAACCTTAACTACAAAATTCACCATCTGTCATCCTCAAAGACAATTACCTAGAAGAAAACCATACATTTAGGGTTACAAACGACAAGAGTAAAAAACTGACTAAAGAGCTCTTAGTTGGTACTTCAGAAGAAGCTAGTTGCAATCAATTTAAACTGTAGTTTGATGGGCCACTCCAGAAAAGGAATTACGCCTCCAAAAATAATGGTATGCCACTTTGGGCTACGAGCACTCAATATTCTTTAGTAAAAGGCTAAAGAATAGTTCGCTTAGTGCTCACCGTACAGCTTTGTACATTTGCTAAGTCATTTGCACTTCAATTTATAGAAGTTGGTTAAGTTCCCTTGTCTGTTTAGTAGGGATGTGGGATCCTGCTACTTTCTGGATCTCTTAAAACTTGGCAAGCCACACATACTCCATCACATTTCATCTTTATAAAATACAGTTACACTTTAAAGCTCTACCCAATGAATCTATCCCTTTATTTAAGTATTTCTTCCAAAAATTATCATGATTAAATTTATAGTATAAAATTTCGTTTAACCATTTCTTCATCATTCCATTTGGTAATACTTCTGTTTGGTCTATACCAACAAATATGTTGGGTTTTTGACAGCATCAAAAGAAGAGAACAATACAGAGAACAAATAAGGAAGAAACAAAGAACAATTTACTTGTTCACAAACGTACTGCAATGAAGCAATCTGCTTTACACAACTGATTTGCTTATTTATTCAATATGAAAACAATACATTTATAGTCAAAATACATATTACCAATTTTTCAACTAACCCCACTAATCAGCAATGGGACTATTAAAACATTGTTTATACATATGGATAAGTTGACTTATCAGCTCAATCATCCCATCAAAACATCAACATCAAAGTTAATTTTCAACCAAACTAAATTACATTGCAACTAAAACAGAAAATATGTTGCTCCAACATGCACAAATGTTGCAGTATGCACTCAACAAAATCATCATAGTAGCATGCACTTTAACAAAAACATAACAGCAGCATGGTTGGCCATTTTCAACAAATTACTTCAAAATAATTATTCAGCTATTTTAACTTAAAAGACAATTAAATCTTGAAATCAACAAAATAAATGAGCAAAGACAATCTCTGGATCAGCCAACAGCTAACACTTAGTAATTTTGTAAACGAACAAGCATCATGTCAACAATAGCAGAAGCATCAAGCACTTCGATCACTTAGAACCCTTCTTCCTGGCCTTTTGGGTAAGGTATACATTAGTGCTCTGAAAAAAAAAAAAAACTGAACCAATTCATCAATCTTTGGTTAAGGAAAATGACTGAAATAAAATAAAACAAAGCTCACCTTATTAATGCTTACATCAATCACTCTCTTTTCTAATGCATTAACTTGTTGATGATCTAACTTATTGAGCATTGCTATGCTTGAAATGGTTGACATTAATATGACTGTCAGGCCATCCATGATCTTATATGTAACGACCCCTTTAAGGTAACCACCTTCATTTGCAGCAAATGATGATGTTGAAACCTTATTTAAAGGATTTACAAGTGTTGGGGATCGACCCGATTAAGCAACAAGTAAAAAAAAACGGAATAAATTGAGAAATTGAACTCACAAATTTAACGTGGAAAAACCCCTCTAAAAAGGATAAAAAACCACGGGTAAAGATAATTTTACTATAATGGAAAAAGAACGAAGAGTACAAAAGATGAGATAAAAACTAAACCCTGAAAATATGAAAATAAAGAACCCTCAAAACGTAAACACAAAATTCTCTAAATGTGTTATGAGTTCTAATATCTAATGGGTGTATTTTCTAAGGTTGTAAAAGTGCCTATTTATAGACGAAATTCATAGGTCAAATAATAATAAAATAATCTAGACTAATCAGAGTTTGATTGAAACAAATAAATAGAGTTTAACTAAAAGATTATTTCTCAAATTTGACTGAGATAGGAGACATACTCAACAAATCTCGAGATTGGCTCATATTTCCATAATGCCATCTTTGCCAAAGCCCGCTACAGGTCTTTCTTGAACTATGTAGGGAATTAATTGAGTTGAGACTTCGACTTGTACATTTTCAAATTAAAACTAACCCGAGTCTGATTTTCACAAACATAGTGCCCTAACTTTTCAAAACCTGTATCCAAAAGAGAACCTCTCTTAAACGAAACGGTCATACATTTTTCCCTCCTATGACCAAGTTGCCCCTACTCCAAACGAGTTGACTTCGACTACGTAACGAACGAGGGACGTCCTATTTCACCGGTCACTGTAAAACTTTCCAGAATATAAAGACTACTAGTTCTTTTACCTTTTAACAAAACGAGAGCTCCATGAGATACTTTAATGTCGCTGACTCAATATTGATTCTGCATCTTTTCAAGTCTAAAATACTCAAGGAGATGAGATTCTTTTATACATCAGGTACATACCTAACATCTGAGAGTGTCCTAGTCGTTTCATTGTGTATCCTAATTTTAACAGTACCAATACCAATTACCTTACTAGATGAATCGTTTCTCATGCGCACAACTCCATCTTCAACCGAACTGTATGTAGAGAACCATTCTCTATTGGGACACATGTGGAAAGTACATCCATAATCTAGGATCCACTCGGACGTAAGCTTAGAGTTATCGCTCATTGACACTAACAAGAAATCATCACCACTTTCATTGGCCAAATTAGCACTAGTTACATCTTCCTCGTTACTCTCAACAGCTCTTTTATTTTGCAGTTTATAACAATATGCTTTGACGCGACCTAATTTTTTTCAATAACGACACCTTTTGTCTCATTTCTTTGATGCTACCAAAATGGAAGCATGCTTATCTATCTTGCTATCCAAACCAAACTCATTTTTGAGTTTGTCTCTACTCATTTAAAAGAGTAATGAATTAACTGATGTGATCTCTAAGAAACTCTCATTCGTTCATGCAAAACGTAAATAGATGTTGTTTCAACACTAAACGGTTAGCTAGAGACTTAGTCGCATAAAGAGTTTCTAACCTTTTCTACAAGGCGAATGAGGTTTTCTCCATCAATACATCCTGCAATACCGTATTCATGAGGCACAACTAGATTGCAGACAAGGTCTTTTCATCAAGCTCTTCTCATTCTGTTTGATTTAGATTCTCAAGCTTGTTTTCGGTAACAACCTTTTTCAAGTCGGTTTGAACTAGAATTGTCATCATTCGAACTTGTCACAGATTGAAATTTGTCTCACCATCAAACTTCTTAATTTCAAACCTTGTTGCTGTCATCTCTGAACGGGCCGATCTATAAAAATTGAACTAGCTCTGATACCACTTGTTAGGGATTGACCCGATTAAGCAACAAATAAAAAAATAGTAGAATAAATTGAGAAATTGAACACAGAAATTTAACGTGGAAAAACCCTTCCAAAAAGTATAAAAAATCATAGGCAAAGATAATTTTACTATAATGGAAAAGAACGGAGAGTACAAAAGACGGAGATAAAAACTAAACCCCAAAAACTCAAAAACAAAGAACCCTCAAAACGTAAATACAAAATTCTTTAAATGTGTTATGAGTTCTAATCTCTAATGGGTGTATTTTCTAAGGTTGTAAAAGAGTCTATTTATAGGCTAAACTCATAGGTCAAATAATAATAAAATAATCTAGACTAATCAGAGTTTGATTGAAACAAATAAACAGAGTTTAATTGAAAGATTATTTCTCAAATTTGACTAAAATAAGAGTTATACTCAATAATAAGAGTTGCAGGGGAGTTCATGGCACGAGAGCAGGAAGGGCAAGTAGATGTTAGATCTTTGGCAAAATACATACGACAATTGTTACCACGACGGTAAAACGTCGGTAAAACCCTAGTGGTGTTGACAATTCAATGTTTGGCAATAAGAGGAACATTATCAGTTGCCAAGCTTGAACAAAATTTAGGTTTCAACAAGGCGTCCTTGTTTGTTATCGGCAGAATGTATGCTTCACCCAAATTTTCGATGTTGTCATAAATGTTTGCAAGGCATCCAACTATGGCTTGATTTGCAAGCAGCCTTTTAATAGTCAACAGGCAATAAGAATAGGTCGAAAAGAAAATCAATGAACTCTTTTCTAGCTTCACATACAAAACCCTTTTCCCTTTTGTATCTATCAGAAGTTTCATGCACTTGGTGGTGGCAGTAGCCATGGATTAAATTACTCATATGAACAATAGGAATTGTAGTAAACCCCCATCTATGACTGCTTGCTTTATATGTAGAGGTTTCTTTTAGCATTAATGATGTTTAGAGAGAATTAAAAAAAAAAAATTAAACATTCACTAAAGGAACTCTTGACTTTCCAATGGTTCATCTGTACATATAACTTGTCATATAACCTTAATTGAGTTTCTTTACTTTTACAGCAAATCATCAATGACTTAAAGTTAACTGAACCTGTTATCATATAGAATCAATAGAGGAAAATTTTTATTTGCCACTTATTCAACAAAAAATTAGTCCTCAAGTTCAAAATAAAGGGGCTCTGCATGAACAAAATATATAGATTCATCAAGAAAAAATCATGAGAAGCAAAAACCTTAGGACAATGCCATATATGTGAGGATCATACCCTTAACCCATATATTAAAATTAAGGCTGGAAAGAAATGGGATTATGTCTAGTCTCATTCTGACATCAATGGTTTTCTCTTCAAGAACCCCTATGTCCTTGATATTGAACTTGTTGAGTAAAGTGATACAAGAAATGGTAGACATAGGCCTTACAACAAGGTCATCCATGATCATGTAAGTAATAACCCCTTTCACATAACCTCCTTCATCAGTGGATGAATCCTTCTTTTTTGGATTAACCAACAATTGCAATTTGGTTCATAACATCATTGCAGGAAAGATGGATTTAAAATCATCTTCCATATACAGACTACAACTGCTACGATGGTAACTATTTTGACACTTATAAATTTTGATTGATTTTGAAGATTCGGTTGTTGGCAACAAGGGAGGCACAATTGCAGCTTTGATGGAAGCTATAAGCTTCAAAAGGCTGTCTTTGTTTGTTGTTGGCTGAACGTAGGTATCGTTTACAGTCTCAAGGCTGTCATATAGGTTCCCAAGGCAACCCACCATTTATGTTTCTTGAGAAGCCATATCATAGTGCCTACAGGAAATGGCAGAATGTTGAAAACCAAATCGGCAAAATCTTTCCCTGCTTCAGCAAATAGAACTCTTTGACTCATTGAGTCGACCAAAAGCTTCAAGCTAACAGTGTTAGTAGCCATGTCAAGAGCACCATTTAAAATACAAATTTCATAGATCTTTACTACTATGCCTAGATATGCTTTGTAGTGTCTAAGCTCTATATTTAAAGCAATCAAAGACTAAAGGGAACTGGATGGCCTAAGCAAGTATATAGCTTCTCTTCTTCACTGGAACTAAAACAAAAGAAGTTGAAGCATGTCGAAACCTTTTTGAAATCGATTTATATTTTGAAAACGAAAATAGGAGTCGCCATTAATCCTTTTTATGAGGTGTGATCGGATCACCTTGTAATTTGATTACTTTAATAAGAGGTTTGAATTATTAAAACAATATTTTTTAGTCTACAAAAATCTAGAAAATAGGTTCAGGAGTCGGTTATGTACGAGGAAGGATTAGCACCTTCGTTACGCCCAAAATTGGTACCTAATTGATTACTTGATGTCTTTAGTGTTGAAGATTGAAAATTTGAAAAGATTTTCAAATACGATTCTTTATTAAGACATTATTTAACTAAATTAATTTTCACGAAAATGGGCTTATTTCAAGTTAATCGAGAAGAAATGATCATGTCCCGTAAGTTAAGACACAATGCCTTAAATTCTCATAAACGAGAACAAACGCTAAAATCTTTTTTTTTAAATTTTAAAATAGATATCTAATTATCTCGATTTTAGAAGGAAGCCATATTCTGTAAGTTAGGAACACGACTTTTCTAATTCCAAAATAATGAACATTTGTGTCTGTTTAAAAATTTTCTCTTTTTTATGCATCGTGCAAAAAATGAATGTAACACTTATAACGATATGCATTTTACTTATGCATGCGTAATGTACATAAGGATAAATGCTATAATAATAATGTAAATATAACAATAATAAGATTATTAGTTCATGGCATTAAGAGCAAAATAAATAAAATAACTTAACATAAAAAAAATGAAAATGAAAGGTGCTTAATGAAAAGGAAGTATAAGTAATATCAAATTTAAATATTTAAAAAGTAAAAGAATAATAAATAAATAAATAGATAAAACAGATACATAATATTAAATTTAAGTATTTAAGAAGTAAAAGAATAATAAATAAATAAATCGATAAAATAGATATGAATAATATAAAATTTAAGTATTTAAAAAGTAAAAGAATAATAAACAAACAAACAAATAAATATAACAAATATAAATAATATTAATTTTAGGTATTTAAAGAGTGAAAGAATAATAAATAAATAAAATAAAATAAAACAAATATAAAAAGATGAAATTAATGGAATAAAGGACTGAATTGAAATTTAAACGAAATTAAAGGTATAAATCATAATAAAAACAAATAAATCAAATAAGAAAACCTAAATAAGGACCTAAATAGAATGCGCGTGAAAGAGGGGGACAACTAGGAAATTATTCCTAGGCCCTCTAAACGCACCGTTCTACGGGCGACGAAAATGAAATAAAATCAAAATTTCGTGGTAAAAATTAAAAGAGAAAAAGAAATAGGTCTGGATTGAAATGTCATTAAAAAACGAAAGGACCGAAAGCATAAATATCCCCTCTAGCCAAAAACACATAGATCTTAGGGAATGGATCGAGTAGGGTAGTGGGTCGTGTTAAAATGACGCTATTTTGGCGTCTGAAATTAAATCCCAAAACAAAGTCGTTTCCATGGGTTATATAAGGAAAAAAAATCAAAAAAATTTCATTTCCAAACCCAGCTTAAAAAAAAAATCTGAAAGCCTTTGTTTTTTTCTCTGAACTCACCTCTGCTCCGGCCATAGAAGCCATTGTGCTCACTCATTGACGACACCACAGGTCACTGCGACGCAGCTCATGCTCACAAAGTGGCCAAAAAAACAAAACCCCCTTTATCGTCCCTTTGTGTAGAACTTCGATTTGGGAGTCTAAATGGCCAAAACTAGGACCAAAATTCGAAAAAAAGGGAAAACCCCTTCAGTTCTCTTTTCTCTGATGTGACAGCGGAAGGTAGAACGTCAGGTGAGTTATCCTTTTTCTTTATTATATATAAAAAGATTCGAAAAAATAGAAAAAAACAAATCACCTTCGTAGTTTTTGTTCTGATTTTTTATTGCTCGTGTATTCGATTTTTTTATTTTTTCCTCCGTGTCAAAATATATTGATTGTTGGGTTTTTATAACCGATTTATATATTATACTATTTTTGCTATTGTTTAGCCACTGTTCTTTGCTGTTTCTTTCTCTGCTTCTGTAGTCCTTTTTCTTTCTCTTTTCTTGCAAGTGGTGGAGTCAACGGCGAAAAAGGGGCAGATCCCTTTGGTACTTTGGTGAAACGGCGATAGAGAGGGTGTGTCAGGTGTCGGGACGAGGCACCTCGAGCAATGCACGGGTGAAAGGAGGAGCAACACAAATAGTCTTAGGGTTTTTTATTTTATTTTATTGAAAACTTAGTTTAAACTATAAGGCTAGGACCATTAGTTTTTTTTTTCTTTGGGCTTGTAATCTTGTAATTGGATTGCAATTTTTATTTTTATTTTTATTCTTGGTTTCTGTTTAGGGCCCGAAAAAAATTGGGCCCTTACAGCTGCCTCTTTTTGCTTGTTGTCGTGTAACGGGAATGGAGCAAAGACTTTAAAAATGGCCAATTTTGCCTGGTCTTATCGAATCTCGACTTCTTTGGTGCTTCTCTTTTTCAAGTAGTTTCATTCTAACCCACTGCAACTTCAGGGGTATAGGAAGTGTAGTTTCAATTTACTCCACTGCAACTTCGAGAGATAAGACTTGTAACTTCAATCTGCTCCACTGCAACTTCGGGGAAATAATATTTGTGACTTATAGCTTTAATATGTTCTACTGTAACTTTAAGGAATAAGACTCGCTATGGTAGATTTGATTCGACCTACTGTAACTTTATTGGTATAGGATTTGTCACTTTAATTTGCTCCGCTGCAACTCCAGGGAGATTAGATTTGTAGCCTTAATTTACTCTACTGCAACTTTAGAGAGATAAGATTTGTAACTTTAATCTACTCTACTACAACTTTATAGAGGTAAGATTCACTATCACTGCAACTTCAGGGAGATAAGATTTGTGGCTTTAATTTGCTCCACTGTAACTTTAGGGAAATAAAATTTGCCACGATGACTTCAATCCATCCCATTGTAACTTTAGGGGTATAGGATTTTTGACTTGTAGCCTTATTCTATTCCACTGCAACTTCAGAGAAATAAGATTCTCTATCTACAATCTGCTCAACTGCAACTTCAAGAAGATAAGATTTGTAACTTGTAGATTTAATCTGTTCCACTGCAACTTCAGGGAAATAAGATTCGTTATCTTTAATTTGCTCCATTGCAACTTCAGGGAGATAAGATTTGTATCTTGTAGCTTTAATATATTCCACTGCAACTTCAAGGAAATAAGATTCGCTATCCTCAATCTACTCTACTGCAACTTCAGGGAGATAAGGCTTGTAACTTGTTACTTCAATACGTTCCACTACAGCTTTAGGAAAATAAGATTTGTAGCTTTAATCTGTTCCACTGCAACTGCAGGTAGATAATATTTGTAGCTTTAATCTGTTCCACTGTAACTTCAGGAACATAAGATTTGCTATCATTAATCTGCTCGACTGCAACTTTAGGGAGATAAAATTTGTAACTTTACTGATTTGTTACGTCGTTTTCTGGGAAACATGACCTGTAAAGTGCATTTCATAGGCCTATATTTATGCCAAGCACTTAGGATGTTATGATCAAAATGAATCAAATACTCCTAAAAATATGTGTATGAATGATATTTGCACGAATGCAGAATGTCATTTTTTTCGATAATAATCCCCTTTTAATGCTTAAGTTGACATTGCTTATCGTTCATCAAGGTTCTATCACTAACGCATTACCCTACCTTCTTGTTCAGCTGATATCTTTGACAGAAAACCCCAAAAAATAATCACAATTTAAACTATTCGTTCCCAAACATTTCCCACTCTTATATTTGGTTAGTTCTGACCAGTGGTTCTATTTTAGGTCATTGTACTATTAATCCATTAATCATTATTTCAATGTAAAAATGCTTGAAAAAGATTTTAACAATGGACAAGATTGAAATATTTTGGGAGCAAGGCTCGAAATGAATGGATTAATCAAAATAGAAAACATTGTTAAAATACAAAATAAATAAAATGAAAATAAGTGCCCCAAATATCGCAGTATGAGCTTCTCTGCACAAACTTTTTGAGGATCATTTTGAGCTTAATATGTGTTTAGGAGATCTAGAGTACTTTGTTGATGCCCCAAGATGTAACATCATTCTTTTTTGTTAATTCTAAGAGGACAAGACTACCACATGCCCCATCTTCAATCAAAATTTGAATTGTTCTTTCCTCGATTTTCAACTCAAAACTTGGTCTCAAAGTGCCATTTTACGAGTTTTTGTTTTGCCCTCTCATCTCTTTTTTTTAAGTGAAATCTTTCTTGGATGAATCCGAATTCATAGGATTATATAGGTTTTTTCCATTCATCTTGGTCAAAATCAACGCTCCCCTAGAAATGGCCTTCTTTACCACATAAAATCCTTCCTAGTTTGGCATCCACTTTACTCTGAAGTCTTTTTGTATGGGAATGATCTTTTTTAATACCAGTTCTACCTCATAGAATTCTCTGGGGCTAACCTTTTTGTTATAAGCTCGCATCTTTCATTTTTGGTACATCTGACCATGACATATAGCTTTTAGCCTCTTCTCTTCAATCAAGTACAACTGATCATATCGAGATTGGATCCATTTTGCTTTGTCTAATTTCAACTTTGACAAAACTCGAAGAGAAGGAATCTTGACTTCAATGGACAAAACTGCCTCCATTACATAAGCTAATAAGAAAAGCGTTGCCCCAGTAGAGGTTCTAACAGATGTTTGATAAGCATAGAGGGCAAATGGTAGCTTCTCATACCAATCTTTATAAGTCTCAGTCATTTTCCCCATAATTTTTTTAATGTTTTTATTGGCTGCCTCCACCGCACCATTCATTTTTGGACGATATAGTGACGAGTTGTGGTGTTTAATCTTGAATTGCCTACAAACCTCTACAACTTTGCTGTTGTTCAAATTCAGTGTATTGTCAGATATAATTCTTTCTAGCATTCTATATCGATATATGATTTCTTTCTTTAAGAATTTGCTGACTATCGACTTTGTGACATTGGCATATGAAGTGGCTTCTACCCATTTAGTGAAGTAATTAATGACTACGAGGATGAATCTATTCCCATTGAAAGCTTTTGGCGAGGTCGGCCCAATGACATCCATGCCTCCGCATAGAGAAAGGTCATGAATAAGTCATAACATAAAGAGGTGAATGAGGCACCTGAATTTTGTCTTCATAAATTTGGCATTTATGGCATCTCTTGGCATAACTGATACAATCTCCTTCCATGGTGGACCAATAATACCCGAATCTCATGATTTGTCTAGCCATCGTAAAACCATTAGCATGTGCTTCCTCTAAGATTTTATTAGCCTCAACAGCGTCCACACATCTTAGTAGTATCTGATCTTTTTTTCTTTTATACAGTATCTCTCCATCTAAGACATAGTCATTGGCCAGTCTCCTTAGAGTTCTTTTATCATTCTCAGTCACCTGATCAGAGTATTCATGATTTTTTACATATCGTAATATATTGTGGTACCAAGGGTGATCATCTTTTTCCTCTTCCTCGATGTTGTAGCAAAGATTCTGAGCCTCATAAAAACTCATTTGGATTGGTTTTACATCCTCTTATTTGTTTATTTTGACCATGGAAGCTAAGGTAGCTAAGGCATTAGCCATCTGATTTTTATCTTGCGTAAGGTAGAAGGTGATGACATCAAACTCTTTAATTAACTCTAGGACCAGCATTCTATACTCGATCAACTTGGGATCTCTTGTCTCCCATTCACCTTTGAGTTGATAGATCACTAGTGTAGAATCCCCATATACCTCTAGTACTTTGATCTTGTGTTCTGTGGCTACATGAATACCCATGATGCATGCTTCGTATTCTGCCATATTGTTCATACAATCAAAATCTAGTTTACTAGTAAAGGGATAATGATCTCCGTTTGGAAATATCAGGACTGCCCCGATTCCGTTACCCACAGCTTTTGAAGCTCCGTCAAAATTTAATTTCCAAGGATGTCCTTCTTGAGCATCTTCTTTGGTGGTTGCAACATACATCAGATCTTCATTTAAGAAATCAAAGTTCAAAGGCTCATAATATTTTAGAGCTTTACGGGCTAGAAAATCTATTATTGCACTCCCTTTTATTGTCTTCTGGTTCACATAAATTATATCAAATTCAGAAAGCAGAATCTACCATTGGGTCATTCTTCCATTTAAAGTAGTTGACTCTATTATGTACTTTAGAGGGTCCATTTTTAAGATTAGCCAAGTTATATGGTGCAGCATGTGCTGTCTCAGTCTTTGGGTTGTCCAGATTAAAAAAGAGCACAACTTATCAATTGGCGAGTGTTTTGTCTTACATTCAGTGAACTTCTTACTGAGGTAGTATATAGCCATTTCTTTCCTTCCTGACTCATCATGTTGGCCAAACACGCATCACATGAAATTTCTAAATACTGCCAAATACAAAATCAATGACTTATTTGGGCTAAGTGGCATCAGCATTGGGGTATTGGACAAGTAATTTTTGACCTTGTCGAAAGTCTTCTGACACTCTTCATCTCTCACGCTTGGATTATGTTTATTAAGGAGGCGGAATATGGGGTCGCATTTCTCGGTCAGTTGTGAAGTGAACCGGGCTATATAATTTAATCTCCTTAAGAAACCCTAAACCTTTTTTTGAGTACGCGACAGAGGCAACTCTTGTATAGACTTGACTTTATCTGGGTCAATCTTGATCCCTTTTTCACAGACTACAAATCCTAACAATTTTCTCGACCTAGCCCTGAAGGTACATTTTACTGGATTAAGCTTTACCTGAAATTTTCTCAACCTCAAGAAAAATTTCCTTAGGATTTGTATATGCTTCTTTTTCGTTTGGGATTTTGCAATCATATGTCGACGCAAACCTCGATTTCTTTGTGCATCATATCATGAAACAAAGTTACCATGGCACTTTGATATGTTACTCCCGTATTTTTCAATCCGAATTGCATCACTTTATAGCAAAATGTTCCTCACACGGTTATGAATGTGGTCTTTTCTATATTTTCAGGATGCATATCTTAATTTGGTTGTATCTGGAGAAGCCACCTATGAAGGAGAACAATGAATAACCTACCATGTTGTTCATTAAGGTGTCGATGTGAGGCAACAGGAAATTATCTTTTGGGCTGGCTTTGTTTAAATCCTTGTAGTCTACACACATGCACACTTTTCCATCTTTCTTAGGGAAGGGGCCTATATTAGCTACCCACTCTGAGTATTTAACAATTTGTAGGAAACCATCGTTGAATTGCTTCTTGACTTCTTTAATTTTTAGCAAGACATTCCTCATCCTTCGGAGATTCTATTGAACTAGCTTGCATTCTTCTTTTATAGGAAGCCGGTGTACCACTATATCTGTACTTAGCCCAGGCATATCTTGATATGACTATGCGAAGACATTTTTGAATTCTTGGAGTAACTCAATGAGGTCTCGTTTTGTCTCTGTGGTGATGCAAACTCTGATTTTTACTTATTTTTTTTCTTTATCGTCTCCCAAGCTCATAATTTCTACCGACTCTTTGTAAGGTCGAATCTGTTTCTCCTCCTGTTCTACCATTCTTAACAAATTGAAAGATATGTTATAATCTCGATCATCTTCAAAGTCCTGATGTTCCTCTAGACACATATCTTGTTTAAAATGAGATTTTAAGTTAGTAACAGCGTCGCTAATATCATTGATATCTGGAGACCTGTTATAGGAATGAAGGAAGACCCAAAGAACAAATGAATCTAAGAATAATTATCTGTATGGTATGAGTATGAGTGAAATGGAAAGAATAAAAGAATGTTTTCCAAAATAAGTCATAAAGATGTATTTTATTGAAATAAAAATAATTGACATATGCCTTTTTCACAAAAGTATTCTTATTGCTCTAAGGCTTAGAGAAATAAGTGTGTTTTGAACATTACTCTGAATTAGTCCTAAAAATTACAGAGATCTCTTCTGCAGTCCAATTGTTCAGAACACTCCCGAGGATATAAGGACAAATATCTGTCAGGTTTTCCCTAATTTCTTCTTCGGATATGGCATTAATACTCAAGTTTCCCAACATTCCTTCCAGGCTTTCTTTTTCTGCCATTCTTTATTCAGGATAAATGATTTCTCTTGACATAAATATTTTGGATATATGTGGAAAGGTCATCCATTCTTATTTGACCTCTCTCTCATTCAGCGCATTCTGGTTTTACTGCGAGTACCCTAACAATATTCGGTTGGCAAATTCTTGTCGGTTTCCAGGGTAACTGTCATAATTTTGATTAATTGGGGTATTTTTATGAAACTTAATACATGTGATGAAATGTAATGCTGATGAATGAAAAATGAATGCAAAAAAGAGGCGTTGATTCTAATTCAATTCTATTAGAATAACTTTACTAGAAAATGAATCTCTTTACATAAAATAGATACATTTTACATATATGGCCTTGCCCTAATACTCAAAGCGAAGACATCAACCTTTTTCTTCGTATCCGGATGTGCCAAGATCAAATCTCACAAACTTTTCACAGGGATACTTTTACTATCTCCCTTTTGTTTAATTTGGGCCATAACCATTGCTCGTTAATTCCAGTGATGCTCATTAGCTTCTTTAGGAAAGTCGGGATGTTGGTGGCTCTAGAACAAGCTTTGTCAGCTTGAATCCTCAGGCAACGAAGCAACATTGTGTACTCCTCTACGGTAGGCACCAAATCTACCTTCCCAAAAGTAAAGCAGCTATAGATAGGATTCCAATACTGGGCAAGAGCTCGAAAAAAGTGCTTATCCACTTTGACAACGAGTGAATAAGGCAAATCACCATAGTTACAGTGGAATAACTGATTGGTCTTGTCATCCCATTGGTACCATATTTCTTTTAACTTTTGGAGATTATTTTGAGTTACACTGATACGAGTGAAATCCCACAATTCTGACATATATCCTTCCGTCAAGCTATCACCTTTCTTTTGTTGTGTCTTCTCAGACCATATTCGGACGGCAGTATTGTCTTCCACTTTATCAAGAGATTTCTTTTCTATGACAAGCTCTCTATTTAGCAACTGAACGTGAACCAACACCCTTTTCTATGATGATAATGCAATGCAATCACAATAAAAACAAAATGAAACAAGCCAAAGACATTTCATACAAAGCTAGAATTTAAAGTAAGAAATAATAAATAGAACACCTAATTGGGTGACCACTAGAGGCTTGATATGGTTTTACCTAGGGTAGGCTTTGTGGCTCATTATATGAGGTTCGGGCCTAAAGTAAGGGTACCCGAACGGATAGATTCCTCAATCCTCACCCATTATAGGCTCATAAGGGTGAGCTCGATTCGGGGAATACATTTCCCTATGACTATATGGATATGAAGATCTTACGAAGACATAACTACGGATGTATCTCTCGAAGCGATCCACTATCCTATACGGAGGTGAAGACCTCACGAAGGAATAGTTTCTCACTCCCACTTAAGAAGGGAAAAATCGAACAGCTATGCAAATGCAATATGCAAAAAACACACAAAAGAAACTTTTGAACCAATAAAACAGATATACTAGATCGCTATACAACCTGAGATATCAGAACATGAAGGATAAAATGCAATAAAAGGGATCGTAAATTTAAACCAAATTATCAATTTTCGACAAAAAAAAGTAATCAACCCGTGGCTTGACTCTATTATTTTTAGTCCCCAACGGAGTCGCCAAGCTGTTGAAGCCTTTTTGAAATCGACTTATATTTTGAAAACGAAAATGGGAGTCGCCACTAATCCTTTTTATGAGGTGTGATCAGATCACCTTGTAATTTGTTCGCTTTAATAAGAGGTTTGATTTATTAAAACAATTTTTTTTGTCTACAAAAATCCAGAAAATAGGTTCGGGAGTCGGTTACGCATGAGGAAGGATTAGCACCCTCGTTATGCCCAAAATTGGTACTTAATTGATTATTTGATGTCTTTGGTGTTGAAGATCGAAAATTTGCAAAATTGGGACCTAATTGATTACTTGATGTCTTTGGTGTTGAAGATCGAAAATTTGAAGAGATTTTAAAATATGATCATTTATTAAGACATTACTTAACTAAATTAATTTTCACGAAAAGGGGCTTATTTCAAGTTAATCGAGAAGAAAGGATCATGTCCCATAAGTTAGGACACAATGCCTTAAATTATCGTAAACGAGAACAAACGCTAAAATCTTTTTTTTAAATAGATATCCGATTATCTCGATTTTAGAAGGAAGTCATATTCCGTAAGTTAGGAAGATGACTTTTCTAATTTCAAACTAATGAACATTTGTCTCGGTTTAAAATTTTTCACTTTTTTATGCATCGTATGAAAACGAATGTAATGCTTAAAACAATATGCATTTTACTTGTGCATGCATAATATACAAAAGGATAAATGCTATAATAATAATGTAACAATAATAAGATTATTAATTCATGGCATTAACAACAAAACAAATAAAGTAACTTAACACAAAAAAAAAAAAAAAAAAAAAAAAATGAAATGTGCTTAATGAAAAGGAAGTATAAGTAATATCAAATTTAAATATTTTAAAAGTAAAAGAATAATAAATAAATAAATAAATAGATAGAAAAAACATATACATAATATTAAATTTAAGTATTTAAGAAGTAAAAGAATAATAAATAAATAAATAAATCGATAAAACAAATATGAATAATATAAAATTTAAGTATGTAAAAAGTAAAAGAATAATAAAAAATAAATAGATATAAAAAATATAAAAAATATTAATTTTAGGTATTTAAAGAGTGAAAGAATAATAAATAAATAAATAATATAAAACAAATATAAAAAGATGAAATTAATTGAATAAAGGACTGAATTGAAATTTAAACAGAATTAAAGGTATAAATCATAATAAAAAAATAAATCAAATAAGAAAACCTAAATAAGGACCTAAATAGAATGTGAGCGAAAGAGGGGGGACAACTGGGAAATTATTCCTAGGCCCTCTAAATGCACCGTTCTACGGGGGACGAAAATGAAATAAAATCAAAATTCAGGATAAATGATTTCTCTTGACATAAATATTTTGGATATATGTGGAAAGGTCATCCATTCTTATTTGACCTCTCTCTCATTCAGCGCATTCTGGTTTTACTGCGAGTACCCTAACAATATTCGGTTGGCAAATTCTTGTCGGTTTCCAGGGTAACTGTCATAATTTTGATTAATTGGGGTATTTTTATGAAACTTAATACATGTGATGAAATGTAATGCTGATGAATGAAAAATGAATGCAAAAAAGAGGCGTTGATTCTAATTCAATTCTATTAGAATAACTTTACTAGAAAATGAATCTCTTTACATAAAACAGATACATTTTACATATATGGCCTTGCCCTAATACTCAAAGCGAAGACATCAACCTTTTTCTTCGTATCCGGATGTGCCAAGATCAAATCTCACAAACTTTTCACAGGGATACTTTTACTATCTCCCTTTTGTTTAATTTGGGCCATAACCATTGCTCGTTAATTCCAGTGATGCTCATTAGCTTCTTTAGGAAAGTCGGGATGTTGGTGGCTCTAGAACAAGCTTTGTCAGCTTGAATCCTCAGGCAACGAAGCAACATTGTGTACTCCTCTACGGTAGGCACCAAATCTACCTTCCCAAAAGTAAAGCAGCTATAGATAGGATTCCAATACTGGGCAAGAGCTCGAAAAAAGTGCTTATCCACTTTGACAACGAGTGAATAAGGCAAATCACCATAGTTACAGTGGAATAACTGATTGGTCTTGTCATCCCATTGGTACCATATTTCTTTTAACTTTTGGAGATTATTTTGAGTTACACTGATACGAGTGAAATCCCACAATTCTGACATATATCCTTCTGTCAAGCTATCACCTTTCTTTTGTTGTGTCTTCTCAGACCATATTCGGACGGCAGTATTGTCTTCCACTTTATCAAGAGATTTCTTTTCTATGACAAGCTCTCTATTTAGCAACTGAACGTGAACCAACACCCTTTTCTATGATGATAATGCAATGCAATCACAGCCAAAACAAAATGAAACAAGCCAGTACATTTCATACAAAGCTAGAATTTAAAGTAAGAAATAATAAATAGAACACCTAATTGGGTGACCACTAGAGGCTTGATATGGTTTTACCTAGGGTAGGCTTTTAGGGCTCATTATATGAGGTTCAGTTCTAAAGTAAGGGTACCCGAACGGATAGATTCCTCAATCCTCACCCATTATAGGCTCATAAGGGCTGAGCTCAGTTCGGGGGAATACATTTCCCTATGACTATATGGATATGAAGATCTTACGAAGACATAACTACGGATGTATCTCGAAAGCGATCCACTATCCTATACGGAGGTGAAGACCTCACGAAGGAATAGTTTCTCACTCCCACTTAAGAAGGGAAAAATCGAACAGCTATGCAAATGCAATATGCAAAAAACACACAAAAGAAACTTTTGAACCAATAAAACAGATATACTAGATCGCTATACAACCTGAGATATCAGAACATGAAGGATAAAATGCAATAAAAGGGATCGTAAATTTAAACCAAATTATCAATTTTCGACAAAAAAAAGTAATCAACCCGTGGCTTGACTCTATTATTTTTAGTCCCCAACGGAGTCGCCAAGCTGTTGAAGCCTTTTTGAAATCGACTTATATTTTGAAAACGAAAATGGGAGTCGCCACTAATCCTTTTTATGAGGTGTGATCAGATCACCTTGTAATTTGTTCGCTTTAATAAGAGGTTTGATTTATTAAAACAATTTTTTTTGTCTACAAAAATCCAGAAAATAGGTTCGGGAGTCGGTTACGCATGAGGAAGGATTAGCACCCTCGTTATGCCCAAAATTGGTACTTAATTGATTATTTGATGTCTTTGGTGTTGAAGATCGAAAATTTGCAAAATTGGGACCTAATTGATTACTTGATGTCTTTGGTGTTGAAGATCGAAAATTTGAAGAGATTTTAAAATATGATCATTTATTAAGACATTACTTAACTAAATTAATTTTCACGAAAAGGGGCTTATTTCAAGTTAATCGAGAAGAAAGGATCATGTCCCATAAGTTAGGACACAATGCCTTAAATTATCGTAAACGAGAACAAACGCTAAAATCTTTTTTTTAAATAGATATCCGATTATCTCGATTTTAGAAGGAAGTCATATTCCGTAAGTTAGGAAGATGACTTTTCTAATTTCAAACTAATGAACATTTGTCTCGGTTTAAAATTTTTCACTTTTTTATGCATCGTGCGGAAAACGAATGTAATGCTTAAAACAATATGCATTTTACTTGTGCATGCATAATATACAAAAGGATAAATGCTATAATAATAATGTAACAATAATAAGATTATTAATTCATGGCATTAACAACAAAACAAATAAAGTAACTTAACACAAAAAAAAAAAAAAAAGAAAAAGAAAATGAAATGTGCTTAATGAAAAGGAAGTATAAGTAATATCAAATTTAAATATTTTAAAAGTAAAAGAATAATAAATAAATAAATAAATAGATAGAAAAAACATATACATAATATTAAATTTAAGTATTTAAGAAGTAAAAGAATAATAAATAAATAAATAAATCGATAAAACAAATATGAATAATATAAAATTTAAGTATGTAAAAAGTAAAAGAATAATAAAAATAAATAGATATAAAAATATAAAAATATTAATTTTAGGTATTTAAAGAGTGAAAGAATAATAAATAAATAAATAATATAAAACAAATATAAAAAGATGAAATTAATTGAATAAAGGACTGAATTGAAATTTAAACAGAATTAAAGGTATAAATCATAATAAAAAAATAAATCAAATAAGAAAACCTAAATAAGGACCTAAATAGAATGTGAGCGAAAGAGGGGGGACAACTGGGAAATTATTCCTAGGCCCTCTAAATGCACCGTTCTACGGGGGACGAAAATGAAATAAAATCAAAATTGCATGGTAAAAATTAAAAAAGAAAAAGAAATACGACTGGATTGAAATGCCATTAAAAATAGGAAGGACCGAAAGAAAAATATCCCCTCCAAGCGAAAACACACGAATCCTAGGGGATGGATCGGGTCAGGCAGCGGGTTCTATCAAAACGACTCCGTTTTGGGACTGAAATAAATATCTGTAAGCCTTTGTTTTTTTCTCTGAACTCGCCCCTGCTCCAGCCATGGGAGCTGCCGTGCTCCGTCGTTTACCGGTGACGGGTTTGCTGTCCATGGTGGACTAAAAATGAAACCCCCTTTTTTGTTCCTTCATGTAAAACTTTGATTTGGGAGTCTAAATGTTCAAAACTAGGGCCGAAATTCGAAAAAAAGGGAAAACCTCTTCAGTTCTCTTCTCTCTGACGTGATGGCGGAAGGTAGAACGTCAGGTGAGTTATCCTTTTTCTTTACTTTATAATATATATTATATGAAGATTCGAAAAGATAGAAAAAAACAAATCACCTTCAAAGTTTTTGTTCTAATTTTTATTGCCTTGTATTCGATTTTATTTTTATTTTTTTCTCCGTGTCAAAATACATTGATTGTTGGGCTTTTATAGCCGATTTACATACTATATTTTACAGTTTTTGCTACTGTTTAACCATTGTTCTTTGTTGTTTCTTTCTTCTGCTTCCATAGTCCTTTTTCTTTTTCTTTTCTTACAGGCGGTGGAGTAAACGACGACGAAGGGGCAAATCCCTTTACTACTTTAGTGAAACGGCGACAGTGAGAGTGTGTCAAGTGTCGGGATGAGGCGCCTTGGGCGACGCGCAGGCAAAAGGAAGAGTGGCACAGAGAGGCTTAAGGTTTTTTTATTTTACTCAAAACTTAATTTAGGCTATCTGAGCCATTAGTTTTTTTTTTCTTTGGGCTTGAAATGTTGTAATTGGATTGTAATTTTTGTTTTTATTTTTATTCGTGGTTTCTGCTAGGACCAGGACAAATTGGGCCCTTACAAAACAAATTGGGATTCTTTTCACCACTTTCAAGTCTCATATTATATTTATTACAAGTTTAATTTATAATATACAAGTGGTATATATTTTTAGATCATATAGCTCTAAATAGGGCTAAGATTTTTAACTTTAGGAAGTTTGTAACCGGTAATGACATGATATGTTAAAGAAAAAAATCAACAAAATCTTTACCAGCTTCTGCAAACAGAAAGCTACAGGATTTTGAGTGTATCAGAAGCTTCAGGCTGACAGCGGTCGGACTGGGAGTGAGGGCAGCCATGAAAAAATGCTAATGATAAAAGGTGAGATAATCACAGTACTGCAATATTGTTACTGCCTTGATAACATTGACAGTCTTATAGTTTGTAGTTATAAAATTGGACTGACATGCAAGAATAAAATAAGTTAAGACTATAATCCGTATATGATTCATTTATATTGAAGGGTATGCCATGATTTCCATCCTACAGATACAATTGCAAGAACACAACATTTTCAACTCCGTAATAAAGGTTTCCAAGCCATCACACCATTCCATTTTCAGTGCCAACAGGCAATGAAAGAATATTGAATAGAAAATCAACAAAATCTTCGCTAGCTTCAGCAAACAGTACTCTCTGGTTTCTTCAAAATGAAGTATAGTCCCTCGGGTTTCTTCAGAGTTCAACATCTAAAACCTGGAACTGATAACTAAAGGACACCTTCACTACAAAATTCAACAATCAATAGTTATCTGTCATCCTCAAGGACAGTTTCCTTTAGTTGGACAGAAGCCATTAAGTTCTCAAATGTTATCGAAGAAAAATATATATATTTTAAGGTCACAAAATAGAACCCTCTGCCCTTTTGTATCAATCAGAAGCTTCAAGGTTATTGGTGTCAGTTGCCATGGATTGAATTCGAGTATATGGAACGATGGGAATTGCAGTGAATCCCCATCATGTTAAAGGAAGCATACTTTAATAAGAACTTCAATCAAGGAAAGTAATAAAATTCTTTGATATGTAATTAATTAATTTAACAAAAGATAATTTATTAAGAATTGAAAATAGTTTATTTGATTCAAGTAAATATTTTTAAAAATTTAGCTAATATTTAATTTAACAAAAATTAAGAATTTTACTTTAAAATAGAAATATTTTTTTGAAGCGCATTCAATTTAAACAAAACTAGTATAACTCCCTACCAAGGTTGGGTTAATTATTTTTTAATTAAATTATAGAATAAATTTTAAAATTAAAATATATTTCAAATCTATGTATTTTTTGTGCATTTATAATTTAGTCATCATACTTTTATTTTAAGACTTTAGTCCATCTACTTTTCGAATTTAAAAATTCAACTTTAATTGTTAACACCATTAAATTTTTTTATTAAATTCGCTAGAGTGACATTTTAAATTTTTTTAAAAATACTCAAATGGTAGCCATGCAATAGGAAAAAAAAAATTGTAATGGATGTGGATTAAATAGATAATTTTAATAGTGTTAACAATTCTTAAAAATTACATCATCATTTTAATTAAAATAAAGCATTTTGACAAATCAATGACATTTTAAAGTTGAGGTACCAAATTATGTAAAAAAACTGAAATATAAATATTAAATCTTAAATTTTAGCATAGTATAGAGACCAAAATTGAAATTTGACCATTGTTATATAATTTTTAAAAAATACAATGGCATGCCACTATGCCACCGTCATAGGTTCTTTTTTTTTTTTGCCAAGAAATTTATAAATAATTAAAAAATTACCTTTAACCTTTCAACTAAAAATAACATTTTTTATTCTTGGACACTTGCCAAGATACAAAGAATATGATAGTAAAATAATAAGATATCTATCACATATAAGTAAATGAATTATTTGGACTAATTAATTTCATTGTGAAGGTAAATGACCAAATTATGTAAAATTTAAATACAAATATTAAATATCAAATGTGGACATAGTAGAGAAACCGGCACTACAGCAAAACTGACTTTTAGCGGCGTTTTTTTAGGCCTTTAGCGGTACTTTTAAGCGCCACTAAAACTATTCGCGGCGTTTTTGCAAGCGCCGCAAAAAACGCCTCTATAGATGGCGCCGCTAAATTTTGCGGCGTTTATTTGAAAAAACGCAGCTAAAGGTCGGGACCTTTAGCGGCGCTTTTCCCACAAACGCCGCTAAAGGTCATAAAAATTTAAAAAAAAATATTATAAATTATTGTAAAAGTCCTGAAAATTATAAAAAAATTAAAATTCATTATCAAAATATTGAGAAGAAGAATAATCTATGATATAAATACATCCCGCCAAACAAAATACCGCACTTATCATACTACACCAGATATCTAACAAAATACAAATAGAAATCTATGATTTATGACATAAGGTTCAATCTTCTTCAATTGCAGAGCTGCATGCGTAAGTCCCTTACCAAGTGAGGGGTCTCAGGGGGAGGCCTATATGGGCGTGTGAAAGGTTCCCCGGTAACAAAAGGGTGTTTGGAAGCCTGCACAATGATGTTAAAGCTCTTATGTTTCTTCATACTTAGTTGGAATAGCATGATAAGAAGTGCTCATGGGAAATTTCAACTACCTGGAAAGGTGACCACCGTTTTTCCGGATCAAACTCAACTAGTCCCCTCAAGAAATCAATCAAAGCCAATCGTATCTGACTCTCTGTGATAGATTTATTATGCAACAGCTTTAGTAAGTTTTCCACAGACTACACACTAGAAAAATTTTCTCACCACTCCAAGCTGTACATTCAATGTTGAAGTTAGATGCTAACCTTTAATGATATCTTCTTTAGGCAAGTTTTTCAGGTAAGGATAGCATGTAACTACTGCTTCAAGATTCTTATGATTGAAATACTCTTTTCCAATCAACGGTTTTTTTAACTCCCTCTGAACAGAAACAAGCAACAATTATATCAGATGAAAAACTTGACAAGAGATGCAACATGTAAATGAACAAGAACTAGTCACTAGAAATTTCTTACGGCTTCATATTCTTCTTCTATTAATACTTGGTAAGCACTTCTGCCACAAACTTCACTATTCCCTATAGGATTCTCCCGACGCACTTGAAGAACTTACTTGTGTTTTTTGCCTTTGCCTCCTTTAGAACATAATCAGGGGGCTGCTCTCTACATGATAACCACATATAAAAGGCTGTTCGTAACAAGTGCAAAGATATGACTAACTGAATGAGAAATGACTAATGAGTGCTAAAAACAAATTTTAATTATATCTAAATGTAACCAGGTTGGTTTAGGATAAGTTAAAACAAGATGGAAATGAAAGTTTGTACAAAACCCTTCAAAAAGAAGTACGCATGAAGAATAAGAAAATAATAAGCAGCATAATATTTATATTGAATGCAAGAAAATAGCAGAACAACTAAGAAACAGCAACTGATCAAACATAGTTCAAGAAAATCAAGTAGGAAGGGTCTTAAAGATATTTTGAACTTTTATGAATTAACTCAGCTAGATGAGCACATATTAGCAGAAGTTCTAATGCAATTTCAGTCAAAAGCATATTTCATTGGAATTTTCTCTATTTACTTGTTTTCGTAAGCATGAAAATTTTATTTTGGACAAAATTTTATTTTGTTTTCGTAAATTTCATTGGTTAAGATTCATAACCATATTCTTACTTTGTACCTTAAGCATTCCTCACTTTTCCATCCTCCATACCAAGCAGAGCCTTAAGGACATTGAAAATTCTAGCACATCCTTCAAGGTTCTTATATACAAGAAATAAATTATTCACGTTGATCCTAAAATGCAGTATTAACTCACCCCTTATAAGGCACAGATCTCGTTCATAAGTATTAATGCCTATCTTGCCAATTCAATAGAGGAATCATCTTAGAGGATCTGACTTGTCATAATGATACTTTTATGTAGAACAAAAGAAACTGAAGAGAGAGAGGTAGACTGAACTTTCAATTTGTGATGTTGAAAAAATATTAGTGATCTGAAAAATCAATGCAAATTTTTGTTTCTCTTTCCTTATACATTTTTGTTTAGCATAAGGGAAATTTTTAGTATGGATGCCTACAAACTTGTCAAAGCATTAGATACACACTGCCTTGAATCCTGGAATTTCTAAGATAGACAAAAAAATAAGAGACAGAGTGAGTATGAAATTTGATAATTGCATGCGCTTATTTAATGATAAGTGAAATTCTCCTATTTGGACACAATAAGATCTGCTCGGTTATAAGATCAACCAAAGAAAAGCTATACATAAAATCAGTCGCAAGAAAATGATGCCTAGAAATACTGACAAATTGTTAGCCAGAGATATGTATGACCATCAAAGCAAGAGGCATACCCAAGAATTTCAACCATTCGCCTTAGAAGATCAAATTCTGAAGCACCTGGGAATAATGGCAGCCCAAGAAAGAGTTCAGCAACTATGTAGCCAAAGGACCACATGTCAATAGCTGTTGTATATCTAATCAAGTGGTCAAGGTTCAAACTAGAACTAACGATCAAGACCAAAGACAAAAATCAGAATTAGGGAATATAATCATCAAAGACAATAATGAATCATAAGAACTGAATATTTTAAATAGGCATTTTCTAATTATTACTGCCAAAGGCTTGAAACATGACTAATTTAGGTAGTAGCAGCATGCTAAAAAGAATAGCAATATGAATCTTCTACGTCATTGCTCCAAAAAGATCTTCATATAGAAATACAAAGATGAACCTTTCAAGGTTTAATCTACAGAAGATGTGACTAATATAGAGTGCTGGACTAGAACTTCTGTGGAATAAACTCCAAAGGTCATTTTAAACCTCAGGATTCAATTGATCAAACAATGTTCTGCTGAAGTTATTCCACTGAAGTTCAAGTCCATACCAGCATGATCCACCAAAAGACAAAGGCAGTAAGCAAAACCAATAAATAGAAAAGAAGGCTACAAATTCATGTCAAAAGGATGCTGATATCCAAGAAGAACTTCAGGAGATCTATAATACCGGCTCTGCAGAAAAAAATAGGAAAAAGAGTCATAAGACCCTCCGCAGTATGATAACAGTGAACAGTACGCAGTGATAGTATCTAGTAAGATACTGCAGATATATTTAACCAGACCGCCAGTTCCGAGTAGCACCTATCCATTCCAAATCAAAGCAGTTCTCAATAGACCTTAAATTTAACTCATCTTCATCAAGCACATTATTTCTACCTACGATCTAAAGTATGAAGGTGTAAAGAAATATCACTTACAAGCCCAGACTTCTAATTCTCAATTAAAACTGTAAATCTTTCCAGCTGTACGAAAATTAACCCTAAATCTATGAACAATGGAATAAAAAAAGAACATTACTTTCTTTCCTGAAAAATTAAAATCAGAGATCATAGGAAACTAAAATTAAGAAGAAAAAAGACCATAAAACATTCTTAGTCGGACAACTTAGAATTAAATATATTAAATAGATATTGATCTTCCTTGTTTCTTTCAAATTCTTTTCTCTCATCCCTTAAACATACTCATCAATTATCCCAAAATTAAACAATAGAAAAACCCTAAAGCAGGAACCCTTAAGTTCCCGATCATGTAATGGAGCAGAAATATAGATAAATCAACCGCCATTTTCAAGTCGGAAGCGACAGTGTGAAACCTTCTTTCAGTGGACGGTTGCTTAAATTTCAAAAGAGATTCGAGCATCATTACAGACCGAAACAAGAACATTGACGAAGCAAACAAATAAATTTAAAAAAGAAGAAGAAAGACTAACCTCAAGCGCTTTCGGACGGTGGAGAAAGAGCAAGAGAGCAAGAGAGCAAGAGTTTTATTTTGGGGGAAAACTTGGGAAAAGGGCAAGCCACTGACTTTACGTATAGAAACACTTATGAATCTTAAGAAAATCTCATATAGAAACAGCTTAAAGGAATGAAATAGCAGAAATAAGGTAACATAAAATCCTACAAAGGAAATTGACAAACAGAAAAGAATGAAAAATAAAAGAAAAAGGAAAACATTTTGAATCGTTGTGTAGAGTTGGAGGGATGTCAAATTTTGGGAGGATTAGAGGCGGGATCTGTAAAATCAATTGAAACGGTGCGTGGTGGAAACAATTGAAACGGTGCGTGGTAGGAACAATTGAAACGGTGAGTTTTGAATTAGTAATTCATCAACAGTTTATGTATTTTAGCTTCGAAAACTTTGAAAGGCCATAACTTTTCGCTCAATTGTCCGATTGAGATGATTTTTTTTTGATTTCGAATAACTTTTCGAGATCTACGCGCTGAAAAACTGCCAAAGCGGTTTGCCGCACTTTTTGTCAAAAAAGATTTTTTTTCCCTCTAAATTTTGATATTTTCGGTTTAAAATTCAATTTTAAAACATTCAAATCATTATTTTCCTTACTTATTTGAAGTAAACACCGGATTTTTTTTACAGAATTATTGTATTATTTTTTTTAATTTGACACGTGTATGGAATAGGTCCGATAAATCATTAGAGCGTAACGTAATATAATTAAGATAATAATAATACTCCTATAATATAACAATGAGTTAATTTAACTTAGTTGGTTAAGTTTGCTTGCTCTTTACCTTAATACCTGGGTTCAAATCTCGTTGTTAGTAATTTTGAATCTTTTTTGTACCCCTCCGTACCTTGCTCTTTTTTGTACTTGCATTTATTATTTTTAATCAATTAACTCTTCAATATTACATTAATATATATTATTAGTACAATAATATAGACGGATTGACAATTTGAGCTACATATTACAATAATACATTAACATTAATATACAGGCACGTAATACATTAATATATATTATTAGTACAATAGTATAGAAGGATTCACAATTGATATACGGGCACATACATAATTTGAGCTACAATATTATGAATATTAAATCGCTAAAGCTAAAATTTTAGAATTGTTGTATAAATTTTTAAAATTTAATAAGTGTAAAGGATAAGTGCAATAAATTATACATAATACAAGATTTGTGTTTTTAAGATATTATTAGAATAAAAAAATATATCTTATACAAAAATAATGATGGTACTAAAATATACAAAAATATTGCACATAATTTATTCCTTGTTTCACTGTATTAATCTTACAATGGTATTTCTATATATTCATTTTTTTTTGCACTTCAATTTTGTTTTCCTTTATTGTTTCATGTTCACTTGAATGTGTACATTTGTCCACTTCTCAATTGTTTAATATATTCAAATTAAGATTATCTCTTTTACAATTATATAAGAAATCATTTAATATATAAATTAAAAAATACTAATTAATCTAAACCCTAAACCTCTTAACTCCTATCCCATAAACACTAAACCCTAAACCCTTAACCCTTAACCCCAAACCCTTACACCTTAAACTCCAACCCTAACCCCTAAACCTTAAATCATAATCTCTAAACCCATAATTCATCATAAACATTCAAATATTAGTTAACTCCTAAACCTTAAACCCTAAACCATATATCTTAAACCATAGTTAACTCATAAACCATAAACCCTAAACCATATATATTAAACCATAAACCATAAACTATAATGATAATTAATTCGATATTTTAAATTCAATACTATCTCTTTTACGATTATATAAGAAAATATTTAATATATTGTATAATCATAAATTTTAATAATTATTGTTTTAGGGGTTATAGATTAGTGTTTATGATTTTTTTGGGTTTAGGGGTTATATGACTTTTAGCGGCGTTTTTTCAAAAGCACCGCTAATGCTCTGGTTTTTAGCGGCGTTTTTCCAAAAGCGCAGCTAATGCTCTATTTTTCGCGGCGTTTTTGGTAAAAACGCTGCTATTGCTCTATTTTTAGTGGCGTTTTTGGTAAAACGCCGCTATTGCTATGTGTTTTACAATTTTTACGGCGTTTTTTGATAAAACGCCGCTAAAAACGCCGCTAAAGCCCTATTTTCCTGTAGTGCGGAATTGCAATTTTATCGCTATCTTATAATGAAGGGGAAAATCATACCATTAGTTGGTCAATAATTTTGGTAGTTGATGTAGGTTTTTTTAAAATATAAAAGACTTATTCCGACTATCATACCAAAATAAATTTTTTTATTAGAATAATATTTTGTTTAAAAAAATGACCTCAAAAATTTTATCAATTTAACTATTTGGACTAAAATTTATAAAAGAAAATAGGACCAATTATTGAATAATTTCAAATATAAAGATTAAATTTTAATTTTAGGCTTAATAGAAGGGCCAAAAGTGATATTTGACTAATGTTCTGTAAATTGCAAAAAAAAAAGAAAAAAAAAAGAAAAGAAAAAAGTGTAAAGACCAAAGTGATCTTTGACCAATATTGTATAAAATGAAAAAGAAAAGAAAAGAAAAGAATAATTGATTAATAATTGAAAATAGTTTATTTGATTCACGTAAAAACTTTTAAAATTTTGGCCAATATTTAATTTAACAAAATTTGTCGGTATTCAATTTATTAAAAAAATTAGATAATTTATTTTATTTTAATAATTAACTAATCAACTTTACTTAAATAATGACTTTAATATTTATGAGAATAAAAATAATAAAAATATTTTTGATTATAATAAAAATAAGATATAATAATTAATTAAAAATTATTAAGCGTAAATTTCTCCTCCACTATTTGCAGTTTTAGAGTTTAAGCTCTTCTATCCCTCTTTTAAGTACTTCTGAAAATCATCAAATTCTATTTATGATAAAATTTATGTTATAAAATTCCTTGATACTGGTTCAACATTCCAATTGGTAAAAAACTTGAGCTTTGTACAAGCCAACAATTATTTTAACATAATAATCTGAAACCAGATTGTAACATCAACAAAACCACTGATTTCATAACTGATAAAACTAAATAGATATTTAAGTATAGAAATCACAAATGAAAAAGCCGACAGCAACACACTTTGTAAATTTGTAAACAAACCAGCAACGCATCAGCAGCAGCAGAAAGTAACAAGCATTTCGATCACTTATAAGGCTTCTTCCCGGCCTTCTGGGTAAGGAATACATTGGTAAGCGCGTTCTTGTACTGTAGCGACGCCTTCAGTAACTCCACGCCCTGAAACAAAAATCCAGACCAATGCCATGAAACCTATGTGTAAAGCAACGTATAGAGAAATGGGGATAATGAAGCTCACCTCATTTATGCCTACATCAACCACTTTCTCTTCCAAAGCATCAACTTGTTGAACGTTGAACTTATTGAGCATAGTTATGCTTGAAATAGTTGACATTGGCGTGACCGTCAGATCATCCATGATCGTAAATGTAACTACACCTTTCACATAACCGCCTTCATTTGCATCCGATGATGAAGTTGAAACCTTATTTGGGGGGTTTACAAATGATGCAGGGGAGTTCATAGCATTTGTGCAAGAAGGACACTTCGATGTTGGATCATTTGCATAATACTTACCACAATGTGAACCATAATTATAAGAACACCAGTAAATGCTTTGTGTGGTTTTATATTGAATGTTTGGTAACAAGCGAGGAACATTGGTTGCCAAGCTTGATGAATAGTTAGGTTTCAACAAGGTATCCTTGTTTGTTGTCGGTTGAAAGTATGTATCACCCAAATTTTCAACGCTCTCGTAAAGGTTTGCAAGGCATCCAACCATGTCTTCTTTTGCAAGCAGCCTTATAACAGTAACTACAGGCAATAACAATATGTTAAAGAGAAAATCAGCAAAATCTTTGCCAGCTTCGGCATATAGAACCCTCTGCCCTTTTGTATCAATCAGGAGCTTCAAGATTACGGTGGTGGAGGTGGTGGAGGTGGTGTCAGTTGCCATGGATTGAAATTAGACTATATGAAACGATGGGAATTGCAGTGAATCCCCATCATGTTATTGCTTGCTTTATATACTGAGAGAATTCTAAAGGACAAAATTAAATGAACATTCATTTAAGAGAACTCTTGATTTTCCTTTGGCCAAAAGAATAAAAAGAAGAGAGAACCCTTGATTTTCCACTATTTCATCTGTACGAAGCCAAGCATGAGAATCGAACAAATGTTTTATTAGATAAACGAGCTTTAATCGGGCTAGCATGACAATTTCAATTTGTTTATAGCAATATGAGTTTAATCTTTTGAACTTGACAAACTCAATTCAAGCTTTATAATTTGAGCTTGACTCGATTAAAATAATTTATGTTTTTCATATTTATTTTACAGGGTTTTTTCATACCGAAAGAATACCCATCTAAATGTTGAAATCAACTACAGAAAATGACCAACAACAACCATGAAGCCTGACCATAACCCCTGGGTTGATTCAGTTCAATATAAATATGAAACTACCAAAATAGCTCAATGAACTTTTTTATCTAATAAAAAAAGGTATTTAGTTCTCATTCTCCTTTTTAAATTCGTTTATATTTGCATGCAGTTTGAATTCGAGTTAAAATTATATTATTTAATGCTAATCAAAATTTTAAAATAAAAAAATTGTTTTTTTAGGAATAAATAGAGTAACTTTAACATAATTTACACCCAACAAAAGCTTAAAATGGTTGGCATTCCTAATTTCCAATATAAACTAATTTATACATTGATGACTGTTTTTCTTCAAGGTTTTTGATCGTTATAGTTTTCTTGATGAATTTCATGGAAGCCCATTGGTTTGAACTTTAAGTGGCAAAAATTTATAAAAGAACTTTCCTCTATTAATTCTATATGGTAACAGATTCAACGTAAGTCATTGATGATTTCTTGTGGGAGTAATGAAACTCCATTAATGTTACATGGCAGTTTCAAACTACGTATAGATGAAGTAGTGGCAAGTCAAGAGTTCTCTTTAGTGAAAGCTCATTCTGTCCTTTACAATTCTCTCTATATATAAAGCAAGCAGTAATAGGATGGGAATTCTCTGCATTTGCCTCCGTTTCAGATCGACTATTTCAGTGGCGACCGCAACGGCTGCCATTACCATGACCTTGAAGCTTCTGATAGATACGAAAGGGAGAAGGGTTCTTTAAGCTGAAGCTGGAAAAAATTTCGTTGATTTTCTCTTCAACATACTGTTATTGCCTGCTGCAGGTACCGTTATAAGACTGCTTTCAGAAGCAGGCATGGTTGGATGCCTTGCAAACCTTTACGGGAGCGTTGAGAATTTGGGCGATGCATACATTCTGCCGACAACAAACAAGGATACCTTGTCAAAACCTAAATATTCTTCAAGCTTGGCAGCTAATGTTCCTCTCTTGTTGCCAAACATTGAATCATCTACAAGACTAAGGTTTTACCGATGTCCTAATGGTCATAAATCATAATAGCAATCGTCGTATGTTGTTGGGTTTTTGACAGCAGAGGAAGAAAACAGAACAGAACAAGACAATGAAGCAAGATGCAAGAAATATTTTTACTTTCTCACAAATGTGCAGCAAGGGAGCTTATGGTTGATAGCTGATTTTGCTATTCTTTTCAATAAGAAAAATAATACATTTATGGCCAAATACATCATCAAATATTCAACTAGCCCCACTAATCAGCATTGAGAGTATTAAAACTTGCTTGTGCAAGTATCCAAGCTGTTAAATCAGCTTAAAGACAACCTAAATGACTGCTAAATCAGCTAAGTACATGATTAATTCCTAGCTGAACATTACATAAAAAGATTACAACCAAACTAACAAAAGTCAACTATTACCAAAAAGGTTCTTCAACCGAATTACACCATGGACATTTGCATGCTGCTGCTTGGTGGCTTGGTCATTTGCATGTTGCTGCATTTCATCCGGGTTACTTGCATGCTGCTGCATTGTGGCCACCTTTCAACACTCAATCATACCATCAGAACATCAGAATCAAAGTTCATTCTCAACCAAACTAAATTACATTGCAACTAAAACAAAAAATATGTTGCTACAACATGCACAACTGCTAGCATGTACTTCATCCGGAAATATTACAGCAGCATGGTAGTCCAATTTTCAACATATGTACTATGCAAATGATCCAACATCTACTTGCCCTTCTTGCTCTCATGCCATGAACATCCCTGCAACAGTCGTGAACCCCCCAAATAAGGTTTCAACTTCATCAGCTGCTGTAATTGAGGGTGGTTACGTCAAAGGGGTCGTTGCGTATACAATCATGGATGATCCGACAGTGACAGCAATGTCAACTATTTCAAGCATAACTATGCTCAATAAGTTCAACGTTCAACAAGTTGATGCTTTGGAAGAGAAAGTGGTTGATGTAGGCATTAATGAAGTGAGTGTCGTTTTATTGTTTCAGTTTTAAGTTGCTGCAATAAACTCAGGTTTTATGGCATTCGTCTGGTTTTTTATTTCGGGGTGAAGAGATACTAAAGGCATCACTACAATCCAAGACCGTGCTTACCAGTGTATTCCTTACCCAAAGGCTTGGAAGACGGGTTCTAAGTGATCGAAATGCTTGATGCTTCTGCTTGTGTTGATGCGTTGCTGGTTATTTTACAAATTTACAAAGTGTTTGTTGTTGGCTGGTCCAAAGATTGTCGTTGCTCATTTTCTTTTGTTGATTTCAAATTTTCAATATTTATATGTCTCTTTAGTTAGAAATTTTATGAACTCAAATGGTTATATATGTTGATCTTTCGATGTTTTATTGATGTCAAAATCTAGTTGCAGACTTATGTTTCAAAATAGTTGTTGGCTTTGACAATGCAGAGGTTTTTACCAATAGGAATGATAATATAAAGTAATGGCTAAAATAATTCTATGGAAAAGATAATTTTTATAATAAATACTTGAATAAAGGGATAGATCCATTGTGTAGAGCTTAAAGGGTTACTATATTTTGTAAAAGAAAGGGCGAAAATTAAGAGGAAATGAGATGGAGAAGTGTGTGGCTTTGCAAAAGAGTAGAATTGGAAAGAAGTTGCAGAGACAAGAGATCTAGAACGAGCAGCATCCCACATCCTTAAAATCATTTATTAATTTCTTCAAATTTAACAACATTGTCTTTGTTAGAAATCAAATCAAACTTTTCAAAGTCAAAAATTACAACCAAAGAGTTTGTATTAGAGGTGTACATGGGCCAGGCAGCCCGGCCCGGCCCGAAGGCCCGTCCGAAAAATGGGAGGGATTGGGTAAAAATATAGGCTCGAAAAACGGGCTTGGATAAAAAAATGAGGCCCGTTTAGAAAACGGGCCGGGCCTAGGGTAAGAATTTTTTAGCCCGGGCCCGGCCCGGCCCGATTTTAATATTAAATTATTTTTAAAATTTTTTTATTTTTAATTTTAAATAACTTTAGTACTTTTACTTTACTTTTTTTGTTGTTTTGATGTTATTTTGATATTGTAAAACTTTTGTTATTAATATAATTTAATTCTTAATTTAGTTTTAATTTGTTTCAATTTTTTAATTTTAATATAATTACTTTTTATTATATTTTTAATTTATGTATTATTTTAATAATTATTTTAGTCCCATTATTTATTTATTTTTTGTTTTAATATTTGTTTTTATGTTTTAAATTTATTTGATTTATTATATTTTAAAGTTTTTTATTTAATAAAAAAAGCAAAAAAAATTAATATGACAGGGCTGGGCCGGGCCCGGGCCTTGAAACGGGCCGAAAATTTTTTATGGGCCCGGCCCGAACCTGGCCCGGCCCGACCCATGCACACCTCTAGTTTGTATCCAAATTGGCTTCTACCTCATACAACTTGGTTTTCAAATTGGATACAACTTTGCAAATTGGATAAAGCTTATCATGTTGGAAACTTCATGAAAAATCAAGATGGTAGCAACATTGAAAAGTTCAACAAGACAAGGCATATAATGGATAAGCATTATCATTAAAGTAACTAGACTATGTCTATATATATGTATGTATAGTTTATGTGTTGTGAGTGTTGAAAAAAAAATTAGTGAGTTTGAGAAAAAAAAAAGTGTTGTGAGTATAGAAAAAAAAAACTAGCAGCAGCTAGTATAGAGAAAAAAAAAAGAGAGTTTGTATTGTATTTTGTATTGTGTTTATTTGTGTGTAATAAAATTAGTATTTGAATTTTTTATTATTATGCTTCCAACAAGTGGTATCCGAGCTAGGTTCGTGTTGACGTCACAATGGCAAACATGATTTAACCGCAGATCCCGAAATTAACAAAGACAAATTATGGCAACTGGAGCATCCAGATGAAGGCTTTGCTCGGTTCTCAAGATTGTTGGGATGTTGTTGAAGAAGGATATGTCGAGCCCGAAAATGCAGCTGCTGAAGCGGCTTTGACAAATGAAGAAAAAAGAGTATTGAAAGAAGCTCGTAAAAAGGATAAAAGGGCGTTGTTTTTTATTTTCAAGGCGTTGATGAATCAACCTTTAAAAAAATTTCAGATGTGAAGGCATCAAATGAGGCATGGGGAATTTTGCAAAAATCCCTTCAAGGAGCGGAAAAGGCTAAAAAGGTACGTTTACAAACCCTTAGAGTCGAATTTGAGACGTTGAAAATGAAACCATCAGAAAGTGTTGATGATTATGTTATTCGGGTGAAAGCGGTGGTAAATGAAATGAAAAGAAATGGAGAAACACTTGATGATGTAGAGTAATGGAAGAAATTTTGCGGTCATTGACACGCAAATTTGATTATGTGGTGGTTGCCATTGAAGAGTCAAAAGATTTATCACAAATATCAATCGACAAACTTATGGGTTCCCTTCAAGCCCATGAGCATAAAATGAAGCTAAATGATGATACTGGAAATTCGGACCAAGTCTTGCAAAGCAAGTTGTCCTTCAACGAAAGTGGAGCTAGGGATAATTTTGGACAAGGTAGGAGCAATCGTGGAGGATACCGTGGAGGATATAGAGGTAGAAATAGAGGTGGACGAGGCAATCAATCATATGGTAAATTCCAAACAAGTGACGAATGTTAAACATCGAGTCGTGCACAAGGAGCTCGAGGCTGAGGTCGAGGCAGAGGTAGATTTCAACAAGGAAATAAATCTCAGGTACAATGTTATAATTGCAATAAATATGGCCATTATAGTTACGAGTGTAGATCAAATCCCAAGATGGAGGAGAGAAATCATGTAGCAGCAGCCAAAGAATGGTAATCTTCAATTACATAACAACTTTTGCTGAGAAATACGTAAACTCCTAAAGGAGACCCCATTGAAGAATGACAATAGCTACTGATTATTGAGATCTCAAGTTAGAATTACTAGAGACTCTACTTAAGGAGTCTTTTAGTTCAGTTCCTAGTATTAAATGTTGAATTTTGAAGAACAAAAGGGACCAGTTAGAGGTTAGTACTTCATTTTGTTAGAGGCCAGTAATAAAGATAGTATTGGGAAGTCAATTTGCCTCGAAAATCAACTAAACTTATATCATATACATTTGCCGTTCCATATCTTAGCTAGTGGTGTCCTTGGTTACTGCAAATTAACCTCTATATAAAGCATATTGAACAACTCTAAAGCTCCCAGTTTTTAGAAATAGCTTTTTGTCATGGCTACCACCACCACTGTTAGGCTGAAGCTTCTTATAGACTCAAAGTCTAAGAGAGTACTGTTCGCTGAAGCTGGGAAAGATTTTGTTGATTTTCTTTTTAGCATTCTGTCAATGCCTGTTGGAACTGTCATAAGGCTCCTTACTAAGCAAAGAATGGTGAGATGCCTTGGAAACCTTTATGGCAGCATCGAAAACTTGGGTGATACGTACATGCAGTCACTAGCAAAGAAAGACACCCTTTTGAAGCCTATGGTTTCAAACTATGCTACTAATAATGTGCCACTCTTGTTTCGAAACATGAAATCCTCAACAACCACGACCAAACTTTATGGATGTAGCGACTATTGTTGTTGCACGTATGTGGAATATGTAACGTCCCCCTATTCGAGACCGTTGCCGGAGTCAAGCAGGAGACATTACAAAACTTATCTTAGCACTTAAACAGTTTTCGTAGTAAACTATCCATCTGAGTCACGGTCGCTAAAAAAAATCATATCTCGAGTTACAAAACTCGAAATCCAATTCCGTAAATTTTCCCTGAAACTAGACTCATATATCTACTTACTAATTTTTTTTCTAGAATTTTTGGTCAGGCCAATTAGTACAGTTTATTAGAAAAAGTCTCCCTTGTTTCAAGGTACGGCTACTCTGACCCTTGTGCACTACGAATCAAATTTCTTCCTGTACAGAAATCCAATGACTATGCCATTTGTTTCAATTAAAAATATACTCAATAAGGAATCCATACAAATAAAGTTTGAGTCCTAATTCTTAATACACAATTTATGGTGAATTTCTAAATTCAGAACAGGGAATCCAGAAATTGTTCTAACCCTGTTTCACCAAAACGTAAATATCTCATAAAATACAACTCTTTTACCTATTTTGTTTCTTCCATATAAAAATAGATTCATTAAGCTTCAATTACATATTTTATTCATCATATAATTCACTTTATACTATTTTTGGTATATTTTCAAAATTGGACTACTGTTACTGTCCAAATCTGTTTTAGTATAAAATGTTGATAACTAAGTTTATAACATCTTCATTTCTTCTCTCTATAACATTTACCAACAATTCCTCTTGTTACTCTTCACTAACATATCAAAACATACCATACTTAAGGTTTTGGTAACATTTACAAAACATACCAAAATATCACTTAACAACTTAGATACTTTCAAAATGACCAAAAGACATCCTAGGTACAATGCCATTTTCCAAAAAGATAGAAACTTCACCAATTTGAGTTTGGGGATCGGCTTGTATGCTGAGTCCTTATACTTTCGTACCTAGCCTGCGCACGGAAACAAACCGTACGCTGAGAATACTCTCAGTGGTATTTTTATAAACAATAGCTTAATCAACTTTAAAACATGGTAATTCAAACACATTATTGCTATTATTCAATATCAATCAGTACTTTAATAACCTTTACTTTATTTACCCTTATTAACATAACTCGGACACTGACGGATACACGGATCCAATCCACACTCCGAGATAAGCACATAGTGCTTCATCGGAATAAATCCGGAACTTTAACATTATAGTACACAAAGTACTTCATCGGAACAAATCCGAAACTTTAACAGTAGTCGACACATAGTGTCTCATCGACTCAATGTCGGAATATCCCAATACTTCCAATTCCTATGACATGTCAACTATATCCGACTAGCCCAACACTGTTAATAGGGTATTCAAAATAACATTCATTTCAATATGGTAAAAATACTTACCTCATTCACATTTTCATACAATATAAATATCAAATATAGCAATAACGATTAAGCTCGGTTTATAGAAATACAAACCACTATTTATCGAATTTAATCGATATCTTCATTCACTTTCTCTTTTCCCTTCTTTGATGACGTATCTGGTGCTACGTTTGCTACTAACAATCATACAATTAAAAATCATCAATATACTAATTCATAAAACACATTTTCACTTTCTATCAAACTTTTACAAAAAAGTCCAATTTCGTCCTTTTTCCATTACTAATCTTTTTTCTTTAACTTAAGCTTCATATTCTCTTTTAATCAACTCACTAACAATTTCTAACTCATAAAATTCATTATAAAACATAAATTTTGAGCTCTATTCAACTTAATCCCTATTTAAACCTAACTTAGAATTCTTTTAATAAATCACTCAATTTTCACTTCTAATTTCAATTCCTATCAATTTAACCCATAAAACCTCAATTTATTCAACTAAATCAATATCTAAAAATTTTCTATTTTTCTTCATTTTAACCTCATACATGTAGAACTTTGAATTAGGCATCCATAAACATAAAAATCATAAGAAAATGAGCTAAAAAAACTTACCAATTAAACTTTAGGGCCTTAATTCTCAAATTTCCCTTTTCTATTTCTTTCTTTCTTTCCTTCTTTCTTTCTCACATTTGCTCTCTATAACTTTTCGATCTTTCTTTCTTTCTCTTTTTTTTTTAACTTACTCATAAATCTATATTCAATATAATAATATTAATAATATAATATTATTCTAATAAAATAACTTAATCTATAAGAAAAACTACTTTAACACATTTAATATCTTTACCAACTATTACACATGTTATTCAATATTAACACACACATGTCACTTAGGGTCTAATTGCTAGATTAGTCCCTTTATTAATCTTTAATCTATAATTAAACTTTTATACCGTATGCAATTTAGTCATTATTCTAAATTCAAGCTACTTAACTTAATCAAACATTAAATAACCATTCAACTATAATTTATAAATATTTCTAATAAATATTCATGAATAAATTTCACGGAAACAGTACTCAAAACTCAATTTCTGATACCGTAACTTTCGGTTCATTACAGAATATGACCGAAATCACATTGTCCTGCCTAAAGCAATCTTATGAACCAAAGGATAACTCTTGTGAATCAGAGAAGCAAGGGTTCATCCTCAGCCGAGGGAGGTTATGTCAAGGGAGTAGTTACTTATATGGTCATGGATGATCTGGTAGTGAGCCCCATGTCTAAAATTTCTAGCATCACTTTGCTCAACAAGTTTAAATTTCAGGAGGTTTGGATTTTTGAAGAGAGGAAGTCATTGGTGTTGAAGTGGACGACGTAAAGTATCCCTTTTAAGTCTCAATATATAATGTATGTACATATTTATTCAGTTTGGCATTTCTAATAACATTTGGCTAAAACTTTTGTGCAAATAGGGAATCAAATTGCTGAGGGCATCTTTGCAATCCAAGATGGTGCTTACTGCTGTGTTCCTTGGGTGGTGCTCTTGTAGTTGTGTCCCCAGGATGGAAGTGATATTTATGCTCTTCAATATAAATAAAAGATGGATTATGTTAACGACTTACTTACTATTGCATATTAGTCCAATTGTAGACCTTGAAACTTTAAGGCTATATAATCTTCAAAACCTTTATTTATAACCTCAGTCTTATATCTAAACAATGCTTATATGGGGCAGGGTTGTTGGAAATTGGCTTGCAAGTAGCATGTGAATTTCCAACATGTCAAGAAGCAGCCCGAGCCATGTATGCAGCTGTGAAGAAAAGAGATCAAACTGTTGTATTATTACCGGGTGAAGTATGCATCTTGAACCAGAAAAGTTGGCCTCCATGCAGCTCATGCAGATTCATGCACACAAGAATTCATGCACATAACTTTTTCGGGTAAAGTACGTGCAAGAATCCATGCACATAAGTTTCCCGAGTAAAGTACGTGTAACTGAAGATGTTAATGCTACTGCTTCATCTCAGTTTCATTTTGTTACCTTTTAACAATGTTTCTGTAATTTAGTTCATTTTGAATTATGTTTGGATGACAAGTTGATGTAACCTGATAGTCAAAGAGCTGGTTACCAGCTTTGTTTAAGTGTGCAAGTAATATCACCTAGTTCCAATGTAATAAGTGGAGTTAGGTAGTGTTTAGGTGATGAATTTATTGATCTTTTGACCAGCCAATGACTGGTATATGTAAAGGTTTTGAGCCAAAGTTTCTTTTGAATGAAATCATTAGATTTTCTTTCCATATACTCCATCTTTCTTTGCCTTCAAAATTCTGTTCTTCATTCCTGGCAGTAGCTCAAAGCTTGAACTCCAAGCATTTTTCCTTCATTCTTTATCCGGGTAAAATACGTTGCTGTTAAAGTCCAGATTGAAGTTCTTACTTCATCCGGTTAAAGTGTGTCTAACACCAACAATTGGTATCAAGAGCTCATTTCTTAGAGGACCTATTTCATATTCAATATAAAACAAGATGGCTTCATCAAGCTTCTCACCAACTGCACCTCCAGTTTTCAATGGAGAAGGATATCACATTTGGGTAGTCAATATGAGAACCTACCTCCAGGCATTTGATCTATGAGAGGTAGTTAACTCAGATGTTAAACCAGAACCATTGAGAGCAAATCCAACAGTGGCTCAAATGAAGCAGTACTTTGAAGAAAAAAGTAAAAAGCACAAGGCCATGTCATGCATTCAGAACTGTGTTTCTGATGTAATTTTTAATAGAATCATGGCTTGTGAAACACCAAAACAAGCCTGGGACAAACTCAATGAGGAGTTCCAAGGCACAGAGAGGACAAGGCAGCAGCAGTTGTTGAATCTGAGAAGGGATTTCGAGAATTTGAAGATGAAGGAAGAAGAAACTGTCAAGAAGTATTTTGACAGAATCATGGCTGTAGTTAACAGCATAAGGCTCCTTGGTGAGCAATTTGATGAGGCAAGGATTGTGGAGAAAGTGCTCTCTATCTTACCAGAAAGGTATGAGGCAAAAATCTCATCTCTTGAAGATTCAAGGGACCTAACCAGCCTCTCTTTAACAGAGCTGATCAATGCTCTGTATGCACAAGAGCAAATGAGGGCAAGCAGATCGGAGGAGCACCAAGAAGGTGCCTTTCAAGCCAAAGGCAAGTCTGTCTCGAGCACCTCTGCCTCAAGGACAAGAATACCTGGTCAAACGAGCCTAAAGCAGATGGTGCAGAAAGATATCCACCCTACCCACACTGCAAAAGGGTAAGTCATCCGGGTAAAGTATGTTGGTTCAGGCCTGATGTGCAGTGCAGATTCTGCAAGAAGATGGGTTATGTAGAAAGGGTTTGCAAAAACAAGGGCATACCAAGATACAACCAACCCCAGCAGCCAAGAGCTGAAGCTCAAGTAGTAGAAGAAGACAATGACTAAGAAGAACAATTTTTTACAGTTTCTTATTCAGCTGCAAAAGGAAAAGCCACAAATGGATGGTTGATAGACAGTGGTTGCACAAACCACATGACCCCTGATGCTCACAATTTTAAGTCAATTGACAGAAGCTTCAAAACAAATGTGAAGGTCAGAAATGGACACTTCATCAAAGTTGAAGGCAAAGGAGATATGCTGATAAACACTCCTACAGGTACTAAACTTGTTACAAATGTCTTGTTAGTGCCTGAAATTGATAGAAATTTGCTTAGTATTGCTCAACTGCTTGAGAAGGGCTATTCAGTTGTATTCAAAGGCAAAGAATGCCTGATTAGTGATCCTAGTGGATCCAAGCTCATGACAGTAGCTATGACAGAAAAAAGTTTCATTGTGGACTGGAATAATAGTCCAGATAGTGCCTACACAGCTGCTGCAAATGAATCCAAACTGTGTCACAAGAGGCTTAGCCATGCCAACTACATGTCAATGGCTCAGCTAACCAAAGAAGATTTGGTTGAAAATTTTACTAATTCAGTTGAGAAAGAAAGGAAACTTTTGACACTCAAAGAGGTGCATAATATGCATGGGAATCAATCATCTGCTCAGATAAAAGAATTAAAGGCACATGTAACTAGCTTGGAGCTTGAGTTGAAATCATTGCAAGCAACTAAAAGAGATATGGCGGAGCAGTTAGAGAACAAAGCAAGTGAAGCAGAAAAACTGGGAGAACAAAATATAGGACTTCAATCCCGCATTCAGAACTCAAAATAATGTTAGAAAAGAGAGAAAAAGAAATTTTTATTCTCACGAAAAAACTTGAGGATGATAACAGTGAAACATTGTCTGGTATGGAGAACTTGACTGCTCAGAAAAATCATCTGCTATCAGAGAAGGAGACGTTGCAAGCTGAGAAGGCTCTGTTGAAAGAAAATTTTGCATTTGAAGGTGATGAAGCATCAAATCAAGTCTGAGAGGTTAATGGATGAGGCAAACACATTGCAAAGGCAGAAATGGAATCTCTTTATATCCAGAAGGCAAAACTGGAATTGCAGTTTGAGAGAAAGAAACAAAAGTCATTCGAAAGATTGAATGAAATGGAGAATCAAAAATTGAAGTTGAAGCAAATGGTCGAGGACCTTCAAAGAGATTTGGAAGCAAAAGGAGATGAGAAAAATGATTTAGTGAACCAAATCATCAGAGAATGCTTAATGAACAAGAGTTTGCAGCATGCAAGCCAATGAGGAGTGTTGGAAATTGGCCTGCATGCAGCATGTGAATTTCCAACATGTCAAGTAGCAGCCCGAGCCATGCATGCAGCTGTGAAGAAAAGAGATCAAACTGTTGTATTATTTCCGGGTGAAGTATGCATCTTGAACCAGAAAAGTTGGCCTCCATGTAGCTCATGCAGATTCATGCACACAAGAATTCATGCACATAAGTTGTCTGGGTAAAGTACGTGCAAGAATCCATGCACATAAGTTTCCCGGGTAAAGTACGTGCAACTGAAGATGTTAATGCTACTGCTTCATCTCAGTTTCATTTTGTTACCTTTTAACAATGTTTCTGTAATTTAGTTCATTTTGAATTATGTTTGGATGACAAGTTGATGTAACCTGATAGTCAAAGAGCTGGTTTCCAGCTTTGTTTAAGTGTGCAAGTAATATCACCTAGTTCCAAGTGGAGTTAGGTAATATTTAGGTGATGAATTTGTTGATCTTTTGACCAGCCAATGACTGGTATATGTAAAGGCTTTGAGCCAAAGTTTCTTTTGAGTGAAAACATTAGATTTTCTTTCCATATACTCCATCTTTCTTTGCCTTCAAAATTCTGTTCTTCGTTCCTGGCAGTAGCTCAAAGCTTGAACTCCAAGCATTTTTCCTTCATTCTTTATCCGGGTAAAATACGTTGCTGTTAAAGTCCAGATTGAAGTTCTTACTTCATCCAGTTAAAGTGTGTCTAACACCAACAAGGGTTCGGAATCTTCTCGGTCAAATAAGGAATTATGGAAAATGAAAATAGAAAAAGTTAAAAAACTTATCCCTAAATATTACTAAGCTAAAAGTTATACCACTTGTATGCTATAATAGAATTGTAATCATGAAAGCAGTTGAAAGAATCCCTTCAATTTGTTTATATTTGTTTTCTGTATAAAGCATAGACTCTGCAAAACTTGACAAAATCTTTTTATGATAATGTTCCTATAATGGCTGCCAACGCTGTTAGGTTGAAGCTTTTTGGTAGCATTTTTACATGGAAAAAAAAGCCAGTTTTACATTAACTCAGTAATATACTATCCCTTCTGCTGGAAAAACTTGTGATGTCCAAATTTTAGGCTTGACTGTTAATTTCCCCACATGAAAAATAGAACAGTTTAAGATTAGTAATGTAATATAGGATTAACTGGATTTTGTAGATTTTTTGTCGTGGTGCTAGTTCAGAGACTGCAGTTGGTAGAATGAATTGTTGAGAAACCGAAACCAGGAAACTATTGAGAAGTGGTTCTTTTTGTTCTTGCATTTGTTTCATTTGGAAACACAGTAGTTATAATCTTAAATGATAATTTGATGCATAAATGATGGCCTATGTTCTTAGCTTGTTTTATTCTTGTAAATTGAACTTCAAGAACTATGCCAAGCAACAAGCTAATGAGGACGAGGAGCTCGATGATGATGCCAACCTTGATGCTCCGACCACTTTATCCGACTTATCCGACACTAAAGGTGACGGTGGTGGAGGTGCTGTCAGTTGCCACGGATTGAATTAATCTATTTGAAACAATGGAAATTGCATTGCAGTGAATCCTCATCATGTTATACTGAGAGAATTGGAATAGAAAAAATTAAACCAACATTCATAAAAGAGAACTCTTGATTTTCCTTTGACCAAAAAAGAAGGGAGAACTCTTGATTTTCCACTAGTTCATCTATACGAAGTCAACCATGAGATTCCAACAAATTTTTTTATTAGATAAACGAGCTTTAATCGAGCTAACTTGATTTGAAACTTTTGGACTTGGCAAACTCAATTCAAGCTGTCTTAACTCAGCTTCTTATAATTTGAACTTTACTTAGATTAAAATAATTTGAATTTTTCATACTGATTTTATTGGTTTTTTTTTTTTTTTGTGGCGAGAACTCTCATCAAAATGTTGAAATCTATGGAGGAAAATGACCATCAAGAACCATGGGATTGACCATAATCTATGTTGATTCAATTCAATATAAAAATCAAACCCTAAAAAGATTTCTTATTCAATTTCAAAATTGAGTAAATTAGTCTTCTTTTTTTAAATCAGAGCGATTTAATCATAATCAACTTTAAAAGTAAAAAAACTAAGGACAAGTAAACGTTATTGTACATGATTTTGATTGGTATTTAGCTCTTAAATTTTGCACATTCTATCAGTTTGATACTAATTTTTAAAAAATTATTCTCAACGTTTGTGTAAATGTTGAGACTGAGTTTATTGAAAGTTTTAAAATTAAGGCAAAAATGATAAAATATATAAATATTGAAAGTTAAATTTGTTATTATACCAATTAAAATTATGTACAGTTGACAGAATACATTAATGTGTTATTAATTATTTCAGTTGCTCACTTTTAAAATTGATAAGGATTAAATTAATTCAATTTATTGAGAAAAACTAATTTACTCAATTTCGAAATTGAAATATGATAGAGAATTCCTTTTAACAAATCATACTATCAAATTAGCTAAATGAATTTGTTTATCTAATAAAAATTGAGCCCAATACTTATTCTCGAATTTAAATTTGATGTTATTCACTTGCACTTTGAGTTTAAGTGAAAATGATATATTTAATGCTAATTGAAAATAAGAAGTTTGAGTTCAAAATTTTCCTTCCGGACCAAATGGAGTAGCTTGTATGAATGTAATCTTATGATTAATTTTTTTTATTTAAAAAAAGTCTAAATGTAGTTCATCAACTTTATTTTATTTCTCTTTTATTTCCAGTTATAATGGCAATACATTAGGTCCAATAAGGAAATATACATAAAAAATGAAAATATTGAATTGAATATGAAACACATTTGGAGCAGAAAAAAGAAAAAAAAAAAGGAAAAAATGGCAATCTTGGGAATTAGGTGCAAAACCCCTCAATGAAATGGCACATTTTTTTTAGATTAGGGGTTTTTTCTCTTCATCTTGTTCATCTACTACACTGTCCAGTTCTTTAGAAAAGGCTTTTGATTTCTTGACATTTACATTTGATACTTGAACCCTAGGTGATGGTTTAGTATCTGGCAACATCCTCAGTATGATTCCAATGGATATCAACAACAATCCTAACCCGTGGCGTTCGGTTAATGGTTTTGTAAATATAATGTATGATAGCAACAAAGTTACAGCTTTTCTAGCCGTTGTTATCATGGCAGTTGTAGCTGCACCGAAAATAGCAATCAAGGATAAAACAGACACTTGACCGATAAATGTAGCCATGGCTTCAAACACTAGAACACCGTAAACGTAGGGATGTTGAGAACAAGAACTCCATGCCTTAAAGAGCTCTCCTGTTAGAACCATTGGCACAAGTAAGAAAGGAATCCCAACTATTGTTGAGCAAAACAACATCTCCATTTGTGTTGTTTCTGGATTCAAGGTGAAAATTGCTTCTTGAAAATTACCCAGAAACGCATCCATGATTAAAGCACCGGAAATCATTATCACACCAATTATACTAAAATTTGGAGATGTTTGGGAATCTGCTAAGGTAAAAAGGATGAGACCAACCACAAGAAGCAAAGCAGAGATGTATTCATGAAGTGAGTATTTCCTTCTCAGGCCAGGAACAAAAGCACCCATAATCATAACTGGCAGTACCTTAGTGGATTTAAACATAATTTGGGCAGGATAGTTAAGGTAAGCCAATGAACCTTTGGTTAATCCATGAGAACCCATGAGAACGCTTGATAGTTTGACATATGAATTCCATGGATTCACCATTTGCTTCATAGTAAACCCTTGAAGTCGTATCAATATCAGGTAGACAAAGCCTTGTACAAAAGTAAAATACCATCCATAGCTGAACTGAAGCCTATTATAAACATATTCCTCACAAACGCCATTAACAAGATAACCAAAGAAGAACCCAAATGAACAAATAAGAAATTGTTGCCATTTTGGCCTATGAAGGGAAATCCCAAACAAAAATCTTGTCTGATCTCCGTTTTTCATCTCCTTCTTGATTGTTTTAATTTACAAAATACCAAAAACCTGAAACTCTTACAAAAAAATCAAACCCCTAACCAAAGAATAAAAGTTAAGCATAGAAAACCAATGAAAAAAAGGTCTTCTAATAAAACATTGTATTTTCTAAATTTTGCTACCCTGAACAGAAAACTTGAAAATAAGGGGTGGATTTTAGTTATTAAAAAATAACAAGAAGAAGGAAAGTTATAGAAAATTTGTCTAGTCTTTCCCCTCACTAAAAATAAAGAAGTTGTATGAAATTTAGGGGGTGAAAGAGAGAGATTTATGGAGATTTTTAGGTGTTTGTGTTTTTTTCTCTCTTTGGGAAAACGGTGGCAACTGACAAATAGAACTCACGACTTACAAAAGGTAAGAAATAAAATATACGAGATTTGAGAAAAATAAAAGGAAAAATATCGTTCAAGATGAAGCTTCTTTCCCAACTTATTAAGGTAAATAAGATTCATTGGTTACAAGTAAACTAAACGACTAATCATAAGATTACGTTATAGCTTCAACCTGATTACAACCCCAAAAATAAGTTAAAATGGTTGGCATTGCTAATTTCCTGTATAAACTAATTTATTCATTTATGATTGTATTTTTCTTCAAGGTTTTTTATTGTCATAGTTATCTTGATGAACATATCTATATATGGTTGATGCACGCCCATTGTTTTAAACTTTAAGTGTTATATATATATATATAAGAAATTTCCTCTAATAATTCTAAGGCATTGTTGATTTGTTGTGGGAGTAAAGAAACTCCAATAATGTTAAACATGGCAGGTTCTGTTGGAAGCGTGATGTATAATTAATAGTATAAACGTTTCTTTTCTCTCTATACTAGCTGCGGTTAGTTTTCTATCTCTCACACTTTTTTGTTCTCTTTCAACACACGTTCCATAATTCTTTTCATAACACTCTACTTACATATTTATAAGTTTAGTAAATTGACTTAACCCATTTAATTTGTTGTCAATCTTATCCATTAATTATGGATAATGCTTAAACTCATCCCACGTTCATACTTAGTCAACCTTGAAACAAATATCAAGTTTCCACCTTGCTTGTTTTATCAAGTTGCAGGTAAATTTCTTGACAGCTTGCTATCCACCTTTCGGGCCAATTTCTTTGCCGCCTCATCTACATACTTAGTACTTAAGTAATCATTAGTAAGCTGCCGCTAAGCTAAATTCCAGAGCGACTTTTAGCTTCAAGCTTTGCGAACTTTGAGAAGTCGATCGGTTTAATTTCTAATAGGTACAAACAACGTACAGATGAACTAGTGGAAAGTCAAGAGTTCTCTTTAGTGAATGTCGATTCTGTCCTTTACAATTCCCTCTCTAGATAAAACAAGCAATAATAGGTTGGGGTTTCACCGCAATTCCCTCCGACAAATTCAATGGCGACTGCCACAGTTGCCACCAACGTGACCTTGAAGCTTCTGATTGATACAATGGGGAAAAGGGTCCTATATACCGGAGCTGGCTGTTGGGGATTTTTGAAGCAGAGGAAGAAATACAGGACAAAACAAGGCAGTATTTTTACTTGCTCACAAATGTGCAGCAAGGGAGCTATGGCTTCAGTTCATTTTGCTCAATTTTTCAATAAGAAAAATAATACATATATAGTCAACTACATCACCTAAACATCCACCTAACACCACTAAGTAGCCTAGTAACTTGATAAACATTGCTTGTACACATCAATAAGCTGAATTATCAGCTCAATCATCACCTAAAACCATCAAAACATCAACAACTAAGTTCATTTTCAACCAAACTAAACTACATTGCAACTAAATAGAAAATATGTTGTTGCAACATGCACAATTGCTGCAGCATGCATACAAGCTGTATGACTCAACAAAAACATAACAGCGGCATGGTTGGCCATTTTCCAACACTCCTCCTTGGACTCCATGCTGCGAATATCATTCATCATACTTCATCCGGATAACTTAGCCTTCTGCAGTGTGGGCAAGGTGGATATGTTCCTGCACCATCTGTTCTAGGCCTGTTTTTCCAGGTTTTCTTCCCCTTGTAGACAGAGGAGTATAAAAGTGGTCTTCATTTTGAACTTGGCAGTCCTTAGATGCTTTGTTTAAAGCTGAACCTGTACAAGCACTTCATACTTCATCCGGCAAAAATAGCTTGCCTTTAAACACATCTTACCTTGTTCCTTTGTTCATTACAGTCCTGCTTCTTCTTGCTTCCACATGTTGCTGAGCTCGCACCTTTGACAGATTCGCATCTTTGCATACTGTCTTCAGCAGGTGTCTTCAATAGGCTCGCAACTATCACTTCTCGCTAAGCTTGCAGCTTTGACATCTTGTTAAGCTTGCAGCTTGCACATTTTTGCTGAGCTTGCAGCTTGTACATTGGAAAGCTCACATTTTTTTTTTTTGAAAACTTCTCCTTCAGCTTATTCAAGCTTGTTTGGGAGTCTTTAAGGTTGAGCTGATGTTGTCTTCTCTTCAAGCAGTCCTTGATGACATGCTGTGACAACATTTTTTTTTAACAAGCAGTGGAAGCAAAAATCAATGGCCCTTAAGACTAAGGCTCATGATACCAATTGTTGGGGATTTTTGAAGCAGAGGAAGAAATACAGGACAGAACAAGGCAGTATTTTTACTTGCTCACAAATGTGCAGCAAGGGAGCTATGGCTTTAGCTCATTTTGCTCATTCATTCAATTAGAAAAACAATGCATTTATAGATAAAACACATTACCAAATACTACCTACTACCACTAAGTAGCCTAGTAACTTGATAAACATTGCTTGTACACATCAATAAGCTGAATTATCAGCTCAATCATCACCTAAAACCATCAAAACATCAACAACTAAGTTCATTTTCAACCAAACTAAACTACATTGCAACTAAATAGAAAATATGTTGTTGCAACATGCACAATTGCTGCAGCATGCATACAAGCTGTATGACTCAACAAAAACATAACAGCAGCATGGTTGGCCATTTTCCAACACTGGCAATTTTGTTAATTTTCTCTTCGATATATTGCTATTGCTTGTTGGTACTATTATAGGGTTGCTTACAAAAGAAGGTATGGTTGGACGCCTTAGAAACCTTTATGGGAACGTTGAGAATTTGGAAGATGCATACATTCTGCTGAAAACAAACAAGGATACTTTGTTGAAACCTAAATATTCTTCAAGCTTTGCAGTCGAGTTTCTCCTTGTTGCCAAACACGGAATCATCAACAACACTAGGGTTTTACCTATATGTATTTAGATGTACCAATATATCCTAAGAAAAAACCACTTTTGAATGCCAAAATGTTTTATGTTATAATGCTTTAATTGGTTAAGTACACAAATTCCATTTCAATTTACTAAGCATTCTTAATGCTTACTTTAAGTTGTTTTTCTTCTTTGTAGATTGTCATCTTGCAGAACCTACCGAGTTGGATTGGATTAGCAGAGGAGCACATACTAACAAAAGACGGTAGATATATGTCATTTTTCAGTATAGATATTGTGGCACCTTGATGTGCAAGTGGACATTTTGAGTCGTGAGTCATATGATAAATATGAAAATATTGATCTTGAATGTGAAGTTTAGCTTATAATTTAGTTGATGCTTGAATTGGTAAAGAGTTAATGCTAGGAAAAAGAATGATCAAGAATATAATTAAGTTATATAACATATTCAAAGAATTTTAAGTCATTGATGGTTTGTTGTGGGAACAAATGAACGCCATTAATGTTACATGGCCGGTTCAAACTACGAACAGATGAAATACTGGAAAGTCAAGAGTTCTCTTTAGTGAATGTTCATTCTGTCCTTTACTATTCTCTCTCTATATAAAGCAAGCAGTAATAGGATGGTTTTTCACTGCAATTCCCTCTGTTTCAAATCCACAAATTCAATGGCGACCGCCTCCACTGCCACCACTGTGAGCTTGAAGCTTCTGATAGATACAAAAGGGAAAAGGGTTCTATATGCCGAAGCTGGCAAAGATTTTGGTGATTTTCTCTTCAACGTACAGTTATTGCCTGTTGGTACCGTTAAAAGGCTGCTTGCAAAAGAAGGCATGGTTGGATGTCTTGCAAACCTTTACAAGAGCATTGAGAATTTGGGCGACGCATACCTTCAGCCGACAACCAACAAGGATACATTGTTGAAATTTAAATATTCTTCAAGCTTGGCAGCAGATATTCCTCTTTTGTTGCCAAATACTGAATCATCAACAGCACTAGGGTTTTACCGATGTTCGTATGGTCGTAATAGCGACTGTTGTTTGTATTATGCAAATGATCCAACATCTAAGTGCCCTTGTTGCTCTAGTGTCATGTACTCTCCTGCAACACTTGTGGAACCCCCAAATAAGGTTTCAACTTCATCAGCTGTTGCTAATGAGGGTGGCTACGTGAAAGGGGTCGTTACGTATACTATCATGGATGATTCGACAGTGACAGCAATGTCAACTATATCAAGCAAAGCTATGCTCAAAAATTTCAAGGTTCAACAAGCTGATGCTTTGGAAGAGAAAGTGGTTGATGTAGGCATTAAGGAGGTGAGCTTCGTTTTATCATTTCATTAACAAGTTGCTGCAATAAACTCACGTTTCATGGCATTCGTTCGGTTTTTTATTTCAGGGTGTGGAGATACTAAAGGCATCACTACAATCCGTGCTTACCAGTGTATTCCTTACCCAAAAGGCTTCGAAGACGGGTTCTAAGCGATCGAAATTCTTGATGCTTCTGCTGCTGTTGATGCTTCTGCTGCTGCCGTTTGGAAGAGAAAGTGGTTGATGTAGGCATTAAGGAGGTGAGCTTCGTTTTATCATTTCATTAACAAGTTGCTGCAATAAACTCAGGTTTCATGGCATTCGTTTGGTTTTTTATTTCAGGGTGTGGAGATACTAAAGGCATCACCACAATCCAAGACCGTGCTTACGATCGAAATGCTTGATGCTTCTGCTGCTGTTGATGCCTTGCTGTTTTTTTATTTTTACAAATTTACAAAATGTTTTCTGTTGGCTGGTCCAAAGATTGCCGTTGCTTATTTTCTTATGCCGATTTCAATATTTAGATGTCTAAGTTAGAACTGTTATGAACTTAGTTGGTTATTTATATGTTGATCTTTCAATGTTTTGTTGATGTTAAAACCTAGTTTCAGACTTATGTTTTAAAATAGTTGTTGGCTTTGACAATGTAGAGGTTTTACCAGTTGGAATAATATAAAGTGAGTAAATTTCAAACATAAATTTCATTATGTAAAGGACAATTTTCAGAAGAGATACTTGAATAAAGGGATGGGTTCACTGTGTAGAGCTTAAAGGTTTACCATATTTTGTAAAAGGTAAAAGGTGAAAATTAAGAGGAAAGAGATGAAGTCCGTGGCTCGTCAAGTAAAAGTAGAGTTGGAAAGAAGTTGCAAAGATAAGAGCTCTAGAAAAGAGCAGGATCACACATCCCTACGAAACAGACAAGGGCACTCAACTAACTTCTATAAAACGAAGGTGCAATTTGTCTTGGAAGAAGCACGTAGCCGTGCGGTGAGCACGGAGCGGACTATTCTTTTTCCTTTTACTAAATATTATTGTGTGCTCCCCGCTCTTAGCGGCATATGGCTAATTTTGTAGGCCTACTTTCTTATTGTAATGTCCCAACAATTTTAAATACTATAATTTTATAATTTTAGAAAAAATGTTTTTTTTAAGTTTACTAAAAACTTATAAAATAAAAAAATTATATATGATATTTTTAGAATAAAGTTATAAATTTAGAAACTTTTTTTAGATTTTCTAAAAATACTAAAAATATTAAAAAATATTTTATTATGAATTATAAATTATATTATATAAATTAAAAAATAATATTAAAAGTACCTGAAATTATAACAATATTGTTTTATATATATTCAAACAAATTAAAAATTTGTTTTTGTATATAAATTTACAAAATTTTCTAAAATTAAAGTTATTAAAATATTGTTTTTATTTTTATTTTTTCTAAGATTATATATAATAATGATTTTAGTTTTCTAGAAAATAAAAAGTAATGATTAAAAATTTATTTTCTAAAAATGATGGAATATTAAAATATTAGAAAGGGTTAAATATCTTTTTAGCCCCTGATATATCTAATCCCACAATGTAGTATTTATGGAATTTCTTCTCTAAATTTGTTACCTATAGTTTAATATGGTCAAATATTTCTCCCAATGTTGTTAAGGATTGGTGACACGGTAATAGAGAAAACTCAACATGACAAATGATACTTCATCTAATAAAAAATGAAAAATTGTAGTTATGACATGGTACTTTAAGAGACAATTTAAAGATAAAAATTTTAAAAAATATTGAAAATTTTATAACACACGAAAATTATATAAAGTGTGCAAAACAAAATTTAAATATATAAATAAATCGAAATAAAGTATATCGGTTAAGTGGTAAGCTTACAATTTTTTTCAAAGTATATCGGTTAAGTGGTAAGCTTACAATTTTTTTCAATGTAATTGACATGAGTTTAAATCCTATCATAAATATATTTTTATTGTTTTTTCTTTTTTATGTAAAAAAATTAAAGTACCGTCGAATAATATAATTTATTTTAAATACTGAAAATCATTTTTATAATTTCTTAATTAAATTATACCTAATTGATTCATGATATTAAATTAATCAAAATTTTTATTAATAATCTAACATAAATAAAAATATAATATTTTTAAATGACATGAATATCATGTCAGGAATTTTTTTCCACTCTTTTTGAAAACTAAAGTCGTTTCCATGTCACCATTCCCAACAATGTAGGGTGAATTGTTTGATGGTGTCGAAAGGTATCCAATTGAGAAAAAAAAAATCTATAACTATCATATTGTAAAATAAGATATACTTTAGGAACTAAATAAGTACTTAAGCATATTAAAAAATATTTAATTTTTCCAGACTAGGGTTTTCTCTCTTCATCTTATTCATCTACTACACTTTCCACTTCTTTAGAAGAGGCTTTTGGTTTCTTGGCATTTACATTTGATACTTGAACCCTAGGTGATGGTTTAGCATTTGGCAACATTTTCAATACGATTCCCATGCATATCAGCAACAATCCTGACTCGTGGCATCCGGTCAATGGTTTTGTAAATATCATATGTCTGATATGACAACAACAAAGTTACAGTTTCTCTAGCGGTTCTTATCATGGCAGTTGTAGCGACACTAAAGATAACAACCAGGAATAAAACAGACACTTGACCAATGAATGTAGCCATGGCTTCAAACACTAGAACACCGTAAACGTACGAATGTTGAGAACAAGAACTCCATGCCTTAAAGAGCTCTCCCGTGAGAACCATTGGAACAACTGAACAAGTAAAAAAGGAATTCCAACTATTGTTGAGCAAAACAACATCGCGCGCCATCTATGTTGTTTCCAGATTCATGGTGAAAATTACTTCTTGAAAATTATCCAGAAACGCATCCATGATTAAAGCACCCGAAATCATTATCACACCAATTATGCTAAAATTTGAAGATGTTTGGGCATCTGCTAAGGTGAAAAGGATGAGACCAACCACAATAAGCAAAGTAGAGATGTATTCATGAAATGGTTATTTCCTCGTCAGGCCAGGAACGAAGGCACCCATAATTATAATTGCAGTACCTTGGTAGCTTTAAACATAATTTGGGCAGGATAGTTATGGTAAGCCAAGAGTTCTCTTTGGGAAATAAAATCGGACGAAATTTTAGGGGTGAAAGAGAGATTTATGGAAATTTTAAGCTTGTAGTGTTTTTTTTTCTCTTTGGGAAAACGGGGTAAGAAATAAAATATACAGGATTTAAGAAAGAAAAAAAAAGTCATTCAAGATCAAACGTTTTTCTCAACTCATTAAAGTAAACAAGATTCTTTGATTACAGGTAAAAAAAACAATTAATCAAAAGATTATGTTATTAGCTTCAACCTGATTTACAACTCCCAAAAAATGAAGTTAAAAGGGCTGGCATTCCTAATTGTATATATAAATTAATTTATTCATTCATGACGTACAGATGAACTAGTGGAAAGTCAAGAGTTCTCTTTAGTGAATGTTCATTCTGTCCTTTACCATTCTCTCTCTATATAAAGCAAGCAGTAATAGGATGGTTTTTCACTGCAATCCCCTCCGTTTCATATCAACAAATTCAATGGCGACCGCCTCCACTGCCGCCACTGTGAGCTTGAAGCTTCTGATAGATACAAAAGGGAAAAGGGTTCTATATGCCGAAGCTGGCAAAGATTTTGTTGATTTTCTCTTCAACATACTGTTATTGCCTCTTGGTACCGTTATAAGGCTGCTTGCAAAAGAAGGCATGGTTGGATGTCTTGCAAACCTTTACAAGAGCGTTGAGAATTTGGGCGACACATACCTTCTGCCGACGGCCAACAAAGATACCGTGTTGAAACCTAAATATTCTTCAAGCTTGGCAGCCGATGTTCCTCTCCTGGTGCCAAATACTGAATCATCAACCACGCTAGGGTTTTACCGATGTTCGTATGGTCATAATAGCAATTGTCGTAAGTACTATGCAAATGATCCGACATCTACTTGCCCTGCTTGCTCTCATGACATGAACATCCCCGTAACAGTTGTGAACCCCCCAAATAAGGTTTCAACTTCATCAGCTGTTGCTAATGAGGGTGGCTACGTGAAAGGGGTCGTTACGTATACTATCATGGATGATCTGACAGTGACAGCAATGTCAACTATTTCAAGCATAGCTATGCTCAATAAGTTCAAGGTTCAACAAGTTGATGCTTTGGAAGAGAAAGTGGTTGATGTAGGCATTAAGGAGGTGAGCTTCGTTTTATCATTTCATTAACAAGTTGATGCAATAAACTTAGGTTTCATGGCATTCATTTGGTTTTTTATTTCAGGGTGTGGAGATACTAAAGGCATCACTACAATCCAAGACCGTGCTTACCAGTGTATTCCTTACCCAAAAGGCTTGGAAGACGGGTTCCAAGTGATCGAAATACTTGATACTTCTGCTTGTGTTGATGCGTTGCTGGTTATTTTACAAATTTACAAAGTGTTTGCTGTTGGCTGGTCCAAAGATTGTCGTTGCTCATTTTCTTTTGTTGATTTCAAATTTTCAATATTTATATGTCTCTTAATTTAGAACTTTTATGAACTCGAATGGTTGTTATATATGTTGATCTATCGATGTTTTGTTGATGTTAAAATATAGTTGCAGACTTATATTTCAAATTAGTTGTTGGCTTTGACAATGCAGAGGTTTTACCAATAGGAAGGATAACATAAAGTAATGGGTAAAATAATTCTATGGAAAAAATAATTTTCAGAATAAATTACTTGAATAAAGGGATAGATTCATTGTGTAGAGCTTAAAGGGTTTCTATATTTTGTAAAAGAAAGGGTGAAAATGAAGAGGAAATGTGATGGAGAAGTGTGTGGCTTTGCAAAAGACTAGAATTGGAAAGAATTAATAAATGATTGTATTCAATAAAAATATTTTAATTTTATTAAGTAAAAAATTAAATTTAGATAGAAAAAAAAATACTCAAAACATAATTGGAAAAATAATTTTTTGTTATAATAAATTACTGAAGATAAAAAAATATATTCTTATAAAATCTCAATTGATTATTTTAAAATTTATTATAATAAAAAATATTCCAAAATATATGGGAGCTTCAATAAGTATTTTAACATTCTCTCTCACTCAAATTGGTGCATATATATAATCAAAACTATTCTCTAAGTTTTGCTATTTACAAAGGTGCTTTGGACCATCACTCTAATAATCTCTAATTACTTAACAACTTTTAACTTGTTTTATCCTTTTATGTATAATCACTTCAGTCTTGCGATCCAAACAATATTAGATTTCGTGCTAAAGAAGGTAGTCATATCTCTCCAATTGTTTATAAGTTTACCCCATAGCCCTATGCTTAGAACTAAATAATCCAAAAATTTTACCATTTTTATGTTATAATAGATATATAATATGAGATTTTAACACAGTGGAAAGAATCCATTGTTACTTCATGAGACCCGATGTAAAATAGTAACCATTTTTTTGTATAGGTCACCTAACTAAATATACCAAGACAAGGTTGCCATGGCTGCCTACACTATTAGCTTGAAGTTTCTTGTAGACTCAACAAGCCACAAAGAGTTCTATTTGCAGAATCTGGGTAAGGTTTTGTCGATTTTAGGTTCAACATTCTGTCATTACCAATTAGCACTATCTCACCAAAGAACACATGGTATGTATGTATGCATGTAACCTTTTGCATTACTGTAATGGTTCAAACCCTCAGAAGGCTCAAACCTTAAATCTATATTTCTATCCTTAGTCACCTTTAAGACACGATCTAAGCAATTATAGAATCAAACAGTGACGTACGTGGATCTTTTTTTCTTGCAATTCTGTCATTTGGCAACGATCTTATAATCTTAAATTGGTAATTTGATAGGCAGGGATTGAATCCTATGGTCATAGCTAAGTGATCTAAAACATAATGTAAGACTTGAAAATAGTGGAAATGAATCCCTTGTTACCCACTTCAACTAAAATTGTTTTCAACCAAATAATAGTGTGAATTTCTACAATGAAATTTATGGACGATGGTACTGTTTTGTAAACCGATTGTGACTGTTTTCCCTCAAATTTTGTATTTATGTAATTTTACCATCTTCTTTTCTTTTCTTTTTTTAGCATATGGCTTCTATGAGTTTTGTCTTTTAATTTATGATGTTAATAGCTGCGAAATAACATAATATTTGTTATAGCCATCTGTTTGGTATTTTTGGTTTATCTTGGTTTACATTATTTGGATTATTCTCTCTCTTTTTGTTTTTAATATTAGTATTTGAGATTTGTGTTTGACACTAAGAGTAGATTTAAGGACACACAAGTTCTTTAGCCCATAATAAATCATAAATTAATATATAATAAAATTTTATTTTGACCTCTTAAAAATTTATAATTTATAATTTAATTCGGTTTCTTTTAAAAAAAATTAAGATTTGTCCCTGTTTTACACAATTTTTTAGTTTATTAAGGTATCCACTAGAGTAAAACCATTGACAAATCATTCACGTTCAGTGGGCCCATTAAAAGGTAGACGCTGGTCACAAGTTTTAAAGCTATTTTATATCTAGAATAAAGATCAAACCCTCAACAATTGATTAAAATAGGAGGGACCCTTACCATGAGTATATGTAAGAAAAATGTGATAAAAAACCAACATAACTTTATTAACTACATATCCATATCTAATACTTACTGTTAAGTTTAGATAACATATATTCTAGTAAGCTAGTCTAAGCTTGGCTCGTGATTTTGTAGGTGTTTTTCTTGGTTTCTCAAAACATAGAGAATTGAAAGACCAAAAACAAGATATTGTTAATGTTGATGTTGTTCAATATACCACATTTCGTATGTGGAAGAAATCAATTCAGATGATTGCAAATCAATTAATTGATCTGAAAAATAAAGAAGCCTGGAATCTTCAAATATCTGTAAGGTAGATCAACACATTTTGCATGTAAGGTAGATCAAAGAGTGGATGTTCTTGGTGGAAAAGATGATTGATTTCTGCAGGTAGATCAACACATTTTGCATGTAGGTAAAAGCCACAATTAGGAGAAAAGTATACAGAATCTAATAATGGCTTCCAACAGGTACATTCAGCTTTTTTGAGTTCTTTAGTAACATTTCCTGTATTGATCGATGGATCTATACGGGGAATGTCTTGAAACTCTGCATTTCTTTTCTCAGCAATGCTATGAGAAAATAATGCACATTTGATATGAAAGTCTAAATTGGAAGAACAATGATAAACAAAATTCTCACAGGTTTTTTCGCAGAAATCGCAGATACATCTACCCTCGTATGGATTCCTTGTAAGAAGATTAAGGTTGTGGTTGCGATGGAAAGGGTGATTTATCTCAGCAGGTGCCTCAGCACACTGCTTGTCTAGGTAAGACCCACACTCCACACAACCAAAGCTCGAACCTGACACTAATTCCCCACATCCTGAGCAATGCTCCTTTTCAATTTCGTGGCTATGGCTATCAATGGACACCAGCGGATGTCCATGGCTAAAGTGTAGAAGGCTCATCTTTGCCTTTTTGTTTGTTTGCTTGTTTGTTTATTAAAAAACAACAAAATGGGTTAATGGAAGCTAAACTTATAATTCAAAAATTTATATTGTTCCAATTTATGAGAATCATGAAATGCTTGTAAGAATGGTAAGTAATAGTAAACCTGAGATGCTTTAACTTTTCCTTGCCTCTAAGTTATGTTTTTTTTTGTGACTTATAAAAAAAAAAAAAAGAATAAATGGGTATTCATTTAATTATTACTCTCGAAAAATTAGCGTATTATATGGTTCTATATGGAATATTGATAGCGTATTCTCGTTCATAGGTAAATGATTCTATTGGAATATAGAAAGGAAAAATAATATAATGGAAATTTTAATAAAATAAAGTATATATGAGATTATAATTCTATATATTTTGATTTTCAATAGAAAAGTTAACAAATTCTAAGTAGGTTATTGTTTTGTAACTTACATGAAATATTGTGAGAATAAGGAATAAAAATTAATCAAGTTTTATTATTAATTTTAAAGAGTAAAAAATTAATAAATATAACAGGAGAAGAAAAGAATTTTACTTTATCTTGCGCTTTAATCAATAGCATGTTATTATTCAATTTTTTCTTATTTATTTTTTTATCTTGTGAGTAAATTAAAGAAGGAAATGTTTGAGAGATTTTTTTCATTAAATGTTTAATTCGTTTTTTTCTTCCGATTAGATGTGGAATGCTAATGGCTTCGTTATAGGTAATCTCGAGTTTGTGCAAATCAATATGGTAAAAACCGTTAAAATGCAGAAACGAGATGCTTATCTTTAGTTAAGAGGTTGTTGGAGACTTCCAAGACTTCATCCAATAACACGGAATAGTAAAAAACAACCTATAATCTCGAAAAGACTATTATTTTAGTTTCTAAATCAAATGAATGTTATAAATCATTTAAAAAGGAAGCCAAACCATAATAGTAACATATATAAACTTACCCTAATAATAATTCAATATCAAATCATAAATAAATTATCAGTTTCTCCCGTAATGGAGGACTTTTCGATTTCCTCCTCTCTCTTTTTTTTTATCCTCTTCAATGTATTTTCTACATAAATTAGAGTTTTTGTGTATTAATATAATAGTTAGAAATAATTAATATTCTAATAAATGTATTACCAATATTACATTAATCTTTTACTTGTATTTGTAGTATTAAAAAATTACTATCAATATGTTAAAAATATACTTATAACAGTATCTTTAATAAATTAATATGTTTATTCAATAAAATAAATAATACGCATAATTATTGCACCTTTAATAGACTATTTGCAAGTAAATTTCTTAAAGATATAATTTTTCACCCAAAATATTTTATACATTAAAGTAGTATAGAATTAAAAGATGGTGAGTTTAAATGACTTTAACCCTATTAACTTTCTCGGAATAAAGAGGAGGTAAAAATATATTTTATATAGATATATATTAAATAAAAATAACTAAAAATAAATTTTAAATTTTATAAATAAATAAATTAACTTTGTTTACAAAATTAAATGCCTAAATTGCCCTTATTAAGTTCTAATGCCTAAATTATTTCTATTGCCTTTTTATTCTACCTAAAATATCCCTATCAATTTTTTATATTCTCAAAATAGTCTTATTTATATTAAATAAAAAAATAACAAATAATAAGAATTTAAAGTTTATAAATAAATTAACTTTATTTACACAATATGACTCTTGAGAAACTTACAAACAAGGGTTCATCCTCATGTGAGGGTGTTACTTGCATGGTCATGGATGAACTAATGGTGAGGCCTATGTTAAATATCCCTTTGCTCAACAAAGTTCAAAGTCTAGAATGTTATTGGTATGAGAGTAGTTGAGGTAAAGGATTTCTTTTAAGTGTATATGTAAGTTTGTATGCAGGGATCCAATCTCGAAAACTGTTGGAGCTAAAAATGATCTAAAAATTACACCATCTGTAACGCCTCAAATTTCTTATGTCTGCTTCTGCAAAATTTTGACACAAATATTTGTCTATTTTAGTGGTTAAGTGTTCTGGGTGTGTTTGAGAGGTCTTGAATTCAAGCCTTACCTTTGGTAAATTTTGGTATTTTTCTGATGTAAGCCTTATACTTGCTTAGTGGGCTTATATTTAATTATTTGTAAACCATGTCAAAATGAGCTTGCTAGTTCGAGTGGTAAGGGAGTCTGTGTGTTGTGTGGAGGTTTTGTGTTTGAATCCCTGCACGAGCGTGAGAGTTTATTTTTGCTCTATTATCGGTGAGAGTTCCGGTTGAACTGAAATTCTGTGTTTGTTGAGATGTAATGGGTTTAGTAGGAGAAATTTGAGGGATTTGGGGATATCCTATTTTTATTTTTATTCTTTTTCTCAAATATTCTCTCTCCTATCGAATTTCTACTCAGATTTTTTATGTTTCTTCTCTAATTTTCCCTCTTCTAAGTTTTCCCTTTGATTTCGATCTTCTTGGATTTCTGTTCGTCTTCTTGTTTTCTAATCTCTATGGTTGGGGCACTGTAACCTTCGTTCGTTCTGTTGTAAGTAAGTCCTAGTGAAGTTTTGAGCTCTTGGAAACTAATTTTGGGGTTTTTAATAACGTCGTGGTTTCTTGTTTAGGCGCTGTTCAAGGGGTCTACGACGTGTCTTTTAGCGAGTAGTTTATTCGAGCGATCGTTTCACTTTTGGTAAGAAATTAAAGCTTAGTTTGAGGTTGTTCTTGAGTTTGTCGTTTGGGATTTTGGTTGGAATGGTCTTGATAAGTGAAATTGATTGGGTTTTTTGTACTGTTCGTAGGTTCAGGAGCCTTGGGAGTTTTTCACTGCGGAAACGACACTAGGTATGTACCTGAAACACAAGAAAACGAGTTTTCAGCAAAAGCTAAAAACCTTACTGTCGATGCCACACGGCCGTGTGGTAAGCCGTGTGGTAGGCCGTGTGCAACGACACGGTCGTGTGATCGACAAAGGCCAAGCAGTGCGCAAGACACGGCCTTATGATGGCCGGAGTGTGGCCGTGTGGGCTACACAGGGCTAAACCAGACTGGGCGTGTGAACTTTGGGTCAGGCCGTGTGATCCACACGGGCAAGGCCAATCTGGACGTGTGGGCCCACACGGGCATGTGGGCCCATTATACTAAAATTTTTCGTAGGGTTGTACGGGTCGTCCTAGTCTACTGTGGACCTACCGTAGGGTCGGTAAAGGCTTACTAACCCTAAAACTATGTGTTCTGCTAGATTAATGTACTGTTCTGAGCATGTCTGCGCCATGTATATCTGCTATCCGTTTTTATAAGCATGTTAAGCATGTATTATCTGTAATTCTGTATGCATGTTCTGTTTTGTTATGGTTATTGGGGAGGGATTGTTATAATGGAGGAAGTGCTCTAAAAGACAGTTTTGCCTATTATCCGCAAAGGTGGTCACAGATATATTATATTATGTGCCGTGACGCATACAATATGGTGTGTAGGGCTAGGTAGGTGTTTTAAACCCTACATGGTGTGTTGGGATGGTCGGAGATAGTGTGTAGAGGTTAGGGTAGGATATCTGATTTCTAATGATGATTGTATTTCTGTATCTGTATCTGAGATGGGCTTAGGCCCGAACATGCATCTGTGATTGTAATGGGCTTAGGCCCAAATTTATATCTGTTTGATTCTGATTTTCTGCCTGTGTGTATGCTTAAATCTGTTGGGTTACACGCTGAATTTACGTAAACTCACCCCATTCTGTTTAATCTGTACAGGTAATCCACAGAGTTAGGCGGATCGGTGCTGCGGAGGAATCAACGGTGACCACTAACCAAAACTGTTTTATTTGTTTTAGTTTTTATTTAAGTTTTGCGTTATGATTTGAGAGTTTGTATTTTCTAGGACTCTCTGACTGTTTTAAATTGTTTGGCTTTGGTTTTCGGTTTTTGGATTTAACTTACTTTCCACTATTATGGTTTTATCTGAAAACATAATTTCTAAAAATATCGAACGATTTTTTCTAAACTTAACGATTTTATAAGCTTATGTTAAAAACACGTTTTATCTGTAAATGACCAAATGGAAGAGAGTTTTGAAATTAATAAGAGCGATAAATGCTAATGAACCGGAAAGATTTGAATTTAACGTCAACGATTTTCCAACCCATTTCATGTGACACCCTTTTAAGTGTATATGTAAGTTTGCATGCAGGGATCCAATCTCTCTTGAAAATTGTTAAAGCTAAATGATCTATAAATTACACCATCTGTATGTTGAAAATAGTTGAAAGAATCCCTTGTGAATCACTTCAACACAGTTTGTTTGAGACCCAATGAAGGAAATTAAGTAGTCATATTTTGCTTTTGGCCATCTATTTCCCATTAGTCATTAATTGATTGCTACCAACACTTGTATTTTTATTGGGAAGAGAGGAAGTACTATTTCACACGCATAAATTTGTATTTCTTATTATATTAATTTGTTAATTAATTAAAATTTGAGTTTAGAAGTTAAAACAATTGTGAATGTTTGTACAATGAAATTTATGGAGAATGGTATTGTTTTCTGAATCCATTGTGTATATATTTAATTTTAGTAGCATCTCTTATTTATTGAACTTTAGCTTCTATGGGTTTTGTCTATGGTGTTGTTGCTAGCGGAAAAATTTAATGCCTAAAGTCATGGGTTTGGTGGGTTTGGTATCTGCTTGTTTTACATTATTTGGAATTTTCATTTATTTTTTAATGAGGTGGAAAAGAAGTTGCTAAGGTTTAGAAAGGAGCAGAATCCCACATTCCATAAAGACAGATAAGGCCTCTCTACCATCTTTTATAAATGAAAGCGCGAATCATCCCGGTAAAATCACGGAGCCGTGCGGTGAGTACAGAGCGAACTATTCTTTCGCCTTTTACTAAAGAATACCGTGTGCTCGCCGCTTATTGCGGCATACGCCTATTTTTGGAGGCTTATTTCCTGTTCTGGAATGGCCCATCAAGTTCCAGTTCAAAGTATTATTTGATAGTGTTCCTCTCGTGGTTGCCAACACTGCTAGGTTTTAGTTTCAGGTAATCTTTTTAATGGCTCCTCGAGTCCCACCACTGTCATAATTGCTCAACAAGTTCAACGTTAAAGATGTTAGTGAATTTGAAACGATAAAGTAAGGGACTTACCTTGGTGGTGAAGGTAGAAATTGGACATTGACTTTCTGAATAATTGTCAGATGATAATAAGTGAGTGTGAAAGGATATACACCAGATCTGTGTTGAGTTGTAAGTGGCACTGTAAGACAGTTGTGATGCAAATTAAAATTGCAAAGCTTACATTTGTTTGTGAAATACGTAAACTCATCACAAGCACTGCACACCTGATCTTCATACTCGCTACGAAATGGATAGAGGCGATGTGTTTTCTCTGCATAGTTGCTAATCAAATAATTATGCGTCGATTCTTTCGAAGCTAGTATTAAGATTTGGATAAAGCTGCCGGATCACATCGATTATGTGTTTTCTCCGCATGCATCTTTGCTTCTTTCCAATAACCAAGCTTTTAAATGGTATAAACAAAATTAAGACCATAATTAAACCTTGGGAACCCCACACAAACAATTTAACTTCTCCTATAAGATGGAGCATGCTCAGCTTACTACAAAATAGCTCACCACAGTGTTAATTTGTTGCAAAATCCATGGCTGCGAGTTCTAAGGTGAGCTTGAACCTCCTTATTTACTGCAAGTAACAAAGTCCTTTTTGCTGAAGCAGGGAAAGACTTTGTTGATTTTCTATTTAACCTCCTTTGTTTGCCTCTTTGGCACTGTTACTAAGCTTCTCAAAACAATCTCCATGGTGGGTTCTATGGTGGGTTCTCATGGAAGCCTCTACGAGAGTATCGAAAAGCTCAGCGAAACCTACATGCAACCCAACCAAAACAAAGATTCATTGCTCAACCCTAGGGCTCCAACTCCAGCTTCTAGTGTCCCACTCTTGCCTGGTTATGATGCGGGTAGGAAAGTGTACATGTGTCCTAACAGTTATCATTGCGATGTGGCTGATGATTCGGGCATGGCTTGTCCTCAGTGTAAGAAACGGATGGAGACTGAGGTGACGGTTGTAGGTCCAAATGTCGGGGAAGGAGAAACAACTGATGGAGGAGGATTTGTGAAAGGGGTAGTGACATATATGGTGATGGACGATTTGGCTGTTAAACCAATGTCTGCAATCTCCAGCATTACTATGCTCAACAAGTTCAATGTTAAGGATGTTGGTGCACTTCAAGAGAAGGTTGTTGATTTGGGAATGAATGAGGTATTTAAACTCTTAAAAACTACTTTCTCTCTCTCTATATATATCATGATTCTTAGTGTTCTTTTTTTTATTTGTTCTCCCTGGTAGGCTTTGAGGTTGCTTAAGGCTTCCTTGGAGTCCAAGACAGTATTGACAAGTGTCTTTTTGGGCAACAAAAAATTCTGAAGTCATCTTCTGCAACTTATTCCTCACTTAAGCTTAACTGTTGGGACCGACACGTATAAGCAACGAAAAAAATGAAAAAGAAAAAAAAATTGCGAACGCAAATATTTACATAAAAAAAACCCCTCTAATGAAGAGAATAAAAAACCAAAGGAAAAGAAATTTAATTTGTCAGCAAATAAATAAAAAAGAGTACAATAATGGAGAAAGTTAAAACTAAAACCCTAAACCTTGAATAGTACAAAGCTCTTTAACTAAAACACGAAATTTCTTAAAACTCTCTTTTGTTGTGTTGTTTCATTAACTTTTATAGTGTTTCTAAAAGCTCTATAGACTAAAATTCGTAAGTTAATATTATTAAAATATCTCTAGAGTAATTAAAGTTTGACTGAGAAAACATAACAAAGTTTAAATGGGAAAAGAAACTCGATTTAGTAGGGACACATTGCTACATCACCATATTATTCCCATCGTCTTATCGCAACATCGTGGTCTTTACCATATTCCCATCGTCTTATCGCAACATCGTGGTCTTCCTCATTTTGACATCAACTTTGTTTTGACTCTGATTTGACCCGAATATGCGAGACGCATTCCACACTCACAAACACCATTCACAAGGCAATCAAAACTGAGATCAACAAATAAGAAACTATTGCCCTTTTGGTCTATCTAAAAGGGAAATCTCAAACAAAAATTTTGTTTGATCCTCTATTTTCATCTCCTCTTAGTAAGTCTTGATTGTCTAATTTACAAAGTACCAAAAACCTCAACTCCTAAAAAATAAAAAATCAAACCCCTAACCAAAGAATCGAAGCTAAGCCTAGAAAAGAGATGAAAAAGGTCTTCTAATAAAACATTATCTATTTTAAATTTTGCTAGTTTTAATAGTAGCTTCAAGAAAAGGTAGATTTTAATTATTAAAAATTAACAAGGAAAAGGAAAGTTATAGAAGATTTGTCTAGTGTTTCCCCCTCGCTAAAAATAAAATTGGACCAAATTTAGGGGGGAAAGAGAGATTTATGGAAATTTTAAGCTGTAGTGTTTTTTTTCTCTTTGGGAAAACGGGGTAATAAATAAAATATACAGGATTTAAGGAAAAAAAAAGTCATTCAAGATCAAACTTTTTTCTCAACTCATTAAAGTAAACAAGATTCTTTGATTACAGGTAAAATAAAAAATTAATCATCAGATTATGTTATTAGCTTCAACCTGATTTACAACTCCCAAAATATGAAGTTAAAAGGGCTGGCATTCCTAATTGCCTATATAAATTAATCTATTCATTCATGACGTACAGATGAACTAGCTAGTGGAAAGTCAAGAGTTCTTTTTAGTGAATGTTCATTCTGTCCTTTACCATTCTCCCTCTATATAAAGCAAGCAGTAATAGGATGGTTTTTCACTGCAATCCCCTCCGTTTCATATCAACAAAATTCAATGGCGACCGCCTCCACTGCCACCACTGTGAGCTTGAAGCTTCTGATAGATACAAAAGGGAGAAGGGTTCTATACGCCGAAGCTGGCAAAGATTTTGTTGATTTTCTCTTCAACATACTGTTATTGCCTCTTGGTACCGTTATAAGGCTGCTTGCAAAAGAAGGCATGGTTGGATGTCTTGCAAACCTTTACAAGAGCGTTGAGAATTTGGGCGACGCATACCTTCTGCCGACAACCAACAAGGACACCTTGTTGAAACCTAAATATTCTTCAAGCTTGGCAGCCGGTGTTCCTCTCTTGTTGCCAAATACTGTATCATCAACCACTCTAGGGTTTTACCGATGTTCGTATGGTCGTAATAGCGACTGTCGTTTGTATTATGCAAATGATCCAACATCTAAGTGCCCTTGTTGCTCTAGTGTCATGTACTCCCCCGCAACACTTGTGAACCCCGCAAATAAGGTTTCAACTTCAGCAGCTGTTGCTAATGAGGGTGGCTACGTGAAAGGGGTCGTTACGTATACTATCATGGATGATCTGACAGTGACAGCAATGTCAACTATTTCAAGCATAGCTATGCTCAATAAGTTCAAGGTTCAACAAGTTGATGCTTTGGAAGAGAAAGTGGTTGATGTAGGCATTAAGGAGGTGAGCGAGCTTCGTTTTATCATTTCATTAACAAGTTGCTGCAATAAACTCAGGTTTCATGGCATTCGTTTGGTTTTTTATTTCAGGGTGTGGAGATACTAAAGGCATCACTACAATCCAAGACCGTGCTTACCAGTGTATTCCTTACCCAAAAGGCTTGGAAGACGGGTTCTAAGTGATCGAAATGCTTGATACTTCTGCTTGTGTTGATGCGTTGCTGGTTATTTTACAAATTTACAAAGTGTTTGCTGTTGGCCGGTCCAAAGATTGTCGTTGCTCATTTTCTTTTGTTGATTTCAAATTTTCAATATTTATATGTCTCTTAATTTAGAACTTTTATGTACTCGAATGGTTATTATATATTTTGATTTTTCGATGTTTTGTTGATGTTAAAATATAGTTGCAGACTTTTATTTCAAATTAGTTGTTGGCTTTGACAATGCAGAGGTTTTACCAATAGGAATGATAATATAAAGTAATGGGTAAAATAATTCTATGGAAAAGATAATTTTCAGAATAAATTACTTGAATAAAGGGATAGATTCATTGTGTAGAGCTTAGAGGGTTACTATATTTTGTAAAAGAAAGGGTGAAAATGAAGAGGAAATGTGATGGAGAAGTGTGTGGCTTTGCAAAAGAGTAGAATTGGAAAGAATTAATAAATGATTGTATTCAATAAAAATATTTTAATTTTATTAAGTAAAAAAATTAAATTTAGATAGAAAAAAAATACTGAAAAACATAATTGGAAAAATAATTTTTTTATTATAATAAATTACTGAAGATAAAAAAATATTCCTATAAAATTTTTTTATTATAATAAATTACTGAAGATAAAAAAAATATTCCTATAAAATCTCAATTGATTATTCTAAAATTTATCTATTTAAATAATTTTAAAACTATTCCAAAATATATGGGAGCTTCAATAAGTATTTCAACATTCTCTCACTCAAATTGGTGCATATATATCAAGCTCAATTTGCTTACAAGAAAATCAAAACTATTCTCTAAGTTTTTCTATTTACAAAGGTGCTTTGGACCATCACTCTAATAATCTCTAATTACTTAACAACTCTTAACTTGTTTTATCCTTTTGTGTATAATCACTTCAGTCTTGCGATCCAAACAATATTAGATTTCGTGCTAAAGAAGGTAGCCATATCTCTCCCATTGTTTATAAGTTTACCCCATAGCCCTATGCTTAGAGCCAAATAATCTAAAAATTTTATCATTTTTATGTTATAATAGATATATAATATGAGATTTTAACATAGTGGAAAGAATCCATTATTACATCATGAGACCCGATATAAAATAATAACCATATCTTTTTGTATAGGTCACCTAACTAAATAAACCAAGGCAAGGTTGCCATGGCTGCCTACACTATTAGCTTGAAGCTTCTTGTAGACTCACCAAGCCACAAAGAATTCTATTTTCAGAATCTGGGTAAGATTTTGTCGATTTTATGTTCAACATTCTGTCATTACCAATTAGCACTATCATAAGGCTTCTCAACAAAGAACACATGGTATGTATATATGCATGTAACCTTTTGCATTACTGTAATGGTTCAAACCCTCGGAAGGCTCAAGCCTTAAATCTATATTTCTATCCTTAATCACCTTTAAGACACGATCTAAGCAATTATAGAATCAAACAGTAACGTGGTTCTTTTGTTTTTGCAATTCTGTCATTTGGCAACGATCTTATAATCTTAAATTGGTAATTTGATAGGCAGGGATTGAATCCTATGCTCATAGCTAAGTGATCTAAAACATAATGTAAGACTTGAAAATAGTGGAAATGATTCCCTTGTTACTTACTTCAACTAAAATTGTTTTCAACAAAAGAATAGTGTGAATTTCTACAATGAAATTTGTGGACGATGGTACTGTTTTATAAACCGATTATGACTGTTTTCCCTCAAATTTTGTATTTATGTAAATTTACCATCTTCGTTTTTTTTTTTAACATATGGCTTCTTGAGTTTTGTCTTCTAATTTATGATGTTAATAGCTGCGAAATAACATAATATTTGTTAGAGCCATGTGTTTGGTATTTTTGGTTTTTCTTGGTTTACATTATTTGGATTATTCTCTCTTTATGTTTTTAATATTAGTACTTGAGATTTGTGTTTGACAAAAAGAGTAGATTTAAGGGCACACAAGGTCTTTAGCCCTTAATGAAATCATAAATTAATATATTTATTTTTACTTCTTAAAAATTTATAATTTAATTCGGTGCCTTTTAAAAAAAATTAGATTCGTCCCTGTAATTGACACATTTTTTTGGTTTCTCAAGGTATCTATTAGAGCAAACCCAATGACTAACCATTCACGTTCTGTGAACCCATTAAAGGGTACACGCTAGTCACAAATTTTAAAGTTGTTCCATATCTAGGATGGAGATCAAACCCTCGACCATTGATTAAAATGGGAGAGACCCTTACCATGAACATATATGTATATACACGGAAAATGTTATAAAAAACCAACATAACCTTATTAACTACATATCCATATCTAATACGTATTGTCAAGTTTAGATAACATATATTCTAGTGAGCTGGTCTAAACTTGGCTCGTGATTTTGTAGGTGTTTTTCTTGGTTTCTCAAAACATAGAGAATTGAAAGACCAAACACAAGATATTGTTAATGTTGATGTTTGTTCAATATACCACGTTTCGTACGTGGAAGAAATCAATTCAGATGATTGCAAATCAATTAATTAATCTGAAAAACAGAGAAGCCTGAAATCTTCAAATATGTGTAAGAAATATCATAAATCGAATGCAAGTTACATACTATAGTATACATATATAGATCAAGCCAGAACTATTGATATTCTAAAATAATAATTCAAATAATGACACGCCATAATTATAGAGAATAATCGAAATATAGTTCTAAAACAACCAACCAAAAGCAACATTTATTGTGCTATATGCAAACCCCTTTTGCCTCTTTTGCACTCCCAATGAACAATATAACTGCATCCAATTGTCTTACATTCAAGGGACAGATCAAGGCAAAGCTTATCACAGATTTGGCATTCTGGATAATATTGAACTCTTTTGACACAAGTGAGAGGATGTGGATGATCTCCTTCTGTGTAAATAGTCCCAGGTTTGATAAATGAGTATTCTCCGAGAACACATTTGGTATGAGCTGAAGTGTTACAAGCTGAACAATGATAAAACCAGTGTTTTGGGTTCCTTTCTTTCTCACAAATATCACAATAATGACTTTCTAAATAATTATCATTATCATAATAAGTAAGAGTGTAAGGATGTACGTCAGATCTGTGTTGAGCTGTAAGTGGCAATGTAAGACAGTTGTGATGCAAATTAAAACTGCAATGCTTACATTTGTATGTGAAACACGTAGACTGATCACAAGCACTGCACACCTGATCTTTATGCTCGCTAAGAAACGGATAGAGGCGATGTTCATGTCCTTGGGATCTGGGAATATCAGAAACCAAAGAACATCGCAAACAATAACTGGTTTTGCATTTATCACAGATATAGGCAAAGCCACTTGTTAAATAGCCGCAAATATCACATTGAAAAATGCAACCAGAAGTAAGTTTATGAAGCCTTTGGCAATAGTGAAACCAAAAATGCTTCTTTACAGGTAATTCAGCACAAGTTTTGTGGAGAAAGAAGTCACACTGAGAGCAACAATAGTAAGAAGTAACTATGGGTAGAAGGCAACCGTCACATTGTTTAAAATCCTGGATATCTCCACTCAATGTTAAGATATGTTGATGCCATGAATGTTTAATCCACGTGGCTGTCACAATTTCTCTCAAATCAACAGGTTCCTCTGAGTCCATCGTTTCTATTGAGTCAACCTCATAATAGCGACGAGGGTCTTTTGTTGCACAATTTACATGGACAATGAAATTGCATTTAGAACAAAAGTAACTTCCATGCTCAGTGTTCACCTCCTCGAAGCAAAATCTACATTCCCAAGTTTCATGTTCACGTTGTTCAATGAAATATGTGTGGGAAATGTTGTGCTGATGCCGATAAAATTTGATGATACGTGGCACTGAAATGCATTTTTTATGGACCGCAAGATTGCATGTAGAACAAATATAGGGAACATAATTCCCTATAGTGCCACAAGCATCACAAAATGAGACTTGTCTCTGAAATAAGATGAATGGATGCTCATGATGAGGTTTATCTTCTATAATCAGTGGTGATGACACACACCTAGTATGAAGGACAAACTTGCAAATTGAACAAAAATACATGACATCATCAAGGTTGGAGGGTTTTTGACATATTTGGCAAGGAAGACGTTCATTGACAAATTGAAGAATAAGAGGATGTTTGCGATGGAAAGGCTGATTGATTTTGGTAGGTATTGTGGCACATTGGATATGAAGGACAAATTTGCAAGGTGAACAACAATAAACAAATCCTGGACGTTGGGGTTTTTGACAAATCTTGCAAAAGAGTCTTTGACTGTTAAATTGTAAAAAGAGAGGATGTTCTTGGTGGAAAACATGATTGATTTCTGCTGGTAGATCAACACATTTTGCATGTAGGTAAAAGCCACAATTAGGAGAAAAGTATACAGAATCTAATAATGGCTCCCAACAGGCAAAACATTCAGCTTTTTTGACTTCTTCAGTAACATATCCTGTATTGATCGATGGATCTATACGGGAAATGTCTTGAAACTCTGCATTTCTTTTCTCAGCAATTCTATGAGAAAATAATGCACATTTGATATGAAAGTCTAAATTGCAAGAACAATGATAAACAAAATTCTCACAGAGTTTTCTGCAGAAATCGCAGGTACCCGTACCAGTCTTGTATGGATTCCTTGTAAAAAGATTAAGGTTGTGGTTGCGATGGAAAGGGTGATTCATCTCAGCAGGTGCCTCAGCACACTGCTTGTCTAGGTAAAACCCACACTCCACACAACCAAAGCTGGAACCTGACACTAACTCCCCACATCCTGAGCAATACACCTTTTCAATTTCGTGGCCATGGCTTTCAGTAGACACCAGTGGATGTTCATGGCTAAAGTGTTGAAGGCTCATCTTTGTGTTTTCGGTTGTTTGCGTGTTTGTTTGTGTATTATTTGTATATTAAATAACAACAAAATGGATTAATGGAAGCTAAGCTTATAATTCAAATATTTATATTGTTACAATTTATGAGAATTATAAAATACTTGTAAGAATGGCAAGTAATAGTAAGCCTGAGATGCTTTAACTTTTCCTTACTTCTAAGTTCTAAGTTATGCTTTTTTTTTTTTTTTAACTTATAAAAAGAAAAGAATAAATGGGTATTCATTTAATTATTACTCTCGAAAAATTAGAAAAAAAATTACTTATTTTATGATTTAACCATTTAAATTAATAGTGCATTATCCTTCATAAGAAAATGATTGTATACGGAATATTGAAAGGAAAAATAATTTAGTGGAAAATTTTAATAAAAATAAAGTATATATGAGATTACAATTCTATATACTTTGATTTTCAATAGAAAAGTTAACAAATTCTAAGTAGGTTATTGTTTTGTAATTTACATGAAATATTGTGAGAATAAGGAATAAAAATTAATCAAGTTTTATTATTAATTTCAAAGAGTAAAAAATTAATAAATATAACAAGAGAAGAAAAGAAATTATTTTTAGACAAAGAAGAAAAGAATTTTACTTTATCTTGAGCTTTAATCAATAGCATGTTATTATACAAGTTTCTCTTATGTATTCTTATCTTGTGAGTAAATTAAAGAAGGGAATATATGAGAGAATTTTTTTCATTAAAATTAAATTAAATGTTTAAATCTTTTTTTTCTTCCAATTAAATGCGGAATTCTAATGGCTTCGTTAATAGGTAATCTCGCGTTTGTGTGGGTCAATATGGTAAAAACTATCAATATACATAAATTGGAAATTTCCAAAACTTCATCCAATGACACGGGATGGTAGAAAGCAACCAATAATCTCGAAGAGACTGTTATTTTAGTTTCTAAATCAAATGAATGTTATAAATCATTTAAAAAAGAAGCCTAACACATATAAACTTACCCTAACAACAATTATCAGGACTTTTCAATTTTCTCTTCTTCTTTTTTTTTATCCTCTTCAATGTATTTTCTACATAAATTAGAGTTTTTGTGTATTAATATAATAGTTAGAAATAATTAATATTCTAATAAATGTATTACCAGTATTACATTAATCTTTTACTTGTATTTGTAGTATTAAAAAAATTACTATCAATAATATACTTGTAACAGTATCTTTAATAAATTGATATGTTTATTCAATAAAATAAATAGTATGCATAATTATTGCACCTTTGATAGACTATTTGCAAGTAAATTTCTTAAAGATATAAATTTTCACCCAAAATATTTTTTATAGAGTTGATAAAAATATTTTATATATATTAAAGGAGTATAGAATTAAAAGATGATGAGTTTACGCTATTAACTTTCTTGGAATAAAGAGGAGGTAAAAATATATTTTATATAGATATATATTAAATAAAAATAACTAAAAATAAATAAATTAACTTTGTTTACAAAATTAAATGCCTAAATTTCCCTTATTAAGTTCTAATCCCTAAATTATTTCTATTGCCTTTTCGTTCTACCTAAAATATCCCTATCAATTTTTTATACTCCCAAAATAGCCTTATTTATATTAAATAAAAAAATGACTAATAATGAGAATTTTAAAATTTATAAATAAATTAACTTTATTTACAAAATATAACTCTTGAGAAACTTACAAACAAGGGTTCATCCTCATGTGAGGGTGTTACTTGTCTGGTCATGGATCAACTAATGGTGAGGCCTCTGTTAACTATTCCTTTGCTCAACAAAGTTCAAAGTCTAGAATGTTATTGGTATGGGAGTGGATGAGGTAGAGGATCTCTTTTAAGTGCTTATGTAAGTTTGCATGCAGGAATCCAATCTCTCTTGAAAATTGTTAGAGCTAAATGATCTAAAAATTACACCATCTGTATGTTGAAAATAGTTGAAAGAATCCCTTGTGAATCACTTCAACACAGTTTGTTTGAGACCCAATGAAGGAAAGTAGTCATAGTTTGCTTTTGGCCATCTATTTCCGATTAGTCATTAATTGATGCCTACCAACACTAGTATTTTTATTGGAAGGGAGGAAGTACTATTTTACATGCATAAATTTGTATTTCTTATGATATTAATTTGTTAATTAATTAAAATTTGAGTTTAGAAGTTAAAACAAATGTGAATGTTTGTACAATGAAATTTATGGAGAATGGTATTGTTTTCTGAATCCATTATGTATATATTTAATTTTAGTAGCATCTCTTATTTATTGAATTTTAGCTTCTATGAGTTTTGTCGATGGTGGTGTTGCTAGCGGCAAAAATGTAATGCCTAAAGTCATGGGTTTGGTATCTGCTTGTTTTACATTATTTGGATTTTTCATTTATTATTTAAAGAGGAGGTAGAGGTGGAAAAGAAGTTGCTAAGGTTTAGAAAGAAATAGAATCCCACATTCCTTAAAGACAGATAAGGCCACTCTACCATCTTTTATAAATGAAAGCGCGAATCATCCCAGCAAAATCACGGAGCCGTGCGGTGAGTACAGAGCGAATTATTCTTTCGCCTTTTACTAAAGAATACCGTGTGCTCGCCGCTTATTGCGGCATACGCCTATTTTTGGAGGCTTATTTCCTGTTCTGGAATGGCCCAACAAGTTCTAGTTCAAAGTATTATTTGATAGTGTTCCTCTCGTGGTTGCCAACACTGCTAGGTTGAAGTTTCAGGTAATGTTTTTAATGGCTCCTCGAGTTCCACCACTGCTGATGTTAGTGAATTTGAAACGATAGAAGTAAGGGACATCCCTTGGTGGGAAGAAGAGGATTTTTATTCTTGTTTCGTTTATTGAAGGTGGAACTTGTACATCGACTTTCTGAATAATCGTCGATGATGATGATATAAGTGAGTGTGAAAGGATATACATCAGATCGGTGTTGAGCTGTAAGTGGCACGTAAGACAGTTGTGATGTAAATTAAAATTGAAGGAGGAACTTGTACATCAACTTTCTGAAAAATTGTCAGATGATGATATGATAAGTGAGTGTGAAAAGATATACATCAGATCTGTGTTGAGCTGTAAGTGGCACTTTAAGACAGTTGTGATGCAAATTGAAGGTGGAACTTGTACATCGACTTTCTGAATAATTGTCAGATGATGATGATGATAAGAGTGTGAAAGGATATACATCATATCTGTGTTGAGCTGTAACTGGCACTGTGAGACAGTTGTGATGCAAATTAAAATTGCAAAGCTTACATTTGTTTTGTGAAATACGTAAACTTATCACAAGCACTGCACACCTGATCTTCATGCTCGGTACGAAATGGATAGAGGCGATGTGTTATCTCTGCATAGTTGCTAATCAAATAATTATGCATCGATTCTTTCGAAGCTAGTATTAAGATTTGGATAAAGCTGCCAGATCACATCGATTTTCTCCGCATGCAACTTTTTGTCCTTTCCAATAACCAAGAATTTAAATGGTATAAACAAAATTAAGGTCATAATTAACCCTTGGGAACCCCACACAAACAATTCAACTTCTCCTTAAGATAGAGGATGCTCATCTCACTACAAAATAGCTCACCACGGTGTTAATTTGTTGCAAAAACCATGGCTGTGAGTTCTAAGGTGAGCTTGAAGCTCCTTATTGACTGCAAGAGTAACAAAGTCCTTTTTGCTGAAGCAGGGAAAGACTTTGTTGATTTCCTATTTAACCTCCTTTCTTTGCCTCTTGGCACAGTTATTAAGCTTCTCAAAACGAACTCCATGGTGGGTTCTTTGGTGGGTTCTCATGGAAGCCTCTACGAGAGTATCGAAAAGCTCAGCGAAACCTACATGCAACCCAACCAAAACAAAGATTCATTGCTCAACCCTAGGGCTCCAACTCCAGCTTCTGGTGTCCCACTTTTGCTTGGTTATGACGCGGGTAGGAAAGTGTACATGTGTCCTGATAGTAATCATTGCAATGTGGCTGATGATTCGGGCATGGCTTGTCAGTGTAAGAAACGGATGGAGACTGAGGTGACGGTTGTAGGTAGAAATGTCGGGAAAGGAAAAACAAGTGATGAAGGAGGATTTGTGAAAGGGGTAGTGACATATATGGTGATGGACGATTTGGCTGTTAAACCAATGTCTACAATCTCCAGCATTACTATGCTCAACAAGTTCAATGTTACGGATGTTGGAGTACTTCAAGAGAAGGTTGTTGATTTGGGAATGGAGGAGGTATTTAAACTCCTAAAAACTACTCTCTCTCTCTATATATATCATGATTCTTAGTGTTCTTTTTTTGTTTGTTCTGCCTGGTAGGCTTTGAGGTTGCTTAAGGCTTCATTAGAGTTCAAGACAGTATTGACAAGTGTCTTTTTGGGCAACAAAAGATTCTGAAGTATCTTCTGGAAGAAACCGAAGGAGTTTTCTCAGTAAGTGCAGGTTTTCTTTGAAAAACAAGGTGTCTTTAACATTTGGGACAGACTTTTGTTGATCCTGTTATGGTAGCTTTGGTCTACTTTTGATGTAATCGTTTTGAAATTTATGGAGGAAAGATATAAAATTCAAAGAAAATGCTCTGAACACTCAATGATGAGCAGCGGTTTTGCATTGAACAGTTAAAGAAGCTATAAAAGAAAGACATTTCTGTCTGAACTTATTTCCAAGTCATACAGGTATCTGCCACATCTATTGTTAGAAATGGTATTGCATGGTTCTGGCTGTTTTTTTGCTGTTATCTGCTTGGATCTAGACTTGTGTCCACCACCATATTACTGACTCTTAGTACCACTCCATGTGAGACACCTTCAAATCTTACATCAACCATTGCAATCTCATATGGAAAACAATAAATTGTCGAAAAATTGGTCAGTAACTAAACAATTCCAATTGTGGTACATTTTGCAGGTGAAACAAAACTCAAAACAATATCTTTTTGAGTAAAATAAAAAAAATTATATATTTTACTTCATTCATATTTATTTGTTTCATGTTCATTAAAATAAATAAACATGTATATTATTTATATATATAAAATAGTGAAATTATATTATAAATAAATAAAATTAGCACACAAATAATAATAATTTTATTAATCTATGTTAATAAAACAATAAATCGAGTTTTAAATAAACTTTAAATGAGCACAAATAAATTTATTCATGAACATAATGAATTTAACAAATTTTATTCGAGTTTGATGTGTTCAATTTGTTTAATAAATAAATTTTAACATGTTAAAGTTTAAACTTGGCCCTTATATGTATGGTATTGGGCCTAGGGCTCAGGTCATGATCATTTGGTCTTGTTTTTGATGTAGAAGAAGTTCATCTCATAGATCATGCACTGCCAAATATCGTACAACAATAGTAATCAGTCAAAGATACAAAGGTTCCAAATAACCAGAATTCCAAATATAAGTGGTCAATCCCTCTAAAAGTATAAATATATAATTATCTAAAATATATTTAAAGGTATAAATATATAATTATCTAAAATATTGTAAGATAAACTGTACGGATAGTCAATTTTTATTTTGTACTTTCGAATATAAAATTTTAATTGATTTTTTGGTCCCTCTGTTGTTGTTAAGTTACTAATGGAAGTCTGACATTACTATTTTTTATTAGCTCTTAATATTTAAGTATTCTATTGATATGTTCTTAATTTTAAAAAATATATAAAAAAAATACATAAAATTTCAAAGAATCAAATTGTGATTTGTGACTCAATCTTTTCCTCTTTATAGAAGACTGGAGCTGATTCAAGGTTTCATACAAAATGATGAAAATGAATGAATTTTATGTTTATCTTCTTCACTGCTCATCACATTGCCCAATTTAGGTCAAACATGGACATATTCTTTTTTTCCCTAAGACCAGTCCATTCTTTGCTTAAGCCTTTATAAGTAAATAAAAGTGAACATTAACCAAACCAATGTATTGAATTTTTACTTTTTAATTCAATTATTTTAAAAAATAAAATTAATATATTAATAATAATTAAAAATAAAAAATGAAATATTAAGAAAACTATATTTTGAAAAATAAAAATGAATGAAAACATAATGAAAAATCCAAATTTTGTTAAAAACTGTAATTAAAAAAAATTTGGTTTTCCAAATTTTAACCAGGTTTTCAGATTTTTAGGTGTTTGCTTCAAAGTAAATGAGTTGGAAATATTTTCTGTAATTTTTTTTGTTCCAAAAAAATTTCTTTATCAGTACTTTTATTTTATATAAAAATTAACTTGAATCAAGGCTAATATTGTTATATTAATAATAAAAAATATAAAATATTATAATGTTGAATATTGTTAAACATACCAATTTAATTATTTATATTCAATAATATAATAAGTTATTAATATAATTTATTAAAATATTTAATATAATTTATTATTTTAATAAATTATTTGATATTACAATTTTAATTTAACAATAATAATTTTAAATAATAGTCTTAATATATTATTGAAAATATTTATATTAATATTTTGATAATAAATACATAATAAAATTTAAAAATATTTATTAATAAATATTTTATAGTATAAAATATGTAACAGCCCTATACCCAACTCAGTTGCCGAGTCAAGGTATCAGGAAGTCATATTTGTTGCCGAAGTAACTACTGGAAATTTTAGATCAATGTATCATATTAGTTAATTAATATATATCGTTAACTCATTTCAGTAATAATTGAATTTACGATAGAACTAATTATGAGTTATAAGAGCTCATTAAAACATCTACAATTGATCAAAGGCCAAATTGCATAGTTCATAAAAAATTTTGAACTGCCGTCGCGATGGGATTTCCACGTCGTGACATGGCGAACTTGTCATCGTGACGTCGTATCTATTTTCCTACAAGTTCCACGATTTATTTTTATTTTTTTATTTTTTATATCATCACGTGAACCGTATTCAGATATCATAATTGCCACTTCATTTTATATATCATCCACTTACATCTATTTCTAATCTCAAGTCCTCATAAAAACATAATATTCAATCAAAGATAACAAAGTTCATAAAATTAACACAAATATTAAAGTTTTACAAATAAGATCATTGGAAGACTTGCACTTTCAGAGTAGTTTACCCACTTTATGTATATTTCATATTTATTTCTAAATTGTGCCAATCAATTTAATTCTTCATAAAATTTTAACAAGAATTCAATATCACATCAATTAACAATTATTCACTTATTATTTTATCAATTCGTTTAAACATATTCACATGTATTAATCATTTCATCACTTACAACCATTTCGAAATATTTCAAATTCATCTACTATATATATATATATATATATATATATATATATATATATATTCATATATTTTTCTCCTCCTCTCCATTCCACATCCTTTATGTATATATTTATTAGAATCTTTAGCTTCTAATATATAACATGCTTATACGTAACATTATTTATAATTCTACTATTTACTTATATGTTTATATCAAAGTTGTTCACTTGAGTCATAGTCACTAAATTATTTATATCTTGAGCTACAAAATTCGAAATTAAGATCCGTTTAATTTTTTTGAAACTAGATTCAAATATCTTTTTACCATAAAAGTTTCAGAATTTATAATTTAGCCAATCAGTACAGTAAATTATTCAAATTTATCTTTGTTCTGTTGCTTGATAGCTTCGACATTTCTTTACTAAAAATTAATTATCTCTTAGTACGGGATTTGGATTATTTTTTTTGTCTGTTTTTATTGAAAATAAACTCATTAATAATTTAAAATTTTAAATTTAAACTCATAATCATTTTTTTACAATTTTTTTATTATTTTCCAAAGTTAGAACAGGGGAACTCGAATCCACTCCAACCTTGTTTCACGAAAATTAATATATCTCAAACTATAAAATCTCGTTTCTTTCACCGTTTCTTCCATATGAAACTAGACTCAATAAGCTTTAATTTCATATTTAATTCAATCTCTAACTAAATTTCTATAATTTTAGGTGAATTTTAAAAGTTAAGTCACTACTGCTGTCCAAACTATTTTAATGAAATATTTCTTTTCCAAGGTTCTTTGCATTATCTTTCATTCAATCACACATAATTGCCATATTTTTTATTACTATACAATTTAGTCACTTATGTTTATGTGTAGATTACATATTCAATTCTTAATCTTAGTACTTTTCACCATACAAATCACATTCCCTCTTACCAATTTAGTGTTTTAAGTCTCTATTCTTCATCAAATACTTTCTATTTCTAGTATTTATATTAAATACATGTTTCATACAAATCACATTCTCTCTTACCAATTTAGTGTTTTAAGTCTCTATTCTTCCTCAAATACTTTCTATTTCTAGTATTTATATTAAATACATGTTTCATACATCTCACTCAAAACATCTTTAACTCAACCTATTGAAATACAAGTAGGTTTAGTATGAAACTTACCTTCTTTGTCGAGAATTTCTTCATTTCTTCTTCATTTTCATGCATTTCTCATCTTCACTACTTTCCTTCCTTTTTCTTCTTTTTTTCTTCACTTTCATCTACTATTTTCTTACTTCTAAATTGATGAACATATTCTCTAAAATCTCTACTTCATCTTTTCTCTTTAATATCTAAGGAAATTTTTAAAAAATTTGGGTAAAAATGTAGGTTTTCAAGGCAAATGACTAAATTGTAAAGAAAAGAAAACTTCTTTTCTCACCCTTTCACCCACATTGGAAGGATGATAAATTACCTTCATTCTTCCTTTCCTTTAATACTACCATTTTCTAAATAAAATAATAATAAATATCTAAGCAAAATATTAATAAAATAATATTTAACTATTTAATTTAAAAAAATCACCAAAATATCATCAACATCATAATCCTTACATTCTAGAATTCTCCCTCTTGCTAATTGACCAGTTTACCCTTCATGATCTTTCAAAATTTCATCCTTGAATCATCATTTAATTTGATAAAATTGTGATTTAGTCCCTCACGATTCTTCACCTGTTCAATTTGGTCCCTACATGCCAATTCCATATATTAGTAAATTGGATTATTTTCACTTTTGGTCCTTCAACTTTCTCATTTTTTACACTTTGATCCCCTAAATTTTAAATATTTACACTTGAACCAAAAACTTTTCACATATTTACGATTTAGTTCATTCCTTAATACACCATGTCATGCTTCTTGATTTAACTCTCTTTTGATATATTGCAACTTTCATTTTCTTTGATCTTATACCTTATTTCGGTAAGATTTTATCTCATATTATTTACGACCAAGGGGGTTTTGAGGTTGTTACAAAATATGAATATTTTAGTTATATAAATATGTGTATTTGTTTAAACCATGTTTAGCTTCATTTTTCTCCAATTTAAATGTATCACTATCTACTCTCACATATGTAATATATGTAATTTAAATTAAGTTTTAATTAGGCATTGTTTATTATTAAGTTTATATATGATTTTATTATAAAATAAATTTGATTGTTAGAAGGAAATGCTACTATAATATTTTGTAACAACTTTCAAAAATTGATTTAAAAAAATTGTCAACCAACGAAAAATATTTTATGCAGAATCATCCATATTTCGGACCTTAGCTCCATGAAGCCATATGTTGTTGCCGAAACATGGAAGAATTGAAATCTTAGATCAAAACACTATGTATGAATGGTATGAACTGCCAAACAATAATTTTTGAATAGTGAACAACCAGAGCTATTACTCACTACATAAAAAAATTTCCATTAATGAAAGATGTAAATCGATTGGAAAATTAAAAAAAATATACATGTCAGATGAAATGGTTGTTGCTATCTGCTCCAATAACGAATTACTGGTTTAACTGAATAACTAAATGAAATAGATAGACATTTCTCTTCATATCAGATCGATGGATCTTCTCAACGGGAGGATCCTCTATATGGATAATATATAGATAATACACATTCTAGTTGACTGAGCCTAAACCCCAGAAAATCAATTCATTTTCTAAAAATAATTTGTAATCATAATTTTCTTATTTTTTTATCAATTTCAAATAAATCTATTATTTATTATTATATATCATCAATTAAACCAATTAAACCTCTGAGTTTCGTCTAATTAATCAATCGAACTAAATAAAACCAAACCCATTAACAGCTCTACTATCCACACATTTCTATTACGGGATAATAAGTGCAAATTTGAACAAAAAAAATCTTAAAGTAGTTGAAAATAAATGTTGATTGCAAGTTGTGAGTTGAAACAATGACATTAATTGTAATGAATTAGTGACGTGGGGAGATGAGCACAATTAATTAGCACATGAGTGGAACTTACAAGAGAAAAAAAGTAACTTTTCAATGGATGAAACCCAAATTTGAGGGAGTGGGGTTGGGATTTCATTATTAAATGGGGTGGCTGAAAAGTTAGATACGAAACTATGTGATGGGTACGTGTGTGGTGGATTTAGTCAACCACTGATTAAGCTGAACAAGAAAATTTAAGTGCATAAACCTCAGCATCATTGCGACACCATCCAACCTGTTCCATGGCCATAAAGTAATCTATAATAAATTATTTTGTTATTTATATTAAAATATATTCACCCAATACTTATACAAACATTCAAAGTACATAAATTTAATCAACAAAGTTGAGTATAGTATTAAGATATATCATATTTTCACAAATTTTAAATATGATTCGTGAAACAGGTATGAAAAAAAAGCATGTAAAATAATGAAATAAAACGAAGAGATTCTCTTATTGAACATTAATGGTATAAATTGTGAAATTAAATTGAAAGTTTCATGAAAATGATTCTTCTCTTTATCTTCATTAGACAAATAATAAAAAAAAAATACAAAAGTTTAAGTTAGATAAATATATCAAGTTCATTTTTAAATAGTCATTGATAGAACTAATGGATTAATCATCAAAGGAAGGTGGGTGTAGAAAATTTTTGAAATTGTATTGGTCTATGTGTAAGATGAGGTGAGATATTGGAACTTAAAAGTGTTATTGAAGGGTAACGTTGATAGCTAATGTATATCTATTGTGCGAGATGACGAGTAGAAAGACTACGTGATTAGATATAAGAGACTTTAATTGTTTTTGATCGAATAGGGAAAGAAAATGATGTTTTAGATGTTCTGCAATTAAGCTTAACTTGAATTAATTTAGATATGAAAGAGAGTTAGTGAATTTATTAATGAAGTAGGAATCGTTGTTTCTCGGTCGATTAATTGTTGCATTTCACCAAAAAAGTTGTGAGATATATTTTTTAAAAGTTATGCGGTTACTCTCATTCATGAAGCAGTTTGTATTGATTCTAATTCTGCTTTAGTTACGGGAATTATTTTACTTTTGAAGGTTCTGAGCCACTGGAACCTTCAGCATATTCAGGGGCGAAGCCAGAACAATTTTTTAGAGGGGCCGGAGAAAATTTTAATTTTTTATAGTTTATATCTTTATAATTTGTAAATGATTAAATCAAATTTTTATAATGTTAGGGGGGCTAAAGTGAAATTTTACATTTACTAATTTAAAATTTTTAAAAAATTTTAAGGGCCTAAAAGAGTAAATTTACATTTTAGGGGGGCCAGGGCCCATGCCAGCCCCCCGACTTCGCCCCTGAGCATATTCCCAGAGAAGAAAATAGTATTGCAGATAGAATAGTCAAGCTTAGAAGGGACAGAGAAACAAGTTTACGGTTGATTGACAAGAACTATGAGATGAATTTTATTACTGGTTGATAATTGAGTTGTAATTTCTTTTTTACCCAAAAAAAAAACTATTTTGAAATAAATTTTTATTGTATTTCATGAAGTGAAGAATATGGAAAGCTGGTGTGGAGAAATCAAACATGTTAATGGTTTGGTAGTAGTATTTTTTTTTATCTTTACCTATGTATTATTCATTGTTATGATTTGTATTGGTTTTTAATTCTCTAATGTTGTGGGTTGTAACTTATCATATTAGGCATTTTTGTATAAATTATTTTATCTTATTAAATACCGTTAATTGAATGAGTTTAAATTTTGGAGTTATCATTATTGGGAGAGCTTTACATGAATACCACCCCAGCTTTAATAGGATTAAACTCAGACTGAAAAATTAATGAGGACACTTGTGCAAATAATGAATGGTAGGTATGCCCTTGTTAATTTCTAAAATTAATTTGTTAATCCTATTTGTTTATGGGAAAACACTATTAGTGGAGTTTTTAGACTCCACAAATAAGATCAAATGGTTGACAATAGTGTCGTATAGGAGTATAGTAAAATATAAAAAAAAATAAATGTTTTAAAAAAAGGACACATGTCAATTTTTTAAAACTGCTTATAGAATAAGAAAAAATACATTACTAACGTAACAAATATAAATACTCACCATTTGTTTATTACAGTAAAATATTAATCATTTTTATTACCATTAACATTAAAATCTTTATTAAAGTATAATTATTAAATTGATTATTTTTATTACCATTAAATATTAACTAAATATTTCCTTTTAGTTTTTTTATATATATTTTCTATTAAAGTTATGTTATATCACAATATATAGTTTCGTGTTATGATTTTTAAAAATAACATATAAAAATTACCATTTTTACATAACTGGTTAAAATATGAAATTTTACTGAAAAGAGTCAATAAACTGTATTTGTTTTAGTATGATAATTATGATACATTATAATTATAGGTATAATTAAATTAATGGCCACAAAATTGTCTATATTTTGTTATTTAATTTTATAATTAAGTAATTTTTACACATTATTATTTATTACTAATTATTTTAGTTAGTTCAAAAATTATTAATGAATTTTATATATAAGAAAATCAATTAAATTATTATATTTGCATGTATCATTATTATATTTTAGAATTTTTATTTAAATTTATAACTATTTAATTTTTTTTGAATATATAATATCTTTTCATCTTTGAAATGATAGTATTTTTTTTTAAAAATAAATAATGAATTATTTTCATATGAAGTGATTCAAAAATTTATAAGTTGTATAAAATCGTTATGTTATTCAATATTTCTAATATTAATCATATTTTTTAACATTTTAATTATTATTTGATTATTTAAGACTTTACAATGGTATCCTTTACATGCAATGCATGTGAGTTAAAAAAAAAACTAATTTTTTTAAATATTTAAAATATAATTAAAAATAAAATTTAATTAATAAACATAATTAACAACAGAGAAATGATATCTTTTTCCATGGAAAATAGTAAAAAGTAGCCGAAGAAAAGTATTAAAATCTAAAAGAGGAAATGACCGTGTCACGTGAATTTGGTGAGCAATCATTATTTCAATTAATTGATGAATTGTCGGTCAATTTCTTTTAAAATTTAAATATTTATAAAAGTTATATAAATTAATGTTTAACAATATCTTTTAATTTATTCTATTAATTAATCTCTAAAAATTATTATTTAATCACGATGTTAGGAATCTCATACACAATCAATATCTTAAATATTCAATAAAAAATGAATCTTACATAAAAATCTTAATCTATTAAAAAAAAAAACTTTACAACCCTATTTTTTTCTTTTTCTTTTTAAAGATTAATCAATGAACCTTAAAAAGAAAACGACCGTTATTACCAATTAAGAACATCATCCACTTGAAAGTATCAATATAATGAATACTTATCTTATAAAAATTCTTGAGAGAGTCAAAAAGTAGAGGTGTGCATGGGCCGGGCGGCCCGGCCCAGCCCGAAGGCCCGCCCGAAAAATGGAAGGGTTTGGGTAAAAATATAGGCCCGAAAAATGGGCTTGGGCAAAAAAAGAGGCCCGTTTAGAAAATGGGCTGGGCCTCGGGAAAGATTTTTTTGGCCCGGGCCCGGCCCGATTTTAATATTAAATTATTTTTATTTTAAATTTTAAGTAACTTTAGTTTTTTTTACTTTAGGTTTTTTTTATTGTTTTTAATGTTATTTTGATATTGTAAAATTTTTGTTATTAATATAATTTAGTTTTAATTTATTTCAATTTTTTAATTTTAATATAATTATTTTTTATTATATTTTTAATTTATATATTATTTTAAGAATTATTTTACTCCCATTTTTTTAATTTTTTTTTATGTTTTAAATGCATTTGATTTATTATATTTTAAAGTTTTTTATTTAATAAAAAAAGTAAAAAAATTTTTTTAATATGGCCGGGCCGGGCCGAGCCGGGCTCGGGCCTATCATTTTTTTCTCGGGCCGGGCTTGGACAAAATTCTAGGCCCATATTTCGGGCCGGGCCTAGGCCTTGAAAACGGGCCGGAAATTTTTTATGGGCCCGGCCTGAACCCGACCCGGCCCGACCCATGCACACCTCTAGCAAAAAGTAAGAGATATTTGAAAGAAAAAAAATCCCATCCCTATGGGATCGGGTCAGTTTGCAGCCTGTCGGGTCCAGGTTTTTCCTTCCGGATAACCTAATTGAAGACTATAAATAGACAGATATCAAATCCACCAAGAGTAACCCAACTAGTATATTTCTCTAAATTTCTGTGAAGCAAAGTTTCACAGATCTTGATCTTATATACAAACATCCCATCACCATCGCATTCTCTAAGCTTTTCAATGGAGTTTTTAATGAAAATATGTCTCCTATTCCTTTGTAGCTTCATTTCCTACTTTGTTAACATGTTTTTTCAGAAGAGAAATCAACATTGCTATATGTTGGGTTACGAGTGTTTCAAGGCTGCCGATGATAGAAAGCTCGACACTGATGCCTGCGTGAGAGTTGTGATGAGGAACAAGAAGCTTGGTCTGGACCAATACAGGTTTCTTTTAAAGACCATTGTTAGTTCTGGTCTTGGTGAAGAAACTTATGGTCCAAGGAATGTTATTGATGGTAGAGAAGAATTTCCTTCGGAAAACGATGCACATGCTGAGATGGATGAGATCATGTTCAGCACTCTCGACAGTCTGTTCGAGAAAACAGGAGTTTCCCCGTCGGAAATCGACATACTCGTCGTCGATGTCTCGTTGTTTTCACCGGCACCGTCGCTAACATCCCGGATTATAAACAGGTACAAGATGAGGCACAACATTAAGTCCTTTAGTCTTTCCGGAATGGGATGTAGTGCAAGCATGGTTGCAATCGATATGGTGCAACAGTTGTTCAAGACATACAAGAACCAGTTCGCCATCGTTGTGAGCACGGAATCAATCGCTAGGCATTGGTACTGCGGCAAAGAGAAGTCGATGATGTTATCCAATTGCCTGTTCCGTAACGGTGGGAGTTCGATCCTCTTAACAAACAAAAGGGATTTGAGGGATCGATGCTTGCTGAAGTTAAAGTGTGCCGTAAGAACCAATATCGGATACGATGACGAAGCATACGGATGTTGCATACAGGTTGAAGATCCACAAGGCTACCAGGGCTTCCTCCTTACAAAAAACTTAACAAAAGCTGCTGCTAAAGCTTTTACAGGGAATCTCAAGCTCCTATTGCCCAAAATATTACCAGTTTGGGAACTGCTTCGATATGCAATATCAACTCTCCGGAAAAAATCAACCAAAGGCCAAAATTTAAGTTTCAATTTAAATCTCAAGTCTGGGATTGACCATTTTTGTCTCCATCCAGGTGGACGGGCAGTGATTGATGGGCTTGGGAAGAGTTTGGGACTTAGTGAATATGACTTAGAGCCAACTAGAATGGCACTATACAGATTTGGGAACACATCAGCAGGTGGTTTATGGTATGTTTTGAGTTACATGGAAGCTAAGAAGAGGTTGAAGAAAGGTGATAAGATTTTCATGGTGAGCCTTGGAGCTGGATTCATGTGCAACAACTGTGTGTGGGAAGTAATGAAGGATGGTTTGGATGATACTAGGGTTTGGGAAGATTGCATTGATGAGTACCCTAGAAAAAACCTGGTCAATCCCTTCACTGAGAAGTATAGTTGGATTAATGATGAGTGCTTGAACTTTGTCAGGCTTGACTAGGGAAGGTTTTATTAACAATTTACTTTTTGAATTATACCCTTTTTTTTAAATTATTATTTTGTTTTAAATTATCTCAACAATTACTAAAGAGGGTGATGTCACTGAATCAGAAAAATGTTTGAATGTCAAAATTATGATAGCAATTTGTTGGTTGTGCCCATGTGATAATTTAAGTGGGTGTATGTATAGTTGTTTGACTTTAAAAGGTTAACGGTGATATTAAGCCAGAGTAAACCATGTGAGACCATAGAAGCTAGTGAGTTGCAATTGGTTGTCCATGGCAAATATGAGAGATATCTCTGGTGCTTATAAATTCATGTTAAGTTTTGACACTTTTTGTACTTTTTTTTTTAATGGTGGATAAAGGATTGGATTTTTATTATTAAATATATTAATTTAATTCTTATATTATTAAAAAGAATTAAATAAGATTAAATTATAGTAAAGTTAACATTTATTGTTTAAAAAATTATATATATTTATTATTTTTTTCTTTTGTAGTTTAACTACAAACAAAGATTTCATTTGCAATAGGGTTGAGCAAGAAAACCTGAGATACAACAATAACAACCCAAATCAAGGTGTTTGAATCATTTATGAAAAATAAGTTAAAAAATTGTGATTAAATAAATCAAACCAAATTCTATTTAATTTATAATTAAATTATTTTTTATGATGCAAAAAAATATTTTATATTTAAAATAGCGAGAATAATTTAAAATTTCTATATAAGAGTTAATGATTTTTTTTATTTGCTTCAAAAATTATTATTTTTTAGAAATAATCATAAAAAGGGCTTTGGAATTTTATCAATTAATGTTTAAATGGCATAAAACAAAACTCAATTTTTTTAAAATAAGTCAAAAAAACCCAAAATTCAAAAGTAGCATGAAAAACTGAGAATGGAACCGAATTATAAAGGACGGTTCAAAAAATCCGAAATGCTCAATCGAACCAAGCCGAACTCACCCCAAATTTACGGAATCATTAAAAAAAATTCAAAATACTAACTCTCTTAAAAAGTAAATTTTATATTTTTTAAAACAATAAATGTTGACTCCTTTAAAATTTGACCTCATTTTGATTCTTTTTAATAGTAGAATGACTAAATTGACCCATTTTAATAGTAGAGGAATTAATTTGATCAGAACCCTCTAATTGAGGAACTTGTTAAATACATGACTAATATATTAAAAAAGCCCTTGAACTATTTTTTGTACTTAATTAAGCTCCTATCCTATTATTTTTATCCATAAAAGTTATTGATTTTAATATTAAAGTAAAATTATTTTGACTTTTTAAACTAATTTGCATTTTATGTTGATATGATGTGAATATGATGAGAATAATTTATTAAATAAAAAATAATAATAGTTTATTTTTTAGTTTTCTTCATGTCTGTTTTACGACCCGTGTTCAGGATTTGTGGCTGCCCCTCTTAATAATTTCTTCTCCAAGGTTTGAGCCTATATCTTCTCTTGGAAGTACAATGTGCCTTACCATTGCACCTAATACTTATCGATATAAAACAATAATTTTAAAAGTAAAATAAAATATTATTTTAAATTTTCTTGAAAATTTTTAAATAGATATATAACACATTTAATCACTTTTTTCTAAAACTTACACCCTTTTTTAAATTTTGCAAAAACATATTTTTGATAAGGCCATTTTCAAATATTTTGTAGAGTAATTGCATCAATTATATAATTTTTTAAAAAAATTAAAAGTAATATATTTATATTTTTTTTGTAGGGAACCCCACAATAACGGAAGTAGATTTCTTTCTCAAGTATTGAATCAAGTAAGAATTCTGGTGTCACATCCCAAATTTTTAATTTATAAAATTGTAAAATTATAGTAAAATTGAGTATCTGACCTAATCATTAAGAGTTAGTGAAATTATTTTTGAGAGTTGAGGTTGATTCTCTTCACTTGCAAATTCTTTTTCTTTTAAAGCCTGTGTCGTCCACCCCTAGCAAATTGTCAGATTTTAGTCTGACTCAAACGCTTTCATTTTTTTTCTCTTCTTTTCCCCTATTGTCATCCCCTTCCATTCTATTTTCTCTCAATTTTCCTTTCTTTTCTCCCTTTTTCTTCTCTTATTTTCTCTTCACCCTTGTGCCGCCCCTTTGTGTTCTCTTCTTCTTTTTTTTTTCTTCTTGCCGAATTACTGATTACTTTGGCCGAATTCCTCTGTATTGCTCAAACTGGTGATTTTATTAAACCTAAAGCAATTGTGCTAAGTTTTTGGAAAATTTGATCAAAATAGCGAATTTTAGACCAAACATTTTTAGTTGATCATTCTAGTGGCTAATATAACCTTCAAGATTCGGCTATAATATTTAAGCCGGGTTTGAGAGGTTACACTTGAAGTTAACATTGTTGAAATGATTTTACTTAAATATCACATTTGATCCAAATAAAACTAAACTAATATCGTAAAACGGATAAAAACACTTATAATTTTAAAAAAAGAAAAGAAAATAGTAACACTTTCAAATAATGAACACATAAGAAAAATTGGTTGGGATTTGTCAACGTGATAGTACTGCAAACACCGTTTACATGCGTTTAAAATCAAAGATGACAAAATCAATCAATTTATTAAATTGATAGAACCCATCTCTAAGCTTGCGGTTCTTTTATTGCTCATGAGTTTGATGAGATTTATTTATTTTTAGTCTTATATTTTATTCAATTTCTCTTAAATATTGAACAGTCATTTAAGCTTAGATGAATCAACAATGTCTTTACTCTCTTACCACCATTTTTTTTAATTATATTGATTTTTTTTTGTCATTTATACCAATTGAAATTGTCGGAAATTTATAGGGATAGCCAAGTCGCTAAATTATTAATAAATTTACGTATTGGTTATTCAACTTCAAAACGTTATATAACGGTCCTTGAACTTTTGAAAGTTTTCATTGAAGTTATTGAACTATTCAAAAGTTTTCATTTAAATCATGGGGCTTCTAAGGGTTTTGTTTTAAGAGCGGGCTCCAAATAACGATTTGAGGATCGGTATGATGAATCAATACCCATTGACGAGTACAAGAACATGCCTTAGACCCAAGTCGATCTATCAATTAGTGTCGGAGATCGGAGAATAAAACTATATGGATTTTGGTTTGTAGATTTGTGATGTTCAGAGTTGTTTTATGAAAAAGGAAACTAAATTGTAAAAGATAAGAGGAAGGACAGCTTCCAATTGTTGCAGGCAGTGCGAACATAGAAATACATAAAGTAGCAATTTTAATAGTTTAGTGACTTAAATGAAAACTTGCAAATAGTTAAAGGACTATTTTATAATTTTTTAAAATTGAGTGATCGATACATAAACTAACTAATACTTTATTAACCTTAAATGTAGTTTATCCAAATTATAATCGAATAGATCTTTCTCTATTATCAACTAAAACCTTTATCAACTAGATCAATTCATATTGATGAATCAAAATTACAGATTTTGGATATTAGAAAAAACAACACAATGATCCGAAACTGACTAAGAAGTACATTTGATATATGTAAACCCTATATGCCCATATTTATTTTATCTAAATAAAATTATTGTTTTTTTTAAAAAATTATTATTATTATTAATCATGAACAATAATAATACAAAAACATGAGATATAATATAAACATATAAATAAATCATTATAAAAATACAAAAATGTCATGCCTGCAGAATAATCTAAAACAAAAATAACAAATTGATAGCAACTGCAATACTCAAATAATTTAGAAACAGACTAGATATGTATCAACTTGATCAAATGGCTGAAATTTGCATCCTAACTTCGTCATCATCAAATCAACATGATGATTAACACCGCTCAACTAAGAAAAAATTGTCAAAAGCCTCAAGACACCAACTACATTTGTGATGCACAAAAGGCGAGTCACAAATTGTCTATCATTATCATCATCTCGAATCTATCATCATCATTATGATCTATCATAATAAAACTCTTCGAAAATGATTCCTAATAGATCTGACGGTATCCTTATATAGACAAATCTCATATATATACACGCCAAAACATGATTAAAAATTAAAAGTAAAAATAAAACATCTACTTTCAAAGAAAACAAATTAGATAAAACAAAAACCACAAAATTGTGAACAAAACCCGTGTATTTAAATTAAAAACAAATCAAAATTAAAAAAAGAATGTTGCAGAACCGCTACTAGCTCGAAAGCTAACGTTGAAGGATTAAAGATTTTTCTATGAAAGAAAATATTTTTTAATTTTTCTTTATGCATAATTATTTATTAAATAAAATTATCTACAATTTTAAAAACTTGTGATGCATACTACAAAGAAATTTATGGTGTAATTTTTTTTTTAACACCTTTTATGACTTAGAGACTGTCCTGTAAGGATTTCCCAATTATAAATCATATGCTATTTGACATCAAATATGGGATCGAAAAATATAACATGATTATCATAATTAGCAAGCTTTTTGCACAGCAAAATTTCTATTTCCAACCTCTAAAAATTAGAACATATGAAGACATGTTTATACTATTCCTTTTATGAAGATTTTCATTAAATTATTTATATATATTGTAGCGACGTAAAAATTTTGGTTTCGGGTCGCTAAATTGTGGCGATTTATTAGAAAACTGGAAATTGAAATTTTGTTTAAAAAATAAACCGGGAGTCGCCACCGATCCTTTTTCTAGGTGTGATCGGACACCTATTAGATTTCTTTTTAAAAGCAAGAAAACGGCCGAGTTAAGGTCTACATTAAAAGCCAGAGAAAAAATTAGGGTTCGGGAGTCGGTTACGCGCGAGGAAGGTATTAGCACCCTCGCGACGCCCAAAATTGGTATCTCATAAACACATGTTGTCTTGATTTTCAAAAATACGAGTTTAATGTAAACTTTAGTTGTGATCCGATTAAAAAGACGAGAAATTTTAATTTATTTCAGTTTTTTTTAGAAGGGTATATCGTTTTAACACGAGTCAATTGACATTCACCCAACATAGCGATGAACTCGATGACTTAATGTTAAATCGATACAATGCCTTGATTATTGAAATTAAATTTGAAAACAAGAATATGATTTTTTTTAATGTAATGTAAAGCAAAATTCAGATGAAATAAATAAAGAGAGAAAAAAACTAGAAATATATTGAAGCAAATAGTAAATGTGACAATAAAAAAACAATAATAATATATGCAAGATTAAACGCAATAATAGTATAAAATACGAGAAAACAATAAATATACGTATATATGAAATGATGTTAAAAGTATGTATATAACGTATGTGAGGAAAATACATATATATATACATGATATATTTAATATGAATATATATAATATACGTATATAATAATATACATGAAATGGCGAAAAGTACATAATATATAAAAAATGTATACATATATAAAAATGTATGAGTAGTAATAAATATACAATAAATAATATTAAGATATATATATATATATATAATATATATATAAATATATATATATACGTTAGAAATAATAATATGAATAAGAAAACCACGTGTATATTACATAAATACACACATACGTATATAAATAACAGTTTTAGAAAAATATAATAGAATATTAGAAGTATACATATAATTAGTACATATATGTACATACATGTAAATGACTAATAATAATAATAAAAGATATACATGTGTAAAATATAATTTTTAAAAAACTCATATACATAATAAAATAATAGTACAAATACTTAATATATGTAACATACACATAATATATACGTATAAACTAAGGGTATATAATAACATATGGTAATAATAATGATAATAATGATTATAATACTAATAATATAAACAAATAAGGAAATACAAATAAAAAGAAAAAAAGGACTAAACTGGAACCAAAAACAAGGTTAAGAGGCAAATTTCGAAAGAAAACAAGAAGAAAAGGTCTATTCGAACACGCTTGCAAATAGTGGGGGTCAAAGAAGCAATTTTCCCAAGTCTTTGAAACGCTGCGTTTGGTCAGGGACTAAATCAAAATCCATCAAAAATTATAGGGCCAAATTGCAAAACCTTAAGAACTTAATTGCAAAAGTCCAGAAAAGCGGAAGGGTCATTCACGCAATTAGACCCTTCCGCAAAAACACACGGATCCCCTGGGCGGGTCGGGTCTGATCGGTTCGGGCAAAAGCAGAACGGCGCCGTTTTGGTTCTAAAGTATTAGCCTCAAAACGGCGTCGTACAAAGGGCCTATAAAAGCAAAATTTTTTTGAAACAAATCATTTTCTCTGAGTTTCAGAAAAAAAAAAGAGAGAGAGAGGAAAAATTCTCTCTGGAGAAGCCCAGAAACCGGCCATAGAGCCGGCCATCACTCCGCCGTGACGCCGCCGTGCCGGCCACCGTAAACGGTGGCCGGAAAATTCTTTAGGTAAGATTTTCCTCTCCTTTTTTTTTTTTTTTTTGCTTTTTTACGGTTTATTTAATATGTGAATGTGTTGTTTATAGTGAAATGGGGACGATATATATATATACTAAGAAATCCGAATGAAAAAAAAGGAAAATAAAATAAATAGACCTTTAGATCGGTCCTTTGTTTTACACTTCTTGCTGTAGATTCGGGTTTTTTCTGTTGAAGCCCCTTCTTGCTATTGATCTCTGTTTTTATATTTTAAAGGAAGAAAAAAAATCCTCACAAAAATCAAAAAGAAAAAAAAAACCCCTTTTTACAATTTTCATTCGGGTTTTATAACCCTTTTTCATCTATTATCCTATTGTTTTACTGTCTTGTCTCTTTGCGGGAAATGGGTGGTCTTTGTAGAGGTGGTTGGGGCCGAGGCAAGTGGAGGCCGAAAGTCGAGGGTGGTTGCGCGCGCGTGGCAAGTGGGGAGGCGCCAAATGCTAGGGTTAGGTGTTTGGGTAGCTAGGGTTTCTGTTCTTGGGCTTAGTGGGCTGTAGTTAAGATGGGTTTTGGATTTCATGTAATGTAGGTGGGTTTGGGTCAGTTGGGTTAGTTAGGAGTGGGCTAAGGGTTTGGGTTAAGTGATGGGGTTTGGGTTTGGGTTTCTGGGTAGTTTAGGTTAGTGGGTTTAAGTTAGTGGGTTAATGGGTATGGGTTATATTTTGGGGACCAAAATTGGTCTGTACAGCTGCCCCTCTTTGCTCATTGTCGTATAACGGTAATGGAGCAAAGACATAAAGAAAGGCCAATTTTGTCCCGTCTTGCCGAGTCTTGACTTCATTGGTGCTCTTCTTGTCCAGGTAGCCTTCTTCCAGTCCACCGCATTTTGTGACTTTGGTTCCATCCACTGCATCTTCTGATGTATGCCTTGTAGCTTCGATCTTCTCTAATGTAACTTCAGGAATATGAAGTTTGTGGCTTCAATCTGCTTCCCTTGTAGCTTCAGAAAGATAAAATCTACAACTTCAATCTGCTCTCCTATCACTTGGTGAGATGAAATTTGTAATTTTCTTCTCAGAACTCTAAAAGGCGAGCTTTGATATCTTCGATCAGTTCCACTGCAACTTCAGGGGATAAGACTTGCAACTTTGACCTGCTTCACTGCGACTTCAGGGGATCCAAATCTAGTGTCTTCCGTCAGCTTCAATCTTTATTCCTTATTCGACATATGATCCTGAGCTCGTCTCATTTCTCGCAATATGAGTTGACTCTTTAGAAACAGAAATTAAAAGCAGAAATTAAAATGCTCAACTCACCTCTCGCAATATGAGTTGATCTTTTGAAAAATAGAAATTAAAAGCAGAAATTAAAATGCTCAACTCACCTCTCGCAATATGAGTTGATCTTTTGAAAAATAGAAATTAAAAGCAGAAATTAAAAGGTTCAACTCACCTCTCGCAATATGAGTTGATAATTTGAAAAGTAGATTTCAAAAACAGGAATTTAACATACCTCAGTTTGCCCTGAGGCTCAACTCACCTCTAGCAATATGAGTCGATTTCTTTGAAAAACAGAAATTGAAAGTACCTCGGCGTGTCCTGAAGCTCAACTCACTTCTCGCAATATGAGTTGATTTTTGACAAACAGAAATGAAAAAGACCTCAGTGTGACCTGAGGTTTGACTCATCTCAATATGAGTCAATTTTTGAAAAGCATAAATTGAAATTAACTCAACATGTGTCTTCGAGGCTTGACTCACCTCTCGCAATATGAGTCAACTTTTGAAACATAAACTAAAACTACCTCAGTGTGTGGCCTAAGGCTCAACTCATCTCTCGCAATATGAGTGGATTTTTGAAACATAAATTGAAGGCAGAAATTTAAAAGGCTCAACTCACCTCTCGCAATATGAGTTGATAATTGAAAAGCAGAAATTAAAAGCTCAAATTTAAAATACCTCAGCTTGTCCTGAGGCTCAATTCACTTCTCGCAATATGAGTTGATTTTGGAACATAAATTGAAATTACCTCAACGTGTCTTGAGGCTCAACTCATTTCTCGCAATATGAGTTGATTTTCATGAATTAAAAACATCAAAATATCAAAACCTGTCCTTTGGTAGAACTCAGGTGTCTTTTCACTTGATTCGATGCGACTCTCATTCCAGACTTCTTGTTCTGCTGGAGTACCTGTATATGTCATGCATGATGTTATCATGATATGCACATGTTTGTCTTTAAATGCCTTTATGTCTACATGATTATGCAGTGCTCCTTAAGCATGTTTGTCGTATGTCCATTTAGCCACGATTGTTCTGCATTCATTACTTCGGCTCTTGACTTTCTCTTTAAGCCATGTACCCGCCTTCAGGCTTTACAAGTAATCAACGTTTCTCAGATATCACTCTTTAGCCCCTGGTTGAACTTTACTCTTGCTTTGAGGCTCTTGTGTTTATCAAATTTTCATCCAAGTAATGTTTAACATTTCTTTTGTTTAGAGCATGTCATTTCACCATTTATCATGCAAATAAACACATAATGAGGTGCATGAAAAAAAGGTCAAGTAGGGACAAAAATGATATCTCATATTCATTTATTTCAAGTGTGGCAAACAAAGGAAGTTAACCAATGAGAGTAAAAATGTCAAAAAGAAAGAAAAGATCATATTCAACGGATACAAATGCTCAAGATATTCAACACATGAACTCTGCCACGTTCCTCAATCAAGAATCTTTTCGAGTCTGGCTCCTTGCATAGAAGATTTTGAGCTTTCAGAGGTGCTTCAAATCATCGTAGTCTCACTGCTTTCATTGTATGGTTTAAAACATCTTGCCTTGTAAGCCAATGTTTGCTTCATTAGAATGCCCTTTGGGGTTTTCATCCTAATCTTTTTTTGTTTAATCAAAGCGCCCTTTTCGGGTTTTCACTGATCCTCTTTTTTTTTTTTTTTTTTTTTAGATGCCCTTTCGGGTTTTCATCTTGACTTTCTTTTTCAAGCATAGTACTTCTTCACCGTGATCCGAGTTCACTGGATTTGGTAGCTCCTTGCCATCCATCTCGTAAGGATCAAAGCTCCTCCCGAGAATGCCTTCTTTACGACGTATGGTCCTTCCCAATTTGGTGTCCATTTTCCTCGCAGTCTTTTTTGTATTGGGAGGATCTTTCTCAAAGACGAGTTCTCCTTCATGGAATTCTCTTGGCCGTATTTTCTTGTCATGGGCCGCAATCATCCTTTTCTCGTACATCATCGCCGTGACAAATGGCCTTTAGACGTTTTCTTCGATGAGGTTCAACCGATCATATCGAGCTCGAACCCATTCTCGCTTCTTCTAACTTTGATTCCATTAAGACTCGCAGAGGGGATCTCAACCTCGATGGGTAGCACACCTTCCATTCCATAGACCGTAGAGAAAGGAGTTGCTCTCAGATGTTGTTCGCACATATGTGCGATATGCAAACAAAGCAAATGGAAGTTTCTCGTGCAATCTTTATACGCCTCGACCATTTTCCCAATGATCCTTTTAATGTTCTTGTTAGTCGCTTCAATGTTCTCTGCTCATCTTTGGGCGATAGGGGCGAGGAGTTATGATGCTTTATTTGGAATTGCTCGCACACTTCTTTCATCATCTTGTTATTCAGATCGCGTGGCATTATCTCGAAATGATTCTTTCAGCAAGCCGTATCGGCAAATGATTTCCTTTTTCAAAACTCGCAAACTGCAGCTTCGTCACATTAGCGAACGGCGGCTTCTATCCATTTTGTGAAGTAATCGATGACCACAAAAATGAATCGATGTCCGTTTGATGCCTTTGGAGAGATTGGCCCTATAACGTCCATGCCCCACATAGCAAAAGGCCACGGAGAGGTCATGACATGAAGAGGAGACGGGGCCACATGAATTTTATCGCCGTAGATTTGACATTTGTGACATTTTCTGGCAAAATTGATGCAGTCACTTTCCATTGTCAGCCAATAATAACCGAGTCTCATGATCTTTCTGGCCATATTGAATCCATTGGCATGTGTTCCACAAATTCCCTCATAGACCTCTGCAAGTATCTTCCTAGCTTCAACGTCATCCACACATCTCAAGAGCATCTGATCCTTTCTTTTTTTGTATAGGATGTCCCCGTCAAGAACAAATCCCACTGCCATTCTTCTAATCGTTCTTTTGTCGTTCTCATTCGCTTGTTCGGGATAGCTTCGATTCTTGATATATTCTAGGATATCGTGGAACCATGGACGCCCGTCTGCTTCTTTTTCAATGCTACAACAGTGTGCAGGGACCTCGTATATGCTCATTTTGAGGGGCATTATTTCTGCTTCTTTACTTGCTTTGAACATTGATGCCAAAATGGCGGTGGCATCACCAGTTGGTTTTCTTCTCGTGGGAAATAGTGAAAAGTTACTTCTTTGAATTCCTTGATCAATTCAAACACTAAATCATTGACTTAATCAATTTTGGATCCTCACTTCCCATTCTCCACGGATTTGGTAAATCACTGAAGCCGAGTCTCCGTGACACCTCTAGGATTTTGATGTTTCGATCAATAGCTGCACGAAGCCCATGATACAAGCCTCATATTCTGCGATATTATTGGTACAAAAGAAGTTCAGTCTTGTAGTGAATGGATAATGATTCCCCTCTGGTGATACCAAGATGGCTCCGATTCCATGCCCCAAAGCATTCGACGCACCATCAAAGCACATCTTCCATGACTTCTCGTTTGATGACTCTGGTTCCATTTCTGTGATGCACATTAAGTCTTCGTCTGGGAAATCAAATCTTAAAGGCTCATATTCCTCTGTCGTTCGAGTTGCTAGAAAGTCGGCTATTGCGCTTTCTTTTATTGACTTCTGACTTACATAGGCAATGTCATACTCCGAAAGGAGGATCTGCCATCGGGCCATTCTTCTTGATAGTGTCGGCGATTCCATCATGTATTTTATCGGGTCCAGATTTGAAATCAACCATGTCGTGTGATACAACATGTATTGTCTGAGTCTCCGAGCTACCCAAACCAGAGCGCAACAAAATTTTCAATAGACGAATACTTTGCCTCATATTCAGTGAACTTTTTGCTGAGGTAATAGATCGCCTTTTCTTTCTTTCCGTCTCGTCGTGTGTTGCCCCAAGAGATGCAACCCATTGAATTTTCGAACACCACAAATACAAAATTAAAGGTCTTCCCGAGTTGGCGGTACTAGCACCGAGGACTAGACAAATATTGCTTTATCTTATCAAAGGCCACTTGGCATTCCTCATTCCATTCTCCAGGGTTATATTTTCGCAGAAGTCGAAAGATCGGGTCACATTGGTTGGTAAGTTGAGCGATAAATCGGGCGATGTAGTTTAATCTCCCTAAAAATCCTCTAACTTCCTTTTGCGTGCGCGGGGGTGGCAACTCTTGAATGGCCTTTATTTTATCTGGATCAACCTCGATACCTCTTTTACTGACAATGAAGCCTAGAAACTTCCCTGAGGTAGCCCCGAACGTACATTTGGCTGGATTAAGCTTTAACTGGAACTTTCTCAGCCTGTCGAACAACTTCTTCAAGTTTACTATATGCTCTTCTTCCCCTCGGGATTTAGCAATCATATCGTCGACGTAGACCTCTATTTCTTTATGCATCATGTCATGGAATAACGTTACCATAGCCCTCTGATATGTTACCCCAGCATTCTTTAACCCGAATGGCATCACCTTGTAGCAGAATGTTCCCCACATTGTTATGAAGGTAGTTTTCTCCATGTCTTCAGGGGCCATCTTGATCTGATTATACCCCGAGAATCCATCCATGAAAGAAAACAATGAATGCTTTGCTTTGTGTTTGTCCACCAACGTATCAATATGTGGTAAGGAAAATTATCCTTTGGGCTGGCTCGATTCAAGTCACGGTAGTCCACACACATTCGTACCTTGCCATCTTTCTTTGGTACCGGAACTATATTAGCCACCCATTCTGGATATTTGGAGGCTTGTAAGAAACCAGCGTCAAATTGCTTCTTGACTTCCTCTTTTATTTTCAGCAGCATTTTGGGTCTCATCCGTCTTAATTTTTGCTGGATGGGCTTGCATTCTGGCTTTAATGGGAGCTTGTGGACCACTAAATCTTCATCTAGCCCTGGCATGTCCTGGTATGACCATGCGAAAACATCTTTGTATTCGCAGAGTAGAGCGATCAAATTATGCCTGGTGCTCTCTCGAAATAGAAGTCCCAATCTTCACTTCTTGTTTCCTTTCTTCAGTGCCCAAGTTTATTGTTTCCACAGATTCTTCATGAGGCAAAATCTGTTTATCCTCTTGTTCCACCATTCTTAACAATTCAGGAGACGAGACGTAATCTTCAGCATTTTCTTCAGCTTCAAATTCTCCTAAACAAACAGCCTTCTCAAAATCGATTTCAAGACTCATGAACGGGTTTGTTCATGTCATCGATATCCGAGCACCAAAAGTTGAATGGAAAAAGAAACTATAGAGGGGCATCCAAGTATTGGAATCAACAAAGGAATATTATGGCATGGAATGTGGCAAATGTGAATATGGGCTATGAAATGAGAAAATGATTATGAAATTAGCGATAATGCGAAAAAAAATCGTGACAAAATGCATCTTCATTGATATTCATTTAAATGATAAAGAGCGAATGCACGCTCTTACAAAAGAATTCTATTATATCTAAAGACACAATAGAAGGTTAATGTTTAGCATTACTCAAGACTTATAAACTACAAGAAGCTCCTCGAAGTCCAATTGTTCAACATGAAACCGGGGAGGGCAAGGCGTATCCTCGAGACATCTTTACTTGTACCACCCCTTTGTCAATGACATTTATACTCGACATTCTCAAAACCCCTTTCAATTATCCTCGGCATATTTCGTGGATCGTCTTGTCCAGGGTATATCATTCCCATGAGACGTAAATGTTTTTGACAAAGGAGGGTATTCTATTGGTTCCCATTCGGTTCTCACTAAAAGTTCTTACAATCCTTCTCTCCCGATCCTTCTTCCACTGTCTTCTTCTTTGACGCATATCAGTCGAACCCCAAGCCGTGTCATCGGGCTTTGTGGTGCACCGCTTTAAAGCCCGACTATTCCTTGCAAATGTCCGCCTAAACCTCTTCTTGCTCGAGCTCCTCTTCCTACGGTCAATTTGACACCCATTCGGTATTTCTCGGCGATCTCGATCGGGATTCTGCTTTCCTCTCAAAGAACGAAAAGTGGCATTCACAAATTCAAGGGATCGAAAGGAACACTCCATCGCGTCTTTGCTTACTTCAAGATATGGCGCATCAGCAGAGATAGACGCGACAATATCTTCTTCACCCTCAACTGTGACTAGACAGCCATCCATGATAAATTTCATTTTTTGGTGGAGGGATGATGGGACCGCTCCAGCAGAATGGATCCAGGGTCTTCCTAAAAGGCAGTTATAAGAGGGTGTAATGTCCATGACTTGGAACTCAACATCATAAATGTAAGGGCCCACTTCTAGAGGGATCTCAATCTTTCCCATAACTTCACGCCTCGTCCCATCGAATGCCCTTACTGTGGAATGACAGGGCCTTAAATAGGACAAATCCATCGGTATTCTGGAAAGTGTGGCCAATGGCATAACATTTAATGCTGACCCATTATCGATGAGCACGTTCGGTATTATGTAGCCCTTGCAGCGAGTCGTGATATGCAGCGCTTTCACCGATCCTCTACCGTTTGGCGGTATCTCATCATCACTAAAAGAGATGAAATTGTCCGCATTCAAATTGTTTACCCACCTATCAAGCTTTTCAACGGATATGTTATTAGCCACATAAGCTTGATTTAACACCTTCAATAAAGCATTCCGGTGTGGCTCAATTTAATAAGAGAGATAAACTCGATTTCATACTGGCTGCTTACTCAATTGTTCCACCACACTATACTCACTGTGCTTGATAAACTTCAAGAATTCTTGAGCTTCTTCCTCATTCACAGGCTTTTTGGTTTCTTGCACGGGTGGAATTTCTTGCTCGACTTCAACTTCGTGCATCACTGCTTTCCCTTTTTGCTTCAAATCGCTACTTTTCTTTGTCGGTTCAATTTCTTTAGAATAGCATCTCCCACTGCGGGTGAAGTGACCCACTTCCCGACGCTTCGATTCTGGCTTGTGTTTTTCACTTTCGGTGTGTTACGATGTTGACATCGATTTCCAAGGTACCGCCTTGTCATTTTTGTAAGGAAAAGGAGATGGTATTTCAATGATCATCTTTGGTTTCACTGGCTCCCTCTTCGCGTCATAGTATATCACCAATGGTCGATCAGCGCTATAAGGGGGACCTGATGATTGATTGTCAGAGGCACATATTTCTCCACTATCGGCCTCTTCGGCTTTACAAAAAATCCCTATCTCCTTGTTATCCATCATACTTTGTAACAATCTTCTGAATTCATCACAGGACTGAATGTCGTGTCCTTCGACGCCATGGAACTCGCAAAAACTGTGACTCTTTGCATCCCTTCCTTCGAATACTCCGTTAAAAGGACAAAGCAACCCTTTTTCAACTAGCACCTCCCAGATTCTCTGCAGAGGTGTTCTTACTTCAGAAACCCATCTTTTACTTCGTCGTTTATCTTCTTCTTCTACTACGCTTACATTCCCTTCGGTGTGATTTGGGAATGGATTTTCGGCCGTACTGCTAGTACCATCGAATCTCAAAATACCCGCATCAATGAGCCCTTGAACTCTCCTTTTGAAAGCCAGACAGTTCTCGGTAGAATGCCCCTGGTTCCCCGCATGGTATGCACAACTAGCGTTTGGATCGTACCATTTTGGATATGGAGGTTTAAGGGGTGCCATGTAGTGGGGAGAGATCAGTTGTTTTTCCAAGAGCTTTGGGTATAGCTCCCCATATGACACAGGGATGGGAGTGAATTGAGGTCTCTCAGGATTAGGCCTTGCTGGTCTTGGCTCATTTCTGGGTTGGTTTTGAACGGGTGCAGTGTTTTGTGAAAAAGTGGTGACGGGTCTTTGGTTGTTCATAGGCGTATCTGTGGTAGGAGGGAGGTGGTATTTGGTAGTAAGGGGTTTGAGGAGGATAATGGAAATTTGGAGGTGGAAAATTTCTGGTCGGGGTTGGTTAGGATATGAGTTAGAGGCATAGCGGTTTCCCATCCCGACCATGTGGGTTTCTCGGTTCCTTCTTTTCATAGGCGCGCCCTTTTTCGAACCTTCCAACCTTCCATTCTACCGCTCTTAACGGCGTTCTCTATGAGCTCCCGGATATTACAATATCTGCAAACTCCTTCGTGGCACTTCCCACTAGTTTGTCATAAAACGGCGCTTTTAAGGTGTTGATAAAGAGAACGGTTATCTCCGCTTTTGTTAGTGGAGGTTCCACTTGGCCGAGACGTCTCTCCATCTCTCAATCATCTTGTCTAAAGGTTTCGACGGCTTTTTCTCCATCATTTGTAAGGTCATCCGGTCCGCACCATGTCCGATGCGTGCTTGTATTGTTCGCAGAATCACGGATGCCAAGTCTTTCCAGATCTAATCTTTTCCTTGCTGAGCTGGTTGTACCAACGGAGGGCTGACCCTGTTAGACTATCTTGGAAGCAATGTATAAGTAACTTATCATCGTTCACGTAGCCAGTCATTTTTCGACAGAACATGATGAGATGTGCTTTTGGGCACCTAGTCCCATCATACTTCTCAAAATCAGGCACCTTGAACTTCGGAGGCAAAATTAGATCTGTACTGCATCGAGTTCCTTGGCACCTAGCTCGGAGAAGACCTCAGTGCCCTCTATTGCTTTGAGTCTTTCCTCCAGACTCTTATATTTCGCGTCATGGTTATCCAATTTCAATTTGGCTACTTCTGCGGGGTTGTCTAGATCTGGAACTAGGGGATCAGCAGGACTGGCCCCTGGGTTCGACGCGAATATTCCCGGCCCCAAATTAGTGGGTGGAGCAGGTGGCATAGGTCGATGTTCCAAGCCTGTGGGTTCTCCTTGAGCATACCCTCTCTGTGTTGTATATGCGGGTGGTGGAGTGAATCCCGGAGGATAAAGTGGATCCTGATCGTGGTGAATTCTCGATTGAGGTTCCATGACATCGGGATTCTGCATGGGTCCCTTTCCCTTGACCAAAGTTGTCATCATCTCCATCATTTTTGCCATCTGATCTTTTTGCTCAAGTGACTCCTCTCGAGATCTTACCATTAGACCTCTCGTCTCTTGTTGCAATTTAGCCAGTTGCTCTTGTAATTCCTTTTGAGCCCTTTCCATCCTTTCGATTCTCTCATTGAACTCAGCTTCCATTGCCCTAGTTTGTCGACGCGTTCTGTATAAATGTCGTGATTCCAGTCTTGAAGTCTTGCAACTGCGGATTATATGACTCTTTTAGTTTCGGTGGATGATTATGGTGATATGTACATGCGATGAATGAATGAATGAGTATATGAATAAATGAATGTCCAAAGAAATAAATGATGCATAAATGTTAGTTATGAGTAAATATGCAAGAATTTAGTGTTGATTTCAAGATAGCCCCATATGTAGGCATTTCATTTATCAGAAGAGTACATTACAAAAGTTTTCATTTTTCCACCAGATTACACAAATTTCTAGCCACATTGCCTTGTTTCTTCACTTGCTCTAAAAATTACGATATGCTCGATCTCTCTGCTCGGAGGAATTGTGGCAAATCGAGAACTTCGGCTTCATCCGATAATTGAACAACTTGCATAGCCGCTTGGCGAATTTCATTAATCAAGAAGTTAAAATTTGCATTTCCTTTTCTTGAGAGTTCCTTCAGACGCGCATGCATGTCTCTATCGTCTCGATCATTCTTTTCTTCTAGAGCCTTCTGGAGGTTATCTAATTGTTGTTGTTGACGAGATTGTAGCATATTTTCTAAATCTCGTACTCTCCTTTTTAATTCTCGATGTTCAGACTGACTATTCGCAAATTCTGCATTCACCATTTCGTACTCGGCATTCTTCCTTCTCAACTCTATTGCAGCGCGCGCGGCCTTTTCCTCTTCTCTCTTTGCTTTTCCCTTCCAAAACTCTATTCCTCCCTTGATGTTACTAATTTCTTCCTTCCACTCAGCTGTCGATTTGCCCAATCCACTATTCTTTATAGTGTTTCTTAATTTCTTGTTTTCCAAATGAAGGTCCCTTAAGTCGTTTCTCACGATCTCGGCCTCCCTTTGTACTTTTTCAGTTCTGGACCTTTCAACCTGAACTTCAATCTTCAGCTGATAGTTTTCTTCTTGAAGGGCATTGAGGTCCCTAGACATCTTAGCTTTTTCTTGCTCGAATTCTTATCTAGCTATTTCCAATTCGGATGGCATTTCCTCCAAAAAGGGATTTTGGGCAGTGTAATTTGTTGATGATATTTGCTGACTACTTACCCGTTGCCTTCTCCATATGTCATAGTCTTGGGTAAGGGTATCAGCATATAAGACTAGTTCCATGAAATGAATTTCCTTCCAAGACTTTGCAATGTCTTGGACTCTCTTCATATATCCTCACCCATGAAGCTTAACTCGAATGCGCTAATCCTCCAGATTGCGGGTATAAATTGTCGCAAGAAAATTGCCTTTGGACTAATAGCGGAGCGTATCCAACTCCTCCCATAACTTTGAGTAAAGGTACCCCATCTTGGCCTCCACATTTGTATAGCAGGACTGAAGGACGGATCCAGGGTGCTCTCCACGTTATATCCTCGGCGTGAAGATTCTGAAAGACTGATACCCAATGTTGCTCGGTGACTTCTCTCGGCCATTCTTTCTTGAGGTAAGCTTCTAGCGAGGCGAATGTTTTTGAAAACATGTGGAATGGAGTGCGCTCTACTTTCCAAAAATGACTGAAAATCCAAACATTGAGCAGCTGTGCACACCCGATAAATCGTCCCTTTCCTACTCTTCGACAAGTGCTCAAGGACCTGAATGTCTCGGCTAAGATAGTCGGGACATGGTTGACTCCTTGTTTTAGCCTTTCAAGAAATCAAATCATCACGACTTCAATATGTCCGAGAACTTTCGGGAAAATGACCAAACCATAAATGGCCAAGGCAAACAGATTGACTCTCTTCAATGTGTCCGGATGACTCAGAACCAATTCTCGTAAGGAAGACCATGGAATGCAAACGGTTTCATTCTTCTTTTTTATTTGTTTTTCGGCCCATGCATCGGTCATGTCCATCAGTCTTACTAATTTTTTTCCTAAAGGTCAATGGCTTAGGCTCCTTCACGTATATCTTGCCGAATTGCACATTATCGATACGAGTAAAAAGCAACATACTCTTCTATGGTTGAGTCATGTCCTCTTGATTGAATGTAAAGCACCGATAAGTCGGGTCCCAAAATCGAACCATGGCTTGAATCAACTGTTCGTCTACACGAATGGTGATCAAGTGAGCTATATCTCCATACCTCTCGGTGAAAATGCCCCTAGTGTCTGAATCCCATTGGTTCCAAACTCGCACCAAATCCTCAAGGTTATTTTGGCGGACATTCACGCTTGTATGTTCGGGCAAATTGGCAACACTCCTTCCACTAGGTCTGTCCCCTTTTCTCTCTGAGTTTTTAAAGACCATTCTCGAATCACGGCATTCTTCTCGGTTATTTGTGTAATTGGCTCCTCCATCAAAAACCCGTTCTTTGGCAACTATCCTTTAATCAACACCTTCCTAACGTGATGCCTATGATGCATGATGAAAATAAAAATAAAAACAAACAAACTTGGTTAGTAACAACACAAATATGATTTGAGAAACGAATTAAACTACTCAACCCAATTTTTACACAAACAGCGTAAATAAAAGGCAAAAAGGCATTATCCCCGTGTACTTATTTTGGTGGCTATAAGCGGACAGAGGTTCGGTATGGCTCTAATTGGATGGCTCGTATGGTTCATTATATGCGGGTTTGGTTCTGAGACAGTACTCGAATCGTTCGTGCTGCAGTCGCTCTACTAAGACTAGTCTGAAGCCTCGGTCGTAGCTCATCATAAGCTCATGAGTTCAATTCGAGGGATTACATTTACTTATGCCTATGCGGAGGGACAAGTTAACTCACGAAAGCATAAGTCATATGTAGCCCGAAAGTATTCACTAGCCTGTGCGGAGGGACGAGTTAACTCACGAAGCGTAGCGCGTTACTTTCACTTAAACGGACGGAGCCCGGTTTAGAGCTCATGTTATGCAAAATGCAAGTGCACGGTGTGGGGAAAAACTCATGAACCTTTACGTTTATTTAGAGAGACTAAACTAGAATTAAAACCATAAAAACTGAAAAACAAATAACAAGTTAGAAGAAATATTTACAACATGCTACAAATGCATGAATTTTTGAAAACGAGATTTTCGGATCACGACCAAATATTTATTTTGAGCAAGGAAATTTGAAAACTTTGACAAAACGTGTTTAATTCAACTCGACTACAGACCGAACTCCCGAGTGGAGTCACCAACAGAGTGACGACGTAAAAATTTTGGTTTCGGGTCGCTAAATTGTGGCGATTTATTAGAAAATGGAAATTGAAATTTTGTTTAAAAATAAACCGGGAGTCGCCACCGATCCTTTTTCTAGGTGTGATCGGACACCTATTAGATTTCTTTTTAAAAGCAAGAAAAAGGCCGAGTTAAGGTCTACATTAAAAGCCAGAGAAAAAATTAGGGTTCGGGAGTCGGTTACGCGCGAGGAAGGTATTAGCACCCCCCGCGCGCCCAAAATTGGTATCTCATAAACACATGTTGTCTTGATTTTCAAAAATACGAGTTTAATGTAAACTTTAGTTGTGATCCGATTAAAAAGACGAGAAATTTTAATTTATTTCATTTTTTTTGAGAAGGGTATATCGTTTTAACACGAGTCAATTGACATTCACCCAACATAGCGATGAACTCGATGACTTAATGTTAAATCGATACAATACCTTGATTATTGAAATTAAATTTGAAAACAAGAATATGATTTTTTTTAATGTAATGTAAAGCAAAATTCAGATGAAATAAATAAAGAGAGAAAAAAACTAGAAATATATTGAAGCAAATAGTAAATGTGACAATAAAAAAACAATAATAATATATGCAAGATTAAACGCAATAATAGTATAAAATACGAGAAAACAATAAATATACGTATATATGAAATGATGTTAAAAGTATGTATATAACGTATGTGAGGAAAATACATATATATATACATGATATATTTAATATGAATATATATAATATACGTATATAATAATATACATGAAATGGCGAAAAGTACATAATATATAAAAATGTATACATATATAAAAATGTATGAGTAGTAATAAATATACAATAAATAATATTAAGATATATATATATATATATAATATATATATATATAAATATATATATATACGTTAGAAATAATAATATGAATAAGAAAACCACGGGTATATTACATAAATACACACATACGTATATAAATAACAGTTTTAGAAAAATATAATAGAATATTAGAAGTATACATATAATTAGTACATATATGTACATACATGTAAATGACTAATAATAATAATAAAAGATATACATGTGTAAAATATAATATTTAAAAAAGCTCATATACATAATAAAATAATAGTACAAATACTTAATATATGTAATATACACATAATATATACGTATAAACTAAGGGTATATAATAACATATGGTAATAATAATGATAATAATGATTATAATACTAATAATATAAACAAATAAGGAAATACAAATAAAAAGAAAAAAAGGACTAAACTGGAACCAAAAACAAGGTTAAGAGGCAAATTTCGAAAGAAAACAAGAAGAAAAGGTCTATTCGAACACGCTTGCAAACAGTGGGGGTCAAAGAAGCAATTTTCCCAAGTCTTTGAAACGCTGCGTTTGGCCAGGGACTAAATCAAAATCCATCAAAAATTATAGGGCCAAATTGCAAAACCTTAAGAACTTAATTGCAAAAGTCCAGAAAAGCGGAAGGGTCATTCACGCAATTAGACCCTTCCGCAAAAACACGCGGATCCCCTGGGCGGGTCGGGTCTGATCGGTTCAGGCAAAAGCAAAACGGCGCCGTTTTGGTTCTAAAGTATTAGCCTCAAAACGGCGTCGTACAAAGGGCCTATAAAAGCAAAATTTTTTTGAAACAAATCATTTTCTCCGAGTTTCAGAAAAAAAAAAGAGAGAGAGAGGAAAAATTCTCTCTGGAGAAGCCCAGAAACCGGCCATAGAGCCGGCCATCACTCCGCCATGACGCCGCAGCGTTTGGCCATCAGAAGTGGTGGCTTTAAAATTCTTTAGGTAAGATTTTCCTCTCCTTTTTTTTTTTTTTTTGCTTTTTTACGGTTTATTTAATATGTGAATGTGTTGTTTATAGTGAAATGGGGACGATATATATATATACTAAGAAATCCGAATGAAAAAAAAGGAAAATAAAATAAATAGACCTTTAGATCGGTCCTTTGTTTTACACTTCTTGCTGTAGATTCGGGTTTCTTCTGTTGAAGCCCCTTCTTGCTATTGATCTCTGTTTTTATATTTTAAAGGAAGAAAAAAATCCTCACAAAAATCAAAAAAAAAAAAAACCCCTTTTTACAATCTCCATTCGGGTTTTATAACCCTTTTTCATCTATTATCCTATTGTTTCGCTTTGTCTCTTTGCGAGGAATGGGTGGTGCTTTGCAGAGGTGGTTGAAGCGAGAGGCAAGTGGAGGCCGAAAGTCGAGGGTGGTTGCGGCGGCGGGGGCAAGTGGGGCGCGCCAATGCTAGGGTTAGGTGTTTGGGTAGCTAGGGTTTCTGTTCTTGGGCTTAGTGGGCTGTAGTTAAGATGGGTTTTGGATTTCATGTAATGTAGGTGGGTTTGGGTCAGTTGGGTTTAGTTAGGAGTGGGCTAAGGGTTTGGGTTAAGTGATGGGGTTTGGGTTTGGGTTTGGGTTTCTGGGTAGTTTAGGTTAGTGGGTTTAAGTTAGTGAGTTAATGGGTATGGGTTATATTTTGGGGACCAAAATTGGTCTGTACATATATATATAACATTTATGAATTTTGTTTTAAAGGTTTCATTATTTGATATTTTTAATTAAATTAATATCTTATTTATTCGTGACATGAAATTAATAAAATAAATAAATAATAAAACAAATATAATAGCATTCCCAATTAATTGATGTTCAACAATATTTCTTAATAAGATGTTAACAAAAGTTATATTTAGTATTACTTTTTTTTTTAATGATGTTCCTAAAACTATACACTTTTAATGCATATATAAATATTTTTCTATTTTTTTTTTGAAAATTAATCTCATTATATGTGATTATCATATATGTTCTTTTTGATACAATGTTTAGGACTACTTATAGTCCATCTCCAACCGTTAAATAGGATGATAATATGTTTCAGCACACTCGAACCCACGTCTTTCTGCATTGACAATAATATCAATACCAATCGAGTTAAAACTCAATCAACATTTTTACCTCAATATAATTCAATTCCAGCTTGGCCTGAAATTACATATTAATTTATCTGTCCCGAATTCGACTTGAAAAATTAAAGCTACACTCAAATTTGACCCAACGTAATATGCAACAATTTTAATTTTAATTTTTTTACATTTTATCATAATAGAATAATAATTTTATTATTTTTTTAATAATACTATTAATTATTTTTAAGTACCGCAAGTATCAATATAAATTTTATTATATATTTTAAATTAATATTTTATTATATAAAAAGGACTTGATTAATTAAAAAATTGGTAATTTTCTTGAAGCGGGCAGGTTTTTCTTGAAGCGGGCAGGTTTTTCTTAAACCGGACTTGATTAATTAAAAAATTAAATCGGCCGTCTCCAAACCCGATTTCAAAAATAAAAAAATCCCAACACTATAGGATCGGGTCAGTTTGCAACGTGTCGGGTGCATGTTTTTCCATCCGATCATAACCCAATTGAAGACTATAAATAGACAGATCTTGATCTCATATACAAACATCCCATCCCCATCGCATTCTCTAAGCTTTTCAATGGAGATTTTAATGAAAATATGTCTCCTATTCCTTTGTAGCTTCATTTCCTACTTCGTTAACATGTTTTTTCAGAAGAGAAATCAACATTGCTATATGTTGGGTTACGAGTGTTTCAAGGCTGTCGATGACAGAAAGCTCAATACTGGTGCCTGTGTGAGAGTTGTGGTGAGGAACAAGAAACTTGGTCTGGACCAATACAGGTTTCTTTTAAAAACCCTTGTTAGTTCTGGTCTTGGTGAAGAAACTTATGGTCCAAGGAATGTTGTTGTAGCGACGTAAAAATTTCGTTTTCTTCCGGTCGCTAATTGAGGTGATTTATTAGAAATTTGAAACCCGACTTTTAATTTTATTAAAAAAAGGGAGTCGCCACCGATCTTTTTCTAGGTGTGATCGGACACCTAATAATTCATCTCATTCTTTTTCTTTTTTTTTTTTAAAAGAAAATTTATTCTTGAACAAAAATGAAGGCCAAATTTGGGTCTACGCGAAAATTTAGAGAAAAATAGGGTTCGGGAGTCGGTTACGCACGAGGAAGGTATTAGCACCCTCGCGACGCCCAAAATTGGTATCTTTATTAAACTTGTGTTGTCTTGATTTTTAAAAGTACGAATTCAATTTGACATTTAATCGTGATCCAATTGAAAAATGAGAATTTTTAGTTTTCGTTTTTTTTTTTTAAGGGTGTTCTGTCTTTAACACGAGCCGACGAATTTCACCCAACATAGCGATGAAATCGATGGCTTAATGTTAAATCGGTACATTGCCTTATTTATTGAAATTAAAAAACATGAATAAACTCTTTAAAGTAGTGAATAGCAAGATGATACAAAATGGGCAGGAAACAAAAAATAACAGAGTTAGAAATACATCGGAACAAATAATAACTATTATAAGGCCCAAATTCTACCCGGGCCCAATGAACCAAATAAATAAATAGAGTCCAAATTACAAAACTAAAAATCTAGCCCAACAAGCCCAAATCAACCCTAGCCCACTAAACATTTTCCAGCAAAAAAAGAAAGGAGGAAACCCTAGCCGCTCCTCCCTTGACCACCACATGACGCCATCATGCTTTGCCACTTTGCCATTGCTGGCCACCGTGCTTCTTTGACACCACCTGTAAATCAAGACCCACACGCAACAAAGAAAGAGACAATAAAAAAACGACAAATAGAAAAAAAATATAGTTTTGTAATAGTCTATAAAGAAGAATGATAGTCATTTTAGTTTTTGGTCTCTTCTTCTCCATGGACTAAGATCCGAAAAGCAAGAAATAGAAGTAAAAAATATGTGTTAATTTTGATTTCTTTCTTTCTTCTTTGGTTTCTCTGTTTCTTTTTACTTTTATATTTTCTGTTTACGAATCGATCTTCAAGGCATAAAGAAGAGCAAGAGAAAGGAGGGAAAACCTTACCTGAAACCGGCGATCTCATTGTCGGAGGTCCTACCTCTGGCGTCGGGATCGGAACGCGGAGGGTGAGGGTCTCTATTTTCGGTTCTCTTCGGGTCAAATGGACAAGGCCATCGAACTCACTTTGAAATGGGGCTAAAAATGCCCATTTACGCGACGCCGGCCAACGGTCACCATGGTGGTGCGACGGACGGCGGTTGATGGGGGATTTTGGTCGACCATGGGAAAAGGGAGAGGGAGAGAGTAAAAAGAACTCTCTGTGTTTTTTTAAGGGAATGCAGAAATAAAATTGGCCTTAATAAAAAATATGAAATGGCAGCATTGTTTTCAAGGCTAAAGTGGGTCATTTGCACTATGGGTCCCTCAGTTTTGCTACCCGTTTTCAATATCCCCATTTGGTTCTTAATTTTGCGTTTTAATTTGGCCCCATAGATTTTACGCTAGTTGCATTTTGGTCATGCATGATATAAAGCGCATAAGGGCTGGGATATTCTCCTAATAAGTCCCTCTTTCTCTGCATACATTCTATTCGGACCCTCTTTCGTTTAAAATTCATCACTTTAGTTGTATTTTATTTTTAATTTAATCCCTAACCTACTAATATCAAACTATTTTGTACATTTTACTTATTTATTTTTTAGAAGAACATGTATTCTATTAAACGATTATATATTTTATTTATTTTGTTTTATATATATATATATATATATATATATATTAGTTCTTAAAAAGTACATTCTATGTATCATTTATTTAAAATTGAGTTATGGTATTCTTTTCAAATTGTTTTATTGTACATTATTCTAGGTTATGAATATACATCTTCTTAATTAGACACTTTAAACGGTCTTATTACATATCATTTTTAATTATCTTGTATATTATTTATTTTATGTTTTTATGTATATACCATGTATTTTAAAGTTTTACATATTTTAAATTTTTATATATATCATGTAGTTAAAATTATTTTATATGTTATTTATTCAAAGTTTTATATATAGTTTATTTCAAATTGTTTTACTAGTATTTACTTTAAGTTTATCTATATCATTTATTTGAGATTTCTTCTTATTTATTCGTTTTGAATTATTCTTATACATTGTTTGAAACTATTATTTACTTGAAATTGCTCTATGTTATTTTATTTTATTTCATCTTTTGATTGTTAAGATTAGAATTTAAGTGACATATGATATATGATTATTACCATTGTGTGTATTAGATTCGTTTATTCGTATTTTCGTTATAGCCATTTGCTTGTATAATATTGTATTCGTGTTGTTATTCCGTACTCCATGTTATATTTTTGTTTTATCTAGTTTAAATCATATTATACATTAACCCAACATACTTGCCCGAGTTGGATTGTTTGATTTTTTTTTTATTCCAAACAAATAACATACGTCGTTTAAATACCGTATTCGCTACTATTCAAAAACGAAAATTTCCAAATAAGGCAATGTTTTGTATTTTGGAACATCGAAGAATTGTGCCCTAACTTACGGGGTTTCGGTTCCCTCGTTGATTCTAAATAGCTAAATATCCTTTTGAGTTTTAAAATACACAAAATTCCAATCAAAATTAAAGACGACCTTACGTTCGGGAATTCGTGGTATTGTGTCCTAACTTACGGGATGTGATACTCTGATATCTCGAGATAAGGAAATCTTTAGTAATTGTTTTGAGCTGATTCAAGCATTTTAAAAAAAAAATTGATGTTAATAAAAAAGATCACATTTTAAAATCCCTACCCGATTTCCAACTTTCGACATTAAGACATTAACTAATCAATTCGGTACCAATCTTTGGGCGTGTCGAGGGTGCTAATCCTTCCTCGCACGTAACTGACTGCCGAACTTATTCTCTTGAATTTCGTAGACCAAAAATGCCGTTTTAGCAAACTAAAATTGTTTTATTAAAAACAAAGGTGATCCGATCACACCTAATAAAGATCGGTGGCGACTCCCGTTTTAATTTTCACTTTCAAACAAAGTCGATTCCCGTTTTCAAAAAAATGGTTTCGACAACTATGACAATGATATTTAAACAATAACAACGTATGCGATATTAAACATGATGACAATATTATTGAACGAACATATATATAAAATATATAATACTAGATTAAAAATATGTACGTAAAAATAATATAATATAAAGAGGAAAAATAATGATAATATAATTGTCGAAACCATTTTTTTGAAGAAACGGGAATCGACTTAGATTTTGAAAATGAAAACGAATAGAGGAGTCGCCACCAATCCTTTTTGATAAGGTGTGATCGGGTCACCTCACATTAATCATTTTAATAAAAGTTAAGATTTACTAAAATGATAATTCTTGGTCTACAAAAATCAGAAAATGAGTTCGGGAGTCGGTTACGCACGAGGAAGGATTAGCACCCTCGATACGCCCAAAAATTGGTACCTAGCTGATTAATTAGTGTCTGAGTGTCGAAAACTTGAAAACTTGAAAGAATTTAAAATACGATTCTTCTTTATAAAAATGCTCAAATGTTAAAGACCATCTCGTCTCAAAATATGAAATGTCACATCCAGTAAGTTAGGACACGACATCTTGAATTTTCGAGAGCGAGCTTGCCTTTTATATAAAATTTGTGTATTTTAATTTATTAAAAGGGTATTCGATTATTCAGAGTAAATGAGAGAAATCGAAACCCAGTAAGTTAGAGCACGCTTTCTCGAATTCTCAAACACTGAATATTGCCTTTATTTTAAAACAAATTCTTATTTCGAGGTGACAAAATGTCATACTCGGTAAGTTAGGGCACAACACTTTGTATCTTCGAGAATAAGCATTTTTCAAAACTCGTATAGCGATTTAAAAGAGTATTCCGTCATTTAGGTTAAATGAGAAAAATCGAAGCCCAGTAAGTTAGGGCACAATTTTCTCGAATTGTCTAAATACGAAACTTATTTTATTTTAGAAAACACAATTATAAGTCAAGTAAAGGACCAATGTAATCATAATCACAAGGTGAAATGAGAAACAAATCACAGGATTAACATGCATAATAATAACAGAGGTGGTGATATAAACAATAATAATGACGAATAATGTAAATTTGCAGATATATTGAGACACATATGAATAAACGAATGAACATAATGTCTAAAGCGTAATAATAACGAAAATATGAATAAGAAACGTAAATAACTAAGTAATGAGAAAATAAGTAAAAAAGATAATAATAATAATGCAATGATAGTAAGAAAGAAAAAAGGTGATAACAATAATATGTCAAATAATAAAAATTAATAATAATAATAAATATAGTAAGAATAATAGCAAGAAAATACAAATTAGAGGTAAATACATAATACGTACATATTTGAAATAATCATAATATTAAAAACAATTATTAATAACTATATAAATAGATATATAGTAGTAGTATATACATGGTATAGTTTAGAAAAAACATAAACATAAGATAATATGAGAAATATAGAAATGATATAGTATTAAGGTATATGCATAACAATAAAAATACAATATTAAAAGATATATACACGTAATATCAAAATGTATCCGTATTAAAAATATATATACATAATAAAAATGCAATATTTGAAATATTTACATAGTGTATACATGCTAAAAAATAATAATAATGTTTAAAAAATAAATATTAATGATATTACATAGGTATATACATATATATTAAAATGAATACATGATAGTACTAAAAGTATGTACACAATATATATAATATATTAAATATATATATATATATAATATTTATAAAAATATATACATCGTATAATGTTAATATGTATATGCATAATATGGAGTATGATATAGTATTTAATTGTGTATACATAAAATATGTATTAGGAATAATAAAAAACAACTATATGAATATATATAAAATATATGTAAGTATTAATTAAAACTAAAAATGTCTAAATAATAGTAAAATAAGCTAATAATAATAGTGCGAAAGTAGTAAATAGAATAATAAATAATATTTAAAATAAAAAATGGTAAAAAATAATATAGAAACCACATTAAATCTAAAAAAGGGATTAAATTCGAAACAAATATGAAGTTTTAGGGCCAATTTAAAAATAAAAAATGATTTAATTGCAAAGTAATAAAAAAGCAAAGGGGCTAAATGCGCAAATAGCCCCTCCAATGAAAACACGCGGATCTTGAAGTTGGAGCTGGTCGGATCGGGTCGGGTCGTCTCAAAACGACGTCGTTTTGGGTGTTTAAGGCCAGTCCCAAAACGACGTCGTTTTGGTGGCCTATATAAACCCTTTTTTTTTTTTAAAGTTCATTTCTTCTCCTCTTTTAAAAAAAAAAATTTCCTTTCTTCCTCTTTGTTCTCTGCAGAGGCCATTGCTCCGGCGAGGTTTGATCCGTGCATGCCACCGTGGCCCCACATTGTCGCCATATATCGTCGACCACCGAGAGCACACGTGGCGAAAAATATAAAAGGTACGTTTTGTTTTTGTTTTTTTATATTTTTTTAAAATATATTTTTGATATAATTTAATATATTGTATAGGAAGAGATAGATTCGAAAATAGGAAAAGAAAAAAAAAAGAAGAAGAAAAGAAAAGAAAATCTTAGCCCGATTTTGAACCTCTTTTCTACTCCAATTGCTTTTGTTGTTCTTTTTGCTTTGAATTGCTGCTGTTTTTTTATTCAAGAAAAAAAATCAGACCCTTACATTGTTTTTATTTGGCTTTTATATAGCCATTTTTACATGATTTTTCTTTTTTCCCTTGTGTTTGCTGTCTTTTCTCATTTATGTTTTGCAGGTGCAAGTTGGAGGGTGGTGATGCGACAAGGCGGTGGAGTAGGTGGCTGCCAGTGGGCTGGTCAGAGGCGGCAGCACTAGGGGCGGCAGCCACTTGGATTAGGGGGCTAGGGTTAGGTTTTCCTTTTTCTTTTTCTAAAAATTTTGTGGTGTTGGGCTTATGGGTTTGTAATTGGGTTTTGGAAATTGGGTTTGGTTTTAGTTGTTTGGGGTGGGTTTGTTAATTGGTTTTATTGGGTCAAAATTGACCTATAAGAGTAATAAAAGAAAAATATATGTATACATATACCAAAAATATATTTAAAATAATAGTATTGAGTATTAAAAGTATATATATAGACAAAAATATATGCATAATATAGAGTATAATATATATATATTAAAAGAATATATATGACATACTAATATATTAACTAAAACAATAATGTTAAAAACTATTAATAATACTATATAATATATATATAAGTATTAAGTAAAAATAATAATAATGAAATGCTAATAAATAAAAATATAATAATACTAATAGTAATAAAATATAATAATATAAATAATATTAAAATTAGAATAAAATAATGAGAAAAAGTGAAAAAAGGACGAAATTAAATTAAAAAATGAAATTTTTGAGGCAAATTCGAAATAAAAACAAAAATAAAGGACTTATTTGAACGCGCGTGGAACAACGGAGGGTCTAAAGTGAAATAACCCCCTTTTTTAAAACGCATAGCATCATCTGGGGTCAAATTGAAAGGCGCGATAAATATTGGGGCTGAATTAAAAGTAAAAAAATTTGATTGTAGAAGCATGAAAAAGCGGAGGGGCTAAAGGTGCAATTAGCCCCTCCAATGAAAACACGCGGATCCTTAGAGCGGGTCGGGTCAACAAGCGGGTTAGCTCCAAAACGACGTCGTTTTGAGGTTAAAAGGCAGCCCCCAAAACGACGTCGTTTTGGGAGGCTATAAAAGGCTAAATTTTTTTTAAAAAATTCATTCTTTCATATGTTTCAAAAAAAAAACTCATCCTTCCTTATTTTTTTCTCTGCAGGGAAGGTTATGCTCTGGGGAGATTCGGCGATCCACCACCATCATCGTGTTGTCATGACACCTACCACCACACATGCGCGATGGCGGAATTTCGAAGGTATACTTTTTTTTTTATATATTTTTCTTTGTATTTTTTATATGCTTATGATATATGTATGTATGTAGGTAAACAAAATTTGAAAATAGAAAAAATAAATAAATAAATAGAAAGAAAGTAACAATAATGTAGTATCACCTTTTGCTTTAGATTTCGATTCTTGGTATTTCTTTCTTGCTTTTTGTTGTTCTCTATTTTAGTATTGTTCTATGCTTTTATGATTTGGAATCGCTAGTTTTGTATTTAAAACTATGATTTTCTTTTCTTTTTTTTGGAAAAATGCCCCCCAATCCCTTTACAAACCTTTAAATCGGCTTTTATAGCCATTGTACATGCCTTTTTCTATTATTTGTTGCTGTTGCGTGTTCTGTTTGCTATGCAGGTAGTGGTTGAACGGTGGAGCAGGTGGTGGAAGAGGCATGGGCGATGGGACAGAGGCGGCGGCTAGAGGGGGCTAGAGTTTTTTTTTTATTTGTTTTGTGTGTTAAGGTCTTGGGCTAGTTTAGTGGGTTTAGGGTTTTTAGTTATTTGGGTTTTTTAGTTTGGGTTAAGATAGGTTAATTGGCTGATGGGTTTAGGTCTAGTTGGGTTAAATCTGTTGGGTTTGGGTATTGGGTTTTAATGGGTTGTTGGGTTTGATTTGGTTTGGTTTGATTCAATTTGGGTTTGGGGTTTGGTAGATCAAAATTGGCTTGTAACAGTTGTTGATGGTAGAGAAGAATTTCCTTCGGAAAACGATACACATGCCGAGATAGATGAGATCATGTTCAGCACTCTAGACACTCTGTTCGAGAAAACAGGAGTTTCCCCGTCAGAAATCGACATACTCTTTGTCGATGTCTCATTTTTTGCACCAGCACCATCGTTAACATCCCAGATTATAAACAGGTACAAGATGAGGGACAACATTAAGTCCTTCAGTCTCTCTGGAATGGGATGTAGTGCAAGCATGGTTGCAATCGATATGGTGCAGCAGTTGTTCAAGACATGCAAGAATCAGTTCACCATCGTTGTGAGCACCGAATCAATCGCTAGGCATTAGTACTGAGGCAAAAAGAAGTCAATGATGTTATCGAATTGCCTATTCCGTAACGGAGGGTGTTCAATCCTCTTAACAAACAAAAGGGACTTGAAGGGTCAATGTTTGTTGAAGTTAAAGTGTGCCATAAGAGCCAATATTGGATACGATGACGAACCATACAAATGTTGCATATAGGCTGAAGATCCACAAGGTTACCAAGGTTTCCTCCTTACTAAAAGCTTAACAAAAGCCGCTGCTAAAGCTTTTACAGGGAATCTCAAGCTCCTATTACCCAAAATATTACCAGTTTGGGAACTGCTTCGATATTGTTAGAAATCAAACCAACTTTTTTCAAAGTCAAAAATTGCAACCAAAGAGTTTGTATCCAAATTGGCTTCTACCTCATACAACTTGGTTTTCAAATTGAATACAACTTTGCAAATTGGATAAAGCTTATCATGTTGGAAACTTTATGAAAAATCAAGATGGTAGCAACATTGAAAAGTTCTACAAGGCAAGGCATGTACAATGGATAAGCATTATCATTTATGATATACTTAAGGGATAAGCATCATTAAGGCTCACTATGTCTATATATATGTATGTATAGTTCATGTGTTGTGAGTGCTGAAAAAATTAGCTAGAGTTTGAGAAGAAAAAGTGTTGTGAGTATAGAAAGAAAAACTAGCAGCAACTAGTATAGAGAGGAAAAGAAAAGAGAGTTTGTATTGTATATTGTATTGTGTTTATTTGTGTGTAATAAAATTAGTATTTGAGTTATTCTTTTTATTACGCTTCCAACAAGTGGTATCCGAGCTAGGTTCATGTTGACGTCACATTGGCAAACATGATTCAACCACAGATATCAAAATTAACAAAGACAAATTATGGCAACTGGAGCATCCAGATGAGGGCTTTGGTCGGTTCTTAAGATTGTTGGGACGTTGTTAAAGAAGGATATGTCGAGCCTGAAAATGCAGCTGCCGAAGCGGCTTTGACAAACGAAGAAAAAAGAGTATTGAAAGAAGCTCGTAAAAAGGATAAGAGGGCGTTGTTTTTTATTTTTCAGGGTGTTGATGAATCAACCTTTGAAAAAATTTCAGATGCGAAGACATCAAAGGAAGCATGAGAAATTTTGCAAAAATCCCTTCAAGGAGCGGAAAAAGCCAAAAAGGTACGTTTACAAACCCTTAGAGCCGAATTTGAAACGTTGAAAATGAAACCTTCAGAAAGTGTTGATGATTATGTTATCTGAGTGAAAGCGGTGGTAAATGAAATGAAAAGAAATGGAGAAACACTTAATGATGTCAGAGTAATGGAAAAAATTTTGCAGTCATTGACACGCAAATTTGACTATGTTGTGGTTGCCATTGAAGAGTCAAAAGATTTATCACAAATATCAATCGACGAACTGGTGGGTTCCCTCCAAGCCCATGAGCATAAAACAAAGCTAAATGATGATACTGGAAATTCGGACCAAGTCTTGCAAAGTAAGTTGTCCTTCAACAAAAGTGGAGTTAGGGATAACTTTGGACAAGGTACGAGCAATCGTAGAGGATACCATGGAGGATACCGTGGCAGAAATAGAGGTGGAAAAGGAACACATGGACGAGGCAATCAATCATATGGTAAAGTCCAAACAAGTGACGAATATCAAACATCAAGTCGTGGGCAAGGAGCTCGAGGCCGAGGTCGAGGCAGAGGCAGAGGTAGATTTCAACAAGGAAATAAATCTCAGGTACAATGTTATAATTGCAATAAATATGGCCATTATAGTTACGAGTATAGATCAAATCCCAAGATGGAGGAGAGAAATCATGTAGCAGCAGCCAAAGAAGAAGAAAACGTGGAATCTAGTGTATTCCTCACCTATAGAGAAAGTGAAAAATCAAGAAAAAATATTTGGTATCTTGATAATTACGCCAGCAATCACATGTGTGGCCGAAAAGACTTATTTTCAGAGTTAGATGAAGATATTCATGGACAAGTAACGTTTAGAGATGAATCGCATGCCACGGTCAAGGGCAAAGGCAAAGTCACTATTACACAAAAGAATGGAGAAAAGAAGTTCATTTCAGATGTTTATTACGTACCAGCTTTGAAAAGCAACATCATCAGCCTTGGACAATTTCTAGAAAAAGGATATGAAGTACATATAAAGGATTCCATGCTTGCCTTAAAAAATAAGAGTGGTGAATTAATTGCCAAAGTTGATATGACGCGTAATCACCTATTTACTATTGACATTGAATCTGGAGAGGTTAAATGCATAAAGAGTGCAATAAAAGATGAATCATGGTTGTGGTATTTAAGGTTTGGGCATCTTGGATTTTCCGGTCTGAAGCTATTGTCAAAAGAAAATATGGTGAATGGGTTGCCAGAAATTAATCCTCCTGATCAACTGTGTGAAGCCTGCATTAAAAGAAAACAACACAGACAGAGTTTTGAAACGGGAAAAACTCGACGAGCCAGGAGACCATTGGAGATCGTGCACTCCGACATATCAGGTCCTTTTGATATACCATCACTTGGTGGAAACATGTACTATGTTATTATGTTACTTTTATTGATGATTTTAGTAGAAAAAGTCGGATATATCTTCTTAAAACAAAATCAAAAGCATTTGACAAGTTTATCGAGTTCAAAGCCATGGTAGAAAAACAGAGTGGACATTTCATAAAGATACTGAAAACTGATAGAGATGGTGAGTATACTTCAAAGCTATTTGAAAGCTTCTATAAAAAACACGAAATTATTCACCAGTTGACAACTACGTACACGCCACAACGAAATGGAGTCACTGAAAGAAAGAACCGCACTATTCTTGATATGGCAAGAAGCATGGTTAAAAGTAAGCATTTACCAAGAACTTTCTGGGCTGAAGCTGTTCAATGTGCTATTTATTTGTTAAACCAGTGTCCAACAAAAAGTGTGAAATATAAGACACCAAACGAAGCTTGGAGCAATCAAAAGCCAGGAGTCGGACATCTCAAGATTTTTGGATGCATCACATATGCTCATGTTGCTGACCAGACGAGAAAGAAGCTTGACGACAAATGAGTAAAATCTATTTTCATTGGTTATGAAAAGAAAAACAAGGAATATAGGTTATACAACCCTCTCACCAAGAAAGTCATTATTTCAAGAGATGTCGAATTCGATGAAGCTGATTATTGGAGATGGAGTGAAGAAGAAAAGAAAATTAAAGGATTATTTTTCAGTGATGACAAAGACGACAACTTCATTAATCAAGAACAAGGTGACGATCAAAGCCCTCTTCCAAGTCCTGTTGCAACAACTCCTATAACATCATCATCACCAGCCAGCAGCAGTACTAGCAACTCAGAGGAAGCACCTGCAAGAATGCGCAGTTTACGTGATATTTATGAGGTTACAGAACCCATAGAAACAATACTCGATTATTCATTATTCTGTTTAATGGCAGAATGTGATCCAATAATATATGAAGATGCAATTAAAGAAGTCAGATGGAAGAAGGCAATGGATAAAGAAATTGCAGCAATAAGAAGAAATGACACATGGGAGCTAACAAGTCTACCAGAAGGACATAGTCCAATTGGAGTCAAATGGGTGTACAATACGAAGACTAAAAAAGAAGGAAAAGTGGAGAAATACAAAGCAAGACTAGTTGCACAAGGCTACAAGCAAAGATATGGTGTAGACTATGATGAAGTATTTGCTCCAGTCGCCAGAATTGATACTATAAGGCTTCTCATGGCAATTGCAGCACAAAATAAATGGAAAATTTATCAGATGGACGTGAAGTCAGCATTCCTTAATGGCTATCTAGAAGAAGAAGTCTACCTTGAACAACCACCTGGATATAGCAAACAAGGATAAGAAGACAAAGTTTATCACTTGAAGAAAGCTTTATATGGATTGAAGCAGGCTCTGAGAGCATGGAACACAAGAATAGATGAATAGTTTCAGAAGAACGGGTTTATGAAAAGCCCATACGAAAATACTCTATATACGAAGAAAAATGAAGTTGGTGACATCATGATCGTGTGCTTATATGTGGATGATATGATTTTCACAGGAAATAATCCAGGTATGTTCAATGACTTTAAGAAAGCTATGACTAAAGAATTTGAAATGACAGATATAGGTGAAATGTCATACTTTCTTGGAGTCGAAGTGAAACAAATGAAAGATGGAACATTTGTATCTCAAAAGAAGTATACAGAACAAATTTTAAGAAAATTCAATATGAAAGATCGCAAGCCAGTAGCCACGCCAGCAGACCCAGGTAGAAATTAAGTGTTGATTCATCCAGAGAGACGGTAAATCCAACGTTGTTTAAAAGTATCATTAGAAGTTTAAGGTACTTGACAATCACGCGGCTAGACATCATGTACGCAGTAGGAATAGTTAGTAGATACATGGAGAAGCCAAAACAAGATCACTTGATTACAGCAAAGAGAATTTTGAGATACATCAAAGGTATGATGGATCAGGGTTTATTTTATACATACTCACAGAATTCAAAATTGGTTGGTTATTTAGATAGTGATTATGGTGGTGACTTGGATGATCGCAAAAGCACGCCCGGATATTTATTCCATATTGGCTCCGCATCATTTTCATGGTCATCAAAAAAGTAACAAACAGTAGCCCTTTCAACATGTGAAGCAGAATACATGGCTGTAGCAACATGCACGTGTCAAGCAATTTGGTTGAAGAATATTTCGGGTGAATTATCTATTATATAAGAAAGTCCAATTACAATTTATGTTGACAATAAGTCCACAATATCTCTTGCAAAGAATCCAGTGTCTCATAGTCGAAGCAAGCATATCAATACAAAGTATCATTTTATTCGAGAGTAAGTGAAAAATAAAAATGTAGAGTTAGTTTACTGCAGAACAGAAGATCAACTGGTAGACATTTTTACGAAGCCATTGAAAGCGGACATATTTCATAAACTCAAAGAAAAGCTTGGAATGAAAAATTTGGTTTGAGGGGGAGTGTTAGAAATCAAACCAACTTTTTTCAAAGTCAAAATTTGTAACCAAAGAGTTTGTATTCAAATTGGCTTCTACCTCATACAACTTGGTTTTCAAATTGAATACAACTTTGCAAATTGGATAAAGCTTATCATGTTGGAAACTTCATGAAAAATCAAGATGGTAGCAACATTGAAAAGTTCTACAAGGCAAGGCATGTACAATGGATAAGCATTATCATTTATGATATACTTAAGGGATAAGCAATCATTAAGGCTTATTATGTCTATATATATGTATGTATAGTTCATGTGTTGTGAGTGTTGAAAAAATTAGCTAGAGTTTGAGAAAAAAAAGTGTTGTGAGTATAGAAAGAAAAACTAGCAGCAGCTAGTATAGAGAGAAAAAAAAAAAAAGAGTTTGTATTGTATTTTGTATTGTGTTTATTTGTGTGTAATAAAATTAGTATTTGAGTTATTATTTTTATTACGCTTCCAACAGATATGCAATATCAGCTCTCCGGAAAATAACCTATATTCCCTGTCCTTTCCCCCTTGGTTCTAAAATACATATTAGACCACCGATTAAGTCTTAATTCAGTTGGCATTGATGCACTTGCAACAATTAAGAGTATGTAGTTTTGAGTGAGTTTTAAGTGTCTTTTTCCTCTAATTTAAAGGTGGAAGGGATTATGGATAGAAATAGTCTTTATATTAAAAAATTTACATAGGACCAAGGTGTTTTTGTTTTAATTGAACTGGTTTCCCAGCCAGGTCAGATTGGGATATCGTTTTCTTTTTAATATAAATAGACATATATCCAATCCACCAAGAGTATACCAACTAGTATATTTCTCTCAATTTCTTCACATTTCCTGATTTTATACATAAACATCCCATCTCCATCACATTCTCAAGCCTTGTCAATGGAGTTTTTAATGAAAATATGTCTCCTTTTCCTTTGTGGCCTCATTTCTCACTTTGTTAACATGTTTTTCCAGAAGAGAAATCAGCAATGCTATATGTTGGGTTATGAATGTTTCAAGCTGCCGATGACAGGAAGCTCGACACTGATGCGTGCGTGAAAGTTGTGTTGAGGAACAAGAATCTTGGTCTGGACCAATACAGGTTTCTTTTAAAAACCATTGTTAGTTCTGGTCTTGGTGAAGAAACTTATGGTCCAAGAAATGTTATTGATGGTAGAGAAGAGTTTCCTTCGAAAAACGATGCACATGCCGAGATGGACGAGATCATGTTCAGCACTCTAGACACTCTGTTCGAGAAAACAGGAGTTTCCCCGTCGGAAATCGACATACTCGTCGTCGATGTCTCGTTGTTTTCACCAGCACCGTCGTTAACTTCCCGGATTATAAACAGGTACAAGATGAGGGACAACATTAAGTCCTTCAGTCTCTCGGGAATGGGATGTAGTGCAAGCATGGTTGCAATCGATATGGTGCAGCAGTTGTTCAAGACATACAAGAACCAGTTCGCCATCGTTGTGAGTACCGAATCAATCGCTAGGCATTGGTACTGCGGCAAAGAGAAGTCAATGATGTTATCGAATTGCCTGTTCCGTAACAGTGGGTGTTCAATCCTCTTAACAAACAAAAGGAACTTGAGGGGTCGATGCTTGTTGAAGTTAAAGTGTGCCGTAAAAACCAATATCGGATACGATGACGAAGCATACGGATGTTGCATACAGGTTGAAGATCCACAAGGTTACCAAGGTTTCCTCCTTACAAAAAACTTAACAAAAGCTGCTGCTAAAGCTTTTACAGGGAATCTCAAGCTCCTATTGCCCAAAATATTACCAGTTTGGGAACTGCTTCAATATGCAATATCAACTCTCCGGAAAAAATCAACCAAAGGCCAAAATTTAAGTTTCAATTTAAATCTCAAGTCTGGGGTTGACCATTTTTGTCTCCATCCCGGTGGAAGGGCAGTGATTGATGGGCTTGGGAAGAGTTTGGGACTTAGTGAATATGACTTAGAGCCAACTAGAATGGCACTATACAGATTTGGAAACACATCAGCAGGTGGTTTATGGTATGTTTTGAGTTACGTGGAAGCTAAGAAGAGGTTGAAGAAAGGTGATAAGATTCTCATGGTGGGCCTTGGAGCTGGGTTCATGTGCAACAGCTGTGTGTGGGAAGTAATGAAGGATGGTTTGGAGGATACTAGGGTTTGGGAAGATTGCATTGATGCGTACCCTAGAAGAGACCTGGTCAATCCCTTCACTGGAAGTATAGTTGGATCAATGATGAGTGCATGAACTTTGTCAGGATTGACAACAGAATGTTTTATGAACAATTTACTTTTTGAACTATACCCATTCTTTTTAATCTATGTTGTTTTAAATTATCTCAAAAAGTGCTAAAGTGGGTGATGTCACTGAATCAGAAAAATGTTTTGAGGTGTGAAAATTATAGGAGCGATTTGTGGGTTGTGGCCATAGTAAACCATGTGAGACCATAGAAGCTAGTGAGTTGCAATTGTTTAACTCTTTCTTTCAATCTCTAACTCTTTTACTCGTTTTTATTTAGAAAAACTTATTTGATATATTCATAAAAATTGGCATTATATCCCATTTAAGGTATAATAAAAATGTAAAAAAATATATAAACAAAATTAATAAAAAGTAAGTAAAAAAACATGTGCAGGTAAAATATTTTATTGAAAATGTATTAAATACTAACACTTTTGGTTACTAAATATTTTTTATACTCCTATTATAATGATTAGATTAAATTAATCTCTCTATTATTAAATAGATCAATCAAATAGATCAATCTAATTCTTGTACTATTGAAAAGAATCAAATAAGATAAAATTATAATAGAGTTAACATTTGTTGTTTAATAAATGACATGAAAATTATTTTTTCTTTTGCAGTTCAACTACAAACAAAAATTTCGTTTGCAGTAGAGTTGAGCAAGAAAATTCGAGATACCAAAAACCGACCCGAATCGAGATAGTTGGTCCATTCATAAAATATAAGTTAAAAAATTATGATTAAACGAACCAAACCAAATTCTATTTAATTTATAATTAAATTAATTTTTTATGATGTAAAAAATATTTTATATTTAAAATAGTGAGAATAATTTAAAATTTCTATTTAGAAAATATTTTTTTTAAAAATATTATATAAAAGTTATTAATTTTTTTTAGTTTAAGAGTTTTTGATATTTCTATTCGCTTAAAAAATTATTATTTTTTAGAAATACTCGTAAATTGTTTTTTTGAAATTTTATCAATTAATGTTGAAAAATTACAAAACAAAACTCATTTTATCAAAATATGTCAAAAAACCTAAAACTCAAAATACCCAATCGAACCAAACCAAACTCACAATAGTTAAAAACTTTAAAAAAAAAAAAAAACCCTAATTTGCGGAACCATTAAAAAAATTTCAAAATATTAACTATGTTAAAAAGTAATATATACATATATATATATATATATATATATATATATATATATTAAACTACAAAAGTTAACTCCATTAAATTTTGACTTTTTTTAATAGTATAATGACTAAATTAATCCATTTTAATAGTAGAAGAATTATTTGATCAAATCTCTATAGTAAAGGAACTTGTTAAATGCATGGTTAATATATTTTAAAAAGCCTTTAAACTATTTTTGCACTTAAATAAGCTCCTATCCTATTATTTTTACCCATAAAAGTCATTGATTTTAATATTAAAGTAAAATTAATTTAAATTTTTAAACTAATCTACATTTTATGATGATGCGATGTAAATATGATGTGAATAATTTATTAAATAAAAATAAAATAATAATTTTGAAAGTTAAACAAAATGTTATTTTAAGTTTTTCTTGAAAATGTTTATATACATAACACTTAATCACTCTTTTGAAAATTTTGATAACTCTGTTAAATTTTATGTTGATGTTATAATTGTATAGGATTTTTGTTATATCAACAAAAAATTAAGATAAGAGCCTAAAATTTAAAATAATTCATTCCTATGAACTTTTTTTTGAATAATTCCATTATAGATTCTGATCATATTTTCTCTTTTTGATACAATGCCTAAAACTATACATAGCCCCTCCCCAACCCTTAAGTAGGAGGATAATGCGCTTCAGCGCACTCAAACCCACATTCCCCTATATTGACAACAATATCCATGTCAATCGAACTAATATTCAATCGACAAAATCATAGGATAGGAAGTTACTTAACTATAAAAATAATTGAACAGCTTATTTAAACAAAGTGAGATAGTTTAACAGGTTTTTTAATATATTACCCTAAATACATTCATATTTTTTTTTATCTATAACATTTAAAAGATAATATTCGAATCTAGAACAAAACAATAGCATTCAACTAAAAAAATTTTATGAATCCCATGTGTTCATTTACCTGTATTCTATGCTTTATCAGCACATCTCAATCTGGCTTGCAGCTATGGCTAGTTTCTATTTTTGGTACAATAATTATGACTGTCTAACTATTTAACAATAAATAACAAGAACCCAGGGACAATGTATCCATTTAAAATTTTTTAGCATTGATGAGTTTATTAACCATGCTATCATGCACATTCATAATAATCAAGAAAACAGTAGTACTAAATTTTCTATCCCCACACCATTTAAATTATGGTTTCTAATTAATCTCATCTATTAAATTATGCACATTTAAAGTTGTCCCTAACATAATTACAAATTTCTGAATGGAGGATGGTTGATTTGGAGGCAGCTAAGCAATAGTAAACATTATGATTTATGGGATATGATGGGGATTTGTTATTAAGGTTTTTAATTGGATTAAATTTATCAATTTCTTTGTTTAGAACTTATCAGTTTCAATGTTAAACTTCATACCTTTTGGGTTATTGAATTAATTAAAATTAGATTATTAGATTATAGTTTTAATTATTTTATGATGTGTTACTATTGTGTCGGATTTATATATTTGTACAATTTACAATTGTAACTTTATTTAAGAAAAATATGTATTCATGTCGATTTGATTTAGTGGTTCAATTTAGAGATAAATTGTGTTATTTCTTTGTTTTTAAAGTAATAGAAGTTTATACAAATTTTTACGTGTTATTAATATACTTTATATAGACTTTTACTTTTCTTATATTTATATTGTATTTTTATGTACGTAAATTGACAAGTTTTTAGTGCCTTAAAATATTAATAGTGTCAGAGGCGAAGTTAGAAATTTATTTTAAGGGAGTTGAAATTTAATTGTAATTTTTAATAACTTAACTCTTTATAATTTTTAAAGAATTAAATTAAAATTTTATCATTTTTAGGGAAGCAAAGTATAATTTTATATTTATTAATTTAAAATTTTTAAAGGAACTAAATAAATAATTTTTTATTTTACAAGAGGCCGAGGCCCCTGTCAGCCTCGCTTAGATACACCATTGAGTAGTGTTTCTGCTATTAAACTTAGTTAGCCTGAAAAGACATGTTGAGCCTGTAAAGGCAATGTCAAGTTTGAAAAGGCGGAAGACTTTACTTGGAGTGCGCTTGAAAAGGCTAGAATGTGCTTGCTAATTTACTGGCGAGGTATACATGGCACGACCTTTATCCTTGCGCAGCTAAAAAAAATATAAGCAAATTTTTATAATAATATATATTTTACTTCTCATCGGAGTGTGCCTAAAAATGTTAGAATGTACTTACTCATTTATCGACGAGATATACATGACATGACATTTATCCCTGTATGACTTGAAAAAATATTAGTAATTTTTTATAATAAAATATATTTTACCTCTTATCGAAGTGTGACTGAAAATGTTAAAATGTGCTCACTCATTTATCAGTGAAGTATACATGGTACAATATTTATCCTTGCACGAAATAAAAACATATCACTAAATTTTTTAATAATAGATATTTTACCTCTCGACGGAGTGTACCTGAAAAGATTAGAATGCCCTCACTCATTTATTGACAAAGACATTGGCATTTATCTCTCGGTGACTCGGGAAAATATCAATAATTTTACCTTTCGTCAAAGTGTCTAGTATTTGAATTCATACTGATGAGTTACGGAACCAAATAAAAAATTGTGAGTTGACAAGCTTTGTTTTAAGAGGCCATGACTAGAAATCTTGAATGCTTGCGAGAAAAAAAAAAAAAAAGAAATATATATATATATATATATATATAGCTCATACAAGGTAAATACACAACTGCTCGACGAGAGTGTACACATACACCTCTTGGGGGTTTACGAACCCAAAAGAGCCGAGGGGGTTTAACTCCTCAGGACCCTACAGCACATGGTAATCACATTATTGGGCGAGTCCCACTGAGAACCCTTCTATACGCTTTTTAATTCTTTCATCAAGGGTTTCTTCTTCTTCTCTTCTTTACCTCATGCTCCCATATTTTCTATGGAAATTTCACTGTTCACCAAGCTCCGACCACCACCGTCAGTTCTTAAATGGGGTGAATCAACCAACACCACCACAATTTCTGCCTTGTTCGATCTTTAAATCAATAAAGAGTTGGTTCCCATTTTGCATAGTGTCTTTTATCCATAAAATAACATGATAAGAAAAGTTGGAAATTTTACATCTCAAGTTAAATTCATTTATGTTATAAATTTGTGGTTTGTTGTTCTTTAACCCAGATGATAATTACTTCGTTTCTCTAATATTGAAAAAAATACATATCACCACCATAATAATCCATAAAAAAAAAAAAGAACAGAGAGAAATACAATACATTATCGTTACAGGTTGCGGATGCAAATAGAGTAGAGATTATGTTTTGGATTTATGTTCAAGTCATATGTGGATCAGCAACATGTATTGTTAGAAATGGCCTTGCATGGTCGATGGGGATCAAATCAAAAATTTCATTGCTGACTTTGTTTTCCTTGTGTTTTCAGCTTCAATTTCTTTTGCCTGGATTGTGCTGGATTATCTTGTCAAATCTATTCGAATTAGAAATTTCAGTTATTGAACTAGAAGTCTTAAGTTTTGATTTGATCAAAAAAAGATAAATAATTTGAATTCAAACCCGAATTCATCCTAAGCTAAATTGTTTATTTACTCGAATTAATTTAAGATAATTTGAACTCGAAGAGATTAGAATCCAAAATACTTCAAACCCATATGACCTGATTTGTAAAATCCAAACTCAAAACAATTCAAACCTAAAATGCCCCGAAAATTTTAAAACTTTAATTAATTTGATTCAAATTCATCCGACTCACTCACCCAATTGAAGACAAATCTACTTGGATCTACTAGTTTTTTTAATGTACCCTTATCTATGAAAGACTTTAAAATTGAAAATGAGAGATTAGGTATTGTTAAGTGTTTTTTCGTTGTGTCTCATTGAAAGCGACAATCGAGTATTTGTACACATTGTTACTGTTCATGGAATTGATGTTCTTAGTAGGCTCTATGCATGCTGGACACATGTACTGTTTTGGTTTGTCTGATGGACTTCGTGGCCCCCACATGTAAACTCTTTGGGTCTATGCAAACTGGAACCGTGGACTCCCCGTGCGAGCACTGCTTGGCATATGCGAACTGAGATTGTGAACTCCCCTTGCTAAGCCCCCACTATAAGGCCTGCACACATCCATCTAGTAGAGCCCAACTGAGTCACGGGTAGGCAACCCCAGACTTTATCTGAATTTTAAGTTGGTGATCATAAATATATAACAGGTCTAGACTTATTCATAAGTTTAGTGACCCACTCTAATTGAGATAGATGTGAGCATGACATTTTTCATTTTGGTCAGGTACGTCCGGCTTGAACTAAAGATTAATGGCAAAAATATATAAAGGTTAATAAAAGATTATATATTTTTAATAGTTTATTATTTTATGAATAGCAAAATGGGTTGCTGGGTCGAACTGAATTTTGCCTCAACTTAGATTTTATTTTAGGGCTTTTTTTTTTTTTTGTAATCAGGCTCAGTCCAGCTAGCCCATGCACATGTCCACAACATTTAAAGGAAATATGTGGAACAGTTGGCAAAATTTTCATCCACCATTAAATCATCAACCACGGTTGACCCATTGAAACTAGTAGTTTCTTTTGAAGTGTCTACTTAAAATTAATTGAGCATTAATTTGTTGCTGCATTATTCGAAATTTACGAGTTTGAAATGTATAATGTTCCCTCAATGATTTGGGTAATATATGGACATAATTTTTTACCATTACTAGATAAGTGTGAAATCGAAACCAAAAAGAAAATCCAAAAGTCGTTGAAAATAAATGTTAATTGCAAGTTGCAACTTGGAAAAACAGACTTAAATTCCAGTGGATGAAAACGAAAAGTTTAGGGAGTGTGGGGGTTGGGATTTAAAATTCAATGAGAAGCTGAAAAGTCAGATGAAAATTAGGTGATGGGATAAATGTGTGGCGGCTTTGGTTAACCACTAACTAAACTGTGACATTTTAGTGCATAAACCTCAGCCTGAACGTATGAATCCACAATGCCTTGAGCATGAAGTAATCTCGATTTTCTTTCGTATTTTATTGAAACAATGAACTTGTTTTCCTTAAAAATCTGGGTATACTACATAGCAATTAGTCAAATCAAGTCTTTTATTAACAGTTGACTGAATATCTTTTCATGGAAAAGCAGTGGAACTTAGCCAAAGAACCGTCACATGATCTAGTTGAGTAGTCATTAATGATGTCTTCAAACAGAAACGAAAGGAAGGGAATTCGTTAAGAAGACAGTATAATTCAGAGGAGAAAATAAATGACAAAATGAACAATATGGCTATGGGTTTGCGTACGTTGATGGTACTGCAAGCACTGTTTTTGTGTGTTTAAAATCAAACATAGCGTGATCGTCATTAAATGTGTGTTGGCCAAGCAACTGTTCTCTGTAATCATTTACAACCATTTATATATATATCCAAAACTTTCTCTATGAGCCATTGAATTGTTATCAACTAATCTATAACCCATATTGATGGATGAATATTCAAGATTTCGGATATTGAAAACACAACCACAACACAATAATCTCAAACTAACTAATCACTACATTTTATGCTTGTAAATCCGTAAAAATATCGTGAAAGTATTTGTACTTAGAGTTTGATTGCATTTTAGTCTTTTTTTTTTTTTTTTTCTAAAATGAAGGTTTTATTTGTTTGATAAGTATATTTTCTTTTTTTTGTTTTTATATTATTGGTTAAATTTTAATTTTGGTTCTTCTATTTTTTTTATATTATATAAAAAGGGTTAAATTTTAATTCCAATTCTTATACTATATTCAAATTTGAGATTTAATTTTTATAAATTAATTTTAACATAATTTGACACATCAACATTTATAATTTCATTAGTTAATCTAAATATTTTATTCTAATTAAAATGCTAACATAAATTTTAATAATTTTTAAAATCATTAAATATTTTTGTTAAATTCATGTCCATTACATTGTTTTTTTTTTGTCACATGATTATCGAGTGAGTACTTTTTAAATTCTAGAATGTCACGCCAATAAAATTAATATAAGAATTTTAACTATGTTAACAACTGGACTTGAATTTTTAATTTCTAAACATAAAGGGACTAAATTATTAAAAATAAAAATATAGTAATTAAATTTCAAATATACAGAAAGTTTAAAAAGTAGAAGCATATTATAAACTTTAAATTTTAATTATTTAGTTGAAAAATAATTAATACAACACAAAACTGGATAAGAAACCCTACTAATGTTAAAGAAAAGATCCTACTTATCTTAATTATCTCATGTCAAAAACTCAATTAAGTTCATATATTAAATTCACACCCAATTAAGCTATTGTTGTTAATTAAAATAATTAATTAAATCTCTCTATTAAGAGTGTCTTTCATTAACCATATTGACCGTTAAAATAAATTGACGGACTAATCAAATGGTTACATGTGATAGCTTTTGGTTTAGTCTATTATTTTTCTCATACAAAATGATTAAAAAATCATAAAAATTATTAAAAAAAGGAGAAAATATTAAAATTATATAAACTTATTAAAATTATAAAAATATAAAAAATTATGAATATTATAAAATGTAAAAAATGATAATAACTTATAAAAGGGAATTTATAAAATTAATAAAGTTTATTTAAAATATTTAAAGTTAAAAAACGTATTAGAATTTTTTTTTGATATAATGCTTAGAATTACCCATAGCCTCTCCCCAACCCATAAATAGGAGGATAATGTGCTTCAATGCACTCAAACCCACATCCTTCTGTATTGACAACAATGCCCATGTCAATCGAGCTAAGACTTAATCAACTCGTATTAGAATTCTTTAAAAATAATAAAAAATTGTTAAAATTTATTAAAAAAATTAAAAATGATATAAAGTTATAAAAATTATAAAATAAATCATAAAAACTTGAATTGGATCGGTTATCCCCAAATTGACAAGGGTATAGGGTTGACCTAGGAATTGGGTAGAGGTGTGCATGGGCCGAGCCGGGTTCAACTAAAAATTTAGGCCCGTTTGCTAGGCCCAGGCTCGGCCTGGCCCGAAAAATGGGCCTAAAATTTTGCCCAAGCCCGACCTGTCCCGCCCATATTAATTTTTATATTATTTTTTGTATAATTTTAAAATATATATATAAACCATCAAAAATACTAAAAACATCAAAATAAATATTTCTCAATAAATTGAAAATAAATTTTAAAAAATATATGTATACTTAAATAACACTAAAATAGATGCAATTTAACAAGCAAATGCCTCTAAAATAATAAAAAAATTAGCAAATGTTTTTAAAGTAATAAAAAATTAACAATAAAATAAATTTTATACAATATCCAAACAATAAAAATAAAATAGTAGCAACATAATAGTAAAATAGTAGCAAAATATGGAGAAAATAATAAGAAAATAATATTAAAAAAAGATCTTTTTTTTAATTTAGTGAATTCGGGCCGGGCCGGGCCGGGCCAGGGCCAATAATACCTTACCCGAGGCCTGGCCTGTTTTTCAAACGGGCCTATATTTTTTGCCCAAGCCCATTTTTTGGGCCTATATTTTTGCCCACACACCTCTAGAATTGGGTAGTTAAATTGATTTTTTTTTATTTTTAAATACTTTTGTCAAACCAAAATTTCATTATCCAACTATTAGCATATGTCAAAATGAAATATTCTGTCCAAGGTTTTTAGTACCAGCTGATGGTCAAACCGATCAGGTCACCCATTTTTCAGTTCAGTTGATCTGTCTAGTTCAATTAAATAAAAAATTAAAAAATAAAAAGAATAAAAAATTGGTTCAATTGCCCTGTCCCCAGGTCAATCGATCTAATGGCTTTCTTTAGATTGATACCCTTGTCGATTTCGATTTAATTGGTCTAACTGACTAATTCGATCTAGTTCAAATTTTTACGATCTTTTATAATTTTTGTAAGTTTATATAAATTTTAATATTTTTATGATTTTTATAAAATTATAATATGTTTTTATAAAAATTTTAAATATATTTTATTAATTTCATAAATTTTTTTATAATTTTTATAAGTTTATATCATCTCATAAAAGACATTGATGTGAACAAGTTTATATCCGAAAAAAGTCCAGATTAAACTAATAGGTAATGTGACATTTAAAGACGTCTCTTACTTTTTATAGAATTGACTGCGATAATGATATTATTAGGTGCAATTTAATAAGCGTTGAGCAAGTTGGGAAAAAATATTCGAAGGGTTAAAATACCTTCTTAGCCCTTGTACTTCGGCAAAATTAGAAATTTAAAATCTCTACATTTAAAAAGTTAAAAAATTTGTTTAATACCTTAGTCTAATCATTAATATCATAAGTATTTTTAAGTCAAAATTTGTTTAACTTAGCATGTTGATTAGGTTACTGTAGCGACGTAAAAATTTTGGTTTCGGGTCGCTAAATTGTGGCGATTTATTAGAAAATTGGAAATTGGAATTTGGTTTTAAAAATAAACCGGGAGTCGCCACCGATCTTTTTTTCTAGGTGTGATCGGACACCTATAGATTTTTCTTTAAAAAACAAATAAAGGCTAGGTTTAGGTTTACGTTAAAATCCAGAGAAAAATTAGGGTTCGGGAGTCATTTACGCGCGAGGAAGGTATTAGCACCCTCGCGACGCCCAAAATTGGTATCTTATAAACATGTGATGTCTTAATTTTCAAAAATACGAGTTTAATATAAAATTTAGTCGTGATCTGATTGAAGGAAGAAATTTTCAATTTTTTTTTGATTTTTTTCTCGAGAAGAATATACCGATTTGACACAAGCCTAAAAATTCCACCCAACATAGCGATGGAACTTACGGCCTAATGTTATATCGATACATTGCCTCACTTATTTCAAAAACACAAGAATAAGATTTTCGAAATAATGCTAAGCAAATTGATTGTGAGATAAAGATAAGTAAAGGAACTAGAAACATATTGTAACGACTAACGAGCATGACAATAATATAAGAAAACAATAATAACACATGCAAGATTAAATGTAACAATAGTATAAAATACGAGAAAATAATAAATATACGTATATATAAAATGATATTAAAAGTATGTACATAACGTACGTGAGGAAAAAAAAAATATGAATAGAAAGAAGTATACAATAAATAACATTAAAAAAAATATATGTATAATATATAAATACATAAATATATATACATTAGAAATAATATTATGAAAAAGAAAACCATTAGTATCACATAAATACATACATGAATATATAAAACTCGTATTAGGGTTAACTATAGTAATTAAGACAAAAATATGTACTTAAAATAACAATAATGCATAACTAACAAGAAATAAGAATAATGAAACATGTATGATATGTATATAAACCTATATGATATATATATATATATATATATATATATATATATATGTATATTGAAAATGATATATATATATATAAAAAGAAATATACGTATACTACATAGATGCATACATATATATATAAATAATAATGACGTTATAATATATGTTAATATTTGATATGTACATAAAATATTACGAAAGATAGATAGCTAATAACATTAGAATATATACATAATAATATAATATTAAAAAGTACATGTATATATATGGTTTAATATGAAAAATACAGGTGTATATACATTATAGTATTAGAATATTTACATAATATATAAATATCATTAATGTTTAAAAGAATTTAGTAATTATACTTCATAAATATGTTATAAAACGTAATAATATGTATAATAATGATTATAATAATAATAATATATTGGTAATAAATAATGATAAAAGGTATGAAAATACACTTAAATCTGAAGAAAGGACTAAATTTAAAGCGGGAACAAAGTTTTGGGGCGATTTTAAAAATAAAAACATAGAAAAGGACTTATTAGAACACGGGCCATATCAAGGAGGATCAAAAGCGCAATTAATCCTTCCAATTAAAACGCAGCGCATTAGCGGGGACTGAATCGGAAAGCGCGAAAACTTATGGAGCCAAATTAAAAATAGCGAAAAAACTGATTGTGTAATAGTAAAAATGCGGAAGGGCTAATCGCGCAATTAGCCCTTCCGCTTCAAAACACGCGACCACTGGCCGGACGGGTGGGGTCGACCCGACCCAAAGCCTAAACTACGCGTCGTTTAGTTTAAGCAGGGAGGGTCCAAAACGCACCGCTTTTGGACCCTATATAAATCAAAATTTTTGTTTTTTTCCTCACTTGTGCAAATGAGAGAAAAAAAAAAGGGAGAGAGAGGAGAGAAGGAAGGAAGCGAGGGGGGAAGGCTCAGGCCACGGTGTGTCACCACGGACGGGCCACGAGCCCCGCCAGATTGTGCACACACCATACGCACGCGGTGGGCGGAAAGGTAATTTTTTTATTTTTTTTATTATTATTTTTTTAAAATTTCGTATTATATTGTTATGTATTTAGTGTATTTTTTAATATATGTGTGTATGAGAATAAGCCTAAAACAGTAACTAAAAAAATAGAAACAAAATCACCTTAAGGTTTTTTTCACACCTTTTGATTCTTCGATCTCTGATATTGCCTTTTGATTCGATGCTATTCTTGCGTTCAATATCGACTGAGTTGTTAATTTTTGTTCCCCTTTTTATAAAAAGCGCGAGAGAGCTTACATTTGTTTTAACTTGGCCTTTTATAGCCTTTTACAATATCTTAGCCTACTGCTTGCGTGTCTGATTGCTTGTGCAGGGTGTGGTGGCCAGTGGGGCGGTGGAGCAGGTGGTGGCAGAAGTATGGGCGCAAGTGGGGTTTGGATGGGACTGATGGCAGAGAGGGGGGTAGGTTCGGTTGACGTGGGAGGCAAGTGGGGCTGATTAGGGTTTAGGTTTAGTGGGCCATTAGAGATTTTGGGCTTCTGGTTTTGGGTTAAGTGTTTAATGGGTAGGTTAATTGGGTAGGTTAATTGGGCTGAAGGTGGTTTTTTGTAATGTGTATTGGGTTGTTTTAGGGTTTAATATGAAATGTATTTGGATAGTGATTGGTTAGGTTAGTGGGTATGGGTTAGTAGGTAATGGGTTTAGGGGTATTTATTTTGCTGTATTGGGTCCAAAATTGGCTGTACAGTTACCATCATATAATTTGGTATATGATTGATGGAAAATAACCATGTTACTATTAATGATGTTAAATAATTAGAGTAAGGTTCTAAATTGGAAAAGTAATAGAATATGTTTTTTTAACTTTTAAAGTATAAGGGTTAGATCTAAAATTTTGTAAAGATACACAAAAAAAAAAAAAAAACACCTTGTTTCAACCAAACCAAAATAAAGTCAAATTGACAAGATTTCGAGTAATTAATCCAATTAATTCAATAGATAAGTTGAATCAAAAATAAATTTTTTTAAGGATCTTACAAGTATATTAGTAAGTACTTGAATGATTACCTCAATCAAATTAGTATAAAACATAAGTGGATTGAAATTTAAAATATATTTTAGATAGAGTTACAGGTTGTGGGATTTAAATTTAAAATAAATTCAGGTGAGAAAATATTATAACACCTCGTTACTTGACTTGATTGTTGGGTCTAAGTTACAAGATCTCACATTCGTTACCGAAGCAATTACAGTTAAATTACATTCATTTCCAAATCGTTAAACATTCAAATGTAACTAAAACAAGTGTATTAAACGATACATAATCATTTCCGGGTCTTATACAAGCATATGAAAGATCTTTTACTAACCCGAGCTCGAAATAGGACCAAATAATAAGGATTCTAAAAGTTTGGGTTGACGTTGCGACAATGAGGGTTTCTTGTCATGATGCAACTCTCTATTTGGTGCTCATCATGACCTTGAAACAATGACATCCCCAGAAGGACTTTGCTCTATTTATCGTTGCAACATTAGTGGTTCATCGTCGTAATGTGACTCATTATTTCCAAAAAGGGCCAATTTGAAACAAGTTTTAAAGATCTGTATTAACATGAATAATCTCAATCAACAATCAAACAACACATTTACAATTGCATATGAGACAAAACATACCAAAATGGTACTTCAAAATTACATTACGGGGCTAAGTTTCAAGAGTGACCATTTTCGATACAAAACTGACCTAAACCCTAGGTAAATGCCATTTACAATTGAAAGGGTACTTTAACCAACCTATTTAATAATATTCATTTGTATGCTCAATTTCCAACTTGATATCTAATGATCAATCATACAATACAATTAAGAATTAAACACAAACATTTATATAATCATGCCATTCTATTCAATTTTGGAGTCTACCGACTCATCCATATTCGTTTTGAACCCCATGCCTCGTTTTGATGAACTTACAAGTTGGAACACAAACTTTTTTCAAAATATAAACCATATTCGATTATACCATTAATTTCATAACATTACTAATTCCATTTTCAGCATTATAATCATATTTATCATTTATAACCCTTATTAACCTGACTCAGAATGGGACGGATACTCAGATCATCCAACCAATGCACTACACTAGAATCAAAGTGCATAATCATATAAGTTGAAATAAAGGAATCTGGCACATAAAGTGCATACTGGTGCACAAAGCGCATATTAGCACATGAAGTGCATCCTACCGTGTAAGTGCATAAACTCGTACACAATCCAAACCTATGGCTTGCAAACTATAAATGTACCACAGAGTCTATTGCTTAGTGTACGGTTTGGCTAATTTAAGCTCCCATAATCTCAAATCTATAAAAATTACAAGAAGAGACCTTGATTGCACTTACAGTTTTATAGCCGAAATCTTTAGGGCACAAAAATGATGATGTCTCTTTTATTTTTCTTCTTTGGCTGGTTGGAGAAGATGTTTATTTTTCTCCTTCCACCAATTTCTATTTATATTATGTTTTACTTTAATTAAACTAGTTTAATTAAGTTAAGCCTTAATTATTTAAGCTTAATCATTAATTAAGTTAAGTAAATGGCATCATCCATCATCTCCCACTAACATATATTTAAAATAGTCATATTTTCTATTTTAGTCCTTTGGTTAATTGCTATTTAAGTTCCCAAGCCTTAATCTAATTAAAAATTTATAGTGATTAAACTTTTACAATTTAGTCATTGAACCTTAATTTCTCACAATTTTGGCTAAATTACTTAGCCAAATTTTAATTCATTAATACACTAACTCCATAAATATCCCTATTTAATATTTACGAATTCGGTTTATAGAAATGGGATTCTGAAATTGTCTTTTCTGACATCACTGAAAATCGGGTCGTTACAAATACATAGTTCATACATAATAGAACTCAAATCTAAAGCATCAAATTTTCAATTTTATCATTTTAGCCAAAACTTCATCTGGAAAATTAAAACAAAATTTAAATATTAAATATAATACTTAACAAATAAATTAGATTTTGTCACATCCATGATGCCAGTGGAAGAAAATATTTAATTTTTTTTCTTTAAAGATGATTTGAAGTCTAGAAAAACAAAAGCGTCATCATAAGAATAGTAATTATAATTGAAAATAAGAGGTATTTCTATAATTTCATTATTGATTTAGTGATTTGATTAAGGGTGACATCAACTCAGTAAAAATATTTAAATATAAGTATTAGATAAATATTTAAATTATATGAATCGTATCTCATCACACTACACCAAAATAGACTTTTCATGACGTTTTAAAAAAGTCATGGAAACAACACCAAGTGTCACTAAAAAGATTTTGAATTTTCATGATGTTAAAATGTCACACATTTACTGTAGAGAAAGTATTTGTGATGTTTTCACAACACTTTTTCTTTTGTGAAAATTGTAAACGTCACAAAAAGTCACAAAACGTAATGAAAAACTACATATTTCCTTACATTTCAAAATGCCACATTGATTAATGAAAATGTAACAATAGGTTTGTGTATATAGTAAATCGCCATGAAAAATTAGGGTGAACCATCATAAAAAGTTTCCATTTTGTGACTTTTCGTTACGTCCCTAAGCGCCACAAAAAATGGAGAGAAACTAACATTTTTTTGTCTACTTGTGACATTTTAAAAATGTCACCAAAATTTTCAAACAAAAACTTTTGTTTTTCTTATCAAAGGTAACTATAGTGACAAAAGTGTCATGAAAACTGTTACTTTCCGCGACACTTATATTTTGAATAAAAGGGAATGAAAAGAAAAGAAAAGAAAATGCCACAGAAAATATTCAAAATATAAATATCAAAAGTCCCCAAAAGTCATAATGTAAATAAAATAATGAAATGAGCACAAATACATAAAGTCCACCTTACAAAAATTAAAATCAAGTACTAAGGTTCAAATACTAAAAAATAAAGCCAAAATAAAAATGAAACTTTTAGTTGAAATTAAGATAAAATCATACATATGATCATGAAGATTGAAGGGTAAAATCATGAAAATTATCAACAAGATTGCAATCTAGAGTCGCGTCAGTAACTCAAACATTAGATTGATGAGATGAGTGATCATCAACGTGTTGTGATGGTAGAAGGGTTATTGTTCCTGATGGCATTTGTGTAGTCAACTCCATAACCTTGGCTTTTAGATCACAAAACTTTCGCCACAAAATTGGTGGAGGGGGAGTCTCATTTGTGTAATCAACTCCTAAAATTAATTTTTATTAGTATTTATTATGACTAAGAAATCTTTCATGCCTGTTTTATGATTCATTAAAACTAATCTTTTTAAGAAAAAAATTATCATTAACAATCATAATTATAATACAAACACAAATAAATATATGAGTAACCATAACATATAATTAATCTAATACAAAGCATAATAAATGGAGAATCAGAAAGAATTGAGCAATATCCATCCATGGGCATACACACATGTTGGGAGATCCACATATCGTAAACATGAGTGCTTAACAATCTAAGATATTTGCCCTAATCAACAACACGAAGGCATTATTGGCCATATATATATTGATTTAACTAATTCACAAATGTCTTGTTTAAATAGGGGTGAAGTTAGAATTTTTTTAAGGGGTCTTAGGTTAAGTTATACATTTTTATAAGAGTTAAAATGTGATTTTACATTTGTATTGGTTTATATCTTTACGGTTTTTGAAAGAACTAAATCAAAATTTAACATTTTTTAGGGGTCACACTATAATTTTACCATATATTATGATTTTATGAATTTGGGGGTCTAATTTGGAGGTCTAAAGCATAAATTCTCTTTTTTTGGGGGGCATAACCCGTGTTCCCCTGTCCTTTCCCCCTTGGTTCTAAAATACATATTGGACCACCGATTTAATTCTTAATTCAGTTGGCATCGATGCACTTACAACAATTAAGAGTATGTAATTTTGAGTGAGTTTTAAATGTCTTTTTCCTCTAATTTAAAGGTAGAAAGGATTATGGATAGAAATAGTCTTTATATTAAAAAAATTACATAGGACCAAGGTGTTTTTGTTTTAATTGAACTGGTTTCCCAGCCAGGTCAGATTGGGATATCGTTTTCATTTTAATATAAATAGACATATATCCAAGACATATATCCAATCCACCAAGAGTACACCAACTAGTATATTTCTCTCAATTTCTTCACATTTCTTGATTTTATACATAAACATCCCATCTCCATCACATTCTCAAGCCTTTTCAATGGAGTTTTTAATGAAAATATGTCTCCTTTTCCTTTGTGGCCTCATTTCTCACTTTGTTAACATATTTTTCCAGAAGAGAAATCAGCAATGCTATATGTTGGGTTATGAATGTTTCAAGGCTGCCGATGACAGGAAGCTCGACACTGATGCGTGCGTGAAAGTTGTGTTGAGGAACAAGAATCTTGGTCTGGACCAATACAGGTTTCTTTTAAAAACCATTGTTAGTTCTGGTCTTGGTGAAGAAACTTATGGTCCAAGGAATGTTATTGATGGTAGAGAAAAGTTTCCTTCGGAAAATGATGCACATGCCGAGATGGACGAGATCATGTTCAGCACTCTAGACACTCTGTTCGAGAAAACAGGAGTTTCCCCGTCGGAAATCGACATACTCGTCGTCGATGTCTCATTGTTTTCACCAGCACCGTCGTTAACTTCCCGGATTATAAACAGGTACAAGATGAGGGACAACATTAAGTCCTTCAGTCTCTCGGGAATGGGATGTAGTGCAAGCATGGTTGCAATCGATATGGTGCAGCAGTTGTTCAAGACATACAAGAACCAGTTCGCCATCGTTGTGAGCACCGAATCCATCGCTAGGCATTGGTACTGCGGCAAAGAGAAGTCAATGATGTTATCGAATTGCCTGTTCCGTAACGGTGGGTGTTCAATCCTCTTAACAAACAAAAGGAACTTGAGGGATCGATGCTTGTTGAAGTTAAAGTGTGCCGTAAGAACCAATATCGGATATGATGACGAAGCATACGGATGTTGCATACAGGTTGAAGATCCACAAGGCTACCAAGGTTTCCTCCTTACAAAAAACTTAACAAAAGCTGCTGCTAAAGCTTTTACAGGGAATCTCAAGCTCCTATTGCCCAAAATATTACCAGTTTGGGAACTGCTTCGATATGCAATATCAATTCTCCGAAAAAAATCAACCAAAGGCCAAAATTTAAGTTTCAATTTAAATCTCAAGTCTGGGGTTGACCATTTTTGTCTCCATCCCGGTGGAAGGGCAGTGATTGATGGGCTTGGGAAGAGTTTGGGACTTAGTGAATATGACTTAGAGCCAACTAGAATGGCACTATACAGATTTGGAAACACATCAGCAGGTGGTTTATGGTATGTTTTGAGTTACATGGAAGCTAAGAAGAGGTTGAAGAAAGGTGATAAGGTTTTCATGGTGAGCCTTGGAGCTGGGTTCATGTGCAACAACTGTGTGTGGGAGGTAATGAAGGATGGTTTGGAAGATACTAGGGTTTGGGAAGATTGCATTGATGAGTACCCTAGAAAAAACCTGGTCAATCCCTTCACTGAGAAGTATAGTTGGATCAATGATGAGTGCTTGAACTTTGTCAGGCTTGACGATCAGTTCAATTAAGGAAATTGCAGTTCATGTTTTTCTTTAAGGAATTTTAAGCAAGTTGCAATTATTTGTGTGGATATTTGACAGGCAAATATGAAAGATATCCCTGGTGCTTACAAATTCATGTTTGGTTTTCTACCTGTCGTTCTTTTGTTTTGTAGTTGCTGATCAATTGTTCTATCAAGCTAGCTACTAGGTCGGTCTATGTATTCTCCAAAAGTAAAAATATTGTTCTCCTTAAATAAATAAAATGATTTTACCTATACAATTGCATAAAATTTATATGAAAATAAATGCCAGATTTTTAACCCATTAAAAAAGAGTGAGAATGTTTATATATATATATATATATATATATATATATATATATATATATATGCCACCAATTTGGTTCCACGTGAAGTTGGAACTTGGAACCAGCTTTCCATTGATTATTCAACTTGAGCCAACTTTACTCGTTCTATACAACTTTTAGACTAATCGTTGAGCAATAAATTTATGAAGCTTAAAAGGCCGGCAGACAAAATTTTTAATTTATTTTTTATATGAGAAATTATAAATTAATATTATAATAAAATAACACTTCGAATTAAATGAAAAATTTTCAATTCAGTTTTTATATAAATAAATAAATTATAAATTAATAGTAAAATTACAATTTAACTCCCTAAAAATAAAAAAATATATTTAATTTCTTCAAAAATGATGAAATTATAAATAGATACATAATAAATTTATATTTTGATCTATGAAAAAATTATAATTAAATTTCGGCCACTGTTAAAAAAATTTGAAATTCATCCAAAACGATATTTGAATTTTTCTTTATAACTTTCATATTTTTATTTGTTTTTACGATCTAAGTTTAATTCTATTCAAGTCGGGAGGAGACAAAATTATTGTTACTTTTTTCAAACTATTTAGTTGAAATTTTAATGAAAAAAATAGTAGCAATCGATTAAAATTTAAGAGCCCCATGTGTTTCATTTACGTACGTTCTCCATGCCATATATCAACTATTTGGCTTGTTTGTCTCACTTTTCTTCTATTTTTGGTACATTAATTGTCACTATTCTAATTATTATAATAATATTATTAATCCAAAGACAATGAAACCATTTTTAATGTTTAAGCATTCAAGAGTTTTTCAACCATGCTGTCATACACATTCATAACAATCAAGCTAACAGCCACCGCCATTTAAAATTATGGTTTCCAATTATTCTCATATCTAACATGAAAATAAAAACATAATTTAGGAATCGGAAAACAAATAATAAATGCATTTTTTTAATCTAAAATCAGTTGGATATTATATTTATGTTATAATTATGAATTTTATCTTTTTATTTTATGAAAATTAAGGAGTTAGTTCTTTTACTTTTGTTAAAATATAATTTTTGTTTTTTATGAAAATTTAAAAGTTAATCTTATTAAGGTAACATTGTTAAATTTTATCATTAAATTGTTCATCTAGAAATTAACAATTCAACAATATATACGTAAAGAATTAGCATAATCAACAATTAACAAATTATATACAATAAGTTAGCAAAATCAAACTTAAATTCATGTGTTTAACATCAATTTTATTAACTTGTCTATTATCATAAAGTAAGAGGATCAAATTTTGGAAAATTAAAGTAAAGGGAGTAGTATTTTCAATTTTTTTTTTTGTAAATGGATAGTGTCGAAACCGTTTTTTTCGACTTAAAAAATGAGGGATCGACTTTTTGGAAAGTGAAAATGGAGTCGCCACCAATCTTTTTTGTTTAGGTGTGATTGGATCACCTAGGAATTTGGTTGTTTTAATAAAACATTTTGGTTTATTAAAACAATGATTTTGGTCTACGAAATTTTGAGAAAACAGGTTCGGGAGCCGGTTATGTATGAGGAAAGATTAGCACCCTCATCACGCCCAAAAGTGGTACCAAATCGATTAAATACTGTCCTTGTGTCTAAGATTTAAAATGTTTTTGAAGTGAGGTTCTTTTTTATTACATTTGAATGACCCGAGTTGGTCGTCAAAATTTTCTTGTTTCAGAGGAATATAGCATCACATCCAGCACAGCAGGACAGGATCCTTTATATTCTTGAAAACGTGATAGATTTCGAATTCTAAAAGTTTTTAATTCGGAAATTTCAAAAGGATGCTCAACTATTTAGTCCAACGAAAAACCGAAACCCAGCACAGTAGGGCACAATTCCTTGAATTTCCAAACATTGAACATTGCCTCGCCTTGGAAAACGCGAGTGAAATTCCAAAGGGATGTTCAATTATTTGGAACAAATGGGAGATTGCAACCCAACACGATAGGGCACTATTCCCCGAATTGCCAAACATCGAACATTTCCTTTGTTTTAAAAAAGTTTTTAGAAAACATGAATGGAATTCTAAGGAGACATTCGATTATTTTGAGCAAACAAGAAATTGCAACCCAGCACGGTAGGGCACTATTCCTCGAATTGCTAAACACCGAACATCGCCTTCGTTTTAAGAAATTTTCAACAAATAATTATGAAAGCAGCTTGTAATATACTAATTTGATTTGAAATAAAATGGAATAATTAGTTTTAAAGGGTTATAAGTTATAAATGATATTTGAAAACTGGAAAGGAAATAAAAACACGGGGTAATATGAATGTATAAGATGTTATGATGGATGAAAGGAGATATAATTCGTTTAATCACAAATTCAACTAATCTAAAAAATATTATCAATTTCCTAAGCAATGAATGAAGAATAGTCGATATGACAGCAATGCAAGACGAAAATAATATATCACGATAATACATATAATCCAAATACAACACAATTCAAATACGAAAAATGCAAAAAAAAAAAAAAAACAAAATGAAAGTCAAAAAAACGTATATATGTATAAGACAATTTTGAAATGATGAATATATAAATATATATATTATATGAATTTTCAAACTAGAAATTTTTTACAAAAACAAGAACAGAAGCATACACATGACCATTAAAATACGTTTTATAGAATGAAATATTTAAATTGGATAATGTACGAAATATTAAAGAATATCGGTTTAAAATTAACAACTTATATATAAAGGACAATAATAAAAATACATATATATGTAAAGATAATACAAGTATATAATAATTTTAAAAACATATTAGATTTGTAAATTATAGAGATATATATATATACATATAAATTGAGAATAAACGGAATATGCATGCAAAAATTAGTTTTATCATAAGTTATATAAGATTTAAAAACATATTTATACATGTACAAGAAAAACCATAAGTATAAAATACATAATTTTATAGACTCGATATATATGTACCAACGTTTTCATATACTAACAGTAATAATTTAAATAATGTATGAATCGTGTGATTCACTTTTAATCAACAAATATATTTATTAAAGTACGCAAAACAAAAATAATTACATATATGAAACAACATAGGATTAATAGTAAAATAAAATAAAATTAATAAAAGTAATATGAATAAAAATGTGTTAAAATGGTAATAATGTGAAATACATAACATGTCTCGAAAAATAATTACAAAGGTTAATATAATACAAATAAATACGAATAAGGGAACAACACAAAGAAAAATATATATACATAAAATGACAGAATTAATATGAAATTAATTAACTTAATGGTATGATGATGATGATGATGATAATAATAATAATAATAATAATAATAATAATAATAATAATAATAATAATATAATGAAGTAGCATGATAACAGCATATTGATAGGAACAATAATATTATCTTAATAATAATCACAACGAAAATGATGATAAAATTATAATAATAAACTATGAAACAATGATATTAATGATGATATAAGCAATAATACAAATTTACAAGGGATAGGACAACGAAAACAATAAGGGAACGAGCGTAATAACACTAATAGCAAACAATAAGCATAAAAATAAGGTATAGTTACAGTAATTATAATATGAAATTAGCTAATAAGATAATAATAACAAAAAAGGAAAAGGGACCAATGTGTGATGTGCATCAACACATAAGGACTAGAATTGAAAAAAAACCAAGTTCTAAAACATAGAGCAGAGACGCGGACCAAAGCGCGAACACGCGCAAATTACAGGGCGAATTTAAAAAGGAAATAAATAAACAAACAAGATGCGATTGAGCACAAAAAGGGAGGGACCTGGGGCGCAATTAGCCCTTTCAAACAAAGAAATGCGGATCTGGCTCCCTTTTGAAAGGATGTCGTTTCACTTTCCATTAAAAAAACAAAAAAAAAAAAAAAAATGAACTCTGCCATTCTCTTTTACCAAAATTTATACCTAAACCCATCCTTTTTTCCTATTCTCCAACTTGACCGACTCTTGGGCTTCACCGGCGCTTAACACGCCTCCACTACCGCCGAGATTTTCACCGGATCTGCAAGGATCCGTCGACTTTAGACCGGAGAAGCGGACTTTGGCTAATCGACCCTGAACGGACCGGTAAGGGAGCTTTCTTCCTCTTTTTTTTTTATATTCATATAGTAGATGTGAAAAAAAACAAATAATAATAATACACAAGAAAGAAAGGGGAAAATCGGTGAAAAACGGTGAATGAACCACCTTCAAAATATTTGCTTTCTCTTTGGTTGTTTGGTATCCATGTACTTTTTGTATCTCAAGTCTGTGTAATACAAATTTTTGTGTTATAAAAAAAAAAAAACCCCCCTTGCTCTCGGTTTCTTAAGCTTTTATATAGCTGATTTTTACAACATTCTCTGTTTCCTTCACTGTTTTCGCATTAAATCCTTATCTTTTCTTTGCAGGAATAGTTGGTGGCGGAGCAGATGGCCACCAGTGGCTGTGACAGGGTCCCGAGGCTAGGTTCGGTGCCCGAATAGGTGATAGGGGCTAGGGTTTGAAAAAAAAATCTTTATTTTTTCTGATTTGGGTCTTAGGTCTAGTTTGGGTTTGGGTTGTTGTTTGTTTTTTTTTTTTGGGTTGGGTTTGTCTGTAATCGGGCTGGGGTATTAATGGGCCCGGGTAAATTTGGGTGTCCACAGATAGATTTATAATTACATCTATGTTTTTATATTAAGTTAAAATTTATATTCACATATTAGCTTGATGTTTAATAAACTCAAAATTTTTTTTTTCTTTTGTTACTAATGAAGCCATGGTTAAAATGACAAGGTTAGGGCTCTAGAAGTTGATGCCTAGGTTCGAATTTCTCCTATGTCTATATTAATCAATTAAGTTTGAAATTTATATTTGCATGTTAATTTAACAATTTGATAAAACCAAATTATTCTTTCATATTCTTTTTCCTTTTTTTCTTCTTGGTGAATGAAGCATTGGTTGAAATGAAAAGGTTAAGGCTTTCGATTTATGTAAGCTATGTGTGAATGTGTTAGTTTGAGTTTGTTGATATAAAAAAGTGCCTTAGAGGTTACGGATAGTACACTCGATTGACTGAGAGTCATAAGGTGATTAAAAGGTGGTTTGGGCAATAGTAGTTCTTAAGTGAAGTAGTCGGAGAGGTCTTGGGGCGTAAAGGAAATCCACCATCCTTCAAACCCGTGGGAGTGTTCCTTGCTAGCCTTAAAAGAGTTTCATTTGGATTGAAAGGATGTTGATCCATGGGATATTGTCTCACCAATAAAAATAGGTGCAATTTGGAGTTCTAACATTTGGTGTTAAACCCAACAAACTTTTTCCCTTTATCATATGAACTCAAACTAGTAGTAAAAAAACTTTATAAATACTTTAGTAGCCTTAACAGATGATGCAATAGATATAATAGTAGAAAATTGCCTCATTCCTACCACTAGCATCACTGCCATGGTTAAGGAAGTGGTGGTAGAATTGCAAGGAAAGGAAACAAATGTAGACAAAAAAGAAGAAATTGTAGAAATGAAAATTGACGTGAGAACAATAGTAGGGGCAATGGGAGGAAGATCCTACACAACACGTGAGGCCTTGGATCTATGAGTCTCAATTACCTTATCAGTACTTAAGTGAAGCCCTCCCTAGCCTTCCCTATCCCTACTAGTAAAAGTCTTCTCTTTCTTAACAACTCATTGCTTGTTGGGGATCGACCCGTATAAATAACAAGATAGTAAAAGTGGAGAAGAACGAACACAAATTTTAGTTGGAAATCTCCTCTAAAGAGGATAAAAACCACGAGCAAAGGAGAAATCAGATTTTCACTAAATGAGTAAACAAACGAGAGTACAATATGGAGAAAATAAACCTAAATGTACAACTTGTACATTAACCAAAACCCCAAATACAAAACTCAAAACCCCAAAGAGTGAACTGGTAAACAAAAACTTAAATCTCATAGGGCACTCACAAAAGGGGTATAAAATACTCTCTATAATTACCACGAAACTCTCATCAAAACTCATATATGACTATATCTTGTTGCCTTCAAAGAAAAGCCCTTGCTGATTGTCATATCAAAATAGGGATACAATGGCCCCTTTAAATAGGCTTAGATTAGAGTTATGATTATACTAAACTATCCACAGAATAATCAGAGTCCAACTGGAGAAGTAGTCCTACTTGAAGTCTAAAACTCGGCTACCAAATAGGAAAACATGTCGTGACGTAGCATAGTGCCTCATCGCAACATCGTCTTTGCTTCACCATTTCAACGTTGTCGTGTTTTCCTGAAGTCTCAATGCTCCTCATTGTGACATCGGGCTTATTTTGGGTTGTAATACCCTAAACCCAATCCAATTCACTGGATTCAGATCTCAGGTGTTACTACACATAACACTGAACAAAATTTCAAAACCATTGACAAATAATTCTTACTTAAAACATAAGTCTTATTAATTTAATTAAAGACTCAGTTTCAAAGAAACAAAAGAAATAATTTAGGGATAAAATTTTACATCAAAATTGGTACAACACAGAAAATTACTAAAAACGGACTCTTAGGGTAAGTCTTACAACACACCACTTTTTCACTGTATGAATAATAACCTAATTCGTCGCTTCCTTGGCATACTCTTGGCGTCGTCCCTCCTTGCACAATCTCTTACCACTCTACGTGAAACCTAAACATAACAATTGTAAGTTCAAGAGAACTTAGTGAGAATTACTATAGAATATATTGACAGATACTTTTTAATATTTGAAGATCATTTGTGCGCCAGCCACCCCTCATAACCACTTATCTTTGTTTTGGGCGGATACTTTCACAATTTTCAGCTTACACTTACACATCAACTACCATACTTTTAGCGTGCCAATTCTTTCTTAATTGACTAACTTAAGATCCTTTTAGAAATTTCATTAATCCCTTCTTTTTCTTAAAATCACAAATGTACTTTTCAAATAATCTATCTTTAGAGCTCACTTCATACAGACCATCTCTTTACACATTAAGTTATTCCAGAACGGTTGTTCATAAATATTGTTCACTGGCGGATACATACATGCTTGGCAGAATCTCACGTAGATTTGAATACCATCAGCTTACTAATCAAATCATATTCTTCTTCAACACCCACAAGCTTATATTGATAATGAACTTAACATATCATTTAAATAAATTCCACATATCTTTGATTTCAAAACTATACATACTCAAAATAACAATAACTCAGATTCCATAAGATTTCAGAAGAAGACATGATACTACTCAGATATGGTGGATACTAGATACTAAGATTTCAATACTATATAACAAAGACGAACTTAAATTGGCAATTTCTTAGGTCTTTCATAACTACGAGTATGCCCATATTCAAAGTGATAGATTACCATGGTGAATATCCCTTTTTGAATATACAGATACATATATCTTTTCAAGAACTCTCTTGATAACTTATTCAATTACTTTACAAATCTAATTCAACCAAATTAAATTCGGACATATCATGACCTTATCTTAGTAATACCTATCACAGATCAATTGGAATTTATCTAGAACTTACCATAAGGGCGGATAAGCACATTATACCAAATAGACTTATCAAAGTACGCCACAAGGGCCAAAGAGAATAAACCTAAAAAGCACATACAAAATCATGTGTTTACTGTCCCGATGAACTTTCACAGAAGGTAACATGGGTTTCTCCTTCATGGACTTATACATAAATTTCATGTATCGTGATCTGCCAATTTGATCTACACAATATCGAAGGCTACACCATAAATATTCACACAGACGTATCTTGCCATGGGTCTCAGCCACATGAACTTACACACATTTATGTATCGTGATCTGCCAGTCCAGTCTTCATCTTACTGGAGGCTACACCATGAGTGTTTTCATATCATACGATGTCATAAGTCTCAACCTCATGGTCTTACACTTATTTTCATATTGTGATATGCCAGTTTGGTTAGCAATATATCTGCCCTACCAAAGGCATTAAAGAGGGACAATGCTCAGCATTCATTTACCTAGGTTTGTTCGTGTAACGACATAAAAATTTTACTTTCGGTCGCTAATTGAGGCAATTTATTGAAAATTTAAAAACCGACTTTCGATTTTATTAAAAAGGGAGTCGCCACTGATCCTTTTTCTAGGTGTGATCGGACACCTAATAAATCCTCTCTTTAAAAGAAAATTTATTTTTTTAAACAAAAAAAAAAAGCTGAGTTTAGGTCTACACGAAAATCCAGAGAAAAATAGGGTTCAGGAGCCAGTTACGCACGAGGAATGTATTAGCACCCTCGCGACGCCCAAAATTGGTATCTCGTTAAACATGTGCTGTCTCAATTTTCAAAAATACGAGTTCAATGTAACATTTAATCGTGATCCGATCAAAACATGAGAATTTTCAAGTTTTTGGTTTTTTTTTATTTTTTTTATTTCTTTTGAGAAGGATGTTCCGTTTTTAACACGAGCCGATTAATATTCACCCAACATAGCGATGAAATCGATGACTTAATGTTAAATCGGTATATTGCCTTATTTGTTGAAATTAATTAAAAAGTAGGAGTAAAACATTATTATAATAAGAATTCGTAAATAATGCAAACAATGATGCAATTAATAATAAAATATTAAAAAAGCTAAGAATATTAAAACAACAATAACAATATTTACGAGAAAATAAAAATAATGTACTATTAATATAATAAGAAAAATAATGTACTCAACAATAATAGAAAATAACAATACATACATAATATATATATATATACATATATATGTGTATGTACATGTTAATAATGATGAAAAGAATAATAATTATACTAATAATAGTGGCAATGGTAATGATCAAGGAGTAATGAAGTAAATATAAGTATGTACAAAAAGATATATGTATACATAATAGTATTAAGATAGAATAATAAGCAACAATAGTGAAAATAATAAGTATAATAATAAATATAATGATATATAAAAATAATACTATACATAAAAAGTATATATATGTAACGCCCCAAAAATTGGTCCTAGAAGAGTTGGGCTTTGAGTCTGGGATTCGGATAGAAGAAAACCTGAATAATTAAGAAGTTTTAATTATTATCGTATAAGAAAGAATTTTTACTACTAGAAAATTTTTACTATATTTTATTACGGATACTTTAAATTTTTATGAAATTTTAATTAGTATTATGAGATAAAATTATTATTATTAGAAAAATATTACTGTAAGTATGTTTGAAAATTTTTTATGAAAATTATTATTATTATATAAAAAAAATATACATATATATATATTATTGTATTTAAAATTTTCATTGTTATGGTTATTATTATTATTATTTAAAAATATAGAAGATATTATTATTAATATGGTGTTTAAATTTAGTTTTTAAATAAATTTAGAAGTATTTAAAGTGTGGGAAAAATTCGATCCAAGACTCTAGCAAAAATAATTATTTTTGTTTCTTTAGGGGATTTGGGCATTAAGGTTTATTAATAAATTGGACTAAAGTTGGACATAAGAAGGAGTCTGGCCTAGTGGTTAGGCGTGTTAAGCAGTAGGAAGGGAGCAGGGGTTCGATTCCCTGCGTGCGCAAATGTTGGTTTTTTATTTTAGAAAAACCAAGGGCTGTCGCAGGTAAGCCTTATTAATTGTTCAGGCTAATTCATGTCACAAGTAGGCTTCTGACCCAGTGGCTAAGGGTGTTAGGAGGGCGTGGGAAGAGCACTGGTTCAAGGAACAGCGCGCAAATTGGGAGATTTTTTTAGTATGCAGGTTATGGTTGGAATAGGCCTTAAAGGAAGTTGCGAATGAAGTTTGACACAACAAGAGTTTGTGGCGCAATGGCGAACAACGCATGTGTGAGTTGAAGAGGTCGAAGGTTTGAGATTTACAAAGAAAGTAAATTTCATTTTTATTTCGCGAGTAACTAAGGCTTCAGATGCGTAAAGGTTAACATTAATTGTGACCATATATTAGTAAAGAGAGAAGCGTGGTGCGGTGGATAGCAGGCTTCGGTGTGTGGCGCCGCAGGCGGCGGCGAGTCCAGAATTCGAGCTTGATCTCACGCAGAGAGAGGTGGGTTTTCTTTGCACGCATGGGGAAGGAGTTGGAGTCGACCAGGACTCCTAACAACGTCTTTGAAGCGGTGCAAGCAGTGGATAAGGTGCTCTGATTGGTTGAGGAGTTTGAATGAAATTCAAACATTAAAATTAACCAAAAATCAAGGAGCAATTTGGGAATTAGAATTGGGAAAGAATTCCTATGCCGAAATGCACTCATTCGGCCATAGCTAAAGAGTGCCGAATATTTTAGGCCTTTAGGATTTATTTTTTTTCCTTCTATTTTTTTTTTATTCTTTTCTATCATTGTCTCATCTCTTTCCCTCTTCTCTTTTCTTTCTTCTCTTGATTCTCATCCTATCTTTTTGCCGAACCTAAATCCTTCATATTCTTCTTCTTCTTTTCTCTCATAAATCCTCAACAAAACTGATTAGCAGAATTTCCATTGAAGCCAAACCTCGTATCTTTTCTTCCAAAATCGAAATCTTACTACTTTGAGGTACTACAAAGGCCGAACCCTTGGTTGAGTATTTTTCCCTTCTTGTGTGGTAGTTGGATCTACAATCGATTGGGAGTAGTGTCATAATGATATAGGTAAACGCTCGAATCTTTCTTTCGTTATTCATGAATTAAGGTAAAAGCCGAAAAACCCCTATATGCAAAGGGTGCCTATTGATTGTACTCAAAGGGTTTAGTGGTGATATCTGATTTGTTTTCCTATAGTGTGGATTAAAGGCTACTAATCGAAGGCTTGGATATTTGGAACGACCAGAATTAGATCTAATCCATTTTTTTTGGCAAAGTTCGTGTGTGGAACTCGTCAGCGTTTCGTCACAAACAGGTGCGTAAACGACACCCATTCATAGACTAGATCGGCAAAAGCCGAAAAGCCGAAAAGCCAGTATTTATGAACTTGCGAGCGTGCGAGCGCTTGTGAGGTGGTTTGGTTGTTAATTTTGATAATCGCAAGCAGTATGATTGTAGAGTGCGCAATTTCGTGCACTTCGGTATATTTGGGCTTAGTGGGCCTAAAACGGGTTAGTGGGCCAACGGGCCCAATTCGGTAAAAATGCTCGGTAAGTGCTTCTGTTAATGTGTTAATGGTTAGAATATGTACGTAAACCCTAAAAAGACTGATAAAATTACTCTATAAGGTAGAATTATCGTAATACCCACGAAGGGTAAGTTTACTATTACGCCCCTCGAGGGTAAATAACTGTCATTAAGCTATAATCTGACTGTCTTTCTGAAGCATGCCTTGTCAATTATATATATTCTGCATACATGTCATACTTGCATGGGGTTGGGTTTTGTTATGGAGGAAGAACCAGTTACGGTGGTGTGCCACATATTACGATATAAGCGCTTTTGCTTGCAGATTATAGTTAGTGCCGTGTCGGTGCTAACACTTTATGTAAGTGTAGGGATGGCGTGGGTGATTTATTCCCACAGAAAGTGTAGGGATGGAAGGAGGCAAGTGCGGGGTTGGATGGGGTTATCATGCATTAATCATATGAGATTTGTTTTGTTATGGGCCAATCAGTATTGAAATGGGCCCAATCGTGTTGATATGGGTAAGGCCCAACATATCTCGACTTGTAATAGGGCTCTACGGCCCGATTGATCTTGATATGGGCCGTGCCCAGTATACTCTGTTCAGATGCGGCTATGGCCCAGTTAATATTGATATGGGCTAAGGCCCAGTTAACTTTGATTTCTGAATAGGGCTTAGGCCCAGTAAAGCTTGAACTGATTTGGGCTCTGGTTGGGTTAATTTACACACTGAGTTTCCCCAAACTCACCCCTTTATTTTCATCCATGCAGGTAATCCCCAACCATAGTGGGCTTGGAGCTGTGAGGGATTCAGAGTGGCCACATGTTTTCTGAAAATTCGCTTTCTTCTGGTGAACTGGAGTTTCCTATGTTTTCGTTTATGATTTTGGGTTTTAAATGTAATAAGACCGCTTAATAATTTTTATTATTTATATTATTATGATAGAAATATAACTACGATAACTATAGAAATGGACTAGCTCTAGAACGCGTTTTCAAAAACATTAAGTGATTTCAAAATAACACGATTACAAGTAAGGCTTCCGCTAAGCAAACATTTTAAAACTTAATCACTGTCTTAAAAATGGACTTAATCAAATGGTTTTCTCAAAATTATACGTGGTGTTAAAGTGTGGCAATGGCGGTGTGCATGTCTAGGATTGGATCCGAAGGGAGCTTGGTACTTAAGCAGTCCGACGGACTCACCTCCTCTTTTTCGGTTTCCTACCTGGTGCACAGCGTCCTTTCACTTTAACCTAATTTTAAAAGTTTCTTTACAACATCAACTAAGTTTTCTGAACTAAGCAATACGGAATGTTTTGAAGGTTTCGATGTGGCACGTCGGATCCGGTCATAACGTCTAGGCCGGGTTTGGGGTGTTACAATATATACACTTATAATAAAATATATACTAATACTAATAATAATAAACATAATAGGGGTAAAAATAGATATAATAATAACATGTACATAATACGGTATTGAAAATATATATATAATATAGTTATTAAAATATATACATGAGATAATAAAATATATGAATAATAGGATATTAAAAATATATATACATAATATATAAAATATAATAGTTTTAAAAAATAATATACATAATATAAAAGCATATAAAAAAAATGAAGAAATGAGTAAAAATAATATACATAATAATATAATAAGAAATAATATATTTATAATAAGTACTTAAAAACATCTATATGTATATACGTATAACAATGATAAAAATAATAATAGTGAAAATAATAAATATAATAATAGAAACGATAATACTATATAAAAGTATATATATACATATATAATAAAATATACTAATATTAATAATAAATATAATATTATAATACTAATAATAACAATATGAAATTAAAGTAACTAAAAATAATACCATATATAAATATATATACGTATGCATATATAACGAAAATATACACTAATATATACAAAAAATAATATTGATAATATTGATAATATTAGAAATAATAATAATATTTAATAAAGAAACAAAAATAAATAAGAAAGGACTAAAATTGAACTAATAACAAAGTTTTGGGGCAAATTTAAAAGGAAATAAAGGGGAAAGGACTAAATTGCACGCGCAAACAAACAAGAGGGACTAGATCGGGCAATAAACCATTCGGCCTAAAACGCACAGCAGCAGAGGGACCAAAGTGAAACAAAAACAAGATTTCTGGGCAAAATTAAAAATACGAAAAATTGAATTATAAAACTATAAAAAAGCGGAAGGGCTAAAAGTGCAATTAGCCCTTCCGTAAAAAACACGCGGATCCTAAGCGGGTATGGGTTGGGTCGGACCTGGTCGCATCAAAACGACGTCGTTTTGGAAGGCTATAAAAGGCCAAATTTTTTGAAAAAAATCAGTTGTAGCATTTGAAAGAAAAGAGAGAGAGAGAGAGAGAGAGAGGAATTCTCTCTGGCCTAGGCCTCTGCTCCAGTCAGGAGGGCCGCCGTCGCCGTCGCCGGTCCGCCACTGCACGGTGGCCCGAAATTCGAATGGGTATATATGTATTTTTTTGCTTTTTTTTATTTTTTTAAACTTTTATATATATATCTATATAGATCTGTTTTTTAAAGAAAGAGTAGAAGAAATATATACCTAATATATATATATTCGAAAAAAAGGAAAAGAAAAGTAAAAAAAACCAAAACCTTTTGCACGATGTATTTGCTTTTTCTTTTTTTTGATCCGCTTGCTTGCGTTTCCTTTCGTTTTTAGATGCTATTGTGCTTCAAAATCTAGCGCTTCTGTATTGATTCAAAAAAATCCCCCTCCTTTACAAATGATTTTGGCTTTTATAACCTGTTTACAAGTTATTTTTTTCTTTTTCTACTTTTTGTCATTTCGTTTTAATGGTTGCAGGTGCAGAGACGGTGGAGGTGACCCGAGTTGGTGGCCGGTGTTGCAGTGGGCAGGTGGTGGCAGAGGCAAGTGGGGAGACAGAAGGCCCTAGGTGCGGCGCACCTAGGGTTTGAAATTCTGATGTTTCTTTTCTTTTTTTTTTTTTTTGTTTTGGGCTTAAGATTTGTAATTGGGCTAGGGGTTTTGGGCCATTCGGGTTTTGATGTAAATTGGGCTTTGGGTTTAAGGGCCCGAGCAATTTGGGCTTCTACAGTTCGTATTCTTGACCGATTCATACTTTTCGTATAACAAACTTTACCTGCATGCTTACCGATTCTCATTATTCTTTTCAACAGAACTTTATACATATTTTTACAGCACAATCTCATCTTTACTACACTCATACACCTACCAATTATCATGGATATCATCATCTTTTATATATATACTTTTACTTGAACATTTCACATAGAAGAGTTAGGGTAGAAACTCACCTACTGAAGTTTGAAACTCCAGACTCAAACATTCTTCTTGAACCAACAGCAACAACTAGAGATGGAATAACCATTCAATAACTAAGAACCATAACTTTCAGCTTAACGAGAAAGAGATACAATTTGACTTAAGAAAAGAATCAGAGAGTAATATTTTAGGAAGAAGAAGAACATTTTCCAGAACTTTTCTCACACATACAAATATGACCTATGTTTCTTAGTAGAACTTAACAAGTGTCACACATTTCAGAATTTACCTTCTTAATGGTCTACAGTTTCTAAGAGAAACATAAATGAGAATCTTGCATAATAGATATTAGGCAAGTCTATCCAGTTGGTTCCTAACCAGGTTACTTTACAACCTAACTAGCACAATACTTCAGACAAACAAGGTGTACTATATCTTTGGCATTAACTCATACCATAATTACATTTTTACTTAACAAAATATCTCCTTTTAAATAGTAGAATAATCTGAAATGAAATCTTCACTAACTTACATGGCGGTTACTATACGCCCACTCCTATGCGCCAAAAGAAACATATGGGCGAATTACACTTCGCCAAACATGTTATTTTTCTAGAATAAGCCTAAATATTGGACCCACCAATACTAATATATATTTAACGATTGAATTTTTTTTACATAAAAGAAATAGTTAAAATTTTTTCTTCACTCCAAACTTGATTTGCATGGTTTGCATAAATGAAACATGTACTATGACAGTTGAATTATTGAAATATCGATTGTAGAAAATATTACGAAAGATTGTAAAACCATGTTAGATTTACAACAACGAAAGTGAATCTCTCCCTAATCCCCAATATATATCATATGATTAAATTTTTATTTTTATTTCATATACATGTTAAATATAAAAATCAAATTTATAGAAATAATTTTTTTAACATAAAAATTTATGTCACTATAATAAATTAAATGTATGTATATTGACAGTACAATGTGGAAATCTTTTGACTTTCCAATTTTTATTTATTGCAGCTGCACTCATTTTAATTTAGCTAAAAAGAATAAAATCATATGTCTATCACCTTCGACTCAAATAACATAACGTATCAGCCACTTCAATAATTTGATTATATAAAAAAGTAGTGGTTTAGGATATTCAATTATAAAATTTACTCGAGTGTAAGTTTTTAGAGTAAATAGAAAATTTTTATTGAAAATATAATTATTTTATTTATTTTAATAAAAAATTTCACAAGATTAATATTAAATATTTCTTAAATAATTTTATTACTATTTTATTACCATTTAAATTCAAATCCCATCAACCTAAAATTGTAGAACTTTTCTATTCACTAAAGGTGTTTTTTTTAACAATCTTATTATATGTTCCGATTATATATGTTCTTTTTAATACAATGCTTAATCTTATTCATAGCCCCTCTCCAATCTATAAATAGTAGGATAATGCGGTTCAACGCACTCAATCCTACGTCCTCTTGCATTGACAGCAATATCCATGCCAATCAAGTGAAGATTCAATCGACAATTTTATTTAGTTAAAATAAATTTAATAAAAAAACATTTTAAATCTTCTCAAAATTTAACAATTTAATTTAGAATATTTTAATATATATATATTTGCTTTAATTCTTACCATTTTATAAATTTATCTTGCATCTTCTAACACAGAATTCTTACCTTCACATTTGGTTCAAAGATAAAAAAAATGAAAGTTTATTGAACATAATTCAAACTATAAAACTCAAAAACGTAATCGTCTGGGTTAAATTCTACTATGTAAATTTAGTTTTATCTACTTTAATTTATTTATTTTAGTTTTTATGTTTTTTGAATTAGTCAATTTTAGTTTTTGTTCTTTTCAATTTTTAAAATTTTAGCCTTAACCAAATGGTATTAGTTGAATCTATTTGGTTAAATTCTGTTATTAATCTTGTACTATGTGTAAAGTTTTAGACTTAGTCTATATACTCCAATTTGATCATTATCCTTAGTTGTTATATATTTTTTTAATTTCAAAATTTCAGTCTTGATTTAAATAATAGTTATTAAATCCATTAATTAATTTTTTTTGTGAGTAATGTGTGAAAATAGCAAGTTGACATGACATTACAATATGATAGAATGTTTGCAGCATCAGATTTTAAAAATAACAGAATTTAATAAATTTAATGAGTACAATTTGATCAATATTGAAATTTTGAAATATGAAAAAGTACATGGACAGAAAATGATATTATATAAAGACTAATAACAGAATTTAACCGATGTCTTGTACATATCCCTTAGTAATACAACTAGCCTAACCCATTAGTTAATAATTTAATGGGCCTAAATAAACCCAATTTCGCCCAAATTTTAAGTTAAAAATTTAGAATTGATCCTTTGACGGGCTTAGTAAATTAGGCCCATCAAATCCAGCTTACTGCGGGAATTTTTATTTTTACTAAATATAAAGCCGCCGTATCTTCTTATTCACTTGGGAAAGAAAACCCTAAACTCTCAAGCAGCCGCAGCTAGAGAAGGGTATCTTAATTTCTTTATATTAAGTTGATTGATTGTCTTTTTAATTCTCTAATTTGGGTATCTTAAGTTGTTTTAAATATTCTTCATTTTAATTTTTCTTACCAGGTTATTGAAGTAAGAAATTTAGCAATGTCTCCAGCTAAAGGTAAGGATTTTTTTGGTTTAGTTTTAGTTTTGAGCTTTTTGGATTTTGGGTTTTCTGTTAAATGAAGGTAATTTTTGTATAGAAGATTGTAAAGTTTGTTTCTTTGGGTATTTTAGATAATGTTTCTTTTAAGATTATATATATAAATGTAAAAAGTCAATTTCCTTGAAGACATTTACTATTTTAAATTTTAGATAGGAGTTCCTTTTGAGGAAAATAATGTGAGTAAGTTGGAAATGTGTTTGTGTAAATGCTTTGGGGATGATAAATAAAGAAAAAATTGGTTTCTTCTTTGTATCAATGAGGTGGTTCTAACAGGAAAGGGACTGCGAATGTGAGGATTTGAATCCGAGTTTTGAATATGATGCCTTTTAAGGATGACTATATGAACAGATTGGGCTAACCTCCCTTTTTGTGTTCTTTGATTAGCGTGTGCAAATGTTGATTCAGGGTAATTGCTGGAATTGGAAGGTGGTTGTTTTAGTTGGATCCAAGTGGATTCTTGTGTTGAATTTGATATCTGTGCTATTTTTGCTGTTTAATGTTATGTGTCAAATGATGATTTTTCGGTTAAACTTGCCAATTTGTAATTTATTCTTACATCGCGATCTGGTGGTTTTAGTTTGCTCCAAGGTGTAAGCATGGTCGACCTGAGTTATTTTTTGTAATCATTAGCCAATATAGTCTACATTACCTTCATGCATTTGAGGTGAAATAACTGGTATATAACGCATTTTAAGTATTGTGGTGCTTTTAGATTAATATTTTTTAAACGTTTGGCAGTTGACAGCAAGAAAAAGACCGATCCGAAGGCTCAAGCAGTGAAAGCTGCTAAGGCTGTGAAATCGGGTGTGACATTTAAGAAGAAGTCCAAGAAGATCAGGACAAAAGTTACCTTTCATCGGCCAAGGACTTTGAAGAAGGACCGTAACCCTAAGTATCCTCGCATCAGTGCACCACCAAGAAATAAGTTGGATCAATATCAAATTCTCAAGTATCCTTTGACTACTGAGTCTGCAATGAAGAAAATCGAGGACAACAACACCTTGGTTTTCATTGTTGACATCCGTGCTGACAAGAAGAAGATTAAAGATGCTGTGAAGAAGATGTACGACATTCAGACAAAGAAAGTGAATACGTTGATCAGGTAGATTTCATTATCTTAGTTGTGTATGATTGGATTGTCATGTTTAAAATCTTCCATTGTCAGTTTTGATTACACATGCAACACTTTTGGTATTACCATAGGCCTTGGATTGAAATCTGATACATCAAGCTTAATATAGACCTATGATTTATTATTTTGAACTGCCCCTTGCCCAACTGGCTACTTGATCGTGTTGTCATGAATCCCCACGTTGTGTAATTGTTTAGTGGAATGAAAACATCTACGTGGTTGTTAAACTCGTGTTATCTTTATGCAGGCCTGATGGAACCAAGAAGGCGTATGTTAGGTTGACTCCGGATTATGACGCTTTGGATGTGGCAAACAAGATTGGAATTATCTAAGCAGATCAACCAATGTCTTCCTTGCTTTCAACAGTTTTGTTAGAACGATTGACTATGTTAGGACTCTTTATTTTCGTGTCTGCATTATATGTGTAAGGAACTATGTTTTTCCTACTTAAAATCTGCATGGGATTTGGTTTAGGATTTTACACAGGATGTCCAGAATGAATGGATTTTACTTTTTCGTTTTAATCAAGTGAAGGTTCAAGTAGTAAGAAGCTTGAGTTTATTATAAGACAAAATGTCAAAAACAGAGACAAACAAAGCTAAAGCACCAATTATTGGTAAAATCACAAGACAGACAAAGACCGATACATCATAGGACTAACTAAAAACCAACCAATCTAAAACAGAGCTTCGAAATCCCATAAGCCACAGGTATCACTTTTGGTTTCTTTGGCGAATGTCTTTTGTTTATGTAACTGTTATATCGTCTTACAATACTGTTATAAGGATTATTAGGTACATGAGGGGAACAAGGATATAGGCAAGGATATAGACATACTGATACATAATAGCAGCGGACCCTGAATTTGGTGATATGACCAGCGCTGAAGATGCTAGGAGCCAAAACAATAACATGGGTAGGGCAACGAGGAGGGTGAACCAGAAGAAATTAGGAAGAATACTGATACGGACGAAACGTGTGAGGATGAAAGAGATACAGAAGGCTGCAATATTTGGAATGAAGAACCAGAGAAATGGTGTTGTACCCAGTACTGATGCTCCTACATTGGATGGACCCCTTTTCAGTAGTTTGTCCACTGGTCCCATACTCGTACCCGAATGGATATCCATGCCGGCAGGTGTGATGTTGTCTTTGGGTTGTGCTTCTGCCTGAAAAACACTGCCTGGGGGACTTAAGGCGGCTTGGTAAGTGGTTGTGAGAATCAACGTGGTTACTACTAGCAAAGCGCTGCTTTTGTTGCTTGACATGTTCCTAGCTTGGTAAACCCAAATGACTCACAAGGTAAAAAATACTCTATATAATTGAAAAATGAATATTCCGATTCTGAGCACATCGTGGAATGGTCAGGCATTCTTTGTTCTCTTGTTTATTCTTGGCTCGTAATAAGATATCTGTCGCGGTTAAATTCTCCAAATTGGTAGCTCATAAGTTGACCCTGAATCTTGTTAATAGCCCGAGAATCTGCATTGGAAAATCAAGCAAAATACATTACACATGGCAAATGGAAGAATAAGTGGCTGAGCTAAGAGAGATTTTTACACTTTTAGTTGATTGTTAGATGCTGCAATGTGTAACACGGTGTCGCCATCCCCGTTCTTGAAATTGAGAAAATATTTAATCTGCTAATCATACTCGCTGCTCCATAGGCATGGCAGTAAAACTCGAAAAGCTTTCAACTTGCCAGATCGCGCTGCGAGATGGAGGGCAGTGTCATTCCGATTTGTCACATCATGGATACATTCAGGGCAATCATTTTTGACCGCAAACAGTGACAGCGCGGTCTCCTTATTCTCATTCATTAAAGCAAGGTGAAGGGGGCTCAAACCATCTTGGTTCAGCTTCGTGGCGAATGATGGCTTCAACAACATCAATTCCATCTCAAACAGACTCTGTTTGTCCGCCCGCTGCTGCTACTTGTAATGGTGTATCAAAGAACTCCTTCCCTTCCATCCCGCTCAAAACGTCTGTTTTGTCCCAAATAAGTTCGTACAATGCCTCGATATCACTAGTTTGAGCGGCTTCCCTAGCTCTCTCTTCCATCATCGGTGGAGCAACTACGATGCTAAAACTCTCTTCCAGTGAAAAAAGGAAAAGAAAGATTTTCAAACCTTGCCAACAATTTTCCTTCACTTGAAGAGAATTGCGTTTGCTTTATATAAGAATTACCATTGCATAAGATTTGTTCAGTCACGTTGTATGGTGCTTATCTTGGTCTTCAATTAAGAGATCCTCATAAATTTGCATGCAGGTCGAGCAATGTACACTTTTAGTGTAAAACGTGGGAGTGGTTTTCATCCCTTTTCTTTTATTTTGCATTTTATTCATCTTTATATTTATATTACGGTAGAATTTATTATACCATCTGTTGCAATTGAATTTAGATATATGATGTACAGGCCCAATTTTGCCCTGCCCATGCAAAAACAACAAAACAAAATAAACCAAAAACAATAATAATATCAAGCCCAAAGTAATGAAGCCCGATAGGCCCAAAGTCTAAACCAAGTCCCAGCCAAGCCTAACCCTAACCCTCCCTAGCGCCGTACCCCTCCCACGTGCGTCGTCGGCGCGCCCAACACCCGAGGTTCGGCTCTCCGTTGTCCTCTTGCACCAAAACGGCCATCTATGGCCTCGTTGACTTGGGTACACCTGCAAAAAGAGCAAAAACGGAAGCAAACCGAAGAGACAGAGCAGAAACGAAACCGGGAAACAAAAGTCATAGGCAGTAGCAAATGATTTTCTTTTTTTTCTTTTCTTGGCTATATATCCGAGATCGAAAAATGTAACAAGAGAGGACGATTGGAAATAAAAAATCGGAAGGTAGATTTCAAGATTTTACATTTTTTTCTTCCTTTTTCTGCTTGTTAGATTCGATATACATTTTAGCATAAAGAAGAGACCAAAAAAAACAAAAGAGAAAACAAAAAGAAAGAGAGAACTTTACCTCGCGTTTAGGCCGTCGGTCCTCCTTCCCTTCGCCGAAATCGGAGTGTGGAGGAGGTCCTCGAGGCTACAAAGCAACCGTCCGTTGCCTAAGAATGCTGGGCGCCGTCCGTGGTGGCAGTGTGGCACTTGTACCAAGAGAGGCCATGGTTCGGTCGAATGGGATAACAAGGGGGGGTTTTAGTTTTTCAGCTCTTGGTTTCAAAGGGATTAGGGGTATTAGCTTTAGGGTTTCCTTTTAGTTTTGATGATAATGGGAAACGGCACCGTTTAGGGCCTGTTTCAGTGGCTCCAAAATGGTGCCGTTTAAGCTGGCCCGTTTTGACCCGATCGGATGACCCCTGGGATCCGCGTTTTCTTGCGGTGAGGGGATATTTCCAATATAGATCCCTCTCCTTTTACCCAACATTCGAATTAGCCTACATTCGCATTTATTTTTATTTTAAATTTGCCCCTACAATTTATATACATTTGCTTTTTGGTCCACGCTTGCGTGCAACGTTTTGAGGGCCTGGATTATTTCCAGTTTGAGCCCCTATATATTTGTGCACTTTGCACTTTAATCCTCTTTTTGATTATTTTATTTTTAAATCAGCCCATTCATATTAATTGTATTTTAATCAGATTCTTTTTATTTTTATAAGTTCATCCCCTTTATACTTTGTCTCTCTTATTTTAATTCTCTTTTAATTGAGTCCCTTCTCTTTATTTATTTCACGGCTTATTATTGTTCCTTTTAAGATATATTCAATATTTTTATTCTTGTTTACTGATTTTTCTTTACATATTTTAATGATTTGATTTCGTTCTCTTTTATATATTCGTATATTTTGTTTTATATATATATATATATATATATATATATATATGTTTTACTTCATGTATTTTATTAACCTTACATTATTTTATACATATGGCCTTTTAGTTCGTTTTTAACATGTAATCCAACATAATATTTCCCTTAAATTATTATCATACACATGTACATATTTATTGATGCTCATTGTTAATTTATATGTTACTAAACCCATGTATTTCGACATATATTTTTTGCCATAATATTGTGTTTTTGCATATGCGTGTTGTATAAAATTACTTTTCTACTTGCTTATATTAGTACACACGTTTGGTCTATATACATTATTAAACCTACATATCACCATTTCTATATAAATTTGCATGTGTTCACTTTTAAACTTTTATGTACATATATATTAATATTTATTACTTTGATAATTTTTTCGTATTTATTTATTCATTTAAAATATCTTGCTTTGTGATTTCTTAAATATTTTCAATATATGTATATATATGAAATAATTTCGGGAACTTCATTTTTTAAAATTATTATTTTTGAGTAGATTTATACGTGTCATATCGATTAGGTGTTTGTGTAGTCTATTATTTTAAATGTTTCGAATAAGGGTATATATGGATTTTAGTCCAACTTAGAAATATATATATATTCTTATTCTTATGCAAATCTATTAATTAATACATTGTATGTTTTAAAATATTCATTCTACAATATATATTTCAATGATTGCATGTGTTTATTAAGCTTGTCTTTATGAATGTCTTTACTCATCAATTCATTAAATCCTATAGTATGTGTCATGCATTTATCATTAAATTGAAACAATTTTACTGTGTTGCTTCTCCGATTAGCATTTTATTTGGTGCCTCTAGTAATTTTATTATGTTATGTATACTGCCGTTGCATCTTATCCATTGTTTCACATGGCCTTGTTAATTAGTACTCGTACATGATTGAAGTTAGGTCATATTTTTAGATTAATTATATTTGGTTGCTTATTCTATTGGTCGATTAATATTTTCACTCGTTAAGCATTGTATCTCACACGTACGCATTGCCCCATTCATTATTTTCCTTTTGATTTTTGAAATGTGGTCTTAAAACCCAACTTTTTGTAATTAATTTCATCTTATTTCAAATCAAATTAATACGTTTTAAGCTAGTTTCACAATTATTTAAAACGGAGGCGATATTCGATGTTTAACAATTCGTGGAATCGTGCCCTAACGTGTTGGGTTGCAATTCCTCGTTTGCTCGAAATAATCGAAGGTCCCTTCAAAATTTCACTCATATCTTTCAAAAACCCTTTAAAACGAAGGCAATATTCGGTGATTGACAATTTGGGAATCATGCCCTATTGTGCTGGGTTGTGATCTCTCGATTGTTCAAAACAATCGAATATTCCTCTAGGTTTTCACTCATGTTTATAAAAAACCCTCTCAAAATGGAGATGATGCTCAATGTTTGGCGATTTGAGAATCGAGCCCTACCATGCTGGGCTACGCTTTTTTATTTGTCCAAATAATCGAATATCTCTTCGAAATTTCCACATGTATTTCATAAAGTAAGGCAATGGTTAACATTTGGGAATTCGAGAAATCGTATCCTATTGTGCGGGTTTCGATTCTTTGTTGGACTAAATAGTTGAGCATCCTTCTGGAATTTTCAAAATATATTCTTTCGAACATTGAAACAAGAAGATTTTTGACAATCAACTTGGGTTATTCGAATGTTTTTAAAAAAGGAGCCACAGTTCAAAAACATTTTTAATTTTAGACATAAGGACAGATTTAATCAATTTGGTACCAATTTTGGGCGTAATGAGGGTGCTAACCATTCCTCATGCGTAATCGACTCCCGAGCCCGTTTTCTCATATTTTCGTAGACCAAAATCATTGTTTTAGTAAACCGAAAATGTTTTATTAAAATAACCAAATTCTTAGGTAACCCGATCACACCAAAACAAAAAGATCGGTGGCGACTCCATGCTTTTCTTTTCAGTCGACCCTTTTTCTTTAAATTTTAAAAAATGGTTTCGACATATGATATAAAGGAAAAAGTGGAGATGGAATTTCCCTTTCATTGTTCTTCCCTCGCACTATCTATTTTGTTTGAAAACCTTTTAACTTCTGTCCTTTTTTCTTTATTCAATAAGAAGATTTAAATACACACAAAAAGCGCAACCTTAGTTATTTCTTTTTCCTGAAATACGCAAAGAGTAGTTTTTTTACTTTGATCTCTCGTGGTAATATTGGGTCTTGACTAAATTCAAAGTTGAATCAGATCAGATATTTGAATAAGAGACAAAGCTTCTCCAATGTTATTTTCACCATCCGCAAGACTCAATCTTAAGATATTTGCATTAGGAACGTTGAGCTCCTTACTACTTAATCCAATAGATATTAATCAAAGAAGATTTGAGGACAACTAGATTCAATTTGGCACTTGGATTTTTTTTTCGACTTTGGTGCCTCAATTTGGCAACCATGTTCATTTTTGGTATTTGAACTTGAATACCATTAAGTTTTAATGATGTGACACTCTGATATTGTACCATGTTATTACCTAAATATTTTCAAAAATAAATTTTAAAAATTTAAATGATGGCATGACATTTTGAGATTGTGCAACATTATCAAAATTTTAATATTGTCCAAGTACCACTTAATTAACAGTGACAAAAATTAACCCACCAAAGAAATTAATTCCATTTTATTCAATACTTGCAACTTATTCCTCAGTCTACCGGTAAAAAAAATTTGAATTATAAAAGTCTCGAATTGGTAGTTGGCATTTTTATTTTAAGGATAAAGCATTGTTATTAGTTATTACTAGAGTAAATAACAAAGAAAATGAGAGAGCAAAAGAGAGTGTATTTGTTGAAGGTTGGTCAGCCTGCAGCACCAAGAAGTAAGCCAAGCGCACCAGCCATGCTCGAGCAGCAGAACCAAGTGCACCTGCTGTCATTTAGTTCTTTTTGATTCATTTTGTTGGTGAAATGTAATCTTGTTCATTTTGAACTATGTTAGTTTGATGATTATTGATTGAGCTGAAAAATTAGCTATTGCTTTGTTGAATAAGTTATCTTATTCAATAAGTTATAGTGGTGTTAGGTGACAGTTTAGGTAAAATTTTCTTGTAAGTGCTTGACTTATGTTTGATATATGTAATGGCTTTATGCCAAAGTTGAAGTATGAATGAAAATCATCAGATTTCATATACATTTACTCTCTCCATTTTTCTTTCTTTGCTTTAGCTTTAAAATTCTGTTCATTTTTCTGCTTGTTTCTTTAGCAAGTATCGAGCCTTGCTGCTTAAGCTTTTCCTGAACATTGCTTGTTCATGTTTAAAATCCCCAACAATTGGTATCTAGAGTTGTAATCTCAGTGGACCTGTCTTTGTATCCTTTCAAAACGATGGCTTCATCAGGCTTCTCACTAGCTGCACCTCCAGTCTTCAGTGGAAAAGGATACACATTTAGGTGGTCAAGATGAGGACCTATCTTTAGGTATTCGATCTATGGGAAGTGGTCAAATCAGATGCTGAACCAGCACCATTAAGAGCCAATCCAACAGTGGCTCAGATCAGGCAACATGCTGATGAAAGGACCAAGAGGCACAAAGCCATGTCCTGTATTCAGAACTGTGTATCAGATGTCATCTTTACTAGGATCATAGCCTATGAGACACCAAAACAGGCCTGGGACAGACTGAAAGAGGAGTTTCAAGGGACTGAAAGAACAAGGCAACAACAGCTTCTAAACTTGAGAAGGGACTTCGAGAGCTTGAAGATGAAGGAATAAGAAACTGTCAAGCAGTATTCAGACAGAATTATGACTGTGGTAAACAGCATAAGGCTCATTGGAGAGCAGTTTAGTGAAGCAAGGATAGTTGAGAAAGTGATTTCTACCTTACCTGAGAGGTATGAGGCAAAAATATCCTCTCTCGAGGATTCAAGGTACCTAACCAGCATCTCCTTAACAGAGCTAATCAATGCTTTTTATGCACAAGAGCAAAGAAGAGCCAGTAGATTGGAGGAGCACCAGGAGGGTGCCTTCCAAGCCAAAACAAAGCCTGGCTTGAGTACCACTGCCTACAAAGGCAAGAAAGCTTGGAGAGATAAATTTAAGTCAGATGCTCCAAGAAAATTGAATAGACCATGCAGGCATTGCAAGAGGCCTGGTCATCCAGAGGCCAAATGCTGGTTTAGGCCAGATGTGCAGTGCCAATACTGCAAAAAGATTGGCTATGTAGAAAATGTTTGCAAAGGGAAAGGAAGACCAAGGCAGAACCAATAGCAACCAAGGACTGAAGCTCAGGTAGTTGAAGAAGGAAGTGACCATGAGGAGCAAGTTTTTGCAGTTTCTTGCTCAGCTGCTCAGGAGAAAGTCTCAAATGGTTGGTTCCTAGACATTGGCTACACAAACCACATGTCACTAGATGCTGCTATTTTCAAGTCCTTAGACAGAAGCTGTAGAACCAAAGTTAAAGTTGGCAATGGCCACTTTATTAAGGCTGAAGGTAAATGAGATGTTCTGATTTGGACTCCAATAGGTAACAAAATTATTTCAAACGTTTTGTTGGCACCTGAAATTGAAAAAAACTTATTAAGCATAGCTCAGTTGCTTGAGAAGGGCTATACTGTAGTGTTCAAGGGGAATGAATGCCAAATCAGTGATCCAAGTGGATCTATGCTCATGTCAGTAGCCATGACAGATAAAAGCTTTGTTTGGATTGGAATAAAGGCCTAGATAGTGCCTATGCTGTTTCTTTAGATGAATCCAAGCTTTGGCATCAAAAACTTGGATATGCTAACTTCAGGTCCATAGCTCAGTTGGTCAGAGAAGATTTGGCTAAAAATTTCACTGGTTCAGTGGAAAATGATGAAGTCTGTGAAGTGTGTCAGCTAGGAAAGTAGGCCAGGCTGCCATTTCCTTTAAACAAGGCCTGGAGAGCCTCAGAAAAGCTTCAGCTTGTGCACATTGATGTGTGTGGCCCTATGAAGACTGAATCATTAAATGGAAACAGGTACTTCATCTTGTTTATTGATGATTACTCAAGATTTTGTTGGATTTACTTATTTAAGCAAAAATCTGAGGTAGCCTCAGTATTTTAAAAGTTCAAGGCTACTGCTGAAACTGAGACAGGCTGCAAACTTAAGACCCTAAGGTCTGATAATAGAATTGAATACACCTCAACTCAGTTTCAAGCCTTTTGTGATGAAGCAGGAATCAATCATCAACTCACTAACAATTACACACCTCAACAGAATGGTGTAAGTGAAAAAAAGAACAGGAGCTTGATGGATATGACCAAATGTTTAATGTTTAAGAAGAATCTACCTAAAAATTTGTGGGCTGAGGCAGTCAACATAGCAGTCTACATTCAAAACAGACTTTCAACCAATTCCTTGACTCACAAAACACCTTTTGAAGCCTGGCTTGGGTTCAAGTCATCACTGGCTTATTTGAAAGTCTTTGGATGCATATGTTATACACATGTCCTAGCTGTGAAAAGGGACAAATTGTCCAAAAGAGCTCAACCTGGTATTCTGGTTGGCTATAACACAGTCAAAAAGGGCTATAGGCTCCTTGATCCTTCAACAAATAAAGTGCTAGTTAGCAGGAATGTAGTGTTCAATGAGAAAACATGCTAGATTTGGGATAAAAATGAGCCAGAAGCAGTTTCTGAAGAATTTGTGGCTGAACAGACTGCCCCTGGTCAAAATGGTCCAGAAATGGACATTGATGATGAACTAGTCAGGGGCACAAGATCATTGGCTAAAATTTATGAAAGGCACAAGTAGCAATAGCTGAACCAAGCAATTTTGAAGAGGCTGAACACATCAAGGCTGGAAACAGGCTATGTCTGATGAGATTGCTATGATTGAGATGAATCAAACTTGGGAGTTAGTTACAAGACCAACCAACAGGAAGGTCATTTGGGTGAAATGGGTCTATCGAGCCAAGCACAATGCATATGAGAGTTTGAACAAGTTGAAGGCCAGGCTAGTTGTGAAGGGTTTTAGCCAAAAGTATGGCCTGGACTATCTGGAAACCTTTGCACCAGTGGCCAGGCTAGACACATCAGGCTGCTGGTTGCCTTAGCAGCTCAAATGGAATGGAAAATCCACCAGCTTGATGTAAAGTCAGCATTTCTCAATGGCTTTCTAGAAGAAGAAATATATGTGGAGCAACCTCAAAGTTTCAAAGTGCTAAACAAGGAAGATATGGTCTACATGCTAATGAAAGCGTTGTATGGCTTGAAATAGGCATCAAGGGCCTGGTATAGCAGAATTGACAGCTACCTGCTAAGTTTGGGATTTCAAAGAAGCCTCAGTGAGCCTACTTTATATATCAAGAAGGAAAATAATGAAACACAGCTTATTGTATCTGTGTATGTGGATGACTTGCTAGTTACAGGAAGAGATCAAATAATACTTGCTGATTTCAAAACTAAAATGCAGCAAATGTTTGAGATGTCTGATCTTGGGAGAATGACCTATTTTCTAGGCATGGAAGTGGTACAATCATAGGAAGGATTTTTTATAAGTCAAAGAACTTTTGCTATGAAGATTTTGAACAAGTTCTCAATTCAGAATTGCAAACAAACAAATACTCCAGTTGCTGCTGGAGAAAAATTAACAAGCCAAAGCAACTCAGAAAAGGTTTATGAAACAACCTATAGAAGTCTAGTTGGATGCTTGCTTTACTTAACAGCCACTAGACCAGATATAATGTTTGCAGTGAGTCTACTCTCAAGGTTTATGTATTGTTGCAATGAAGAACATTTTCGGGCAGAAAAAAGGGGGCTCAGGTACACCAAAGTACCTTGAGTTATGGCTTGTTGCACAGCAAGACTGAAAGGCGGAGACTAGTTGGGTATAGTGATAGTGACTGGATAGGCTCAAAGGATGACATGAAGAGCACTTCAGGGTATGCCTTCACCCTTGGCTCGATTATCTTCTGTTAGAGTTCGAAGAAGCAAAATGTGGTTGCACAGTCAACTGCTGAAGCTGAATATGTAGCAGTTGCTGGGGCTGTAAATCAAGCCATATGGCTGAGAAAAATCTTAACAGATTTAAATTTACACCAGGAGGGAGCAACAGAGATATATTGTGACAACCAATCTGCTGTTGCAATTACAAAGAATCCAGTTTTTCATGGCAGAATAAAGCATTTCAGCATTAAGCTTCATGTGGTGGGAGAAATGGAGCAAGCACATGAGGTAAAACTGATTCATTGCAGTTCAGAGGAGCAACTTGCTAACATTTTTACAAAACCTTTTGGTGTGATACGATTTCTTCATTTGAGGACTAAATTGGGAGTTTGCAACATGCTAACCAAGGAGGAGTGTTGAAGGTTGGCTAGTATGCAGCACCAAGAAGTAAGTCAAGCGCACCAGCCATGCTTGAGCAGCAGAACCAAGTGCACCTGCTGTCATTTAGTTCTTTTTGATTCATTTTGTTGGTGTAATGTAATCTTGTTCATTTTGAACTATGTTAGTTTGATGATTGATGTAATTAGGTAGTGATTGAGCTGAAAAATTAGCTTTGCTTTGTTGAACAAGTTATTTTATCAAGTTTCAATAAGTTATAGTGGTGTTAGGTTACAGTTTAGGTAAAATTTGCTTGTAAGTGTTTGACTTATGTTTGATATATGTAATGGCTTTATGCCAAAGTTGAAGAATGAATGAAAATCATCAGATTTCATATACATTTACTCTCTCTATTTTTCTTTCTTTGCTTTAGCTTTAAAATGCTGTTCATTTTTCTGATTGTTTCTTCAGCAAGTATTGAGCCCTGTTGCTCAAGCTTTTGCTGAATATTGCTTGTTCATGTTTAAAATCCCAACAGTATTTTATTAATCAATTGTAATATTTACAAAGCTTCTCCAAAGTCTCTATTTATAGACATAAAAAGTATAAATGAAATAGAGGTCTACTTCTAATAGTCATTATAATTTAAAGTACATCAAAACTTATCTTGATCTTGATAAACATCCACTAAGATATTCATAAAAATTATCATATTATTCCTATAATTTAACTGCAATACTAGGAATTGATGTTTTCCAAACCAGTTAATCCTTAATCTAATCGAAATTTATGTAAATTATGTGAAATTTGGTTATATTATAATATTATGTGTTTGTGAAGTAAATTGAATAATGTATGAAAAATACAAGGATAACAAAAAAGAAGAAGCAAAGATTATACGTTGCCAATTACAAGTAATTACAAGTATCCTTGGACTTGGCTTAATTGCCAATTAGACAATTTAGGATGTTACGACATTGATGTATAATCCACAATTTAGAGCTAAGATTATACATTGCTTGTATACTTAGATACACTTTTATTAGTTCAATCCATTTGTATCTAATGTGAAATAAACCTATTCAAAGAATAACTGGAAAAAAATTAGAAGAAAATAAAGGAGATAATGTCACATTGAGTGCACTGCATTATGCATAATCGACATAGACTAAGTAATAGCCAAAATCTTATTAATCCAACAGGGTATCTCAAGGCATTACCATCACTAATGAAAGCATTAATACCTACAAATAAACTAAAGCATACAGCTAATCTGGTTCCTTTTCAGAATTCATTATATAAAAAAAGGAATAACAACAATCCTTGAGGTACACCTATACTTCTTTCACTGCCTAAACATATATATAAGATTGAAGGGAATATTCAACATCCCACATTCCCGCTATTGAAACACTAAGTTTTTAAACTTGATATACAACACACATGAACACCATTAAACTGAAAAGAATTCCTGAAAATATATTGGTAATTACGTATGTTGAATGGGTGGGGGCCTATGACAGATATTGATTCATCGAAGCACACTGCAAGGAACGCAAGTAGTATTTGAAGTGTAGTCCTGAATGTTAGATAGTATAACAGGTACGTACGGAAATATCTATCTTCATTGAGTGCTCTCTTTAATTGCTTGCTTGCTATTTAATACACAGAAATAGCTACTAACTAACCTTAACAGCTAACAGCAAACTAACTACTTTTTAACTAACTTTAGGATTATAGCTGATATTCATAACATGCCTCGATCTTTCTTTCCTTCTTGAGTGTTCAAAGTGTTGCTGACCACTTGAAGCTGAGCTCTAAATTTGGTGAACATTCCTTCAGATAGTGGTTTCGTCAAAATGTCTGCAATTTGTTCTTGACTAGAGATATGACCTACTTGGAGCACTCCATTCGCTACTTTTTCCCTTACAAAGAATAGGTCCAGTTCGACATGTTTGAACTTCGAATGCATGACTGGATTTCCAGCAACTGCAACAGCAGCCGCACTATCACACCACACTAGTGCTTTAGTCTTTGGAGCAGAAAGTTCAGTTAGTAAGGATTGAATCCAAACCATTTCAGCAGTAACATGGGCAAGACTCTTGTATTCTGCTTCTGCTGTAGACCTAGAGACAACCTGCTGCTTCCTCGAGCTCCAGGAGACAGGATTACCTCCTAAAAAAATACAAAACCCCGAGGTAGACTGACGATCATCCGTATCAGACCCCCAACTAGCATCAGAGAATCCTTCAAGGAGAAATTTTGAAGAAGGAGAGAACTGGAGACCATAGTCCAACATCCCTTGAAGATACCTCAGAATTCGTTTGACTGCGCGAAAGTGAGAATCCAACGGCCGATACATGAATTGGCAGACTTTATTGACTGAAAAAGTAATTTCTGGTCGTGTGATCACAACATATTGTAACCCCCCAACGATACTCCTGTAAAGATGCTCATCTTCAACAGGACTTCCTTCAGTGGTTGTCAACTTGCAGGTGGTGGTCATCGGTGTTGTGGTGCTTTTTGACCGATCCATGGAGGCCTTTTGAAGAAGCTCCAATATGTACTTCTTTTGACTGAGAAAAACTCCACCCTTATCATAAGTAACCTGTATGCCAAGGAAATAATTCAGTTGGCCTAAGTCCTTCAAGGAGAAACGAGCATTCAGATCATCCACAAACCGATCGATGGCTTGACTATTATTCCTAGTTATAATGATGTCATCCACGTAGATGAGCACATAAACTAACGTGGAACCGGAGTGACAAATAAAAAGGGAATTGTCAGCTTTAGAAGCTGTGAAGTTTGAGACAAGCAAAAATTCTTTTAATTTGTGAAACCAGGCTCGTGGTGCTTGTTTAAGGCCATACAAAGCCTTTCGCAGCCGACACACCAGCTGCTGGCCAGAGACACCTTGCTGTTCAAACCCCGGTGGTTGTACTATATAAATTTCTTCATGCAAATCTCCGTTCAGGAACGCGTTGTTAATGTCGACTTGTCGGAGAGTCCAGCCAAATGAGACAGCTAGAGCAAGGACTACTCGTATTGTTGTTGGTTTGACGACAGGACTAAAAGTTTCCCAAAAATCAACACCTGCTTCTTGTAGATACCCCTTAACCACCAGCCGTCCTTTGTATCTTGCAACTGAGCCATCAGCATGCCTTTTTATTCGGAAGATCCACTTACATCCAACTGCCCGACGGCCCTCAGGAAGGGGAACAAGAACCCAAGTACCATTAGAAATTAATGCATTATATTCGGCTTGAGCTGCTGCTGTCCAAGCAGGGCTTTGAAAGGCTTCTAAAATGTTTGTAGGTTCCTTCTCAGTCAGAATAGAGGAGAAGACCTTAGGCTTGTGGATGCCACTCTTTGACCTCGTCTGCATAGGGTGAGCATTGACAGGAATAGGTGCCGGAGAAGGAGCAGCAGACGGAGAAACCAAGGAAGGAGCACAAACAGTAGGTGAGGTTCCACCATGCAGACCGGAAGAAGAAAAAGGTAAGTCCGAACCACACGAACCAGGGGGAGATTCAGCCTGAGGAGGATAGCTACGAGATCCTGAGGAGGCAGACAAACCAGGAGTACTAGTGCTAGGAGGTAAAACCCTCGGCAGATGCAACTGTTGATGGTCAAATCGAATGGAGGCCAATGGAGAGCGTGGACAGAATCCAGTTGCAAAGGGATAGCAAGACTCATCAAACACAACATGTCTCCAAATAAAAATACGACCATCTGCATCAAGACATTTATAACCCTTCTGATTACTGCCAATACCAAGAAAGACACACTGCTTTGACCGAAACTGTAGTTTGTACGGTTGAAATGGGCGCAAATAAGGATAGCAAGCACACCCAAACACTTTAAGCTGAGAATAGGATGGTTTCAATTTGTAGAGCTTCTCATAAGGGCTGCATTGTTGCAGGACGGGGGTAGGTAGTCGATTGGATAAGTGAACTGCATGGGCAAAGGCATAGGACCAAAACTGTAAAGGAATTGACGCCTGAGCCAGAAGAGTAAGTCCCATGTCAACAACTTGCCGGTGTTTCCGTTCAGCAACCCCATTTTGTTCAGAGGTGTGAGGACAAGAAATTCGGTGTTGGATACCAAGTCGAGAAAGCTCTCCTGAAAGAGCACGATACTCTCCTCCTCCATCACTTTGTAGCATTCTAATGGAACTTCCAAATTGCACCTTGACCATGTGATAAAAATGAATAAAACATTTAAAGACTTCAGATTTTGCCTTGAGAAAGTAAAGCCATGTATATCTACTGTGCATATCAACAAATGACACATAATAGGAAAACCCATTTGAGTTTACATGCGCAGGGCCCCAAACATCAGAGACAACTAGTTCAAATGGTGACTAGTACATGGTTGTTGAATGATCAAACGGTAGCTTGTGTGCCTTTCCTAGTTGACAAGAAGAACATACTTGAGGTAAACTATTTCGTTTAACAGGAATGTTACAAGTACGTAGCACATGACTTAGGACATTATTACAAGGATGTCCCAATCGGGAATGCCATAATAGAGGTGAACCAGTAAGCTGGGCACTGTTGAGAAGAGCAGAGTTGAAGTTGTGCGTATCAAGGGGCCTTGGTGAAGTTTTGGAAGGAGAAGCATGAGAAACATCGAATCGATAGAGACCATTATGCATGTGGCCCACTAGGAGAGTGGTCCCTGTCTGTATGTCCTTCACAAAACACAAGAAAGGATGAAACTCAAAATATACAGCATTATCCTTTGCAAATTGCCCCACTGACATCAAATTCTTACAAACATTAGGAACATGTAGAACGCTTCTGAGACGTAAAAGTCGAGAACCAGTTTGTAAAACAGAAGACCCAACATTACTGATAGAACTCACCATTGCCCATAGAAACACAAGCTGTACCTGTATAGGGAGAAGCAGCTGTAAGGTTGGACAGGTCAGGAGTGATATGATTCGTTGCCCCAGAGTCAGGATACCAAGCCTGATCAAGAGACGTGGAAAGTGAACTTTGAGAAGTAGGTTGACTGGAAATGGTAGGACCACAACAGTGAGTCGCAGAGGGACATGTAGAGGAGGAAGAAGGAACCCCTTGACCATGAAGTTGATGACAATTAACTTGCACCGATCCTACTCCAGAAAAGTTCTCATCGAACCGGTGATAGCAAGTTTGAACCATATGACCCATCTTGCCACACAATTGACACTGCGGTCTAGAACGGGACCAACCTCGCCATCCCTTTGCTCACGAGCGATCCACGAGACCAGCCTCGACCTTGTCCCCTGTGGCCACGATTGAAGGATGAATAGTGACCCGATTTGTCAGTATTGGCTGGTGGAGACCGAGAAGCCAGATTGGCTTGTAAAGGAGTTTCAGTAAGAGAAACCATCTGACGTGCTTCACAATCAAGAAGCATTTCGACAAGCAAGTCAAGAGAAACTGAGGTTGCAGAGGCAAGAACGCGGATGGAATCATATTCAATAGGAAGTCCGGCTAGTATGATACTAACTTGTTCCTGTGTAGAGACTAAACTGCCTGCTGCAGTTAAACCATCACTTAGTTGTTTAATCTTGAACAGATATTCTTTAATACTAAGGCTACCTTTCTTGATGGAATAGAGAGAATGACGCATATTTGAAATCTTGATAGTGGACTTTGTACCAAATCGTCTGTCAATGGCAGTCCAGATTTCAAGACTGGTCTTGGCCATTGTAAGATGAGCTAAGATATCATCCGTAACTGTGGATAACAACCAGGAGGCCAAAAACTTATCTTGCCTTTTGTGAACAAGAAAGGCAGGATTATCAACAAGTTGACCATCAATTCCAGTAACAAAAGGTGGGGGAGTAGAGACAGTACCAAGAACAAACCCCTCAAGACCATACCCTTCAAGAATCAACAGAAGTTGATGTTTCCATAACAGAAAATTGTGCTCACTGAGTTTGACAGTATCATGCTTGGAAAAATACTGAACAGAAGTGGAAGAAAAAGTACCAGAACCATGTGAATGAGCATCTTCACCATTATTGGAAGAATGTCGAGGAGTGTCAATCGTTGGAACTGTTTCCGCTGCTGTAGCCATGGAAAAGAGAGAGAAAAAAATTACAACAAGAACCTAGCTCTTGATACCATGTTAGATAGTATAACAGGTACGTACGGAAATATCTATCTTCATTGAGTGCTCTCTTTAGTTGTTTGCTTGCTATTTAATACACAGAAATAGCTACTAACTAACCTTAACAGCTAACAGCAAACTAACTACTTTTTAACTAACTTTAGGATTATAGCTGATATTCATAACACTGAAACCATGGGGGAAAGTTTTACGTAGAGCTAGTGTTAGGAAAAATGTTAAGAGGAACACGAGATAGTTTTGACTGTAGAAGGAAAGAAAATCCATTTGATCCATGACTGATTTCCCTGGTACCGTTGCATCATATGATCCTTTGGATCTTGACGTATTTTCACCTTGCCAAACGCCACCAGGTGGACTCAAAGTGGCTTGGTAGGTTGCAGTTTGAAGCACTCCTAAAATTACTAGCAAAACATTGCGGTCATCACTTGATATATTGTCCATATTGTGAAAAATTAGTGATGCTTTTGTCACATGCTTGACAACTTTATCCAATTTACGTTTAAAGTTGGAAACTGCTGGAGTAAAGCAACCTCGGAGAATAGTAATGCTTTCTCTGTTATTATGTTGTTGTGCATGCTTATCGGCCTTGCAGTTTAATAATAGTTTAAGCATCTGTTTCATTGATAGTTTAGGATGTAAAAAAGCTTGAATCAGTGAATCATGTCTATTTAGAATCGTAAAACAAAATTTGAAATAAACTTAAAATTGTAAATTAGGATCTATATGTCAAATAATTAAAAACAAAATTAGATATGGAAACGTAGCTGAATTCATCAATTAAAATAAAAATTATAAAATTTATTTTTTAAAAAGTAAAAAATATAAAAATTAAATAAAAAATATTAATGTCTCACTTGTTGGTAAATTAAATTGTTTATGTATTACAACAAAGTATCTGTATTAGACCCTGTAGCATATATGATATATATATATACAAACAGAAATGGTATACTTTACCGTGAAATATATATGGGTGAGGTTTTAATCCATTTGTATATCCAATCAAATTGTAAGCGAAATAAATCTAAAGAATAACAACAATATTAGAATAAAATAAAAGGAGATGTACATTTTCATGTTACAAAATTAACTGCACCGCATTATGCATAATCGACCTAGACTAAGTAATAGCCAGCATCCTATTAATGTAACAATGTCTAGAAAGTTATAGAGGTTAATTCTAGCACCAAAGAAAGCACCAACCCCTACAAATAAACAATAGCATACAACAAAAATAGTTCCTTTCCAGAATTCATCATATAAAATAAGGAATAACAACAGTCCTTCACCTACACTTACACCTATATTACTTCCTAAACATAAATATAAAATTGAAGGGAATATCCAACATCCTACTATTGAAACACTAATTTTTGACACCCGATATAGGATACACATGTAGACCATTAAAAGGAAAAGAATTCCTGAAAAAATATTAAGAATTGTGTATGTTAAAGTGGTGGGTGCTAAGTGACATATTGATTGATCGAAGGAAACTGCAAGAAACGCTAATAATACTTGAAGTGCACTCCTAAAATCACGGGGAAAAGTTTCGAGTAGAGCTAGTGTTAGGAATAATGTTACGAGGAACACAAGATAGGTTGGAATATAGAAGAGAAGAAAATTCACTGGATCCATCACTGATTTCCCTAGTACCATTGCATCATATGATCCTTTGGACTTTGAGGTATTTTCACCTTGCCAAACACCACCAGGTGGGCTTAGAGTGGCTTGGTAGGTTGCAGTTAGAAGCAGTCCTAAAATGACTAGCAAGGCATTGCGGTCATCGGCTGATATATTGTCCATATTTTGAAAAATTAGTAGTGATGCTTTTGTCATGTACTTGGCAACTTGTTTCTCCAACTTACGTTTAAAGTTTGAAACTACTGGAATAAAGCAGCCTTTCAGAATAGCAATGTTTTCTCTGTTATTATGTTGTTGTGCAACACCCAGTGCGGTCAAATCAACTTGATTGGTAGAATGCTTATCAGCCTTGCAATTTAATAGTAGTTTAAGCACCTGTTCAATTTATAGTTTAGGATATAAAAAGGCTAGAATCAATTAATCATGTCTATGAAGTAAAAAGAAGAATCTTTTTATAGTTTAGGATATAAAAAGGCTAGAATCAATTAATCATGTCTATGAAGTAAAAAGAAGAATCTATGTAATATGAATTACTATCAAAGCAGTTGAGTCGAACCTTGGGTTGATTATGGATAGCGGCTATGTGAAGTACAGTGTTGCCATCTTTGTCTTTCCGGTTCACCACTTCCCAATAATAGTCTTTCCTCTTAAGCGTTCGAATTAGGAGTTGGAGAACGTCTATTGTTTTGGATTGCAATATGCAAAGCAGTGCGATTCTTAGTTGTAACATCTTGGATACTGCAGAAGGCCCAAATTGCCCGGCCCAATTTCAGCCTAAACCAAACTAACCTAGCCCAAACAAAATCAAAAAAAGAAAAAACCTAGCCCTATGTTCAGCCGCCGTACCTGCTGCCACCACCTAACCCCGTCCCATCGTCCCATCACCTGCAACACGCAACATAGCAGAGAACAGTAATGAAAATAAAAGAGAACAGTAGCGAATCAAGTTGTAAATGGCTATAAAGTCGAAAAGAAATCAATGTAAGGGGGGATTTGAATAAGGCTTTTTTTGAAGAAAGAATGTTGTAAAACGAACATCTTTGAGAGGAATAGAAAAGCAAAAAACAAGTTTAAGAGGTTTCATTCTTTTTTTATTTATTTTTGTTTCCTATTGGTTTTGTGTTTTTTTATTTTACAAGTCTTTTAACAAAAGAAAAAGTGGAGTAAAAAAGGGAGGAGAGAAAACTTACCTGATTCCGATCTTGGCGTGACACCGGCTACCATCCACGGCGGAGCCAAGGCTGTTCAGCGATGGTGCGATGATGGGTTTTCAAAACCCTAGCAAAGAAGGAAAAACAAGGGGAAGAAGAGAGCATAGGCTCTCTGTTTTTTTTTTTAAAATAAGGCTGAAATGAATAAAAAAAATTCTGGTTCTATATGCCCAGACATGACCCGCTCGACCCGACCCAGGAGGGCAAGAGATCCGCGTGTTTTAGACCAGATGGTCTATTTGCCATTTAGGCCCTTCCACATTTTCAAATGTTTTTAATTCATTTCTTTTATTTTTAATTTACCCCTTTAACTTTGTTACTATCCCACTTCGGTCCACTTGATAGCCACGCGCATATGGACAAAAGGGATATTGTCCCATTCAGTCCTTACCTTTCAGTGTGCTTTATTTTGGGGCCAGCTTCTTTTTATTATTTGTGATTTGTGCTTTAAATTTTCTGTTTTAAATTCAATTTAATCCCTTCTTAATCATTCAGCTGTTTTATTATTATCTTAGTTATTATTATTGCTTTTTTTTCCGTATATATTTATTATTATTGCTATTATTAATCTTCTTATTATTACTATTATTATTATTCATTTTATTATTACCATTGTTATTTTATTATTTCTATTATTTCTATTATTATTATTATGGTTATTATTGTATTATGATTGTATTTCTTTTTGAGTTTATTTACTTATTACTTTATTATTAATTAATTCCTTTGCTTAACTATTTTCAAGACTTTGTTTTATATACGTATTATTTCATTTATTTGTCCTTGCATTTATTTGCTCATTTTAATATCTTTACATCTTATTCATTTTAAACTATTCTATCTGTTTTATTTATATTATTTATAATAAACTATTTTATATTGTTTATTCCAAATTACTTTAGATATTAGTCATTCCAAATTGTTTTCTATATTATTTGATTAAACTGTTATTTACTTAAAATTTCTATATATTATTTATATTAGGCTGTGGTGTACCATCATGTAAGCTATTTACCCCGGAACTATTTTTTATATATTATTTATTCTAAACTAGTCTTATTACTAAGCTTAAATTGTTCTATATATATTGTTTTCAAACTGTTTTGTATATCATGCATTTTAAATTCCTTTTCACTTGTTATTTTATATGTTATTTTGAGTTGCCTCGTAAATTATTTATTATGATTTGCTTTGTATATTATTTGATCCAAACTCCCTCTATCATAACATCTATCTTAATAATTATTCATTTATCATTATTTTTACTTTATATATGCATATTATTTCAAGTTCAAGCATGTGTTATTCATTCTTAATTTCTCATATAATTTTTTAAATGATTTTGTATCATATTAGTTCCTAGCTCCATATTGTTTTGCATGTCATATGTTCTTTGTTTTCATATTATTTCATATATTATTGTTTCATAGTGTTCATTAGTCTTTTGTGTTGCTATCTTAATTTTATTTATCTATGTTTGACAACTTGTCATAATTCTATTTTGAGTAGCTATGTTTTTTTGGCTCCCATTATTTTGATTATTATCGTGTGGATGTGAGCTCATGGATATTGCGTACGTTAATTTGCTTTCTTTATATTATTTTCATTCATTGATGAAATTAGTTATCCGTGTATATATTTTCATGTTTATTCGACTTTCATTTGCAATTGTCGTATTATAGTTTTCAACTTATTGATCCAAAATTAATAATTCCACTTTATTTCAAATCAAATTAAGATGTTTTGAGTCGATTTTATGAAACAAAGGCGATATTCGATGTTCAAAAATTCGAGGAATCGTGCCCTAACGTGTTGGGTTTCGATCTTTCGTTTGTTTAAATAATCAAATGTCCCTTTTAAAATTTCATGTCGCTTTTCTAAGGTAATGTCTGATATTTGAAAATTCAGAAAGTAGTGCCCTATCGTGCTGGGTTTCAATTTTTCGTTTATTCAAAATCATCAAGTATTCCTTTAGAGTTTCACTTGTATTTTTTAAATTCTAAAATAAGGCAATGCTCAATGTTTAGAAATTCGCGGAATCGTGCCCTACTGTGCTGAGTTTCGGTTTTTTCGTTGGACTAAAATATTGGGCATCCTTTTGTAATTTTTGACATATAAACTTCTGGAAGTCAAAATTTATCGGGTTTTCGAGGGTATACAGAATCGTGCCCTATCGTGCTGGATGTGATGCTGTATACCTCTGAAATAATAGAATTCTGACGACCAACTTGAGCTATTCAAATGTTTATAAAAGGAACCACATTTCGAAAACATTTTAAGTCTTAGATATAAGGATAATATTTAATCAATTTTGTACCAATTTTGGGCGTAATGAGGGTGTTAATCCTTCCTCATACGTAACCGACTCCCAAACCCACTTTCTCATGTTTACGTAGACCAAAATCATTGTTTTAGTAAAATAAAACATTTTAAAACAACTAAATTATGAGGTGGTCCGATCACACCTAATAACAGATTGGTGGTGATTCCCACATTCGTTTTCATTTTCAAACCAAAGTCGATCCCCGGTTTTTTAAAAAAAATAGTTTCGACAGATACAATCAGGAGAAGCTTCCAGAAATGGATCCAACAGACCAAGCTGGTTTCCAACTTTACATAAGTAGTGCAATGGAGTCCTACCTTTCTTTCCTCTGACACGAACAAGATGTTTATCAATCTCCAAGAAGCGAAGTGCCATCTCTTTATGCCCTTTTCTAACAGCAACGTGAAGTGGGCTCAAACCTTGGTGGTTTAGCTTTCGAGCAAATGATGGCTTTAAGTTCATCATCTCCATTGCAAACTCGATGCACCCTTCTTCTGCAGCTATATGTAATGGAGTCACGATAAACTCCATCTCATCAAAATGCCTCAAAACATTTCCATTGCTTTGAATTACTCTATATAATTCGTTAACCTTTCCTGTACGAGTAGCCTTTCTTAAATTTTCGTCCATGTCAGGAGGAAGGATCAATGAACAATAGGAAGAGAGAAAATGAAAGGAAACAATTACTGCTGTATGGTCTGTCAATTGCAGCCAACGAGGAAACAATAAAAAGCTAGAAAAAAGGCAGACTAATTATGTATATCTTTCTGGGTTTGGCCTTTAGTAGAGGATTATTATGAAATTTTGATAGTGTATGTTTAAAGTTCAAAGAAATGAAAGGCACTAGTGCGAACAAAACGCCACTTTGAAAAGAAAAGAAGCCATGCTGTTCTCTTTCTTTTATGAGAATTATTGGGAAGCATTTTTCTTTTGAAAAGCTTGGAGGTTCCACCATGTCAAAAGAATTTTATCATTTAGAGCTGGGAAGCTTCTTTTTTTTTTTTTTTTTGTATTTCTTTTTGAAGAATTCATTGGAAAGCTTTTTCCTTTTGAAGGATGGTTGGAAAGCTTTATTATAAATTTAGTTTGAAGTCATGATTATAAAATAAGGGTTTGCTTAAATAATATTTGATGGTGCAAATTCATTTTTATTTTTCAACCAAGGTTTACTTGAATTTAAACAAATAATTAATTAATTAAATGTTTTTGCTTTTTAAAACCTCTTTATTCATCTTATAAGATATTGATTAACATATTTCGTTCAAACTATACTATTATCTAATTATTATTACATTTTTGTTTCGTCATTAAACTAGGAAAATTATCATTACCCTTATCGATTTTTAAAATTTTAATCATTTATCCATTAAGTGCTGTTAATCTCATAATGGAATATTAATGTAATCTCCAAAGAAATTAATACCAATTCATTCGGTACTTGCAACTTATTCCTCAGTCTACCAATAAAAAGATTTTGAATTATGAAAGTCTCGAATTGGTTGTTGGCATTTTTGTTTAAGGATAAAGCATTGTTATTAGTTACTACCATATTCCGATAATTAAACTGTGATGCCAGGAATTGATGTTTTCTTTAATTTCATATGATAGGAATATAGTAATGAAAAGATATTATAAAATTTCTAAATAATTTTAGATATCCTTGTTGATAATGGTCGGGTTGGGCCCAAACAAAATTTTAGGCCCAGGCTCAGCCTGAAATATGAGCCTAAAAATTGTCCAAGCCCAAACCTAGCCCGACCCAGCCCATATTATATTTTTTTAGCTTATTTTATTAAATAAAAAATTTTAACATATAATAAATCAAATACATTTAAAAACATAAATGATACCAAAATAATTCTTAAAACAATACACAAATTGAAAGTGAGTGTGAAATTAGAAGAGTAAAGTTAAAAATTTAAAATGATTAAAAATAAAATAAAAATATTTATTATATAATTCGGGTCGGGCCGGGCTAAAAAAATTATCCTAGGCCTAGCCCGTTTAAACGGGCCTCTTTTTTTTGTCCAAGCCCATTTTTGGGCCTATATTTTTGTCCGACCCCTCCCATTTTTCGGGAGGGCCTTCGGGCTTGGCCACCTATGCAAACAATTAATAATAATGAAAAAATATTTCTTCACTAAACTTTAAATAACGTCTGAATTCTAACCTCTATTATTATCAAAAAAGCAGTCATACCATTACCTTGCCAATAAACAAATGCAAAGTCAACTGGATAATACAACGATCAATACCTATTAAAAGATTCCTTAATTTAATCGAAATTTATATAAATTATGTGAAATTTGGTTCATATTATAGTATTATTTGAATTATGTATGAAAATTACAAATAATTTAAAGGATAACTAATAAAAAAGAGAGCAAAGATCATACATTGCTTGTACACTTAAAGATACATAGAAAATAAGAAACAAAAAGCAATGTACACTTTTTGTGTAAAACGTGGGATAAGTTTCAATCCATTTATACATCAAATTATAAGTGTAATAAACCCATCCAAATGATAAACCCCCAAAAAAAGTTCATAATTTTTGAATACACGTTGATTTGCAGATCCAGTGTTTGAAGTTATTAGAGTGTGTTTCGATTTTAGATTTAAGAATTCCACAGTTCAGACAGAGACGTTGTTGAGTATGTGGCTTGTCTTACAGAACAACGGTTCATTCATGAGACCGCGCGAGTGGAGCGAAAACACGAAACTTTTTTCCTTAGCTGGATCTCGCTGGTGCCACCTAAACGGTAAGTAGACGGCGGATGTGTGACGTTTGGAGTTGTCGTTCGTGCACCTGTCCCCAATGGAAGAATGAGTGATCCGTTCCCCTGCGGATCATGGCCTTACCACTCGGTCCCCGATGGCCAGCGGGGGATTCGGTATAGCAACTCAGAAGAAATTACAGGAGATGTTACATTCACATACTACAAATAGATAAAGAAATAAATGCATAATAACTTATTTGATATTTCAACTTTACAAAAAAAAACATTATTTTAGTTATTTATTTAATTTTTCCGTTATTTTAACTTTTTAACTTGTATTATTTGTCAAATCACCTCAAAATAGATACAAAAGTTTTACTAATATAACATAAACATAGATTGTCACATGAATACTACGTTAGCAAGTAATTAATTTTTTAAATATAAAAATAAAAAATTAAAAATATATAAAAGTTATAAAAATGTATTAAAAAGTATGATTTTAAAAAAATAATTAATTGCTAAATGCTATATAGACTTCCATGTGGATGTCACATAAAAAAATATATTGAAATGATTTGATAAACAATACAAGTTTTATGACTAAAAATGCGAAAAATTAAATAGATGACTAAAATAAAATTTTTTTTGGTGCAGTTGAAAGATCAAATAAACCATTATGTCTAAAATAAACAAAATCAACAACTAAAATTATGTTATACCAATTAGATAATTGAGGATGTTACAACATTGATGCATAATCGACAATTTAGAGCTAAGATTATACATTACTTGTATACTTAAATACACTTTTAGTTCATCTAATCAAATTATAAGTGAAATAAACCTATTCAAAGAATAACTCACAAAAAAAAATTAAAAGATAATGTCGCATTGACATACTAGAAATAAATGTTACAACACTGAGTGCACTGTATTATGCATAATTCACATAAACTAAGTAATAGCCAACATTCTATTCATCTAACTGGGTATCCCAAGGTATTACCATCACTAATGAAAGCATTAGTACCTATAACTAAACTATAGCATACAACTAAAATGGTTTATGTACAAGCCCAATTTTGGGCCCAAATCAAAACCCCAACAGACCCTAGCCCAATATCCACTAAATAACCTACCCAAACCACCCCAGCAGCCCAACCAAAACACAAAACAAAAGAAAATGCTAAGAAAACCCTAAGCTACATCAGCTGCTGCCGCCTCTGTCCCATCCACCGACGCCTGCAGCACCGCCTCCATCAAATCCACCGTCCAAGTTGCACCCCTGCAGACATTAAAGAGACAGGACATGAAAGCAAAAAGAAAGAAATGTAATGGCTATTTAAAAGCCAAATCCAAAATTGTAAGGACATTCGGGCATTTTCAGAAAGAAATAATAAGTGATATTAGACCCAAAAACAAAAACAAATCAAGAAATATAGGCATATAGTCGCAAAGAAAATCGAAGGGAGTTCAAAGAGCGCAAGACAAGGTTTAACTTTTTCTCTTTCGGATCTATTTTCTAAGTATTTGTTTTTGTTCAATTTACATTAAAAAATAACATATGCATACATATAAGCACTAAAAGACAGCCAAAAAAAAATACAAAAAAAAATCATACTGAGCGATTTAGCCACAGTGTGCGGTGGCGCACTGCGACGACACACGCGTGGCAGATTTACTCGGCTCCTCGCCGGTTTCTGGGCTCGCAGCAGAGAAAGAAAAAAGGGAGAGAGGTTTTTCAGCTTTTTTTTGCTGGGAAGAATGAAAAATGAAGTGTTTTAAAAAAACAATTTGGCTTTTAAAGGACCCCGGTGCGACGTCGTTTTGGGGCGTGCATTCAGCACCCAAAACGACGTCGTTTCGCCTTACCCGACCCAGAACCGACTTGCTCCACAGAAGGGTCCGCGCGTTTTGATAGTTGGGACAATTGCCTATACGGTCCTTCCGCAATTTTTTCTGTTTTAATCAGGTCTTTTGATATTTTTAAATTTAGCTTTGAAATTTTAAATCTGTTTTAATTTAGTCCTCTGTTCGTTTGAAGGAGGAATATTTGAACGGTGTCGTTTAGAAAGGTTGGGTTATTTGCTCCTTTAGGTCCTCCTATTTGCTCGCGTGTTCAAATCAGTTCCCCCTTTCTTTTACTTCTCTTAAATTCGCCCCATAAATCCCATTTTCAATTCAATTTCATCCATTTTTTTAATTTTCCTCATTTATTCTATCTTAATTCTCATATTATTAATACTACTATATTTTATTACTGTTACCATATTCATATTTATTTATTAGCATTTCATTATGATCATTCTTGTTTGATATTTATATATATATATGTATATATATGTTCATTTAGTGTAATACATTGAACTACGCACATATGTATTAGCATTATTATATATATTTGTTCCTTTTAAGTATTATATAAATATGTATATACGTATATTTTATGTACATTATGTATATATATATATATATATATATTTTTTTTTTAATATCTTATGTGTATATTTTGTTTTGTATATTATACATATTATGAATATACTTTTAAATATCCATTTTCAATATACATTTATGTAACGTTTTTATTATTATTATTATCGTTATCGTTATTATTATTAATATATATATGTACTATGTAATTTTGATTATATTACGTATACATTTTTATACTACGCGTATGCACTTTTTAATATTGCACTAATATTATTATATATGTATATATATATTTCTTTCATATATTTCTTTTAACCTCTACGTATATACCTCAACCCATGTATGTATATACTTTGATATTATTACTATCGTTATCATCGTCATTTTATTTTTCTATGTTTTATACCTATTTATTTATTCATTTGCTTGCATGTTTGATTATTTCATTTTCAACGTATGTGTTTACATTCATATAACACCTAACCTCGTTATTGTTTCATCTTTTATAACCATGCATGTTATTGTTTTGACACTATCATTATATTATTATATGTGTTTATACCATAATTTGCTCTCGCATTTTACTATAAAATCCCATCATGTTCTTTTCTACACCTTAAAATAATTCTTTCATAAAAGCAATATCCGTTATTAGGTAATTTGAGATAATCGTGCCCTAACTAACTGGGTTTCGACTTTTCTCATTTAACCTAAACAACGGAATATTCTTTTTAAATCACAATACGAGTCTTTAAAAATGCTTATTTTCGGGATACGAAGTGTGATGCCCTAACTTACTGGGTATAACATTTTGACACTCAAAATAAGATTTTTGCAAATAAAGGCAATATTCGGAGTTTGAAAACTTGAGAAACGTGCCTAACTTACTGGTTTCGATTTCCTTCGTTCACTTTAACTAACCGAATATCCTTTTAAAAGAAATTAAAAATGCATTGATTTTAAATAAAAAGCTAGCCCATCTCAAAATATGAGATGTCGTGCCCTAACTTACTGGTATGGTATTTTATTACTTCGGGATAAGCAAGCCTTTAACATCCACTTTAATTTACTCAATCATACAAAGAGGGTTTGTATTTTAAATTCTTTCAAACTTTCAAAATTTTCGACACTAAGACACTAATTAATCAACTAGGTACCAATTTTTGGGGCGACGAGGGTGCTAATCCTTCCTCGTATGCGTGGCAGACTCCCAAACCCATTTTCCGATTTTCGGACCAAAAATTATCGTTTTAGTAAATCTTAAATTTTATTAAAATGATTAATCAAAGGTGATCCGATCACACCTCATCAAAAAAGATTGGTGGCGACTCCAGTTTTTCGTTTTCATTTTCAAAATCCAAGTCGACTACCGTTTTTACCAAAAAATGGTTACGACAGCTTGGCGACTCCACTGGGGATCTATTTCGAGATTCGAGCCATAAGTTGATTCACTTTTGTCTTTTTGTCAAAAATTGAAAATTTGGTTTCGAAATACGATCCTTTCATTGCATCTTCACCTGTTAATACCTGCTGCGTTGGTTTGAGTTTTTAAATAGTTTTGCATATCGCATTGCATGACCGTTGTGGTCACACCCTTTTAAGTGGAAGTGAGAAACTACTCCTTCGTGAGGTCTTCACCTCCGTATAGGATAGTGAATCACTTTCGGGATACATCCGTACCTGCGTCTTTGTGAGGTTTTCATCTCTGTATAGCCGTAGGGAAATGTATTCCCCTGAATCGAACTCGGTCCGTATGAGCCTATAATGGGTGAGGACTGAGGAATCTGCTGGTTCAGGTACCTTTACTTCAGAACCGAACCACATGTAATGAGCCCTAAGAGCCTGCCCTAGGTAGAACCACACCGAACCCTAATGTTTACCTGATTAGGCGTTTTGATTATTTCTTGATTGCTTTGATCCCTATTCTTAGCTTAATACTGACTCGCTTGTGTTTTGTTGTTGTTGCATGACATCTCATCATAAAAGGGGTGTTGATTTACGATTTGGTTACTAAATAGAAGAGTTTAACATGGAAAAAGGGTTTCTTGATAGAGTGGAAGATAATGCGGCCGTCCGAGTATGGTCTAAGAAGACACAGCAATAAAAAGGTGATAGTTTGGCCGAGGGATACGAGTCGGAGTTGTGGGATTTCACTCGTATCAGTGTGACTCAGAACGACCTGCGAGAACTAAGAGAAATATGGAATAGTTGGAACGACAAGATCAAGCAACTCTTTTACTGCAACTACGGCGACCTACCTTATTTGCTCGACATAAAGGTGGATAAATACTTATTCCGGGCCCTCGCGCAGTTTTGGAACCCCGCTTACAGTTGCTTCACCTTCGGAGGAATTGACCTAGTACCCACTGTGGAGGAATACATGGCTTTACTTAATTGCCCGAGTATTTAGGCCGACAGGGCCTATTCAAGACCTGTTAACATCCCTCCCTTTGTGAAGAAATTGATACGTATCACGGGAATGAGTGAACAATGGGTTGCAGCCCGTATAAAGCAGAAAGGGGATAGTAAGTGTATTCCTTGGGGTAATTTGAGAGACTTGATCTTGGCACATCCGGATTTGAAGAAAAGGGTTGATGTTTTCGCTTTAAGTATCTACGGTTTGGTTGTCTTTCCCAAGGCATTGGGATATGTAGATGAAGCTGTCTCAGACTTATTCGACCGACTTGATAAAGGTACTATGCCAGTCCCGGCAATCCTAGCAAAAACTTTCAGATCCTTGAATGCATGTCGGAGAGCGGGCGAAGGAAGATTTATTGGTTGTGCACAGCTTCTCTTAGCTTGGTTCCATAGTCATTTTTGGAAAGTAGAAAAGGTTTCCTATCGGATTTTCTCTAGAGACTATTCTCCATTAAGAGAATTAGTGGCCACATCAAGACGAGACGATATCTCAGAAGAGAAATGGATAACTATCCTCCAGAATTTGCAAGCCGAAAATGTTGAATGGAGAGCTCCATGGTTGATCCCTGGCGAGATCTTATATAGATGCGGCAATTTTGACTGGGTCCCTCTAGCTGGAATATGGGGGGCTTCTGGATACACTCCACTACTCGTATTAAGGCAGTATCGGTCGAGGCAGTTCATACCGGCATCACAAGGATTAGCTCAGTGTGAGTTCTCTTATAAAGATGATGGCTATAAGAAAAAAGTTCGTGAGATATCAGATGCGTGGAACCAAACTTGAAGAATGAAGGGATTTACTGCAGGCCCGATGACAACCCCCGAGTATGAATGGTGGTGGGGTAAGAGAGTCAATGATAACGTTCCTAAGCCGAATCAAGGGGACACTCAGCCAATAGAAGAGCATTTGCGAGTAGCCCCATCTGAGCTAGAGATCATAAAGCAAGACTTCGAGAGAAAGAGCTCAGAATTTGGAAGGAAGATAGAGCAATTAGAGGAAGAAAAAATGCGGCTAGGATTGGACGTCGACATCCATAAGTTAGAGGCCGAAAAGCTAAGGAAAGGGAAGAACAAAGCTGAGGAGGACTTGGATAGTCTAAAGACCGATTATAAGAAGCTACGTAAGTCAATAAGAACTGCCAGTTTGGGCAAAACGTCGGAACAGTGGCATCAAGAGATTGGAAAAGAAAAGACTAGAGCCGATCAGTGGGAGAAGAAGTTTCATGATGTCCGAGTACGAGAGGATGTGCTAAAGAAAAACTTGTTAGAAAGCCAAAACGAAAAGGAGAAGTTATGAGCTCGAGTGGCTGAATTAGAAAGATCACTACATCAACATCGTAGCCGCAATTTCGTAATAGAGTTGAAAGCCAGTCTAAGTAGGATCGAAGAGTTGAAAGAGGATATAGGAAAACTCGAGACCGCACTACAAGATAGTAAAATTTGAGTGGACCTCCTTGAGGCAAACAATGAACAGTATAGAGAACAACTCTTTCAATCTCAAGATCAGATCAGAAATAGAGATTATGTCATGGGCGAGGCTGTGACTCAGGTTCGGGAGATAGCCGACCACTTGCAAACCCTGGCCGTTCAGGCTGATGTATTGAGCTTAAAGCACGAGTCAGAATCAGATCGAGGCCGAAACTTAGCTTGGCTTCTTAGGAAAGTTAAGGCTTTGGGCACTAGGGCAAAGTCGTATATGTAATCATCCGTTCTATATAAAGAAATTTTTCTTCTAGTAAAGTTCTTCTAACAAAGTTGAGTTAGAATCAACGCCTCTTTTTGCATTCATTCATTTGCATTACATTTCAACATATGCATTAAATTTCACGAAAATACCTTGATTAAGAAAAATTATTTCAGTTAATCTGGAAACCAACGAAAATCAACCAACCGAACACAGCTACTATACCCGCCGTAAAACCAAAGAAATGGATCAAAGGTTAGAAAGATTAGAACAACTGCAAAGGGATATGCAAGAGCAATTACAAGCACGGATACAAGAGCAGTTAGCAAAAATCCAACAAGATATGAGGGAACAAATGCAAGAATCCCAGAATAATATGTTAGGACAGCTAGCACAGTTGCTGGCTAAAGAACGCGAAAAAGGGAAGAACACTATAGGGAGCGACAATGAAGACCCTATCTATCCTCCGGGCTTTACCCCAGTAAACACTCAATCACAACCAGAGATGCACCCACGAACAGCGCCTGTCATTATTAGACCCCAAAGATACCCGTAGGTGCCTCGCACCGATGAATGCTCCTATAGGTTCTGCCCCACTCCCGGGGATAATCCAAATAATCCATTTGTCCCAGACCTTGATGAAGTGGCAGAAACAGAAAAAGAAAAGGTTGACTTGGCAAAGCAACTCGATGACCGATGAAAATGGCTTGAAGAGAAATTCAAAGCAATGGAGACTGCTGATTACCGTGAAGGGGTTGACGCTAAGGACTTGAGCTTGGTCCCAGACCTGGTGCTCCCGCCAAAATTTAAAACCCCAGAGTTTGAAAAGTATAATGGAACAAGCTGCCCTGAAGCTCATATTACGATGTTCTGTCGAAGGATGATAGGGTATGTCAATAACGACCAGCTGTTGATCCACTGCTTCCAAGACAGTCTGATCGGATCTGCGGCCAAGTGGTATAACCAGCTCAGCCGTGCCCAAATTGGTTCGTGGAAGGACTTGGCTCAAGCTTTTATGAAACAATACGGTCACGTGACGGACATAGCACCCGATAGAATTACTCTACAAAATATGGAAAAGAAGCCGAGTGAGAGCTTCAGGCAGTATGCACAACAATGGAGGGAAATAGCGATGCAAGTCCAACCACCTCTCTTGGAGAAGGAAACAACCATGCTTTTTATCAATACCCTGAAGGCCCCATTCATTAACCATATGTTGGGAAGCGCTACTAAGAGCTTCTCAGACATAGTGATGTCCGGAGAGATGATAGAAAACGCGGTAAGATGTGGGAAAATTGAAGCGGGAGAAAATGCCAAGAGATCGACACCTAGAAGGAAAGAAAACGAAGTAAACAATGCGAACATATACAATAAAAGTTATTCCAAGCCAGTCACAGTGAGCCAACCAAGGCAGTGGCTACTAGCCATCAGGGCTCTACAAGGCAAGATTCTGACTCGAGGTCTAACACAGAAAAAGTTCAATTCACGCCAATCCCAATGACGTATAGAGAACTTTACCAAAACCTGTTCGATGCGCATGTGGTGTCCCCATTTTACCTGAAACCCATGCAACCTCCATTTCCTAAGTGGTATGACACAAACGCTCAATGCGAATACCATGCAGGAATCTCGGGACACATGATTGAGAATTGCACGGCCTTCAAGAAATTAGTCGAAAGATTCATAAAGATGGGCATTGTGAAGTTTGATGAACCCACAGGACCTAATGTGGCTGGAAATCCGTTACCCAGTTATTCAAATGAAGGGGTAAACGCGATAGTCGAAGGTAGAGGGGCGAGAACTAAGATGGATGTATCGGAGGTAAAGACCCCTTTGAGATGGGTTTGGAAGAAAATGGTGGAAGAAGGTTTACTTACACCAGATTTAGAGGAGAAGCCTGAAGGAGGGAAGTACTACTGTGAATTCTATGACGAGGAAGGGCATGAGATCCAAAAGTGTAATGAATTCAGGGCTCTGGTACAGAGATTGATAGAAAATAAAGAGATCGAATTTTTTGAGTACACCGAGGACCCAAAAGGCGAAGATGTCTGCGCGTCAGAGCAAGGGCCAACCAACAATGTCCAAGGGGCCAATCACCCAGTTGTAATCATATCGCGACCAAGGACCAGTGAAATGGGAGTACCAATTGCGCCAAAGGTCATAATCCAGAAACCTGTTGCTTTCCCTTACAAAGATAGCAAGAGTGTGCCTTGGAACTATGACTGTAATGTGACAATCCCAGGAAAGGAGAACCCGATTGACGCTGCGGAGAAAGGATAAGATGAAGTGTTTTATACATAAAGTGGAAAGCGTTATACCCCGAACACAAAGGTAGAACCAGCTAAAGGAGAATCTGTGGTGGTTGAACAAAGAAATGAGAAGACGATCAGACCTGAGTCACCTGTCAATGAGCCTGTAACGGAGAAAGAGGCTAAAGAGTTCTTAAAATTCCTGAAACACAGTGAGTACAACATTGTGGAGCAGTTGCACAAACAACCAGCTCGCATATCGGTACTAGCCTTGCTTTTGAGCTTAGAGACACATCGCAGTGCATTGATGAAGGTGTTAAATGAAACATACGTGGAGGATGATATTTCTGTTAACAAGCTCGATCGCCTGGTCAATAATATCAGTGCTGATAACTTTATTTTCTTTAATGATGATGAAATACCACTGAGGGGCATGGGATCTACAAAGGCGCTGCATATTACCACTCGTTGCAAAGGATACACATTACCGGGGGTATTGATTGATAATGGATCGGCATTAAATGTCCTGCCCTTGTCCACGCTAAATAGATTGCCAGTAGATAGCTCCCACATGAAGACATGCCAGAACGTCGTGAGAGCATTCGACGGCACCGAAAGGAAGGTGATAGGAAGAATCGAGATACCTCTCTTGATCGGCCCAAATACATACGAGGTGGACTTCTTGGTAATGGACATCAAACCATCATACAATTGCCTGTTGGGAAGACCGTGGATTCACTCGGTAGGGGCAGTACCGTCATCTCTACACCAAAAATTGAAGTTGGTAACTGAGGGTAGGTTGGTAACGATAAACGCAGAGGAAGACATCATTGCATCTGTCACCAGTGACACACCGTACGTGGGTACAGACGATGAGGCAATAGAGTGTTCTTTTCGATCATTAGAATTTGTCAACGCTACATTCATCGTTGAAGGAAACAAGGTCCCAGTGCCTAGAATATCCAAAACTACAAGGATGGGCCTACGATTAACTGTTGGCAAAGGAGCCTTGCCAGGGAGAGGACTTGGAAGATGCCTCCAAGGAAGGATCGAGGTACCAGTAGTGAAGGAAAAACGAGATCGCTTTGGCTTAGGATTTAAGCCAGATGCAAAGCAAAAGAAGAAAGAGCTGGAGAAAAGGCAAGAGATAAGGAGAGCGCGTCTGCGCGGTGAGGAGGTCAAGTGGGAACCAATGACCTTTCCTCACTTATCCAAAACATTCGTGTCAGGAGGGACTATTTATTCAAAAAAAAAGACCGACGAAGAAAGAGCCTGTCGAGGAAATATTGAACAGTTTGAGTATCAATGCTATATCCGACGGAAAAACTGAAGAGAATTTAGCTGGAATTCGCCCTTACATCGCTGGAAGCGTTTTGAACAATTGGACCGTAGAGGAGACCCCTGTAACTTTTAGAATTAACTCAGAGTAATGTTCAAAACAAACTTATTGCTCTAAAGCCTAGGGGCAATAAGAATCATTTTATGAAATAGGCATATGTCCAAATATCGTTATTTCAATAAAAAATGTATTTTCGCGTATCATCTTGAGTGAATATTCTTTTATTCTTTCCAATTCATTCATAATCATACATACAAATAAAATATTCTTAGATTCATTGTTCTTTGGATTTCTTTCTTCATCCATAACAGGTCCCCGGATATCAATGACATGAGCGATATTGCCAATGACTCAGAGATTCCTTTCGAGCAAGACTTGTGTATAGAGGACACGGAAGATTTTAAAGATGACCAAAATTGTGGCTTATCTCCTGATTTGTTAAGAATGGTAGAACAAGAGGAGAAACAAATCTTACCTCATAAAGAGTCGGTGGAAATTGTGAGCTTAGGAGAAGGAAAAGAGGTGAAAATTGGAGATAGTATCACCGTAGAAACAAAGCAAGACCTCATCGAGTTACTCCGGGAATTCAAGGATGTCTTCGCCTGGTCATATCAAGACATGCCTGGATTGAATACCGATATCGTGGTGCATCGACTCCCCATAAAGGAAGAATGTAGGCCAATTCAACAGAAACTTCGAAGGATGAGACCCGATATGTTGTTGAAGATAAAAGAAGAGGTCAAGAAGCGCCGACGCCGCGATTTCTTACAAGTGGTCAAGTACTCAGAATGGGTGGCCAATATAGTCCCAGTTCCTAAGAAAGATGGGAAGGTACGAATGTGCGTGGATTACCGAGATCTGAACAAAGCCAGCCCAAAAGACAACTTCCCGTTGCCTCACATTGATACACTAGTAGATAACACGGCAGGTTACTCACTTTTCTCATTTATGGACGGCTTCTCTGGTACAACCATAAAGATGCATCCGTAAGACATGGAAAAGACCACATTCAGTAACCATGTGGGGAACATTTTGTTATAAAGTGATGCCATTCGGGCTGAAAAATGCGGGAGCAACATATCAGAAGGCCATGGTAACTTTATTCCATGATGTGATGCACAAAGAAATCGAAGTTTACGTCGATGACATGATTGCAAAATCCAGAACAGAAAATGAGCATGTGCAAGTCCTGAGGAAATTATTCTTAAGGTTAAGAAAGTTCCAACTAAAGCTCAATCTCGCAAAGTGTACTTTCGAGCTTGGGCCAGAAAACTGTTGGGATTTGTGGTCGCGAAAAAAGGAATTGAGATTGACCCAGATAAAGTCGTATTATACAAGAATTACCTCCACCACGCACTCAAAAAGAAGTTCGAGGTTTCCTAGGAAGACTGAATTACATTGCTCGATTCATTTCACAACTGACAGAGAAATGTGATCCAATATTTCGTCTCCTTAGGAAGCATAACCCATGTGTTTGGGATGAGGAATGCCAGAAAACTTTTGACAAGGTCAAACATTACCTATCCAATGCCCCAGTACTGATGCCACCTTGTCCGGATAAACCACTGATCCTGTACTTGGCGGTGTTCGAGAATTCCATGGGATGCGTGCTAGGCCAACATGACGAGACTGGAAGAAAGGAAAAAGCAATATACTATCTTAGCAAGAAATTCACTGAATGTGAGATGAGATATTCGCCGATCGAGAAGTTATGTTGTGCTTTGATTTGGACAACCCGAAGACTAAGGCAATACATGCTGTACCACACGACTTGGCTAATCTCGAAATTAGATCCTTTGAAGTATATGATGGAGTCAAATGCTTTGAACGGAAGAATGGCTCGTTGGCAAATTCTACTTTCTGAGTTTGACATAGTCTACGTGAATCAAAAGGCTATAAAAGGGAGTGCAATAGTAGATTTTTTGGCCAGTAGAGCTCTAGAAGATTATGAGCCATTGAGTTTTGATTTCCCGAATGAGGATCTAATGTACGTGGCAACCATAGAAGAAGACCCCCAAGAAAGCCACCCTTGGAAGTTGAATTTTGACGGAGCATCAAATGCTGTAGGCAATGGAATTGGGGCAGTCTTGGTATCCCCAAACGGAGATCATTATCCTTTCACCAGTAAATTGGATTTTGATTGTACAAACAATATGGCGGAATACGAGGCATGCGTCATGGGCATCCGTGCAGCCATAGAACGCAAAATAAAAGTGCTAGAGGTATACGGAGATTCTGCATTAGTGATCTGCCAGCTTAAAGGTGAATGGGAGACAAGAGATCCGAAGTTGATCAATTATCGAAGGCTGGTTCTGGAGCTAATCAAGGAGTTTGATGATGTCACTTTCTGCTATCTCCCACGAGATGAAAATCAGATGGCTGACGCCTTGGCAACCTTAGCTTCTATGATTAAAGTGAACGAGCAAGAGGATATGAAGCCTATCCAAATGAGTATTTACGAGGCCCCAGCTCATTGCTGCAACATCGAAGAAGAAGAAGAGAAAGATGATCATCCTTGGTATCAGGATATTTTACAATATGTGAAGAGTCGTGAATACCCGGACAGTGCGCCCGAGAATGATAAAAGGACACTAAGAAGGCTGGCTAGTGACTACGTCTTGGATGGAGAGATCTTATACAAGAGAAGGAAGGATCAGGTGCTCTTAAGATGTGTAGACGCTGTCGAAGCTAAGCAAATCTGGAAGAGGTTCATGAGGGTCTGTCATGGACACATGCCAATGGTTTCACCATGGCGATTGATCATGAGATTCGGATATTATTGGTCCACTATGGAAGGAGATTGCATCAACTATGCCAAGAAGTGCCATAAATGCCAAATTTATGGAGATAAAATTCATGTACCTCCTTCACCCCTTCATGTCATGACTTCTCCATGGCCTTTCTCCATGTGGGGCATGGATGTCATAGGGCCAATCTCGCCAAAGGCATCTAATGGACATCGATTCATCTTTGTGGTCATAGATTACTTCACCAAATGGGTAGAGGCCACATCTTACGCCAACGTCACAAAATCGGCAGTCAGTAAGTTCTTAAAGAAAGAAATCATATGTCGATATGGGATGCCTGAGCGAATCATATCGGACAATGCACTGAACTTGAACAATAGCACGATAACGGAGGTCTGTAACTAGTTCAAGATTAAACATCATATCTCATCACCGTATCGCCCAAAGATGAATGGCGTAGTAGAAGCGGCCAATAAAAACATAAAGAAAATCGTGGGGAAGATGACTGAAACTTACAGAGATTGGCACGAGAAATTACCATTTGCCCTGTATGCCTACCGAACGTCAGTCAGAACATCTACAAGGCAGGATTCTAACCCAAGGCCTAACACAGAAAGGGTTCAATTCACGCCAATCCCAATGACGTATAAAGAGCTTTACAAGAACCTGTTCGATGCATGACGCAAACGCTCAATGCGAATACCATGCAGGAATCTTGGGACACACGATTGAGAACTGCACGGCCTTCAAGAAATTAGTCGAAAGATTCATAAAGATGGGTATTGTGAAGTTCGATGATCCCACAGGACCTAATGTGGCTGGAAATCCATTACCCAGTCATTCAGATGAAGGGGTAAACGCGATAGTCGAAGGTGGGGGGACGAGAACTAAGATGGATGTATCGGAGGTAAAAACCCCTTTGAGATGGGTTTGGAAAAAAATGGTGGAAGAAGGTTTACTTACACAAGATTTAGAAGAGAAGCCTGAAGGAGGGAAGTACTACTGTGAATTCCATGACGAGAAAGGGCATGAGATCCAAAAGTGTAATGAATTCAGGGCTTTGGTACAGAGATTGATAGAAAATAAAGAGATCGAATTCTTTGAATACACTGAGGACCTGAAAAGAGAAGATGTATGCGCGTCAGAGCAAGGGCCAACCAACAATGTCCAAGGGGTCAATCACCCGCTTGTAATCATATCGCGTCCAAGGACTAGTGAAAGGGAGTACCAATTGCGCCAAAGGTCATAATCCGAACTCATTGCTTTCCCTTACAAAGATAGCAAGAGTGTACCTTGGAACTATGATCATAATGTGACAATCCCGGAAAGGAGAACTCGATTGACACCTGCGAAGGAGGGACAAGATGAAGGGTTCTATACACGAAGTGGAAGGCGTTATACCGGACACGAAGGTAAAACCAACTAAAGGAAAATCCGTGGTTGTTGAACAAAGAAAAGAGAAATGATCGGACACAAGTCACTGTCAATGAGCCCATGAATGTAAAAAAGAGGCTAAGGAATTCTTAAAATTTTGAAACACAAAAGAGTACAGCGTTGTGGAGCAATTACACAAACAACCACTCGCATATCGATACTAGCCTTGCTTTTGAGCTCGAGAGACACACCGCAGTTGCATTGATGAAGGTGTTAAATGAAACATATCGTAGCGAGATAATATCTCCATCAACAAACTTGATCGTCTCAGTCAATAACATCAGCGCTGATAATTTTATTTTCTTTAATGACAATGAGATACCACCGGGGTATGGGATCTACAAAGGCCACGCACATCACCACTCACGCAAAGAATATACGTTACGGAGTGCTAATTGATAATGGATCAGCCAACGCCCCGCCTTTGTCCACGCTAAATAGATTGCCGGTGGATAGCTCTCACATGAAGACATGTCAAAACGTCGTGAGAGCATTCGACGCAGATCTTGAAAGGAAAGTGATGGGAAGAATCGAGATACCTCTCTTGATTGGCCCAAACACATATGAAGTGGACTTCCTAGTAATGGATATCAAGCCCTCATACAATTGCCTCGTTAGGAGACCATGGATTCACTCGGTAGAGGCGCACCATCATCCCTACACCAAAAGTTGAAGTTGGTAATCGAGGTAGGTTGGTAACGATAAACGCCGAGGAAGACATCATCATTGCATCAAAGGACGATGGCCTTAGCATGCGTGGGTATAGATGATGAGGCGATAGAGTGTTCTTTTCGATCACTAGAATTTGTCAATGCTACATTCATCGTCGAAGGAAACAAGATCCCAAAGTGCCTAGAATATCCAAAACCACAAGGATGGGCCTACGATTGATCATTGGCAAAGGAGCCCTGCCAGGGAGAGGACTTGGAAGATGCCTTCAAGGAAGGATTAAGGTACCAGTGTTGAAAGAAAAACGAGATCGCTTTGGCTTAGGATTTAAGCCAGATGCGAAGCAAAAGAAGAAAGAGCTGGAGAAAAGACAAGAGATAAGGAGAGCGCGTCTGCGCGGTGAGGAGGTCAAGTGGGAACCAATGACCTTTCCTCACTTATCCAAAACATTCGTGTCAGGAGGGACTATTTATTCAAAAAGAAGATCGACGAAGAAAGAGCCTGCCGAGGAAATAGTGAACAGTTTGAGCATCAATGCTATATCCGACGAAAAAACTGAAGAGAATTTAGCTGGAATTCGACCTTACATCGCTGGAAGCGTTTTGAACAATTGGACCGTGGAGGAGATCCCTGTAACTTTTAGGATCAACTCAGAGTAATGTTCAAAACAAGCTTATTGCTCTAAGCCTAGGGGCAATAAGAATCCTTTTTATGAAATAGGCATATGTCCAAATATCGTTATTTCAATAAAAAATGCATTTTCGCGTATCATCTTGAGTGAATATTCTTTTATTCTTCCCAATTCATTCATAATCATACCATACAAATAAAACATTCTTAGATTCATTGTTCTTTGGATTTCTTTCTTCATCCATAACAGGTCCTCGGATATCAATGACATGAGCGATATTGCCAATGACTCAGAGATTCCTTTCGAGCAAGACTTGCGTATAGAGGACACAGAAGATTTTGAAGATGATGAAAATTGTGGCTTATCTCCTGATTTGTTAAGAATGGTAGAACAAGAGGAGAAACAAATCTTACCTCACAAAGAGTCGGTGGAAATTGTGAACTTGGGAGAAGGAAAAGAGGTGAAAATTGGAGCTAGTATCACTGTAGAAACAAAGTAAGACCTCATTGAGTTACTCCGAGAATTCAAGGATGTCTTCGCCTAGTCATATCAAGACATGCCCGGATTGAATACCGATATCGTGGTGCATCGACTCCCCATAAAGGAAGAATGCAGGCCAATTCAACAAAAACTTTGAAGGATGAAACCCGATGTATTGTTAAAGATAAAAGAAGAGGTCAAGAAGCAATTCGACGCCGGTTTCTTACAAGTGGTCAAGTACTCAGAATGGGTGGCCAATATAGTCCCAGTTCCTAAGAAAGATGGAAATGTACGAATGTGCGTGGATTACCGAGATCTGAACAAAGCCAGCCCAAAAGACAACTTTCCATTGCCTCACATTGATACATTAGTAGATAACACGGCAGGTTACTCACTTTTCTCATTTATGGACAGTTTCTCGAGGTACAACCAGATAAAGATGCATCCAGAAGACATGGAAAAGACCACATTTGTAACCATGTGGGGAACATTTTGTTATAAAGTGATGCCATTCGGGCTGAAAAATGCGGGAGCAACATATCAGAAGGCCATGGTAACTTTATTCCATGATATGATGCACAAGGAGATCGAAGTTTACGTCGATGACATGATTGCAAAATCCAGAACAGAAAATGAGCATGTGCAAGTCCTGAGGAAATTATTCTTAAGGTTAAGAAAGTTTCAACTAAAGCTCAATCCCGCAAAGTGTACTTTCGGAGCCCGGTCAGGAAAACTATTGGGATTTGTGGTCAGTGAAAAAGGAATTGAGATTGACCCAGATAAAGTCAGGGCTATACAAGAATTACCTCCACCACAAGCACTCAAAAAGAAGTTTGAGGTTTCCTAGGAAGATCGAATTACATTGATCGATTCATTTCACAACCGATGAGAAAATGTGATCCAATATTTCGTCTCCTTAGGAAACATAACCCAGGTGTTTGGGATGAGGAATGCCAGAAAACTTTCGACAAGGTCAAGCATTACCTATCCAATGCCCAAGTACTGATGCCACCTTGTCCGGATAAACCACTGATCCTGTACTTGGCGGTGTTCGAGAATTCCATGGGATGCGTGCTAGGCCAACATGACGAGACTGGAAGAAAAGAAAGAGCAATATACTATCTTAGCAAGAAATTCACTGAATGTGAGACGAGATATTCACCAATCGAGAAGTTATGTTGTGCTTTGATTTGGACAACCCGAAGACTAAGGCAATACATGCTGTACCACACAACTTGGCTCATTTCGAAATTAGATCCTTTGAAGTATATGATGGAGTCAAATGCTTTGAACGGAAGAATGGCCCGTTGGCAAATTTTGCTTTCTGAGTTTGACATAGTCTACGTGAATCAAAAGGCTATAAAAGGGAGTGCAATAGCAGATTTTTTGGCCA